>CATNEN010000030.1:3005000-4205000 GCA_950097015.1 Macrostomum hystrix | reverse complement strand
ATCTGGGAGTGTGGCTGTCTATCCTGAGGATCTGGGAGTGTGGCTGTCCATCCTGAGGATCTGGGAGTGTGGCTGTCCATCCTGAGGATCTGGGAGTGTGGCTGTCTATCCTGAGGATCTGGGAGTGTGGCTGTCTATCCTGAGGATCTGGGAGAGTGGCTGTCCATCATGAGAATCTGGGAGTGTGGCTGTCCATCATGAGAATCTGGGAGTGTGGCTGTCCATCCTGAGGATCTGGGAGTGTGGCTGTCTATCCTGAGGATCTGGGAGTGTGGCTGTCCATCCTGAGGATCTGGGAGTGTGGCTGTCCATCATGAGAATCTGGGAGTGTGGCTGTCTATCCTGGACCTGAGGATCTGGGAGTGTGGCTGTCTATCCTGAGGATCTGGGAGTGTGGCTGTCCATCCTGAGGATCTGGGAGAGTGGCTGTCCATCCTGAGGATCTGGGAGTGTGGCTGTCCATCCTGAGGATCTGGGAGTGTGGCTGTCCATCCTGAGGATCTGGGAGAGTGGCTGTCCATCCTGAGGATCTGGGAGTGTGGCTGTCCATCCTGAGGATCTGGGAGTGTGGCTGTCCATCCTGAGGATCTGGGAGAGTGGCTGTCCATCCTGAGGATCTGGGAGTGTGGCTGTCCATCCTGAGGATCTGGGAGTGTGGCTGTCCATCCTGAGGATCTGGGAGTGTGGCTGTCCATCCTGAGGATCTGGGAGTGTGGCTGTCCATCCTGAGGATCTGGGAGTGTGGCTGTCCATCCTGAGGATCTGGGAGAGTGGCTGTCCATCCTGAGGATCTGGGAGTGTGGCTGTCCATCCTGAGGATCTGGGAGTGTGGCTGTCCATCCTGAGGATCTGGGAGTGTGGCTGTCTATCCTGAGGATCTGGGAGTGTGGCTGTCTATCCTGAGTATCTGGGAGTGTGGCTGTCCATCCTGAGGATCTGGGAGTGTGGCTGTCCATCCTGAGGATCTGGGAGTGTGGCTGTCCATCCTGAGGATCTGGGAGTGTGGCTGTCTATCCTGAGGATCTGGGAGTGTGGCTGTCTATCCTGAGTATCTGGGAGTGTGGCTGTCCATCCTGAGGATCTGGGAGTGTGGCTGTCTATCCTGAGTATCTGGGAGTGTGGCTGTCCATCCTGAGGATCTGGGAGTGTGGCTGTCTATCCTGAGGATCTGGGAGTGTGGCTGTCTATCCTGAGGATCTGGGAGTGTGGCTGTCTATCCTGAGTATCTGGGAGTGTGGCTGTCCATCCTGAGGATCTGGGAGTGTGGCTGTCTATCCTGAGGATCTGGGAGTGTGGCTGTCCATCCTGAGGATCTGGGAGTGTGGCTGTCCATCCTGAGTATCTGGGAGAGTGGCTGTCCATCCTGAGGATCTGGGAGTGTGGCTGTCCATCCTGAGGATCTGGGAGTGTGGCTGTCCATCCTGAGTATCTGGGAGAGTGGCTGTCCATCCTGAGGATCTGGGAGAGTGGCTGTCCATCCTGAGGATCTGGGAGTGTGGCTGTCCATCCTGAGGATCTGGGAGTGTGGCTGTCCATCCTGAGTATCTGGGAGAGTGGCTGTCCATCCTGAGGATCTGGGAGAGTGGCTGTCCATCCTGAGGATCTGGGAGTGTGGCTGTCCATCCTGAGGATCTGGGAGTGTGGCTGTCCATCCTGAGTATCTGGGAGAGTGGCTGTCCATCCTGAGGATCTGGGAGTGTGGCTGTCCATCCTGAGGATCTGGGAGTGTGGCTGTCCATCCTGAGGATCTGGGAGAGTGGCTGTCTATCCTGAGGATCTGGGAGTGTGGCTGTCTATCCTGAGGATCTGGGAGAGTGGCTGTCCATCCTGAGGATCTGGGAGTGTGGCTGTCCATCCTGAGTATCTGGGAGAGTGGCTGTCCATCCTGAGGATCTGGGAGTGTGGCTGTCCATCCTGAGGATCTGGGAGTGTGGCTGTCCATCCTGAGGATCTGGGAGAGTGGCTGTCTATCCTGAGGATCTGGGAGTGTGGCTGTCTATCCTGAGGATCTGGGAGAGTGGCTGTCCATCCTGAGGATCTGGGAGTGTGGCTGTCTATCCTGAGTATCTGGGAGTGTTTATCCATTTAAAAACCCATAAAAGCAGATAAAAGATTCAGTCAAAGAAAGATTTAAAGGCGTTTATGCGTTTCGTAGAAATCAAAACTTTGCAGGAGTTTATCAGGAGCTCAAACAGGACTTTATTTTTAGCCTGCGAGGGCAGTGGCGAATCAAATTTATTACTGGTATTATATCGGTACTATATAATAGTATTGAGAAAGAGCATTAGTAAATAGCAATTGAATAAAAATATGTATTTGTAAGCTTGATTTTACAATAAGGCAATCAAATTCCATAGCAACAAACGGTTTCATTAATAGACAAAGTGGAAAACAAAAATAGACATGCCGCAAGCACTATTGATAATGAATGATAGAGCACAGGTTTAAACACAGGTGCCGTACATCAGTACAGTGCGTCAGTTGAATCATAGCTATACTATATAACAGCGCAGAGTGATAGGAGTGCGCTGGCAAGTATAAATTATAAGATATAAACAGTGAAATCAGGTATTGTAGGCACACAGGCTATAGGATTCAGGCCGTACATAGTACAAATAGGTACACTCTCTGCTGCGAAGGACCGGCATTGATTGTTAGAGTTTCGCTACGCCTAAATCGATGCGCAATTAACTGCCATTTTTGGAATGAACGCTATAATAAGCCATGCCCAAGCTTTGATTTTGGTTGGTAAAAAATGGTTTGATATAAAGCGCAATATAGCCTACTGCAGTAAGTAGGCAGTAGTGTGTAAGACATGCTAAAATTCCGTTACTAATTTGCTCAACAAGTATAGATATATAGAGCAGAAGAAAATAGAGCTTGGCAACTGAAAGGCTTAGGAAAGAGCCTATTATTAGAAAGAAAAAAATAACAATATTTATAATAACCACACAATCAACAACAGCTACAGCACAATAAACTCGCTGGCATAGATTCAATCAAAACTCTACGAACAGAATCAGCAGAAATGACTAATTTGTAGATTAAACTATGAATAAATATTCTATACACAACTACAAAACTGGCTTGTACTGTACGCTGGAAGGTGCGAATCGGATTAAGGTTGGATTAAGCCAGAAAGATTGCACAAGTGCTAAAACAGGCGATGAATTCAACACTATCAGTGATTGACAATTTCACCAAAGCTCTTACAGATTATAATTAAATGAAAATGTGGAGACCCAACGAAAGGTAAATTTCAACAAGTGCACTACAGCTAGGCGATGAAATATTGAGTAAGGAGCAACAATTTCATGATTATGACACACCAGCTGGAAGATCTTCTGCGCGCAAGTCAGGAAGAACAGTATGCCCCCCTAAGGCCACAGAAGAGATCATGAAACGGCAGAAAAGTAACTCTATGCCGAACAAAAAACCGAATAACGATAATAAAAAATAGGAATTAAGAAACAGCAGCGGGCGGGGGACAAACAAACAGGTAGCAGCAGCAGCAGCAGCAGCAGCAGCAGCAGCAGCAGCAGCAGCAGCAGCGTAAAATGCAAGGACACTATCATGAGCCGTTTTTTAATGGAAAAAACAAACTGACAAAAAAATTAGCGACACGATTGGAAAAAATCTACTTTGGGACTGAAAAGTTTTAGGATTCAATTTCAGTTTAAAGTGGTTTGCGAAAGAAAAGCATACATTACTACTTGCAGGCTACAGTTACACCTATTTAGGAAAACTATAATTGCATTCAGATACCTAAAACCCGAACTAAAGAATTCAGTAATCCTAAAACTCGAACTAAAGAATTTCGGAAATCCTAAAACTCGAGCCAAAGAATTCAGAAATCCTAAAACTTGAACTAAAGAATTCAGACATCCTAAAACTCGAACTAGAGAATTCAGACATCCTAAAACTCGAACTAGAGAATTCAGACATCCTAAAACTCGAACTAAAGAATTCAGAAATCCTAAAACTGAAAGATAACTAAAATTTAATCAGATAGTAATCTCCTGGAAATAATAAGAATACACAAAATTTTTATGGAGAGAACTCTTATAAAAAGACAAGAAACGACAGTTGATTTTTTGTTAGCGAAATCCGATAAAATGAGTCGATTTAAGTAAAACATCATAGATTAATCAGTTTTCAAGGGGCATTAAAACTCCATTGAACTCTGATAGGCTAGTTATGCATCGCTGTAATCCAGGTAGTAAAAAAGTGTTATAACAAACGCATGCAAGTTTATGTTTAAAAATTGTAGCGCATATATTGATTACAAAAAAATAAATTTTACACATTTTTTTATATGAGTAAGTAATAAGTTGTTTAGCAAACAGGAATCAGTATGCTTTTTCAGACTAATTTTTTGGCATGCAGCTTGGATAGTCAGTCCAGCAGTGGTTGCCCCAATTGGTTTTTACCCGCCTAGCAACAGCTGCTTAGGCCCTAGCCCCGGCAACTAGCCAGTGCATGTAAATGAGTATCTAACTACAAATAGTTAATACTGACACACTGAATTAAAGAGGCCCAATTAAGTGCAGGCACAGTTGTTGTCAAATTTAAATAATTAAGTAAACAGTCTTTAGTAGCCAGAACTAGACATTCTAGGCCACTTGCCTGCCTGAATACATTAGTTTTCTCTATGCTAATACGCTAGCATATAGTACTTAAAGTAGTTAAAAACTTAGTTAAAAAGCATATAATCTAAAATATTGTCCCAGATTTTTAGAAAATAACAGAAAGCAAACGATCCAACCTTCATAATTATCCCCTAAACACCCAAATAAATTATCCCTAAGATAGTAAAGATCAAACTAGGGCTTGTCTATCGTACTAAGATCCCTGAGCTCGTTTTCACGGCGAGGCCACATTAATTTGTGGGGCGCAGACGCGGTGAAAAGGCTTGCGGACTTGTCGCACACTTGTTGCAAATTATCCCTAACAGTGTAACTAAGGAGGCTCAAACTAGTGACTTCCAAGCGCCCTCAGAAAACAGGCATAGATCTAAAAGAACTGGGCCAATAGAGTGACGCAACAAGCTGTCACAGGATGGCGCAACAGCAGCCGGATCCGCCTGAATTTGGCTTGGAGATGGCGCTCATCTCGCCGACTGCCACCCGGAAGACCTCCTCGATGTTGTAGCCAGTCTTGGCAGAGGCCTCCAGGTAGGGGCAGGACCAGGCGCGGCCCAGGCTCTCGCCCATGTCTGGAGCAACCTGGCGATACTCGGCTAAGTCGGCCTTGTTACCAACCAGCACAATGGGACTGCGAGATTGGCCCTTGACGCGGTTGATCTGGTCTCGCAGCTGTTGAATGTCCTGAAAGGTCTGCATCGAGGTGACACTGAATACAACTACAAAGCCTTGGCCATTCTTGATGTACAGATCCCGCATTGAGGCAAACTGCTCGGTGCCCGCCGTGTCCAGGATCTCCAACACAGCCGGTTGCTGGTCCACCCTGCCAATGGACCAGGTGACACAGGTGACAGTTGGGAATATCTGACAGCATACAGGTGATACAGGTGACAGTTGGGAATGTCTGACAGCATACAGGTGATACAGGTGACAGACTCAGTCTGACAGTTAAGAATGTCTGACAGCATACAGGTGATACAGGTGACAGTTGGGAATGTCTAACAGCATCCAGGTAACAGGCTCGGTCGAACAGTTGGAAATGTCTAACAGCATCCAGGTGACAGGCTCGGTCGAACAGTTGGAAATATCTAACAGCATCCAGGTGACAGGCTCGGTCTAACAGTTGGAAATGTCTAACAGCATCCAGGAGACAGGCTCGGTCTAACAGTTGGGAATGTGTAACAGCATACAGGTGACAGGCTCAGTCTGAGTGTTGGGAATGTCTGACAGCATACAGGCTCAGGTGACGGGCTCAGTCTGACAGCATACAGGTTTACAGGCTCAGTCTGACAGTTGGGAATGTCTGACAGCATACAGGTTTACAGGCTCAGTCTGACAGTTGGGAATGTCTGACAGCATACAGGTTTACAGGCTCAGTCTGACAGCTGGGAATGTGTAACAGCATACAGTAAATGGTGAGCAACTTACGTTATTTGCTTCTTGTAGAAGTCTTCTATGGTTGGGTCATATTTCTCGACAAAGTTTCCAGAAACAAACTTTACAGTCAGGGCCGACTTGCCCACGCCGCCACTGCCCAGCACCACTACTTTGTATTCCTTCTGAAATAAGTGAAATTCAATTAAAATTTAATAACATAGCAATGAAACACACGATATATTTAGAGAAATGTTTTTGCTTTTACACCAGAATAAAAAGCTATAAAATTTAAAACTTATCAAGAAGGAAATAATCTGATATAAATAATTTGCTCTGTAAACTATTTGTTACAAAATGAAAGATTAATGTTTAAAATTTATCTTATTTTTAAGCAATTGCTACTCATTAAATTCTGCATACACAATCAGTACTCAACACTAGTAGTGAAGATTTCTTATTACCATGGCAACTACAAATGGCATATGGATAACTATATAGTTCTGCCATAGCTATGGACAGCTAAGGGAAGTTACAGATATGGTTATAAACATTTTACTGTATCTAGTTCCCATATAAAATCTATTTCTTTTTACAACTCAAATGGTACCACATGCACATTTGGGATAGGGTTTTTACCCAGTTAAAGGGATAAAGAGAGACATGCACACTGTGGGGTTGGGTTTTCCTCACTTGGGATGAGGTAAAGAGAGACTGGATTTTACCAAACTTATAACAAATAAACTTATTTAGACTATGTGTAATGGAAACTCTTAATTACCTAGCATGTTATTGGGGATTCCAGCTCAAGAGATACATGCATGTTTTGGGGTATGGCTACACCCCCACACCTATGCTTTCAGCTTGGTAAAAAGATGACTAGACTACAGCATATGGCAGCTTTGAGGTATTTGGTTTTATATGCAACATATCACTGGCAGTGATGCTGAGCTAGTTATGAGAAGTTTAGCTACATAGTGAAGAATGGATAAAGATACAGATAGACTATGGGAAAATTTTGTAGATACCAATATAGACATGGGAAATTTATTGTTATAGCAGAACTCTGAAAAGAACAAATATTTCTATCAATGAAACAATGAAGTACTTGAAAACCTATAATAACCATGCAAATCCAGATTTTTTTAGTTTAGCTAAGTATAGACTTATACAAATAAATGACTAGCCTAATCTAATAGTAGACAAACTTATGAGTCATGACTAGCTAAGGTCAAGAATTTATATGACTAGACAAGAGAAGGGCTAATGTAGATTGTAGCTAAAATACATGTGATAATGTAGTCATAGTCTAGATCATATAAACTAGTATATGCCCAAAAATTTGAGCCTTTAAGCGTAGTGTTACCTACCAAATATGCACCTACCTCACTCACACTGAATTCTCCTATTAGAATAAGTTTTCAGCTGCCACTAACAGTGCATCATGGCAATCTTTAAGCCTTCAAATCTCAAAACTGACTTCCTCTAGTTACATGCTTCATATCTTTGCTAAGGATTGCATTTGCTGTATATAGTATGTGCTAAGTCAAGTTCTCATATCCTGACTTAGTGAGAATGTAATAGTACTCTGCCTGCAATGCGCTATGGAAACAAGCAAAAGTACACTAGACACAATCTAGAAAAATACAACTTATTCCAAATGAGTTGAATTCTTGGCATGTATATACTTAGTGCTCAAATAAGTATAATGTATGGAAAACAATTTATCAGTTTTTTTAATTGGTTTATAGGCTAGGGGCTATACTTAGACATTAAGACTTTATGTAACACAAAAATGGTGACATGCAATACACTTCTTGGCAATGTTTTAATTTATTTTGCATAATTATTTTTCAAACTGATTCAAACTCATGCGACCAGTGATATGTAATATGATGTGGCAAGGGTCAGAAACGTATGCTAACACCAGACACCAATACCATTGAGGACATATGGGCCCATGCCAAGTGAAAGTTCTGTAACATGCATTGGACATTAGATGACTTGTTTTTTACACTCACCTTGAGGAGTTCCAATGGCCTTAACTCTATCTAAAGATGTTTGGTGCCATGCTCTACTAAGTGGCTCATTACTACCCACTGTGATTTTATTTTTAATGACAGACAAAATGACCATTTTCAGTTGTTGCTGTTTGTTGTCCTTTGTTTATTTCATCATTTTCCAATATTCTATGATGAGGATGTACAATTTCAAAAGGAAAAATAATTATGCCAAACAAAGTAAATCATTACCCACTTCTTCATTTGTTTTTTAATTTAGGTGTGCAAAAGAAAAAAATTAACCATACACCCTAGCTTTCCACATCTTTTTCTAGTGTACAACCTGCATGAGCTGGATTCAATATAGTATATGACTGTGGCTATCCTTTAGTTTCGTTTGTTTAATTATTTTCAGAGTCTTATATCATTTTTACCCCTTTTTCAGCATGGCGGGTCGCCCATCTGCTCTGACCACGATAGTCCCACCAGCTGAGGTCAGGCCAACGACTGACCTATGCGATCTTATGTTCATGAAGATGTGTGACCTTGTTATCCTGACTGCTGACACGCAATCTGTATTGCACTGGCTGGCGAAATACCGGCTGCTGCCCAACGAGCGCCAGTGCCACAATGACAACTGCCCTACAACACCCCAAATACGGCTTCCACGTCATCAAGGTGATCGTTACATTGATGGCTGGGCCTGGGCCTGCAAGGACTGCCAAGCTCAGGAGTCTATCAGGAAGGGCTCGTTCTTTGAGCGTAGCCACCTGCAGCTAACCCAACTGGTGGAGTTCCTGTTCTGGTGGGCCCTCAAGACACCGATGAAGGACACCATGCAGCAATGCGACTTGACAGCATGGGCCACAGCCATTGATTGGGCCAACTTCTGCCGTGATGTCTGTGCCCAAGTCCTGATTGACAATCCCATGCAGCTCGGTGGCCCAAATGTGGAAGTCGAGGTGGACGAGTCTAAGTTCTTCCACCGCAAGTACCACGTCGGCAACTACTGTGAGGGCCACTGGGTGTTTGGCATGGTCAAGAGGAACAGCAACAAGTGCATGATGGTCATCATCCCTGATTGACATGCCCAGATGCTGCTGCCCAGTATGTAGCAGTACATCATGCCCGGTTCTCGGGTGCTGACTGATGGGCGGCAGGCCTACAATGGCCTTGCTGCAGCTGGCTATGCCCATGCCACTGTGAACCATTGCCTACACTTCGTGGACCCTAGGACCCAACCGTCCACACCAATACAATTGAGGGCACCTGGGCGCACTCCAAGGCAAAGCTGTGGGCCATGCATGGGACAAGGGACACGCTGTTCGTGTCCCACCTGTAGGAATACCTATGGCATGGCACCGGCTGTACCTAGATGGGCAACACTTCGGCAACTTCCTGTACTGGGTGAGCTACTACTACCCTGCCTGAAGTGGCTCAATGATATAAGACTCTGAAAATAATTAAACAAACAAAACTGAAAGATAGCCGACTAACCTATGGTACAAAAGGCTTGCTTTAAAAAATTAAATAGTATATGCATAAATGAAATGATAAGAAAAACAATTTGCTGCTAAATATTATTTGCTAATTACACAAAATGAAGCCAGCTACTTGGAAAAAAATTTAGTTATAGCCTAATTTTACAACTGGGTATATATATTCCTATACATTCTATAAATATAATTATGAATTTAGCTAGTTTATTTTGGCCCTATATTGTAAAAAAGATTATTAGAGCTATCGGTAATTATTTAATAATGTTTTTTAGTCCAAGTAAGTCTAAGCCCAGGTTAAATTAGACTTGTTTGAGTTTAAGTACAACACGCTATGTATTACTACCTCGCAAAAACCATTGAGATGCATTCTTTTTTGCATTCAGTATGTGTGCTTGCGGCTAGACCCACAGTTGGTAAATATGCTATCCTAAAGCCCATATTTAGAATATGCTATCCTAACTATTTACAGGCACAAACGACATAGTTCCATGCCAAACTCATATGCAGCATAGTAATCTGATCGATTGAGGGATTAATTTAAGTAATAAATTTAGTTAATTTAAACTACCGCGAAGGGTTTAAAATAATAATAGGGGCAAACGTTTTAAACAAATAAGCACAATATAATTCAATATGACTTTGGAAAATAGCTCAGTTATTATCTTCTAATATGAGAAGTTGTTAACTTATTTTGCTTGCTTGAAAAATGAATTGCTGGAAAAGTAAAAAATCCTGCACATTGAGCAAAATAAATTTTCCTTGAAATTTGAGGACAATAAAAGTCATTTTAATATGATCTAAAGCGGAATACCAAAGTAAGCTTGAGCATAAAAAAACTTGCAGGATAATTAGTTTTGGTTTGTTTGCTGCTCCAGTCTTCATCTAATCATGTCATGTCATTTATTTATGTACTTTATATACATCTGAAAAAGTTTCCCGCATTTAACTGAAAAAACTTAAGCAAAAAATTGAATAACCGGTGCAACCTCAACCCCAGTATTGGCCGTACTGGAGTCTCATCTCAAAGCACAACTTTTCAATTCTTTTATCATGAAGGGAGGGCTTTCTCAAAAATTTTCGGTACCGGCCGCCGTTGTCAATTACGCATTCAGTGGCCACAAAAATGTATACTCGGATTGTGTTCGTGTCACGAATATGATGTAAACAAAAAAGTAAGAAAGATAAAGAAAAGTAAAAAGTGATAAAGCAACGACGAACTAAGAGTATCCCATAGCCGAATCATGCAAATAAAAAACTCTTATTTATGCTCAAGGACAACTAAACAACACTTGTTGTGTTGCTCTTTATGTTCTTTATCCAGACTCAAATACCTGAATTACTTAAATTATATACCAAATTTAAAGTAACTTTGCGCTGCTGCGTACTAATTGCACATGAATGTATTTTAATGTAAAAGCTTATGTATTAATAAATAATTAACCTAGAGTACCGCATGTACATTTTCTGTACGCGTGGAAAAGTGTACCCATGCAATTGTACCCACAGCAAAAAGTCTTGGGTTATAGACGAATAGAACTTACAGCTGGTTTGCTCTTACATTTTAGACTGATCGATTATTCATGGGTTTATTTATATAAAGTTGTGTAAGTTAAAGGGATCGTGTCCCCTTTCAGCTCAATTGAGCTTTATTAAACTAAAAATTGCAGGGCAGACCAATTATAGGCAAGTCAGCAGTCAAAAACAATGAAAAGCGTGTATCTACACACATTGCTGCAAGTTATTTTAGCTATCTTTCCGCCATCAACAGCAGCAACTGCAGCAGCAGCGAAATCAGGAGACACTTGCGCTTCCTCCGACGATAGCGCATGGCGCGTCACCTGGGAAACAAAAGGCAACTCACTGCGACTGCAACTGACGCCTCCTGGTCGAGTGCAACAATCATCGACTGGCTTCAATACGCAGCGCATGCTACTTCAACGCCAGTCTGCCTCCTTTACAGCCGATGTGGTGAACGGTGCCAAGGTGAGAACCACTAGGTACAAGCTGCTGCGAGGCAAGCACACGATAGCGACAGCAACAGTCGCTAAGCAGACGACCGGACCGGATCTGCTGGCTGGCTTTGTTAACCTAATCGGAACTAACGGAAGTGACGCCCAGCAGGTAGTACGCTTGGCTGTGCACGGAGCTGGCACCGGCGGCTTCGCCTGCCAATTGGATACAGAGCGCCTGGATAATACGCCAGAATTTCAAGAAGCCAGCAGTCTGACGGCTCCAACTGCGAAATCCGCCCGTGGGGCAGCAGTGTCGTCGGCATCTGCGGTGCTGGAGCTCCGTCTAGATCTTGATCCGTCCGTGTTGCGTCACTTTGTAGCATCCAGTGGTTCCTTAGCTGACGCCCACACTGCTGCAACGAATTATTTTGGCGGAATCTTTGCTGTGGTAAACCGAGTCTTGTCGAGCGTCGGAGTTCAGGTCCGCTGGGTGCTCGGCTGCTCACGAGTTTACGCCAGTCTGAAGGCTCCCGGGATCGCCTACCTGAGGCAGTTTGGCGCCAAAGTCCCAGCGCTGCATCTGCTGCTCAGCATGGAGGCTCAGGCCGACTGGAGCAACAGCAGCGTCATCTGCGGCGGCGGCGGCGACAACAACTATGATCACCACATGCTGATCGTCAGGGATCGGACTCTTCTGCCACCACCCGGGCCCCATCCAAAAGGAGCCAGACTCATTGGCCTGTCGTTTATGGGCTCGGCCTGCCATTCATGCTCTCGCTCTGTGGTCACCGACCTGTACCCGGCTGCCACCGCTCGGCTCATTGCTCACGAGCTTGGCCACGTGCTCGGTAAGTGCATTTAGGTTGAGTAGACAAAATTACCTTCTTTTCGACCCGATAAATTGACGAACGCCTGACAAGCGGCAATGTGCAGTAGGAGGAATAATAGAGTTTATAGCGTCACAGCGTCACAGTAATGCTCGCCACTTTACTCTTTATATTCCCTGGCAAAAGCTGATATACGAGCTATATACTCGTAGTTGAACTGGAGTGATTTGGGAGGAAGACAAACCAGTGCAAAATTTTGGATCAAAGAGTTCGGAGCAGGTAGAAGAACAAGAAACACAATCAAGAAGGTAAATAGTTTCTTTTATTTTAGTATTCAACAAATCCAACGTTCTGGCGATCGTCAGGACTCGGGGATGCTCCGCGTGGCCTTCCAAGATGACGAGAGCGTCAGGAACGAGGCCGTGTACAAAAAGCCTAGAAGCTTTGGTATTATGGGACATTTGGGACACACACAACGCCCCTAACTCCACCCATCATTTTATGCCCTCAGCAGCTTTACCTGGCCGAGTTAAAGGGTTCCAACTCATTCGAATTTTTTGTACTAAACCAATCACGTATTATATTATAATTGCAGGAGGGCTGCAGGCAATGGCACATTATTTGGTGACACTAGACCTGCAGTCAGCGAGGAGGCAATTCTGCCCATTTCGCTGACTCCTGAGCACACATGCACTCAGATACCGTACACAGGCACACACTCACATCTGCCCTGACTTTCTCATCGCCAGGCAGTGTACACTCTCACTGTGCCTTGGAGGTTGGCTTTCAAGGTCGTAAATTGAACGACAAGCCCCAAGCCTTCTCTCCGCGGCTACGCCCGAAATGAAAGTGGCCTCGCCGCGGAATCGAGCTGGGGGACATTGGTGCGAGAGGCAAACGCGTTAACCACTCGTCCACTCACCCCCAAAACTGCGGTAAACCATCGCTGCCTGGTATTTCAGGAGCCAAGGATGCGCCACGGCACACTGGCAGTGAGGCCAACTACCTCATGGACAGTGACCAGCTACGGCCAGCTTATATGTCTCGCTTGTCTCGCCTATTCGCCTATTCGGCTGACTCTCAGCGCCAGATACGCGCCTTCCTGGCCACCAAGGAGGCCGCCTGCCTGCGCCGGCTCAGCAGCCCGGCCAGCCGGTTGTGGCTGCCTGATGGGCCGGCCACCACCGCCGAGGAGCAATGCCGGCACATGCGACAGCTGAGCTTTGCTGCGGCTTCTTCGTCTGCTGCCAGGATTCTGTCCCCGGCCAGGACAACTAAGTATCTGTGCCAGCCTGTCCTGTGCAGCAATGGCAGTCACTCGGCCACTCTGCTGCTGATGCCAGGCACTCCCTGCTTGCGGAATGGCGACACGAGCAGACGCTGCCTTGCCAGCATGATCTGTGCGAGACCTTGACATTGCGGCGCGCTCTTTTGGGTTGCCGACAAGTCTGCTGAATAGAACCTCGGAAAAAAACAAATTTCACTGTAATATATCCATCACCCCAGGGGGTCAGTGGCAGAGCGGTTAACGCGTCAACCCCCAAGGCAGAGTGAAAGTGTACACTGCCTGACAATAAGAAAGTCACGGCAGACGTACACACACACCTGTGTGAGCGAGTGCCTGCGTACGCTGACATACCTGGACACACTACCAAGTCTGTGAGGTGTCCCAAATCTAGAAGGTGGACATACTACCAAGTCTGTGAGGTGTCCCAAATCTAGAAGGTGGACATACTACCAAGTCTGTGAGGTGTCCCAAATCTAGAAGGTGGACATACTACCAAGCCTGTGAGGTGTCCCAAATCTAGAAGGTGGACACACTACCAAGCCTGTGAGGTGTCCCAAATCTAGAAGGTGGACACACTATCAAGCCTGTGAGGTGTCCCAAATCTAGAAGGTGGACACACTACCAAGTCTGTGAGGTGTCCCAAATCTAGAAGGTGGACACACTACCAAGTCTGTGAGGTGTCCCAAATCTAGAAGGTGGACACACTACCAAGTCTGAGGTGTCCCAAATTTTGAAGGTGGACAAACTACCAAGCCTGTGAGGTGTCCCAAATCTAGAAGGTGGACACACTATCAAGCCTGTGAGGTGTCCCAAATCTAGAAGGTGGACACACTACCAAGTCTGTGAGGTGTCCCAAATCTAGAAGGTGGACACACTACCAAGTCTGTGAGGTGTCCCAAATCTAGAAGGTGGACATACTACCAAGTCTGTGAGGTGTCCCAAATCTAGAAGGTGGACAAACTACCAAGTCTGTGAGGTGTCCCAAATCTAGAAGGTGGACATACTACCAAGTCTGTGAGGTGTCCCAAATCTAGAAGTTGGACACACTACCAAGTCTGTGAGGTGTCCCAAATCTAGAAGGTGGACATACTACCAAGTCTGTGAGGTGTCCCAAATCTAGAAGGTGGACACACTACCAAGCCTGTGAGGTGTCCCAAATCTAGAAGTTGGACACACTACCAAGTCTGTGAGGTGTCCCAAATCTAGAAGGTGGACACACTACCAAGCCTGTGAGGTGTCCCAAATCTAGAAGGTGGACACACTATGAAGTCTGTGAGGTGTCCCAAATCTAGAAGGTGGACACACTACCAAGCCTGTGAGGTGTCCCAAATCTAGAAGGTGGACACACTACCAAGTCTGTGAGGTATATTAGTAACTAATAATTGTTCAGGACTTTCAAAATTTTAATCGAAAAAAGTTGAATAGTTTTTAGAGCCTTACTTACAGCAAAAAATGTTCTACAGAAATTAATAAATCAAAGTCAGAGACTTAACGTAGAGCGCGAAAGGCGTAAAGCACTAGTTGTTTGATTTGTAATTAAATTCGTTTTTAATAGCACAAAAGTGAATAAGCAACAGAGAGAGACGCACAGCTGATAACAGTTAGAAGAAGAAATAGGAAAGCAAAAGTATAATTACTGAGTAGGAGCACAAGGTTTAGCAGAGTAAGTGTGTAAGGCAAGCCTAGCAAAAAGCTGCAGCAAAGTAAAAATTATATTTTGCACAAAAATTCTTTTCAAGCACGAGTCTTAGTAGAAAACGATAAAATTATTTAAGTAAATAATGACACCAATTATATATATATTCCAGTAAGTTTGTTTTTAACAAAAATATTAAAATTTGACTAGAAGTTAAATTAAAATTGGACTAAACAACCAATGTGCATACCTTATTACGATTCTACTGCCAACGGAATAAAATTAAATATTAATATGAGAATATTATATGAATTGATATAAAAGGGAATTACTGCGCGAACAGTCACGTGACACATTTTTCCAAGAAATGGTGCTTTATATTCAATAAACGTACTATCAAACAAAAAATTAACCTGTTATCTTCTGCCTGAAACTATGTTGAGTTAATAGGATTAAGAATTTGATAAAAAATGAGCCAGTGATAAGAACTTGACTTCTGACAAAAAGGGTCCGGAGTTCGAATCCCAGGCCATGGAAAAAAGTTGTGTCCTTAAGTAAGATACTTAATTCCCCATAGCTTCAGTTCAGCTGGGTAATATGTCCATGTATCTGTCTATCTATTAAAGAAGTGTAAGACCAAAGTACTCATTTGAGTCGATTTATTTCAAGTCCTCATCAGCGAGTATCGTCTGTACCGGTGTCAACACTGGCCGGAGTGCCAGCAATGCTGGTGCCCAAGCTTGGCCGCTCTGACGGCTGCTGGAAGGCATGCTTCTGCAGCTCCTGTGGCTGCTGTTGCTGCACCTGCGACTGCGGCGGCTGCTGCTTCTGCTGCTGCTGATGGAACTTGCGCAACTCGCAGCGGACCGCTTCGGCCACCCTGGCCAAGAGTCGATCCTCGTCCGAGTCCTGCTGCTCGGCCAGCGATCTGGCGCGGTTGTTTCGTAGGCTGAATGCCTGGAACAGCAGGAACTGCAGCACCAGCTGCTGGTCGAAGTCGGCATCGGCGCCCTGGCGCAGATCCGGGCGCAGCCGGCCCACCACGTAGGCCACTAGACGACGTAGAAGGTCCAAAGCGTTGAACGGCGGCGGCAGCGAGGAGCGCGACTGGAACTCCTGGATGAGGTCGTGCCGTTCAAACTGCCAGAGCGACTGGCTGCGCGAGTCGATTTCTTCAACTGTGCGGCTGAACAGGGCGATGATGAGGTTCAGCAGCAGGATCTCCGTGATGATCACGTACAGCGGCAGGATTACGTAGGGCACCAAGTATCTGCGGAGAGATTAGCGTTTGGCAAGGCAAGGATTGTGGTGCCTGCTCAGGGGAGGCGGCGCGATGGGCGCTAAGCGCCTAGTTCGCCGGTCTGGCGTGCCGCTCCGTCGCTTGTGCGACAAGTGCCCCGGGCCCCCCTGCAAATAGATAGAGATTGGGAGCTGTCGTGAAGTAGGCAGTGGCTATTTGAAATAGCGTGGTAGTTCTACTGTTAGCAGCTGGGTGAACTGAAGCAATGCAGAGTTAAGTGTCTTGCTAAAGGACACAGATTGTTTTCAGTGTAGTCGGGAATCGAACCCCCGACCTTCAAGTCGTTAGTCCGACGCTCTAACCACTAGGGGCAGAAATTTGGTCGGGTCTGAATAGCAAATACCTGCCGACATGATGCGGGCAGGCCTGGGTGTTGTTGATGACCCGCTTGTCCAAGATCTCATTACAGCCGTCCGCGCCCATCACAGCGTCCAGGCTGTAGTCGCCGACCATGCTGTAGAAGCAAATTCTGAACATGCCGAGCAGGATGTTCGGGGCAGTCATCTGCTCCGGGTTCCAGGCATAATAGCCATTCGGATACAACAGGCCGTACATCAGCACACCGAAGGCGAAGATGAAAATGAACAAAATGAATAGGAATGGGAACAGGTCCTGAGTGATCATCTTGGCCATCATTTTCAGCTTGGGTCCGACTGTCTCAAGCACGGTGGAGATGTAGAGCAGCCGGATCCAGTACAGCGAGCAGGAGACGCCTGACAGTCCCGAGTTCGAGTGTGAAAATTTTCCATTTAGTCACGGAAAAGCTTTGGGGCAAATCCCTAAGAATCTCTACCACAAATCCCTACCACAAATTCCTAAGAATCTCTACCACAAATCCCTAAGAATCTCTACCAGAATCCCAATAAATCCATGCCACAAATCCTACCATAAATCCCTATGAATCCATCCCTACAATCCCTAAGAATACCTACCACAATCCCTAAGAATACCTACTACAATCCCTAAGAATCCCTACCACAATCCCTAAGAATACCTACCACAATCCCTAAGAATACCTACTACAATCCCTAAGAATACCTACTACAATCCCTAAGAATACCTACTACAATCCCTAAGAATACCTACTACAATCCCTAAGAATCCCTACCACAATCCCTAAGAATACCTACTACAATCCCTAAGAATACCTACCACAATCCCTAAGAATACCTACTACAATCCCTAAGAATACCTACTACAATCCCTAAGAATACCTACTACAATCCCTAAGAATACCTACCACAATCCCTAAGAATACCTACTACAATCCCTAAGAATCCCTACTATAATCCCTAAGAATTCCTACCACAATCCCTAAGAATACCTGCTATAATCCCTAAGAATTCCTACCACAAATCCCTAAGAATTCCTACTAGAAATCCCTAAGAATTCCTACTAGAAATCCCTAAGAATCCCTACCACAAATCCCTAAGAATCCCTACCACAAATATCTAAGAATCCCTACCACAAATATCTAAGAATCCCTACCACAAATATCTAAGAATCCCTACCACAAATCCCTAAGAATCCCTACCACAATTCCCTAAGAATCCCTACCACAAATATCTAAGAATCCCTACCACAAATATCTAAGAATCCCTACCACAAATCCCTAAGAATCCCTACCACAATTCCCTAAGAATTCCTACCACAAATCCCTAAGAATCCCTACCACAATTCCCTAAGAATCCCTACCACAAATATCTAAGAATCCCTACCACAATTCCCTAAGAATCCCTACCACAAATCCCTAAGAATCCCTACCACAAATATCTAAGAATCCCTACCACAAATATCTAAGAATCCCTACCACAAATATCTAAGAATCCCTACCACAAATATCTAAGAATCCCTACCACAAATCCCTAAGAATCCCTACCACAAATATCTAAGAATCCCTACCACAATTCCCTAAGAATCCCTACCACAATTCCCTAAGAATCCCTACCACAAATATCTAAGAATCCCTACCACAAATATCTAAGAATCCCTACCACAAATATCTAAGAATCCCTACCACAAATATCTAAGAATCCCTACCACAAATATCTAAGAATCCCTACCACAAATATCTAAGAATCCCTACCACAAATCCCTAAGAATCCCTACCACAAATATCTAAGAATCCCTACCACAATTCCCTAAGAATCCCTACCACAAATATCTAAGAATCCCTACCACAATTCCCTAAGAATCCCTACCAAAATTCCCTAAGAATCCCTACCACAATTCCCTAAGAATCCCTACCACAATTCCCTAAGAATCCCTACCAAAATTCCCTAAGAATCCCTACCACAATTCCCTAAGAATCCCTACCACAAATCCCTAAGAATCCCAATAACAAAGCGCCGAATCGCTCACCCAGGAACAGCCTGGCCAAATACCATCCGGGATCGGCGAAGGACATTGTGAGTCTCTGGTCAACTGTTTCCATATGACCGGCAATTTTTCCCATTCGCAGGAAGAAGCCAATCACAGCAGTGGTCAGCGCGGCGAGGTCAATATAATTCCATTTGCTGCGAAAATAATCCCCAATTCTGGCGTACATTGAGCAGTGCATGAGCTCGCCAACCTCCTCGATGAGGTAGCCGCAGATGATGCAGTAGGCCACTGCCTCAGCGGTGTTGATGCTGTACTCAAAGTCGATGACCAGCACGTAGGACAGGAACATGAGCAGACTGGCGTGAGCCAGAGCGTGATAGCGGAACTTCACGGCCGGAATGTTGTAGAAGCCGTACAGCAGGCGGAAGAACTGGCGCAGGCGGCGCAGATGCGGATGGCTCCGCTGGCGACGCTCCGAGGCTGACAGACTGGCGCCCGAGCCGCCTAGGAGGCTGCGCCGCTCCTCGGGTGGGTCGGCAGCGTCGCCCGCCCAGGCCTGCGCGGGGTTGGCAACAGATGGTGCACATCTGAGTACAGTTATACTATTGCCTAGCTAATCTGGGTGCGTCGTATGACTTTAAGAGCCTGACCTGACTACTTTAGCTGAGTAACTGAGTCGTTTAGCTAGGAGGTCATTACCTACTAGCTTGAGTACCTTGAGGGAATAGTTACTAGCCTGAAAGCCTGAAGGGATTGTTGGCTACTAAGCCTGAAAACCTGAAGGGATTGTTGGCTACTAAGCCTGAAAACCTGAAGGGATTGTTGGACCTACTAAGCCTGAAAACCTGAAGGGATTGTTGGCTACTAAGCCTGAAAACCTGAAGGGATTGTTGGCTACTAAGCCTGAAAACCTGAAGGGATTGTTGGCTACTAAGCCTGAAAACCTGAAGGGATTGTTGGCTACTAAGCCTGAAAACCTGAAGGGATTGTTGGCTACTAAGCCTGAAAACCTGAAGGGATTGTTGGCTACTAAGCCTGAAAACCTGAAGGGATTGTTGGCTACTAAGCCTGAAAACCTGAAGGGATTGTTGGCTACTAAGCCTCAGGCGAGAGGATTATTTCTAGCCAGAATATCATGAAGTATTTGAATGTCGGAAAAACAAAATCGGTCACGTCTAGCCTGAGCAGCTACCCTTGAGAAGGCCACCCAGGCCCGCACAGACCTTGGCAGACTCAGCGGAGGATTTCTTCCCGGACGCATACTGCACCTCGGCCTCCGAGTTCAATGCCTTGTCAGCGGCTTCGCATTCGGCTCGCTTGGCGGTCACCAGGAATTCGCAAGTCTCGTCGCCTCCGCGGGTGCCTCCGCCGCCACCTCCGCCGGAGTCCATCGGACCGCCGCGATGTCGCCGCTCCTCCAGAGTTCGCTGCTCGTCAAAGTAAACTAGCAGCATGGGCACCAGCAGGTTGCCAGGCACCATGCCCAGCCAGATCACGGCCTCGCGCAGGCTGGGCCTGATGTTCAGCAAGCAGCCATACCACTTTTTGTCTAGCGCTGTCTGGCCGGCCGCAGTCTGTAGAAACTTGGCGGACTGGTTGTTGGCCGCCAGCTCAATGCAGGAGGCTTCGCCGTAGGTCGGCTGCGGCATCAGCAAGTAGTCCACTGTCACCTGGCGGCGCGGGTGGCGGATTCGCCAGCTCTAGTCTTGCATCCCTCAACTCTCATTCTCTTAACCACCTGCATCCCTCAACTCTCATTCTCTTAACCACCTGCATCCCTCAACTCTCTCATTCTCTTAACCACCTGCATCCCTCAACTCTCTCATTCTCTTAACCACCTGCATCCCTCAACTCTCTCATTCTCTTAACCACCTGCATCCCTCAACTCTCTCATTCTCTTAACCACCTGCATCCCTCAACTCTCTCATTCTCTTAACCACCTGCATCCCTCAACTCTCTTTCTCTTAACCACCTGCATCCCTCAACTCTCTCATTCTCTTAACCACCTGCATCCCTCAACTCTCTCATTCTCTTAACCACCTGCATCCCTCAAATCTCTCATTCTCTTAACCACCTGCATCCCTCAAATCTCTCATTCTCTTAACCACCTGCATCCCTCAAATCTCTCATTCTCTTAACCACCTGCATCCCTCAAATCTCAGTCAATCATCCTGCATCTCACCTTGTACGATTTAATCTCAAACAAAATCTTTCAATCTCTATTAAATCCATCAATCCGTCAATCACATTCTTTATATGTCTAGCTAAATCACGCCCTGAATTCTCCCAATCTCAAGCCAGTACCTCTGAGTCTCAGCCGATATCTCTAAATCCCACTTTCCACACAGCTTCGATCTCTCGATTTCTCATTGCCTAAATGTGAATATCAGACCTGCTTGCAGTAGGAGGTGTCCAGAGTGTACACCCGTTCCACAGTCTCCTGCGCGATGGATTCGCAGCGGGAGGCCAGCGCTTCGATCTCCTCGGCGTCCAGCGTCAGGTCCGGATTGGACAGCATGCTGCGGAGCAGCCCGGCGCAGAACAGCGAGAGCGGGATGATGTCGAACTGGTCCTGCCTGACCGTCAGGTCGGGGAATGTACTTTTGTGACGAGAGGGTATCTGACAAGACCTCAGAATATCATAATTCATAACATTAGATGGAATGCATAAGTCTACTGGGATCTACCATCTGGTCTTGTGAGATAGGAATCTAGTCTCATGGGATCAGAATCTAGTCTGATAGGATCAGAATCTGGTCTTAAAATGATTAGAATCTGGTCTTAAATTATTAGAATCTAGTCTGATAGGATCAGAATCTAGTCTGATAGGATCAGAATCTAGTCTGATAGGATCAGAATCTGGTCTTAAATGATTAGAATCTGGTCTTAAATGATTAGAATCTGGTCTTAAATTATTAGAATCTAGTCTGATAGGATCAGAATCTACCGGGTACCGTAGTCTGAAGGGGTCAGAATCTAGTCTGATAGGATCATAATCTAGTCTGAAGGGGTCAGAATCTAGTCTGATAGGATCATAATCTAGTCTGAAGGGGTCAGAATCTAGTCTGATAGGATCATAATCTAGTCTGATAGGATCATAATCTTGTCTGATAGGACCAGAATCTAGTCTGATAGGATCATAATCTAGTCTGATAGGATCATAATCTAGTCTGATAGGATCAGAATCTAGTCTGATAGGATCATAATCTAGTCTGAAGGGGTCAGAATCTAGTCTGATAGGATCATAATCTAGTCTGATAGGATCATAATCTTGTCTGATAGGATCAGAATCTAGTCTGATAGGACCAGAATCTAGTCTGATAGGATCAGAATCTAGTCTGATAGGATCAGAATCTAGTCTGAAGGGGTCAGAATCTAGTCTGATAGGATCATAATCTAGTCTGATAGGATCAGAATCTAGACTGATAGGATCAGAATCTAGTCTGATAGGATCAGAATCTAGTCTGATAGGATCAGAATCTAGTCTGAAGGGGTCAGAATCTAGACTGATAGGATCAGAATCTAGCCTCAAGGTATCAGCGCCTAGTCTCCGCAAATGAGGATCGGGAATCGTGCCATCTGGACTCACAAGATGAGCAGCTCGGTGAGCTGGAAACGGCCAGTGAGCACGGACCAGACGGCCAGTGTGTCCATCGGATGCCGCAGGTAGGTGATCTCCGGGCAGTAGTCCGGCCTATAGGCGGGCAGCATGTGTACGGAGCACTCGGCACCGTAGTGAGTCGCCAGCGCGTCCCGCCTCAAGCGTCCGCTCTGGACGAAGCCGAGTCGAAGGTGCTGCACTAATCGGCTGACGCCTCGCTCAGGCGTGTGCAGGTAGACGCTGTCAAGACGGGACTCGATGACCTCGGCGACGGCGGTCCACAGAATGCCGCAGGCGGATAGGCGGCGCAGCAGGTTGACATCCTCGCGGAGCAGGACGTAGCGAAGTACTAGGGCGGCGGTCTTTTGAAGGGCCTCCTCGTTGCCGACAAGTGCATGGGCCAGCTCAGTGCGAACGAGTCGAGTGGCTAACTCGCGGAATTCAACCAGGTCCACCTGTTGGTCGTTGGTCGATTTCATATTTTAGAGAAATCGTTCTTAAAAAACTAGAAGTACATAGTGCACTATAATTAATTTCAAATGTCACTTGGTAAGGTTTAACAGTTGCAGGGGACATAGCTACACTAATGATAAAATCAACAAGTGCAACTGCGGCCTTTCTTTGGCTGTTTGAAAAATTCTATTCACGTTGGTTAGAATAAAACATGAGGCACGCCAGCAATGTACAGGCAAAATTAATCAAATAGAATTTGCATGAACTTTACTGTAATGGAATACGACATATCCAGGACTGCAGCAGTTCAGTGACTTGTGAAAGCCCGAATCTCATTTGGCAAATAATATTAATTCCGAGTCCTGACCCAGACAATGACTGCGATAGAACATTTCCTGACCCAGAAAGCTTCTGACCCAACAAGATTTCTGAGCCAGAAGGCCAGTCTCAGAAAAAATCGCACCTTCTGATCCGCAACAAGCTGCTCGAGCAGAGCCCTCTGCTCAGCTTCGCTCAATCGCTCTGGCGACTTGACCCGGCAGACTCTGTACTCATTGTCAACCGCCTGCAGGAAGCCGAGAAACTGATGGAAACCATTCTCGGACAGCAGCTCCTTGAAGCTGCTTGCGTGCACTGTGCGAGACACTTCGCGAGTGTAGAAAGCTGACAGGTCACCCAGCAACACGGGGCTGCCCAGCTGCATCACCAGGTCGATGGCGGTGCGCCCGTTGTCAGCAGGCAGATCGACAAACGCGCCGCGTTCCAGCAGCAGCTTCATGGCCAGGCGATTCTGATTGGCCACGGCCAAGTGCAGCGGAGTGCGGCCCTCTTGACCCTGGGCATTCAAGGCCGCCTCGTCACTGCTGCGCAGTAGGGCGGCGATGTGCGGCCCGGACTCCTCCAGAATGGCGCGGTGGAGCGCCGTGTTGCCCTGACGATCGCGAACAGTGGGGTCCGCCTGGCAGTCGCCTGGGTGTTCAGTTTTTCAAGGCAGAAATTCTTTCATAGGAATGACGGAGAGTGGCTGTCAATTCTGAGGATCTGTAAAAGTGGGATCTGGGAGAGTGGCTGTCCATTCTGAGGATCTGGGAGAGTGGCTGTCCATCCTGAGGACCTGAGAGAGTGGCTGTCCATCCTGATCTGGGATCTGGGAGAGTGGCTGTCCATCATGAGGACCTGGGAGAGTGGCTGTCCATCCTGAGGATCTGGGAGAGTGGCTGTCCATCCTGAGGATCTGGGAGAGTGGCTGTCCATCCTGAGGATCTGGGAGAGTGGCTCTCCATCCTGAGGACCTGAGAGAGTGGCTTTCCATCCTGAGGATCTGGGAGAGTGGCTGTCCATCCTGAGGATCTGGGAGAGTGGCTGTCCATCCTGAGGACCTGAGAGAGTGGCTTTCCATCTTGAGGATCTGGGAGAGTGGCTGTCCATCCTGAGGATCTGGGAGAGTGGCTGTCCATCCTGAGGATCTGGGAGAGTGGCTGTCCATCCTGAGGACCTGAGAGAGTGGCTTTCCATCTTGAGGATCTGGGAGAGTGGCTGTCCATCCTGAGGATCTGGGAGAGTGGCTGTCCATCCTGAGGATCTGGGAGAGTGGCTGTCCATCCTGATCTGGGATCTGGGAGAGTGGCTGCCAATTCTGAGGATCCGTAAGAGTGGGATCTGGGAGAGTGGCTTTCCTTCCTGATCTGGGAGAGTGGCTGTCCATCCTGAGGAACTGGTAGAGTGGCTGTCCTGAGTATCTGGGAGAGTGGCTGTCCATCCTGAGGAACTGGTAGAGTGGCTGTCCTGAGTATCTGGGAGAGTGGCTGTCCATCCTGAGGAACTGGTAGAGTGGCTGTCCTGAGTATCTGGGAGAGTGGCTGTCCATCCTGAGGAACTGGTAGAGTGGCTGTCCTGAGTATCTGGGAGAGTGGCTGTCGAACCTGAGGAACTGGTAGAGTAGCTGTCTATCCTGAAGATTTGGGAGAGTGGCTGTCCATCCTGAGGATCTGGGAGAGTGGCTGTCCATCCTGATCTGGGATCTGGGAGAGTGGCTGCCAATTCTGAGGATCCGTAAGAGTGGGATCTGGGAGAGTGGCTGTCCTTCCTGATCTGGGAGAGTGGCTGTCCATCCTGAGGAACTGGTAGAGTGGCTGTCCTGAGTATCTGGGAGAGTGGCTGTCCATCCTGAGGAACTGGTAGAGTGGCTGTCCTGAGTATCTGGGAGAGTGGCTGTCCATCCTGAGGAACTGGTAGAGTGGCTGTCCTGAGTATCTGGGAGAGTGGCTGTCCATCCTGAGGAACTGGTAGAGTGGCTGTCCTGAGTATCTGGGAGAGTGGCTGTCCATCCTGAGGAACTGGTAGAGTGGCTGTCCTGAGTATCTGGGAGAGTGGCTGTCCATCCTGAGGAACTGGTAGAGTAGCTGTCTATCCTGAAGATCTGGGAGAGTGGCTGTCCTGAGGATCTGAGAGAGTGGCTGTCCTGAGGATCTGGGAGAGTGGCTGTCCTGAGGATCTGGGAGAGTGGCTGTCCTGAGGATCTGGGAGAGTGGCTGTCCTGAGGATCTGGGAGAGTGGCTGTCCTGAGGATCTGGGAGAGTGGCTGTCCTGAGGATCTGGGAGAGTGGCTGTCCTGAGGATCTGGCTTTGCCAGCAGGTACATGAACTGTCGTCGCACCCAGCAGAGCATCTAGCAGGGCGGTGCTAGGCTGAGCGCAGGCCCTGTGCAGCGGATAATCTCCAGTGGGCATGGGAATATTGGCATTGGCGCCCAAAGCGTTCAGCCTCAGCACTGCGCTGACTCGACCCTCTTCGGCGGCGTAGTGAAGCGGCGTCATGCCGTGCTTGTTGGGACGGTTGAAGTCGAACCTGAGCAGTGAGTGCCGTCTGATTGGTTAATAGTATCCTCCTTGAATAATTATAATAATTGAAGGAGGGCTGCGGGCAATTGCACATCATTTGGTGTCACTACGAGCTAGACCCGCAGCCAGCGGCAATTTTGCCCATTTCGCTGAATCCTGAACACACACGCACACAGATACTGTACGCGCGCACACGCTTGCACAGGTGACTGGTGTGTACATCTGCCGTGACTTTCTCATCGTCAGGCAGTGTACACTCTCACTGTGCCTTTGAGGTTGGCCCTCAAGGGCGTAAATTGCACGACAAGCCCCCAAGCCTTTTCTCTGCGGCTGCGCACGAAATGAATGTGGCCTCGCTGCGGAATCGAGCTCAGGGACCTTGGTGCGAGACACAAACGCGTTAGACCGCTCTGCCACTCACCCCCAATATCCTCCTTAAGAGTTTCGTGACCAGAAAATAGATTTGACAGTTTAGCGCGACGATTTAGTATTTACTCACTTGACCCGCTCGAGGCGGTCCAAAGCCCACAGCTGCTCCTCTGCGGCGGCCAGGTCGGCAATCGTCCGGCCGGACAGAACTGGCGCGTAGGGATCTCCGGACACTAGCAGGCGCTCCAGTTGGTCGGCATCCCGCCGGTGATAGGCTTCAAGTAGAAGGCTCTGCTCGGACTCGTTAGCCGATGGCTTGCTTCGCTGGTGAAGTAGTGCTCGCAGATCCATTAGGCCGCCGGGCAGGATAGCGGGCTGCTGCTGCTGCTGATCGGTCGCCCCTTCCGCTGCTGCGGGAGCAGGACCACCCTGGCCTAGAATGGTTCGCCTAACGCGCATCTCTTGCGACGAGAAGAAGCTGCGCATTATTTTTAATTAGACTAACTAATATTCCGAGTAAAATGCTTAACTGATGAAATAGGTCGAGTCTTGAGAACGAATTAAAAAATCTACTAAATAAATATTCGTGCTAAGGCCTAGAGGGCGTGGCTGAGTCCGTGAACCTCGCGTCGAGTTTTTATCTAGTCTAGCCCTATCTTTTATCAGTAGGTTTGCGGACACGATCTTGCTCGCTTCAGGTTTGTGGTCCAGTCTCTTCTGCTTCCGTCTCTTTCCTTTGCTTTCCTTTCCTTTTTCGTTCTACAGCTCTCCTCTTATACTCGTTATTATATGAGTGTGTGTAGGAATCGCCAGGGCCACGTCCCTCCAAATTGGGGTGGGGCCCAGGCGTGTGGGGTGGTGGGCTTTTTATATTGGAAGAGATATCGGCCCAGGGCAGGGGAGTGTTTGGCTTGTGCAAGTGCAACCCACCCCACAGTTTTTGACGCTGTACATTACTCACGCCGGGATGTACATTACAGTCTTCCACCCCACTCAATCCTGAGATTTCCTTCAACCCAAATCATTCGGCTCTTTACAAAAGCGCAACGTTTTTTAACTAAAACCTGTCTTCAAGAGTCTATAATACAGCCTGGATTAAGGACTATAATAACTATTTTATTCATATTATAAAATGGGACCTCTCCCATATATTCTACTACGAAACCTCTACCCATTCTGTCATTTTGACTGTGCATGCGTTTATTCTTACTTGGAAATCCCGTTTCCTCCAGAACACTAATTACGGCTGCACTGTTCAATTGCTCATTGCTTATTATTATTAATTAGTGTCAGAGAATTACCCAAACTGAATTTATGATGCACGCTTAAATTATTAATTATAATTATTATATACGTTTATAGTATACATTATTTTTCGTAGCATAAGCCACAACACAGCATTAATTGAATTGAAGACAGAAAATAACTGCACTAAAATGGAAGAAACGGATTAACCTAAAAGGATATATGGGATGATAAGTATTGATAATAAGGGCATCGGCTGTTAGCCTCTGTCCTTACTAAATTTGCCGCAATCTTCTCATCTTGGGGATATTCCTATAGCAGCCTCGGCTCTTACCCACCTTATCCTTCAGGAGCACCGACTCTTACCCACCTATCCTTCAGGAGCACCGACTCTTACCCACCTATCCTTCAGGAGCACCGACTCTTACCCACCTATCCTTCAGGAGCACCGACTCTTACCCACCTATCCTTCAGGAGCACCGACTCTTACCCACCTATCCTTCAGGAGCACCGACTCTTACCCACCTATCCTTCAGGAGCACCGACTCTTACCCACCTATCCTTCAGGAGCACCGACTCTTACCCACCTATCCTTCAGGAGCATCGACTCTTACCCAGTTATCCTACAGAAGCATCGGCTCTTACCCACCTATCCTTCAGAAGCGCCGACTCTTACCCACCTATCCTTCAGAAGCGCCGACTCTTACCCACCTATCCTTCAGAAGCGCCGACTCTTACCCACCTATCCTTCAGAAGCACCGACTCTTACTCAGTTATCCTTCAGGAGCACCGACTCTTACCCACCTATCCTTCAGGAGCACCGGTTACTTTGTTACTCAGAAGTTCAAATTTCAGTTATGTGTCTGTCTAGCATTAATACAGAAGATAAACATACAGTAAACGCCTGTACAGAATATTTACCAGACAGACTTTGAAGCCTACTAACAAAACAATGGCTAGCCAACGGCGCCAGTCAGCCGCGCCAACTGTCAGTTGTCAAATTATTCAACTTATTTAGCATTGATGTGGGCGGCTGACAAATTCTGGATTTTATTAATTTGATATCTTATTCACGGCTATATTAGAGTTATCCAGGTGTTTCATCGCCAAGGATAGATATGGAATATAATTGCTCCATTAATGGTCTAGCTCTGCTGAACTGGTGTCAGCAGGCGTATAAATCAAGCCCTCCACTGACAGCTTCAATTAAATTAATTGCTCCAGTTGTCTAAATAATTTTAATGACAACTTATTTTTAGGAAATATGATTTGCTTGCTTTTGAAATACAGGTTATATGTGGCTGCTTCCTTCTGTATATTCAGTAGACAATAATCAATAATCATTACTTCAGTAGACTAATTGATACCCTCCAGTCATTCAGTAGACTAATTGATACCCTCCAGTCATTCAGTAGACTAATTGATACCCTCCAGTCATTCAGTAGACTAATTGATACCCTCCGGTCATTCAGTAGACTAATTGATACCTTCCGGTCATTCAGTAGACTAACTGATACCCTCCAGTCATTCAGTAGACTAATTGATACCCTCCAGTCATTCAGTAGACTAATTGATACCCTCCAGTCATTCAGTAGACTAATTGATACCCTCCAGTCATTCAGTAGACTAATTGATACCCTCCGGTCATTCAGTAGACTAATTGATACCTTCCGGTCATTCAGTAGACTAACTGATACCCTCCAGTCATTCAGTAGACTAATTGATACCTTCCAGTCATTCAGTAGACTAACTGATACCCTCCAGTCATTCAGTAGACTAACTGATACCCTTCAGTCATTCAGTAGACTAATCGACACCCTCCAGTCATTCAGTAGACTAAATGACTGGAAAACTGATCCTGCATCACCAGCAGGTAGCTGTTGCCTCGATCTGATGTCGGCACCTTCAGTACGTCGACCGCCACCGTCTGCCAGGGCTTGCCGATCGGCATCTCACCGAGTGGGGCTGCGGGCCGGTGCTGCGCTTTTTTCAGCTGGCAGGTCTGGCACTCCTGACAGAAACTCACCGCGTCGCTCTGCAGCCCAGGCCAGTACGCGGTCTGCTTCAGAGTGTCGGCCATTTTCTCCGGTCCGAAATGGCCGCCGATGCCCTCGTGGAAGTCAGTCAGGAACTGACGCTGCAGCAACTCCGGGATCACAGGGACCTCTCTCGGCCCCGCAGCATCATTGAAAACCCGGCAGAGAAGACCGTCTTGAATTCGTAACTTCCGCCAGATACGGCTGAGGTGTCGCAGTCTGCTGTCGGACCATCTTGGCCGAGTCCCGCTGTCGTTCTGCAGGGCCTCGATGACCAGCTGGAGCTTCGGATCAGCCCTCTGCGCCTGTCGCAACTCCCGGTTGGACACCTGCGGCTGCAGCTCCGTTGCCGACGACGCTCCGATCGTTTCGCAGTGGCCCTCGTGCATCCTCGACAGGCCGTCCGCCTCCACGTTGTCGACGCCCTTGGTGTACTTGATGGTAAAGGCGAATTCCTGCAGCAGCAACCGCCAGCGCCCGAGCCGGCCGTGGCTGTCGACCCGCTGGGAATTCAGAAACGTGAGTGGGCAGTGGTCGGTAAAGACCGTGAAATGCCGACCGAGCAGGTAGTGGCGGTAAGTCTTCAGCGCGTGCAGGATCGCCAGGCACTCCTTCTCGACGGTTGAATAACCCTTTTTTCGGAGCCGTGAGTGCTCTGCTGCAGTACTCTATCACCTGGTCGCCTTGCTTGAGCACGATTCCGACTCCGGTGTTGCTGGCATCCGTGTAGAGCTGAAACTCCTTGGAAAAATCCGGGTGGCCGATGATCGGCGGCTGCTGAAGGGCCTCTTTGAGCCGTCGAAATGCCGTGCCGCACTCGTCAGTCCACTCGAACTTCTCCGTCTTGCTGGTCAGTCTGTGCAGCGGTCCGGCGATATCGGAGAAACTCGGCACGTACTTCCTGTACTGGTTGCAAAGGCCTAGGAACTGCCGCACCTGCGTTGGGGAATGCGGCTCCGGCCACTCTTGGATGGCGTGCACCTTCTCGGGACTCACAGTGGCACCCTTGGCAGAGAACACGGTGCCGAGAAACGTGACCTCCGGCAGACCCAGCTGGCACTTGCTGCCCCTGACTGTGAGCCCGGCGCCTCTGATCTTCTCGAACACTTCTCGCAGGTGCTGTAGATGCTCGGCCTTTGACTTGGAGAAGCACAGCGTGTCATCCATGTAGGTGAAGGTTTGCTCGGCGCCTTTGAACACGCGGTTCATCAGGATGGTGAATGAGCTCGGGCCGCCGCAGACGCCCTGCGGCATCCTCTTGAACTGATAAAGCGGCATGCCGGGCCCAGGGCTGAAAGCTGTCTTCTGCCTGTCTTCCGGCTTCATCGGGATTTGGAAGTAGCCGCCGTTCAGGTCAATCACCGAGAAGATCTCGTTGCCAGCTAGCTTGTCCTTGACAAAGTCCATCTGCGGAATGCCCTGCGCCGACCGCACCGTCTTCTTGTTCAGCTCGCGGTAGTCGATCGTCAGCCGCAGGTCTCCGTTCTTCTTCCGCACGTACACCGGGGGCGCCACGTACGGGCTGTCCGACTCCTCGATGATGTCGTTGTCCAGCAGCTCCTGAATGAGCTTGTTAACCTCAGGTTCCCAGTGCACCGGCAGCTTTCTTGGAGGAATCCGCACCGGAACATCGTCGATCAGGGGGATGCTGTGCTCGTGGCGATCTGTCAGTCCCGGCCGCCTGGAGAAGATGTCGCTGAACTCGTGCACCAGGGCTCGGATGTCCGGGTCCTTTACGACAGGCAGGTCGACCTCTTTCGTGCTGAAATCCGGCACGAGCTTCTCTTCGAGGTCCTCCAGCTGGCTGTCTGCGTCGAGATGGCTCACGCCGTCCATCACGCACGAGCTCTTTGGTGGTGCCTCTGCGCTGTCGCTGAAGTCCAGGCACATGTTGCTGGCCTTGATGAAGTCCAGCCCGATGATGACGGCAGCCACCAGGCCTTCCGACACGTAGAACGGGTGCTGCCGCTCGATGCTGCCGAGCGACACCGCCAGGCTGGCCACCTGCCGCACCGGCACCGCCTGCTGGTTGACTGCCCGCAGTTCCAGGTGGACGCTTTCCAACTGAACTCGCTGCATTCTCTGAAGGACCTGCTTGTCCACGATTGATACCTGGCTACCCGAGTCGATCAGCGCCATGACGTCCGCACCTCCGATCTTGCACTGCAGCTTGGATGTTGCCGGGTTCGGTCTGATAACGACTGCTGCTGCGCTGCTGCCTACTGTGCCTGCGCCGCCCCCCTCTGCGCCCCGGAACAATCCACTCACGCTGGGGCCCGCGCTCAGAACTGGCCAGGGTTGCGGGCTCCGCCCCGGCCGTTGCCGTTTCCCGACGGCTTCTTGCAGTTTCTGGCGAGGTGGCCGCGTTGGTTGCAGTTCCAGCAGGTTACCTCGCGCTGTCTCCTCGCACTGCGAACCGCGCAGGAGTCGGAAGCCTCCGAGCCCAGCTTCGCTGCCAGGTCTTGGACCGTCGCCTGCAGTGAGCTGACCGCGGCCCTCAGATCTGCGGTCTCGGTGCTGCCGCAAGTAGTTCCGGCTGCCGCCGCGAGGGGCGGCCGGCTTCCATCCGTGGTGGCAGAAGGCAGCTCCAGTAGCAGTTGTGCCCGCGCAAGGGCGTCGCTTACCGTCTTGACTGACGCGTCGGCTCTGATTTGCCTGCTGACATCCGCTGGCAGTCCGCGGATGAAGTGATGGGTCAGCATGGTGTCTGTGGCGTTCTTGTTGCTAACGCCAGCGTCCTTGAGCAGCTGCTTCAGGTGATAGAGAAACAGACGAGGAGGCTCCCCAGGCAGCAGCTTCCGGCTCTCAAATGCCTCCAGCGCTAAGAAGTGCTGGCTTTCTGGGTGAAATGCCTCGGTCAGTGCATGGGTAACCTGACTGTAGTCGCTCTTATCCTTGTCACCGAGCTCAAGGAAGACCGCCAGAGCCTCGCCATCCAGAAACGTTGGCAGATGCAAGTGCTTATCATTTGTCCACTTGTTGGCTGCCGCACACAGCTCAAACCGCTGCAGCCACTCCTTAAAGTTTCCAGAGCTAAAAGTTCTCGGAATCGCGCGATGACTGCCCTCTGCCATTCTGAGCTCTGCTACCACTTGTAACACGCGGTGTTTGGCGGTGTGAAACCAGATTCTACGAAGGCCCCGTGAGGCCGTGCTTGTTGTATTTATGTCAGTTGCGATTACGTAATCAGGGATGTCATTGGTATCTTCCGCGGACATTCAGTAGTAAAATAACTTCACCTCATTGGGATTCGCTACAGAAAGGTATGATGGATGCTCTTGCAACTCAGTAGAGACAAAGGAGACAAATTTTTAACGGAGTCTTGTCGGTTAAATATAGTCATTAGACCGGCATTCAGACACTTATGTCCTTTCCCAGCCGGCAAAACTCGTCCAGTATGCTCCGCATGTCGTCCTCCGAGTTATTGTCCTGTGAGCACACCATTCGCCAACAGTTGACGCCATTGGATGCGGCGCAACGCTGGTAGCCAATCAGCATCGACCCGGCCAAGGTCATGCGCTTCTTCAGCTGAGGCGCCACGGCGTCGATCTTGCGCCACCAGTCGGCGTCGCGGCTGGCCCAGTCAGCCGGCTGGCCGCGCAGGCCGGGAGGAATGTACCAGAACAGAACATTCGTACTCTGCGGCTGGGCCAGCAATTCGAAAGATCCGTCGGCCTTCTGCCGTTGAGCCACCTGGTCGGCCAACTCCTTGGCCAAGTTGAACTTTCGATCAACCAGACTGGCTAGGCCAGACTTGCCCAAGGCGCGCCAGACAGCCCAGAGCTTCAAGATGTCAACCTTGCGGCCGCATTGGATCACCTTGTCGCCAATGTCATACTCGGGCGAATAGAATTTGTCCTGCTGGAACAGGTAGGCCGCCTGGGTGCCGTGAGCACTTTGCAGTGCGCCTGGTCGCTTGGTGAGCAGGAGGCTGCACTGCAGATTCACACCCAGCATCTTGTGCGGATTCCAGGTCAGCGAGTCGGCCATCTGGCAGCCGTCAAGCAGGTGCCGCTGGCTCCCGGACAGGATCGCGCTGCCGCCCAGACAGCCGTCAACGTGTAGCCAGACACCGAAGTCCTGGCACACGGCAGCCACATCTGAGATGGGATCGTAGGCGCCCAGCACTGTCGTGCCAGCGGTTGCCACCACAATTAGTGGCTTCCGGCCCTGCGAAGGCATCAGGATGTTTGTATTTCGCACGATGAATACAGCTAGGTAACTTTTCAGAGGTCGAGCTCAAACTGTCGACGAAACTGTCGAGCTGTTGCTTCTCACTTTGCTTTAATAAGCAGTCTTAAAATCTCGCGCACACAATGTCTATGTGCAAGTGTCAGCCCTCACCTTTTCAACGTCAGACTTTATGATTTGCCTCAGTTCGTCAGCTTTCATTCGACCGTCTTTGTCGGCGGCAACTTTCACCACAGCGTTCTCGCCTAATCCCATAAAGCCGGCGCCCTTCAGTATTGAGTAGTGACTCTGCGTGGAATATAGAAAGTACAGAGATTTTGATCAGAATACTTCAGGATATCTAGTTTTATGAGTCATATTGCCTATCCTCTGCATCCCTAAACTTTCATACGATGCGTGCGCTACACAATTCGCGCAAGTCACGTGACCCACTTACAGTACACATGAACTAATAAACGATGGCGCACCTCCTGAGACACGTAGAGCCTGACAGGCGGCATAACAGCCATCCCCAGCTTCCGAGCGTCTGGAAGAGCTGCCGATCTGGCCAAACTGATGGCGTACATGTTGCCTAGGGAGCCGCCAGGAGTACAGACTCCTTCGCCCTCCTTGAAGCCGAACAGGTCCAGGAAATGACGCATCGCAATTCGCTCCATGATGGTGAACACAGGTGCCACTTCGTAAGTGTAGCTAGAGAAATTTTTTAGAAAGCTTTGACTGTGATTTGGATGACTAGTAGTTGAAGTGAAACACGACTGATACTGGCTACTACTGTCGATATTCATAAGTCACATAGAATACCGATTCCGGAATACCAATATAGAGTGTTTCGTTCTCTACTCACGCAGCTGTACTCACATGCTGGTATTGATGACGTCAGTGAGGAGAGACCCGGCCACGGATTCCTCATGCACCCGGCCAAACAGCTGATTGTAGAAACGCGGATGACTGGACGTGACGCTCAGTTCGTAGATAGTCTTCAGGTTCTCTAGCAAGACCCCATCGGCCACGGGATCGTCTGGCAGGCTCAGCATCTCGGCGTACTCAGACATCATGCGATCGGGCGGTATGTACTTTACTACCGGTCTGAAGCATTTGTTTTAGCTATGATATATAATTTCAACGTGCGACTACTCTGTTGTATTCAGTTTGAGCACTGATTGGAACTGGGTGATTGATGTGGACCCAACTGTTAGCTAAAACAATCAAACAGATCCATAAAACTATGCCAACCTTTCTTTCTTATTCTTAAAATTCCAGTCTGTCTCGTCCAGATGGTCCACAATGCGACGCAGCATGCTGCTGCTGCTCTGCTGTCGATCCGCAGCAGAAGTCGGCTCGCAACCAGCACTTTGTGAGGCTCGTAATAAATTTGACATTCTCATAAAGGTCCTCCGATATGACTGTTGAAAATTCCTGAAAAGCAATGTAGATTTCAGTCTGTTATCAAGTTTGCTTTAAATTAGTGCTTCCGTTTGTCTACTTGTCTAAGTTGCGATTCAATTTTCTACTTTGTCCAAACTGTTCTCTGCTTTTGAATATTGAAAATAGCCGATGATAAATTAAACTGCCAGGGAGCAGATATAACTTTAGCTGACATGCATCATTTCTATACGAGCCTAACTAAGCTCATTCTCATTGTTTGAAATAAGTCTATAAGACCAATAGAAATAGGCTTATAAATAGAAAAATATGAGAATACGAGCGATGTAAAACTGTCAGATGTTGAATAAAAAGAACTTCAAATTAATATTAAAGTATATTTTTTATAGCTAAGCTCATTTCTCCGTTGTTCGAGATAAGTCGCCAGGCCCATACAGTCTGCTTTCTGTCTCTACAGTCCCCACTCCATTGTGCCAGACCTAGAATGGGTGTAAATGAATCTATGCGCGCACCCGCAGGCACACCACTTTTTGCTAATAATGATTGAGTGGGTAAGGTCGCTCTGATTATACCTGATTAGTCGAGTCCAATTTAATTGCTTGTTGAACATCTCGATTTGCTAAAGAATTTCTTGTAAAAGCGGATTGATTGGACCAGATTTTCTCCTGTAACTTTCCCGAGAGCGGATTGGCTGGATCAGTTTTGTCTGCCCCCTCTCAGAGACTGGATTGGCTAGACTAGATTCTTCTGGCACCTTCCCGAGAGCGGATTGGCTGGATCAGTTTTGTCTGCCCCCTCTCAGAGACTGGATTGGCTAGACTAGATTCTTCTGGCACCTTTCCGAGAGCGGATTGGCTGGATCAGTTGCCAGCCCCCTCGCAGAGACTGGATTGGCTCAGCCAATCCAAAGAGTGGATTGGCTGAACTAGATTCACGATGTGATACACCATCCAAACGACACACCATCCCAACGACACAACATCCCAACGACACAACATCCCAACGACACACCATCCAAACGACACACCATCCAAACGACACACCATCCCAACGACACACCATCCTAACGACGACACATTATCCCAATGACACACCATCCAAACGACACAACATCCCAACGACACACCATCCAAACGACACACCATCCAAACGACACACCATCCAAACGACACACCATCCAAACGACACACCATCCAAACGACACACCATCCCAACGACGACACATTATCCCAACGACACAACATCCCAACGACACACCATCCAAACGACACACCATCCAAACGACACACCATCCAAACGACACACCATCCAAACGACACACCATCCAAACGACACACCATCCAAACGACACACCATCCCAACGACGACACATTATCCCAATGACACACCATCCAAACGACACAACATCCAAACGACACACCATCCCAACGACACAACATCCCAACGACACAACATCCAAACGACACACCATCCAAACGACACACCATCCAAACGACACACCATCCCAACGACGACACATTATCCCAACGACACAACATCCCAACGACACACCATCCAAACGACACAACATCCAAACGACACACCATCCCAACGACACAACATCCCAACGACACAACATCCAAACGACACACCATCCAAACGACACACCATCCAAACGACACACCATCCCAACGACGACACATTATCCCAACGACACAACATCCCAACGACACACCATCCAAACGACACACCATCCAAACGACACACCATCCAAACGACACAACATCCCAACGACACACCATCCAAACGACACACCATCCAAACGACACACCATCCCAACGACACACCATCCCAACGACACACCATCCCAACGACGACACATTATCCCAATGACACATCATCCCAACGAAATCATCCCATGATTACAAGCAGCGGAAAGCTTTAAAAAAGTAAAAAAATTTTAATATACGAAAAATGAATATACTCTCGTAAATATTAGGATATAAAAATGGCTATAAACTCTGTGTCGGTAAGAACTCTTACCAATGGTGCAACCCTGGAGTAACAGAATGCAGCAGGCAGGTTCTTGCTCGGTGATTGACAGTAGCAGCGATATTCATTTATCAGATGTATCTATTCATATATAAATATTTCATAAAAATAAGCTGCCACGCAGGCAAGGCCTCAAATTGCCCTCTTTAGAATAAAATCTCCGAATTGTACAGTCACTGAAACGCAAGCAAGCAATTTACAAGATTTATGCGGTGCGATAAGACATTTGATTATGAGCGAGAAAATAATTTCAGGGTGAAATGAAATGCGCCCAAAGCCAGTTCAATACACGGTAGGTTAATCAAACCAGCAGGTCAAACTATCTATTTTTTCGTTCAACTTTTTACGTCTGCTGAGTTATTTTTCTTAACTACTAGAAGTAGGCCAATGAAAAAAATAAGTAACAATAAAAAAGAGTTTTCGAAAGCTACTGAAAGTCTATTTGGAGTTCCTGAGTTTGTTCTGCTGCCTCGGGAGCTACTGAGGTTGGGTCAGCTTCCTCGGAAGATTCTCAAGTTGGGTCAGCTTCCTCGGGAGATTCTGAAGTTGGGTCAGCTTCCTCGGAAGATTCTCAAGTTGGGTCAGCTTCCTCGGGAGATTCTCAAGTTGGGTCAGCTTCCTCGGGAGTTTCTCAAGTTGGGTCAGCGTGCTCGGGAGATTCTCAAGTTGGGTCAGCTTCCTCGGGAGATTCTCAAGTTGGGTCAGCGTGCTCGGGAGATTCTCAAGTTGGGCCAGCTTCCTCGGGAGTTTCTCAAGTTGGGTCAGCGTGCTCGGGAGATTCTCAAGTTGGGCCAGCTTCCTCGGGAGTTTCTCAAGTTGGGTCAGCGTGCTCGGAAGATTCTCAAGTTGGGTCAGCTTCCTCGGAAGATTCTCAAGTTGGGTCAGCGTGCTCGGGAGATTCTCAAGTTGGGTCAGCTTCCTCGGGAGATTCTCAAGTTGGGCCAGCTTCCTCGGGAGTTTCTCAAGTTGGGTCAGCGTGCTCGGAAGATTCTCAAGTTGGGTCAGCGTGCTCGGGAGATTCTCAAGTTGGGCCAGCTTCCTCGGAAGATTCTCAAGTTGGGTCAGCGTGCTCGGAAGATTCTCAAGTTGGGTCAGCGTGCTCGGGAGATTCTCAAGTTGGGCCAGCTTCCTCGGGAGTTTCTCAAGTTGGGTCAGCGTGCTCGGAAGATTCTCAAGTTGGGTCAGCTTCCTCGGAAGATTCTCAAGTTGGGTCAGCGTGCTCGGGAGATTCTCAAGTTGGGTCAGCTTCCTCGGAAGACTCTCAAGTTGGGTCAGCGTGCTCGGGAGATTCTCAAGTTGGGCCAGCTTCCTCGGGAGTTTCTCAAGTTGGGTCAGCGTGCTCGGGAGATTCTCAAGTTGGGTCAGCTTCCTCGGAAGATTCTCAAGTTGGGTCAGCGTCCTTGGGAGTGTATAATATTGGTTTTCGGTCCACGGCGTTTGTTTCGCTCAGGTGAGGGAACAATAGGGACAACACTGGTTTCGGACATCCGCCGGAGCAAACACAGTGGCAATAAGTGGCTAGCAATTATATTCCATGCTTTCAAGTCCGCCACTCTGAGGACACGGGAGCTGCTGGCAATGGAGGCGCGATGGTCCAGATCGTTCGAGTGAGAATCGCTCGGGGGCATTATTGAATCCGGCGTGCATTATTGAAAACCCGGCGAATGCTTTCTCGACGCCAGCAGTGAGTGAAGGAAGGAAGGAAGGGATAAATGATAATTGCTAATTCTTTGCCAAACCCCCCTTTTGAGTTCCTTGCGCCCGGGTCCCCATGGGAGAACCTTTTGAACGGGAAATAAAATGCAATTTAAAGTGGGATAGACCCGTTCGATTATCCGGCCAGGGGCGGAGGAAGACTGCTTGAAAAGGAGCGCTTTAAAAGAATTCGGATCAAGCCTCGGGCCCCACCCCTTCACCGGCCCGCGCAACCCCCAAGAGGGGATTTTCCGGCGCCGGGCAGTGGGAGAAATAGACGCGCAAATAAATTCTGCATTTGCAGTTGTGGATCTAAGCGGATTTGGGTTGGGACACTCAGTGAGGGAGGCTGGAGATGTATCGGAGAATAATAAATGATCATGATGACTGCGCGCGGTTGTGGGGATAAATGAGTGAGAGAGGGGATTCGACCGAGTGGGATCATCTCAATTGTCAGTGGCGCAAATGGAAGATATCAGCAATTTTTTTAAATCCCATCCTCTCAAAGTTTCCCTGAGTCAATTTAACCCCACTGAATTGTATTTATTGATCAGCGATCTGCGAGTGACTGCGCTGCTGATTCCACTTTACGCATCCTTTGAGCTTGAGCCTTCCTGCTGATCCTGGAATAATCCAGTATAGGCACGGGCTTTGAGCTGGCTAAAATGACATTTTTAATCCCGACTCACAACTCATATACTTAACTGGGATTTCTGAGGCATTTAAATGATAAATCAGAGCCTTTGCTGGCTTCAAGCCAAGTTGTCGCAGACGCAGCTGTCGTGCGGTGTACAGACTGTTCAGTCCATGGACTTGGGCGAAGTTATTACCCAGCAGCTGATGCTGCAAGGGATCCAATTTCAAAATAATATAATATAACTTGTAGGGGGTGTGGTAGAGCGGTTTAACGCGTTTGCCTCTCGCACCAAGGTCCCTGAGCTCGATTCCGCGGCGAGGCCACATTCATTTGGGGCGCAGACGCGGAGAGAAGGCTTGGGGGGGCTTGTCGTGCAATTTACGCCATTGAGGGCCAACCTCCAAGGCACAGTGAGAGTGTACACTGCCTGACGATGAGAAAGTCAGGACAGATGTACACACCTGTGTGAGCGTGTGCCTGCTTAAGGTATGTGTGAGTGTGGGCTCAATAGTTAGCGGAATGGGCAGAATTGCCTCCTCGCTGGCTGCGGGTCTAGTGTCACCAAATGATGTGCCACTGCCTGTAGCCCTCCTGCAATTATTGATATTATTTGCAGGAGGCTGTGTGAGCCACACACGCACACAGATACCTTACACTTTCAATGTGGCCTCGCCGCGGAATCGAACTAAAGAAACTTGAGGCTAGAGGCAAACGCGTTAACCGCTCTGACACAGCCCCATTGATATTCATTTTACGGCTAATTGAAATGTAGTAATCAGAAATTAAAGACCCGTCTAGGATGAGATGCGAACTCCAGACCTCCCGGTAAAGAATCGGTAGTGCTAACCATTGGGCTACAAGCAACAGGATAAATATTAATCTGTGCTAAGTTATAACTGCTGTTAGATATGATGTACAAAACAACAAAGCAATTTCCCAATAAATTTCCCAACACCCTTTCTATTCTCGATCCTTTTGTCAATCAATTCCCGAACCCCCAAGCAACTTGAGGCAGAGCAATAATTGCTTGTCCCAGCTGAAAGCCAGTCAGGCTGGCCGAGCAATTAGCACCTGCAGGCAGAGGTGAGGACGCAAATCGGGCCGAGAATTGGCAAAACGATGAAGGTTGAGAAAGTCAATGAGGAAATGCGAGATGCCATGTGGCATTGCTCACACTTTGCTAGGTGCAGATCGCCACCAATTTATACTTGGATTTATACTTGTAAATCTGTGCTTGCGGCTGCCAAAATCCTAATGGCTTTTTTTTCTACCTGCGTGGCACTTGAAATAAAACAAAAAATCTCGCTCAACTCCTTCTCGGCTTTGTTAGTGCAGTTTTGCAGGTGAGACAATTAACTCACTCTGGCTCACTTTCACTCACATTTCGCGATCGAAACCTGAGACACACGAGCTAAGAGGAGATCAACTAAAGGTAGCCAACATCCGGTTTGCTGCGAATAAACTGCGACTAAAACTAATGCCACTGCTTTGATTTTAATTTGAAAGAAGGGAAAGAAAGTTTTAATTATCATTTAATGAAAGTTCAGGAAATCCCGATTTGCCGATCATCTCTAATTGTAAAAATTCGTTCCACAATAATGCAGATTGATCGACAATACCAATGAACCCAATCCCAGTTTACCGATAATCCCAGTTAGCCGATAACCCCAGTTAGCTGATAATCCCAGTTAGCTGATATTCCCAGTTAGCTGATAATCCCAGTTAGCTGATATTCCCAGTTAGCTGATATTCCCAGTTAGCTGATAATCCCAGTTAGCTGATATTCCCAGTTAGCTGATAATCCCAGTTAGCTGATAATCCCTGTTAGCTGATAATCCCAGTTAGCTGATATTCCCAGTTAGCTGATAATCCCTGTTAGCTGATATTCCCAGTTAGCTGATAACCCCAGTTAGACGATTATCACAGGTAACTAATAATCCCAGTTAACTAATAATCCCAGTTAACTAATAATCCCAGTTAACTAATAATCCCAGTTAACTAATAATCCCAGTTAACTAATAATCCCAGTTAGCTGATAACCCCAGTTAACTAATAATCCAAGTTAGTTGATAATCCGAGTTTATTAAGAGTAACAGTTAGGATAATCCTAAATCATCAGTAGGTTTAGAATTGATAATCCTAGTTTATAGACAATCCTAAGTGGCCAATAATCCAGATATGCCATTCTTTGCTAACCGAAACTTAATAATAATGCTAAGAATGTGACTGCGGCATATGTACAGGGCAGAATGAATTTATTGTGCATGCACTGATCTCAAATACTTTAAATGTGCAGTTAACAAACGCACGCTCAGGTAGGAAATAACAGTCTGAGCACAGTTTGAGCAGGCCAGGCCGGCTCAGCTATTCCGCATCGTCGATTGAAGCTGCAGCGACTGGCCCAGGAGCATTCCGTCAGCTTCGGCTGACAACAGCTGCCGCTTCCACTTGTTCCTGCGGTTCTGGAACCAAATCTTCACCTGCGTCTCCGTGAGCTGCAGCGAGTGCGCCAGGCAGGCCCGCTCCGAGCTGGACAGGTAGCGCTTCGCGTTGAACGCCGACTCCAGCTGGTACACCTGGGCGCGCGAGAACACCGTTCTGGTCTTCTTCTTGCGGCGGAAGGAGGCCGCAGTCGCCGCCGACGATGAGGAAGCGGCTTCGCCGCGCGCCAGACGAAGCCGACTGCCGAACTCGGCGGCGCCGGGTTCAAAGCCAGCCTGTCCGACTTGGTCATCGTCATCGTCGTCGTCAGACTCGTCGCCACTGTCGGTCGCTACGTCGTCCCTGCGCGAGTCGTCCATCTCGGCGCTGGGATCGTCCGGTGACTTTGTGGCGTCGGGCCGCTCACCTGCGAGAGTGCGGAGAAAAATCAAGGTGTGAAAACGTTAAATAGTTAAAATTAAAAATAATGATGATTACACCTGCCCTAATTGCGCCAGAGTGCAGCCAACAGCACAGCCGCAGCTATTGCGCGGCGCATCTGAAGGCTGCGTACGGCTGTTCTGTCCATGGACTGGGGGGGACGCCACAATCACCTTCAATTACCCCAGCTGATGCTGATACCCATTTTACAGCTGGGTGAATTGAAGCAACTTAGCGTTAAGTATCTTGCTATAGGACACATTGTTTCAGTGGAGCTGGGAATCGAACCCCCGACCTTCATTCAAGTCGTTAGTCGGACGCTCTAACCACTGTGCTACAACCCCCCGATTATTTAAAAATACACATATTAGCCTCGATTTGAGTCACAGATTTGACCTGAGTTTGACAGCCTTAGGCAGGCTTGCGTGTAAGTCTTGCTTGTTGTGTGGCCAGACTGAGAGAATCAACAACACTTTGCCGCATTAGTTGACTATAAGCAGCAACTCTAAAGCAGTCTCATCTTCTGCCGGCAATTCAACATAGACAAAGACGAAAGTTCTGAAACCTCACAAAAGAAACCGTTTAATTATGAGTTGGTCAGGCAAAAATGCTAAGAATTAATTACTAGGTGGTTAAAATACTCCCCCTTAATGGCTAGCGAACACATTGTAGAAGGCATTCGGAAAAAACGGACGACACTTCAATTACCAAAATTGGCTTTAGGAACAAAAGTCGAGTTTCAAACAATGCAAGCCGGACGGGAGTTAGAAAGTTGTGCAACTAAGGGGCTAGAGATAAAATACTTCTGGTTTATTATGTTGTGATGCACGGCGACAGGTGAATATTCTGGGATTCGGGAGACTTTAATGGTATTAAATCCTCACTGACTCAATCAGGATTAAATTAGAATTTATCGGGATTCGACGCAAGCTTTGGGAGACTAATGCGATTTGATCCTAACTTTGGGAGACTATGGGATTTGATCCTAACTTTGGGAGACTATGGGATTTGATCCTAACTTTGGGAGACTATGCGATTTGATCCTAACTTTGGGAGACTATGGGATTTAATCCTAACTTTGGGAGACTATGGGATTTCATCCTAACTTTGGGAGTTTATGGGATTTGATCCCAACTTTGGGCGACTATGGGATTTCATCCTAACTTTGGGAGTTTATGGGATTTGATCCTAACTTTGGGCGGCTATGGGATATGATCCTAACTTTGGGAGACTATGGGATTTAATCCTAACTTTGGGAGACTATGGGATTTCATCCTAACTTTGGGAGTTTATGGGATTTGATCCCAACTTTGGGCGACTATGGGATTTCATCCTAACTTTGGGAGTTTATGGGATTTGATCCCAACTTTGGGCGGCTATGGGATATGATCCTAACTTTGGGAGACTATGGGATTTAATCCTAACTTTGGGAGACTATGGGATTTCATCCTAACTTTGGGAGTTTATGGGATTTGATCCCAACTTTGGGCGACTATGGGATTTCATCCTAACTTTGGGAGTTTATGGGATTTGATCCCAACTTTGGGCGGCTATGGGATATGATCCTAACTTTGGGAGACTATGGGATTTAATCCTAACTTTGGGAGACTATGGGATTTCATCCTAACTTTGGGAGTTTATGGGATTTGATCCCAACTTTGGGCGACTATGGGATTTCATCCTAACTTTGGGAGTTTATGGGATTTGATCCCAACTTTGGGCGGCTATGGGATATGATCCTTACTTTGGGTGACTATGGGATTTGATCCCAACTTTGGGCGGCTATGGGATTTGATCCTTACTTTGGGTGACTATGGGATTTAATCTTTTGGAGACTTTAGGATTTGATCCTAACTTGTGAGAATTTATGGGGGATTCGACCCTAACTTTGGCCGCGGAGAACTCCGCTCGTTATAAAATCAGAAGCTTTCACAGAAGCTGGCCGCGCCAGTCACCTTTCCAAGTGGAACAGACAGCCAAAGCCGAAGTTGGCGAAGCAGTTGATGCTGCCATGGCAGCTGCAGCAGCAGCAGCGGCGGCGGCGGCGGCATGAGCCATTGGCAGCGGCCACAGAGGGTGCAGAAATGGCATGAATCCAGTTGGAAAACTTGAACGAATATTTGGTTGTTCCTGTTGCTGCTGCTGCTGATTCTTTAAATTCATGAGAGGTGGCAAGCCGCAGGCAGAGCCGCTGAGACGACCCAGGATGGCAGCAGCCAGACGCTGACGATAATCAGAGGCCCCATTAGAGCCAACAGGAGCCGTCAGGATGCTGCTGATACTGAAGCTGCCACCAGAGCCGTTGCTTGCATCGCCGCCCTGCATGGTGTTTTTTTTGATGACTTTTCTGGCCTTTCTTTCCTATATTTGAATTCGCTACTTATACTTACTCATGGGTGGGATCGGTATAGCGACTCCCATTGGTTGGGTGGGCTAGGAGCAGGCTTAATTAATAATGCCATGTGAAACATTACACAACTATCACTCGAAGTTCAATTATGAGCCATCAAGAAAAAAATCTAACACTTGGTCTAATGAGGTTGAATGCTGGTACAATACCTAGTGACTTTTTTCTTATTAAAAAACTATGACAAATAAGGTTTCGGTCTAAGCGTGTGTTCAGCTGCTCACACACCCACCATCTCCTCCGTGTGTTCAGCTGCTCACACACCCACCATCTCCTCCGTGTGTTCAGCTGCTCACACACCCACCATCTCCTCCGTGTGTTCAGCTGCTCACACACCCACCATCTCCTCCGTGTGTTCAGCTGCTCACACACCCACCATCTCCTCCGTGTGTTCAGCTGCTCACACACCCACCATCTCAACCGTGTGTTCAGCTGCTCACACACCCACCATCTCAACCGTGTGTTCAGCTGCTCACACACCCACCATCTCCTCCGTGTGTTCAGCTGCTCATACACCCACCATCTCCTCCGTGTGTTCAGCTGCTCACACACCCACCATCTCAACCGTGTGTTCAACTGCTCACACACCCACCATCTCAACCGTGTGTTAAGCTGCTCACAAACCCACCATCTCCTCCGTGTGTTCAGCTGCTCACACTGCTTAAATATTGAACTGCTGGAAAGTGTTGATTAATAAATTGATGAAGTAACATCATTGATAAGTCAAGCAGTAAAATAGTTTACTTCGGAAGCATCAAATTACGTAGCATATGCCAATAATGAAGGCAGAAATCTTATAAGGAATGTTAAATGAGATTGAAGCACAGCTGGCCACAATATGATAAAGCGGCATATCTGATGAAGTTATTCGTAGATAATAGTGTCCAATAGCGAACTAAATGAATCTGAGTTTAACTTTAATTGAAGCTGGTTAATTACAGGCGCTTCAATGAGTTGCAATGAGCACACGCAATTCTAGCCACATTGCTCCACAATCAGTTAATGCCTCTCTTGCAGACACCTTTCTTAGATACACACTCACACACACCTGTTTGCCTCCTGCAGTGATTGCGTGACAACGGAACCAGCCGTGATTGGAATGCTTTCAATTGTAACAGGCATGAAGCCATTGTTCCATTGTGGTAGATCAATGAATAATTGAATTTTCTGTTGTACACGAACAGTTAAGATCAATTTGGCAAGTCTCTGTTTGCTTTTACAGAGAAGTTGGTGTGTGTGTGTGAGCAGCTGAAGATGCAAGGAAGTTAATGTGTGTGTGTGTGTGTGTGTGTGAGCAGCTGAAGATGCAAGGAAGTTAATGTGTGTGTGTGTGTGTGTGTGAGCAGCTGAGGATGCAAGGAAGTTAATGTGTGTGTGTGTGTGTGAGCAGCTGAAGATGCAAGGAAGTTAATGTGTGTGTGTGTGTGTGAGCAGCTGAGGATGCAAGGAAGTTAATGTGTGTGTGTGTGTGAGCAGCTGCAGATGCAAGGAAGTTAATGTGTGTGTGTGTGTGTGTGTGTGTGAGCAGCTGAGGATGCAAGGAAGTTAATGTGTGTGTGTGTGTGTGTGTGAGCAGCTGAAGATGCAAGGAAGTTAATGTGTGTGTGTGTGTGTGTGAGCAGCTGAAGATGCAAGGAAGTTAATGTGTGTGTGTGTGTGTGTGTGTGAGCAGCTGAGGATGCAAGGAAGTTAATGTGTGTGTGTGTGTGTGTGTGTGTGTGAGCAGCTGAGGATACATAGATACTTCATTGTACACACATGAAGTACGTCCATACATTGTGTACAAAGCCTAGGGTAAAGTGTACAAGTACTGGTATTTTGGACACATTCTGTAAACAACTGGCGTTACAATACATCCAAAGTTTTATGTACAAAGATTTATGAAACACCCCGTACGAAACTGTACTAAATCACAAATAAAGCTACACAAAAGGGGAAAATAAGTTTTAGTGTCATGAAAGCCATTCATTGGTATAGTTTTGTTGGCGAAAATTCTACAATTATTTCAGGGCCTGACTGGCACAACCTTACAAGCTTTATTTACAGATAAAAGTGCGACGTATAAAGCACAGGTAAAAATTACTGCTTGCTTTTGAATAGTATTGGCAACCTATCGTTAAGTAGCAGTGTCTGAGAAAATATAAGTAATAAAAATTGTAACAACAATAATGAACTATCTTCTTAAGGGGTTTTGGAAAAATGTAGAAAAAATTAAGGGATATAGAAAATGAGAGATCCTAAATCAGCACGAAAATTATGAAAAAAACATAAAATATCCAGTCGATGGACTCAAGGCCAGGCAAAGATTGCTTTCAGAAAATTTCGCAGGCAAAAGGCCACTCACCAAATTACACATTAACAATTAGAAATAATATCTGGATATAACTAAGTAAAAACCATTTGTAGAAATCAGCACTATACTACTAATAGTAGGATGTTACGTGCGAACTATCCTATAGATTCCTTCATAGAAAATATTCATATAATATGAGCCTGCTCTTAAATCTAATTCAATAAAACGAAAAGTTTTTAAAACGTCAATTCAAAATCTATAAAATGACACAGACAAAAGCTAGAGAAATTATTCAAAGCACCAGAAAATGTTTAACACAGCAATAAAATTTTCGATTAGTAATTAAAATAAATACGCTTGCAACCTTTATTAAGCGATGTAAATATAACTAAAAAGCTGGCACCGAATAATGATTATAAATCATATAAAAATCGCTCTTAATTATTGTAATTAATTACTGCGTTAAATATAACTGATCTTTAGCTTAATTACAATAGCAATATACATAGCTATGTATAACAATATACATTCAATAGAAAATAGGGAATTCAATTTTTTGTTTTCAACTTTCCAGTGGTTTAAAGAAGAAGTCGTGCAGCCCACGTGTACATACAAAGCATACGTACACCCATGTGCGCAATGAAGAGGGTGAGTCACGCGGGTTGAGGGGTGGCAAATGGTTTCCCCACTAGGCGTTCTAAAAATAGCAACTATTGGAACCTGCCTGACCAATCATATTTTGAAAGTCATTTTAGATTAAGTCTTACGTAATCTTAGCAAATGTTGAGATCAATAAATAATTTATTTATATTAGTAGCAATAATGAATAAATTAAGCTGCAGCAATCTGTACATAAATAATTGAATTATTGAGAAACCATTACCAAAGAAACGTTTCATATCCGTTGTAGCGCTTACCATTGCAGATACTACAACATGTCCTTATTCAGCTGGAACTAAATACAAAGCGAAAACGGATGCGGCAAGTGTTCAAATATGAGTCATAGAACTGTTAACAAATTAAGGTGTAAAAATAGAAAAATTGAAAAATAGTTAGAAAGTAACAGGGACTTCTGCGATGATTAACAGTAATAAATTTTCACCAAATAAGTCCTTGGCAATAGAACAAGTCAGTTCTGTTCGAAAACATATTCATAAACGACTTATTCTACAAAACGATGACTTTTTTCAAAAGGACCGAAGTCTGTCGAAAAGTATTAACATGCAAAAATGAAATGTTGCATTACACGCTTTTAGAAAGCTCCAATTCGAGCAGCAAAACTCACGGTAGCGGGTCGGACGGATTCAGACCCAGGCCCAACAGCTCCTGCTTGATAGGGCCGTACACCGTGTCGTCCTCGATGGTTACCGGTATCTGCAGTAAGTTATTTTTTTCCGTTTAGGCTGAGAGAACTTATAAGATGACGAAGAACTAGCTACTGATAAAACAGTCATATTTACTCCCGCTATTTACCATGGCAAGGTGGTCAGATTTTCTCTCCCTGGTAGCTGAAATGAATTGAACCGTCAAGCAAACAAAGCCTACTCACCTTGAACGGCTGGCCGGCTGCCATGGAGGCCAGAGTTCCTCGGGCCACCTTGCCGCTTCGCGTCTTGGGCAGCCGGTGAACCACAACGGCCATGCGGAACGCAGCCACAGGTCCAATATGGTCTCGCACCTGTTTCACTGTCTCGGCCACAATAGTGGCATTGTCCTTCTTAACATCGTCGTAGGGCACTAGAAATCCCAGAGGCACGTGGCCCTTTAGTTTATCCGGATAGGGCACAACGGCGCACTCGGCCAGGTCCGCATTCTCAAGGCAGGCCTCCTCCATGGCCGATGTGCTCAGCCGGTGCCCGGCAACGTTGATGACGTCATCAACGCGGGACACCACAAACAGGTGGCCGTGATGATCCGTGTAGCCAGCATCGGCCGTGTCGTAGTAGCCGGGAAATTTCTCATAGTAGGTGCTTACGAATCTGTCGTCATTCTCCCACAGCGAGGAGGCGGTGCCAGGCGGCAGTGGCAGCTTGATTACAATGCGACCCAGCTCGTCTTCTTCGGACTCGCGTAGGATCTGCGGTGTGTTTGCGGTTTCAATGCCTTCTATAAATATAGAAATCACACCTAACTCAAACATGGCACATTTATTCACTCGTACCACAGCCGAAGATATTGCGCGGCCCATCAAAAACTGTGTACAGAGCTACACAGTCCATGGACTGGCGGCCGCCACAGACACCAAAATATAAAAAATCCGAATCTATGATCTCCTAATTCGAATCTATGATCTCCTAGTCCGAATCTATGATCTACTAATCCGAATCTATGATCTCCTAATCCGAATATATGATCTCATAATAAGCATCTATGATCTACTAATCCGAATCTATGATCTCCTAATCAGAATAGAATCTATGCTTCCGAATCCGAATCTATGCTTCTGAATCCGAATCTATGATATCCGAATCTCAATCCCGAATCCGAATCTATGATATCCGAATCTCAATCCCGAATCCGAATCTATGATATCCGAATCTCAATCCCGAATCCGAATCTCTGATCTCCGAATCTCAATTCCGAATCTGAATCTATGATATCCGAATCTCAATCCCGAATCCAAATCGCTCATCTCCGAATCCGAATCTCTGATCTCCGAATCCAAATCTATGATATTCGAACCCGAATCAATGATATCCGGATCTGACCCGAATCTTCGATCCCTGAATTCCAATCCCGAATGAGAAACCGAAGTTCCACATTGGCGATCTCGAATCCCAATCTTAGCAGTATTGTTTGGATTAGTTAAGAGTTCCCAGTTGACACAAACAACCAATGGAACTCGCCTGAACATGGAAGCCGGGCACAGGTTTGCCAGCGGAGCCAGCGGGCGGCATGTTGTCGTCGCCAAGGCCCACACAGACGGATGTGATTGGCCAGCCAGTCTCCGTCTGCCACCAGTGGTCATAGACTGGCACTCGGAATAGCCGTCTGGCCCAAGCAAGAGTCTCAACGTCGCAATGCTCGCCGGCCACGAACACGTGGCGCAGGCTGTCCAACGGTCGGTAGGGCGCGCTTGAGGCATCGTGCGAATCGGCGCGATGAATAGCGCGCAGCGCTGTTGGCGCCGTGAACATGGCGCGCACCCCGTGCTGCTTGATGACCCGATAGTACTGGCCCGCGTCCGGCGTGCCCACCGGTTTGCCTGCAATGGACATGACAGACGGATGGTTGGAGGAACTGGGCAACAGTTGAACTAAGGAACAGAGAAGATAGCTGGAGGAACTGGGCAATAGTTGAACGAAGGAACAGAGAAGATAGCTGGAGGAACTGGGCAACAGTTGAACTAAGGAACAGAGAAGATAGCTGGAGGAACTGGGAAACAGTTGAACTAAGAAACAAAGAAGATAGCTGGAGGAACTGGGCAACAATTGGGAACAGAGAAGATAGCTGGAGGAACTGGGCAACAATTGGGAACAGAGAAGATAGCTGGAGGAACTGGGCAACAGTTGAACTAAGGAACAGAGAAGATAGCTGGAGGAACTGGGCAACAGTTGAACTAAGGAACAGAGAAGATAGCTGGAGGAACTGGGAAACAGTTGAACTAAGGAACAAAGAAGATAGCTGGAGGAACTGGGCAACAATTGGGAACAGAGAAGATAGCTGGAGGAACTGGGCAACAATTGGGAACAGAGACAATCCCGTAGAGCTTAGAGTCAGTAAGACAATCTAACTCATAACTGAGTCCACCTGTCAGTCAAACCGGACTGTATTTCAAGCCAGTCGTTCCTTACCCGGCCAGTGTTTACCAAAGCAATGCTGTACTGCATAAGTAGAACGCTAACTAAAAAGACATTTAGCTAGTCCAGGCCACTGAGCGAAAAGTATATGAAAATGCACGACACGTGATCGTCATAGAGACCATCTAAAAGACTGTCTGGTGTAGGTGGGGTGGGGTCTGGCGCCACACAATCTCGTGCGTCTGTAATGTGGGTTAAACATACGACACAAAAGTGCAAAAACACAAGAAGGAAAGAAAGAGAGAGAGAAAAGTAGGGTGATACAAGTAAATCAAGTTGAGGAGAAGGGAGACCAAATTAGTTAGTTATAATTAGAGGTCAGATCTTCTGTGAATAGCTATGTGATCATCAGAGTAGTGCAAAGTAGCTCGTACAAAGAATTTTGGCTTCTTAATCGTGTGTTTGGTCAGTTTGGAAGTAAGTCGCAGATATAGTGACAGGCAATGGCACATCATTTGGTGACACTAGACCCGCAGCCAGTGAGGAGGCAATTCTGCCCATTCCGCTAACTCCTGAGCACACACGCACACAGATACTGTACGCAGGCACACGCTCACACATGCGTGTACATCTGCCCTGACTTTCACATCGTCAGGCAGTGTACACTCACTATGCCTTGGAGGTTGGCCCTCAATGGCGTAAATTGCACGACAGGCCCCCAAGCCTTTTCTCCGCGGCAGCGCCCGAAATGAATGTGGCCTCGCCGCGGAATCGCGTTAACCACTCTGCCACTCACCCCCTTCCTTGCTCAATAGATGCGACCTAAAACAGGTGTGATGCAAGCAACTAACCTTCGTAGATAATGGTGGTATTCCTGTGCAGCAGGGGGCCATAGCAGATGTACGAGTGCCCAACCACCCAGCCAAAGTCGCTGGCCGCCCACCAGACGTCTCCGGGATCCAGGCCGTAGAGCGCGTTCATGGAGAAGTTCAGCGCCACGGCGTGGCCAGCCGAGGGTCGGACCACGCCTTTGGGCGAGCCAGTTGTTCCGCTGGTGTACAGCAGGTACACAGGCTCGTTAGCTTCTATTGGCACAGCATCGTGACGCCTGGACGAGGCCAAAGCCTCGGCCCAGTCGGCGTCCAAGCCGGGCTCCGGCTCAGAGAGAGGCAGGCCGCCCTGGCGCTGGAACAGCACTACCCGGGAGACATTGTGCTGGCCACCGTTCACCATGGCCAGAGCGTCGCGCAAGATCACCCTGTAGTCGATGGTGCGGCCTGGCTCAACGCCGCACGAGCCGCAGACCACTACCTTCGGCTTGGCGTGAGCGATGCGCGCGGCCAGCTCGTTGGCAGCGAAGCCGCCGAACACCAGCGAGTGAATGGCGCCGATGCGGGCGGTGCCCAGCATGGCCACCATGGTCTCTGGCACCATGGGCATGTAGATTAGCACTCGGTCGCCACGCTTCACGCCTTCCTTGGCCAGGTAGCCAGCAAATCTGGCAGCCTGATCTAGCAGCTCGCTGTAGGTGATGCGAGCGATAGACTTGGTGACTGGCGAGTCGTGAATCACGGCCACCTGATCGCCGAATCCGTCCTCCACGTGCCGATCCAGGCAGTTGTAGGTGGTGTTCAACTCGCCGCCGGTGAACCAGCGCGGTCGGATTGGGTCCCGGTGGTCCAGCACCTTCTTGAACTTGGTCTTCCACGACAGCTTGCTGGCCTGCTCGGCCCAAAATTCCTCGGGACTGTGGACAGACTGGCGAAATACTGACTCGTAGACCATGGCAGTTGATGCCACATTCTCGTAAGTGCAGAGTCCGCAGTGTTGCTGCCACCGCCCTGTGGCCAAATGGCGGATGGCAGAGGGGCCGCGGGCAAGAATTGTGGCCAACATGGCGGCTCTGCAATGGCAAGTGGCATTTTTAAGCTGATGTCAGCAGTGTTGGGCATCGTTAAAGCCTTTTTAATAACCCTTAGGCCGCTAAGTCAATAACAGAAAAAAGTAACTTCTGACTTCTTAAACTTTCGCTATTAATATATAAAAAGTATTGGAAGTTAAATTTTCATTCTTAGTAAAAGAAATATTTTTGTGCCAGAACTGACAACACATAAATGTTCAGAATACTTTTACAAATTTTTGTCGATAAATCTGTGTGTATTTGATTTGACCTCGAAAAAAATATTACTTTTTGTCTAAATACACGTAAAAATTTGTTTGAATGTACCTATATGTTCGTATGCACTGAAAATAATGAAGTTGCGGAGATAAGGAGGAAATGACATTTTTAGTATAAATACACGAGTAAAAGGTAGACTAAAAAACAAAGTTTTTCTCACTGGTATAAATTCAGAATAATAACTAGCAAGTTTTGCCCCCCTTCAGATGGGAGAAATATATTTAATTCGTCTAGTATATACTTTTTAGCAGCTGTATTTTCAGCTTTATTGAAGCTATAATGATCCCCCAGTTGACAATGATCCCCCAGTTGAGCCAAGAAATTCGTTGGAGAATCGTTTCGCTTCGAGAGGACGCAGGCTGGTCGCTTGGCAGGATTGCAAACCATCTCGTCGTGCCAAAATCTACTGTTCAGCACTATGCGCAGAGTGCTTCGATCCATGCGATCTCGATGCGAGGCTGTCATCGCTGCACAGGGAGGAGCAACACGATACTAATGAATCCAGCTCATTTTGATATCATTATTACTGCTTCCCTTGCTTTTCCCTGATGTGAATGATTTTGCCAGAATTTCCGTGTTACATTTTTGTTTACCTTCTGTTCATAATATATCTGATTATCTGTGAAGAAGTAAAGCAAACCCCACACACAGAGCGATCGATCGACAGAAGGCTTCCTAGGCACTCTGTGGAGTTTGTCAGCGCGTGAAGAAAGTTGGCCATAGACTGCTTGCTCTATGTCATTCTGTCACTTTTTTATTCGACCTGTCTGTGCAAGCTGTTCCGAGCCACTCCAGAATAAAAAAATACGGTGAAACAGAAAATGTTGCAGAGATTCCCAGCTTTCATTTGCACTAATTTTCATTTGAATCGGATGGAAATTATGGATACTAGAAGCAACAGAAGCAACCGTACAAGAACTTTTGTTAGACAGTATACATCTCACCCGCCTTACCCCACCCCCTGTTTGTTTTGTCGCTAAAGCCCGGAGTTCTGTGGTGCCAACCTAGCTATATAGTTGTGCCCAGTTAATTAGACCCTGCTAACCTCGTCTGCCCACCTGTCTATTTTGCAGGTGTTAAGAGACTGTCTATTTTAGTACAAATAAAACCGACCGGCTACTAACTGTTGCATCAGCCGAGATACTGTGAGTTTCTCTGTCATTCCTCCGGACGGGGGTCGAGCGCGCTTTTCAGGGGACCTGGGGAGTGGCAGCTTACCCAACCTAGCTGTAGGCCTACCTGCACATGTAGGTGAACCACAACACATGATTCAAACTCGGGTTTTGTCATGATTCAAACTCTGGTTTTGCCATGATTCAGACTCTGGTTGGCTATGATTCAAACTCTCGTTTTGCCAGGATTCAAACTCGGGTTTTGCCATGCAAAAGTGAATTAAAAGTTTCCCCCTTATTTTCAAAATTAATTTTACAAAATTTGCTTCGCATTCATCACTACTGACTGACAATTAATTTAAATTTTTGATGCAGTGAAGAGTTGAACCAAGGACACTTCGCCTAGCCTAACCTATTCCTAGTGCCTACACATAGGCTACTCCGACTGTTGGATTGTGGATGCAAAAAGTAGCCTTATAAAATGAATTCTCAAAGTTCTGGCTTTGTACAAATAGAGTACACTTAGATTGTGTACATTTATTTCAAATTTGTGTCCAGATTGTGTAGGCTTCTAACTCAGTCATCTAGGGGGTGTTGCGATCCCTGGCCCTGATGCAATCATTAAAATTGGCAGTGGAATGCACATTGACAAAACTGGCTCTGATTGAATGCATTAAAAATCCTTTCGAAAGCATTTTTCAAGTTTTTCAAATATTTAATCCCCTTAGCAATAAAGTTAAGCTTAATAAAAATATGTGTATAAGTGTGCCCACATTTGGCATCTTTTGGTGAAGAAATGGTGAAAATTGGTTGAGCCATTTGGGAGAAAATCAATTACAAGCAACCAAGCAAGCAAGATTTTCATTTTTAGTATAGTGGAGGAAATGGAAGATGGGTGTTTGTCTTAAAAATTAATTTCAAGAAACATTGAGAAAGAGAAGTGAGTACAGTGAAAGGAGGAAAGCAGTAACCCTAGATCCACTGGTGAAGCCTAAGACGGACTGACAAATAACTGAAGAGCAATAAAGAGTACCTCAAGAAGTGAAAAAACTTAATAGAAAATGATAAAGGTTGATAAAGAGAGATAGAGAGGGACAAATAGAGTAAAAAAGAGTAAATAGTATAAATAGTAAAAGATAAAGAGTAAAAAAGGAATATAGAAATAAATACAGTAAGATCCCAGTGCAAGTAATGAAAAGGATAAATATTGGCCATATTGAACATATAATGCTACCATATAAAATATATAATGGTACCAATTCGAATTTGTAATAATAAGTAGATAAAAGAAAATAACTAAAGATGTTTATGAGTTAGTTATAAGATAATTTTTGAATTATTAGTCTCCGAAATATAGAACATATTAGAACAGAACTTGAACACAAGCAGTGTATGTTTTTGCTCTACCTCGAATCCCTTCATAGCTGGCAAGGCTGACAATTAAAAATATATTTATATCTGATTAAACAGTTTTTACGATAAGCTGTCTATACACATTAACCTACTTTATTTGATTAGTATGAATAAAAAATTGTTTTGAATTTCTAAATTGGTGTACTTGCATCATGTATCGCACATTTTCAATGAAATGATGTCATATTTATGTATATCACCATAAGCCTAATATTAAATAACTTGAAGTTTCAAATTTTATAGATTGTCATGTTTAAGCAGTTAATAAAAGTATTAAATCTCAGTCGGAAATAAACATCTCTAAAAACATCTCTAAAAAGAACGATATGTGTCTAACAACATGCCTAAATTAAAATATTTCCAGTTTTATAATTAATCTGCAATTTGTAAGGCAAAGAATGTTATGAAAGTTTATGAGATCTAGATATAGATAGTTTAAGCAGTTAGCATGCCCGTTAGCGTCTGAGACCCGATCAAATATTGAATGGTTATCTGAAGTTAAAACGAGACAGCTATGCAATGCATAATCTTTCAGAGATTTAAGATTACAGATAGGCCTAATAAACTTGGACAAAACTATTTTGCTCAAAATGTTTGTTTTTATTTCCTATGTAAAAAGAAAAGGTAGAGTTTTTGTTTTTTTCTACATTTTACCGGAGTAACTTCGCCTAGCTAAAAAACTGGCCAACAAATTATAATGTAAATTTCCTGTATTATTCCGGGACATTCACATGCTAATCGCGAATGGTTAAAAAGGAATCAGTTGTAATCTGCAATTCAGTGATTGCACCTTAAAATACGAGTAAGTTATTTCATTGATGACCCAACGCTTTACGGAAACAACACTAAACCGAATCTGCACTTTTTTCGACAAAAATATTTGTTAAAGTAAGCCACAATGAATCAGATTTCAGTTTTAACAGCATGAAAATACTATTTTGAGCAGACTATGTCTTTAATATTTTTATAGTATTTTTATAATAAGCAGATTACTTACTGGTTTGGGCTATTTTAGATCAATCCAAGCAGATATAATCTCAAAAAAATTGGCCAAATGCTTCAAGTTGGTTCAAACCTAAAGTATCCCGGAGTTAAAATGCGTTGGAAATCAGAAAAAGACCGATCGACGGAACCAATGCACAAACTATATAGAAGCTTCCTGCGTGAGTCTATTTAATTATCCTGCAAAAGAAGAGCTTCCATGCAGACTTGAAATTTTCAGCGCCCACCTGCTCAAGACGAGCAAGAAGAACATTCTCTATTTGGAAGTAGAAGCGCCGCCTTAATTTGCACCTTCAACTTATCCCCGCCCCACGCCATGCGCCCACAGCTGCTGTAACTCAAAGACTGGCTTCGCTGGGACGCAGATGAGCCGGCAGCTAGAAAGCTATTTGGGATCGCCTGCTGTCATTGTCACTGCGGCTGCAGGCTCGTTGAAAACGGAGTGAGGGGGGAGGTGGCTGCAGATGAGTGAAGGTATTGCGGAGAGGACTTGGGGATGGCCGGGTCTCAGCAGGCCGCTGTTGCTGGGATGGCCACGCCCGCCGCTCAGCTCCGCCCTGGCTAGCCGCTGCTTGATTCCCCTGCATTTTTTAGCCAGCGGCTCTAATAGCAGCGGAGAGGGATCGCGCCTCACGCGATTTTTCCCCTCTCCGGTGTGGCTGCTTGCAGACGAAACCCATAGAGAGAAAGGATGCGGAAAGGAGAGAAGAGGGAAGGAAGGGTGCACGGGAGAAATATTTGGCTGGCGCGAGCTTAGGAAAGAGGAGGAATGACTTGCCCAACGAGACGGCAGAAGACGAGAAGGAGACGGGAAAACAGCTCACGCACGCGCGCGCACGCGAAGAAAAGGGACTCGGTAGGTGGGGAAGACAGCAGTGGGAAGGGATGTCAATGAATACGCAGAGACTGCTTGGGAGCTTCGAGATGACGATGAAGAATGAAGCGTAACTGAGTACACGCCGTGGAGGCAGGACAGAGAAAACTACCGTACCACCCTCATTGTACTTTCTCACCAGCTGCAATCCTATTGGCTAGCTGCGGCTGAGTAGCACATGAGGTCGCGAAAGGCGGGCAGGCCGTGAGGGAGACGAAAGACAAGAGAGAAGATTGAGCCTGCTAGCTCTGAAGGGAGACAGATGATTTGTGATAAGCAAAAGAAGAGATCTGAGCTGCTTCACTGAGTCCACCCATATTTGAGTCGAGGCGTGATTGCCCGCATCCCATGCTTGAGCACCCAATCCCTGCACCCGCTTCTCTGAGGGAACACTTTCTGAGGGCACCCTGCAACCTCACCTCCTTTTGGCTGCATAAGCGAGCCTATACACAGTGATGTAGACAAAGCAGCGCTGACAACAACAAGAGACGTATTTGCCAAGAGCAGTTAATGACTGAGGACTTGAGAGCAATCGAAAATTTACCAATCTGAGATATTTTGACAAACGGCAAATGCTAACAGCACGATTGACAACAGCCTCCGGAGTTCTGTTACTTCTGGCTATCTTGCTCTGTAAACTGGGCAACTCGAGTCGCCAGCAGCAGCAGCGGTCGAACCTGCAGCGACCCGATGATGCAGATCATCAAGCTCTGCAAGAAATCGATTCTCAGCCGGCGGACCTAGTTCTGCAACGACTCGCAAAAGGCGATCTCGGCCTGGCCGATCTGGCCGCGCATGCGTCCTTGCCCGCCAGGAAGCGCCTGGTGCAGCGCCTGTTCAACCGCAGCAGCCGGCAGCAGCGAACTCTGCAGGCCGGCATTGATCTGTGCTGGTCGCTCACCGGCGTCAGCTGCGTCTGCGCTCACCTAGAACGAGAGGGGCCGAAGAGTTCGAAGGGCAGCTACACGGTCATGCGTGACTTCGCTTGCGCCAACATCCTGAACCCGAGCGACTGTGCCGTGGCCTCAAAAATTGGCGGCTGCGCAAAATGTCCACCAGATTTCGAACGGATCGGCCTGGACTGCATCGGACCCGAGTGCGTGGCAACCTGCCAGTGCCGCTGCTCCGGCGATTCCTGGCCCTCGCCGATCCGGCCATGCTCGGCATGGTGCAGCTCAACTGCTGCCAGTCCCCCGTGTCCTAGCGGCAGCGGCGGCGACAGCGCCCGGAGAACTCTGTGCTACCCAGCTGCAGCGATGTCAGCCCAGCCAAGCGACCTGGCTAACGAAAGTGGCCTAACAACGAAGCGAATGTGGAACAGTCTTCTGGTGTGCGCCTTCTTGCTCATGTGCCTCATTGTGGCCGCATACGGCTGTCGCCTGTGCGGTCATTGTTCCAGGCTCTGGGCTTTTATCGGTCGCCGTGTCGACTCGCTAAGGTCTCGTCTGGGTATCGATTTTGGCGACTGTGAGCTGCGCCTCCGATTTTTGCTCGGCTACTTCGGCGGTGGCGGTGGTGGCAGCGCCAGTGAAAACGACGACGACTTTTTTGACAACGGAGCGGAGGACACGGACTACGACAGCGGAGGCAACGGGCGGAGGCGCAGGCGGGACCGAAGAAGTCGGGAGCGGACTGGCTCCTTTCTGTCGCTGAGCTGTGCGGAGAGTATTAATGTCGTGTCGCCCACAGACCTCATTCTGCCCAGCTATCGAGAACAGCCGCTGGCGTCTGACGCAACTGCAACTGCCGCTCCTCCGACTTACGAGCAGGCGCAGCAGCAGCAGCGGCAGGACCTCGAGAATCCACCGCCGCCCTACACTGAGATCTGCGAGTTGCGGGTCAACAGCAGCAGCAGCTGCAGCTAACGCTATCATGCATATACCTTATTCATATCGATGCCCCTTGCATGCTGAGCTTTCAAGCCACACATTCTTCTCTGCATGTTGCCAGGTAAGATTTGGCGCGTGCTATTTTAAACAAATGACATCGTTTTTAGTCAGCTTTTCAGTTGGTTCGATATAGTTTGTATAGTTTGTAGCCACACCTCCAGCCGTGTGGGCGTTAGCAAAATTAAACAAAAAAATTCACAAGCAAATTTTTGAAACTGTTTCTGGAGTTGCACTATACAAGTCACGCGCGCGTCATGAACTGCGGCTGTCTTTTTAACCTGTGTTGAATATTTACAACTGCGTTTCATCTGTTCATTGGGTTCTTTCAATGAATCAATAATTACTGAAGTCAATAACTCATGATGGTGCTGCTTAGAATACCTACACTTGGACGCTTACTTACATAGACGCGAATGTTATGTTTTTGATTGCTAATTAATGTCAGCATTTTACATAATCTCGGTTAGCAAAAATCCTAAATGCGTCTGCATGCCAACGTTATAATCATAGCTCGTAGAAAGTCTTTTCCCGGGCACTGTTTCCATTCTTTTTTTTCCGCGGGCAATTCAGTTTGATTTTTGCGATTAACGACGTCGATTGTATCCGCTATTTTGTTATGTTAATTCGGCTTTTGCATTCTATACGAGCTGGATCGATATTTTCTCTGTGTAACCATGCCGGCTGACTTTGGCCACATGCGTCTTGTCGCATTCTTGTGCATTTCTGTTGTCTTTAGTGTACAGCCGATTGTAAACCGCTTGTAAAATGCAAATAAAACTTCGATTGGGCAAATGACATGTCTGGAATGTCATTGGAAAAGCTTATCCAACCTGCGTGCCTATTTTATAACATGCTTAATTGTGTCCCAATAAGATATTAAATGTAGCTTAACGGCCGACAGTAAATTCCCTGTTCAACATTTTCAAAAATACAAATCCTAATCCCAGAGTTATCATACACATTTCTGATCCCAGAGTTATCAATCATACACATTTCTTAACCCAGAGTTATCAATCATACACATTTCTTATCCCAGAGTTATCGATAATACACATTTCTTATCCCAGAGTTATCAATCATACACATTTCTTATCCCAGAGTTATCGATAATACACATTTCTTATCCCAGAGTTATCAATCATACACATTTCTTATCCCAGAGTTATCAATCATACACATTTCTTATCCCAGAGTTATCAATCATACACATTTCTTATCCCAGAGTTATCAATCATACACATTTCTTATCCCAGAGTTATCGATAATACACATTTCTTATCCCAGAGTTATCGATAATACACATTTCTTATCCCAGAGTTATCAATCATACACATTTATTATCCCAGAGTTATCGATAATACACATTTCTTATCCCAGAGTTATCAATCATACACATTTCTTATCCCAGAGTTATCAATCATACACATTTCTTATCCCAGAGTTATCAATCATACACATTTCTTATCCCAGAGTTATCGATAATACACGTTCCTAATCCCAGAGTTATCAATCATACACATTCCTAATCCCAGAGTTATCGATAATACGCATTCCTTCGATTTCGCGAGATAGCGATATGTGTAGAGCGAAAATTCTGCACGTAAATAAAGCAAAGCACAAACCTATCTCACTGTAACTGACCCCACAATCACAATTCATTAATAAAAATTTGAGGGGGCGTCGATGGAAACGAAGAAACTTGTTTGCCTACGAAATCGATCCCTTTTTACTGGTAAGCTGGAACATACAATGCATAGGAAACCGGCTTCATTTTCTATCAACGAGAATCGCCGTCCTGGATCTAAGCTCGCGCACGCAAATGCCACCCGATCCGTCTGTCGACATTGTTTTGCACCAAGCAAACTGACAGGAAAATTCGACTAATTGCTTTAGGTATTAAATATAGTATTACCTGTCAGACTTCACGTGCGGCTTAATAAGCAATTCTGATCCCATCAATATTGTCCCATACGATCTTTTGAGCCTCGCAAAATATACAATAATGAATAAGTAAAAATGAATAGGGATTACAAGTCTACGAATCATCCGGTGAGATATGTAAGGACCTGATTTATCAATGAAACATTTGAGTGTCTATTTAAAAAGGAATAAAATAGCGAACAAATCCACTATCCACTAGCTTCCTCTAGGATTGAAGCTATCCACTAGCTTCCTCTAGGATTGAAGCTATCCACTAGCTTCCTCTAGGATTGAAGCTATCCACTAGCTTCCTCTAGGATTGAAGCTATCCACTAGCTTCCTCTAGGATTGAAGCTATCCACTAGCTTTCTCTAGGATTGAAGCTATCCACTAGCTTCCTCTAGGATTGAAGCTATCCACTAGCTTCCTCTAGGATTGAAGCTATCCACTAGCTTCCTCTAGGATTGAAGCTATCCACTAGCTTCCTCTAGGATTAAAGCTATCCACTAGCTTTCTCTAGGATTGAAGGCATCCACTAGCTTCCTCTAGGATTAAAGCTATCCACTAGCTTTCTCTAGGATTGAAGGTATCCACTAGCTTCCTCTAGGATTGAAGGTATCCACTAGCTTCCTCTAGAATTGAAGGTATCCACTAGCTTCCTCTAGGATTAAAGCTATCCACTAGCTTCCTCTAGGATTGAAGGTATCCACTAGCTTCCTCTAGGATTGAAGCTATCCACTAGCTTTCTCTAGGATTGAAGGTATCCACTAGCTTCCTCTAGGATTAAAGCTATCCACTAGCTTTCTCTAGGATTGAAGGTATCCACTAGCTTCCTCTAGGATTAAAGCTATCCACTAGCTTTCTCTAGGATTGAAGGTATCCACTAGCTTCCTCTAGGATTGAAGGTATCCACTAGCTTCCTCTAGGATTAAAGCTATCCACTAGCTTTCTCTAGGATTGAAGGTATCCACTAGCTTCCTCTAGGATTGAAGGTATCCACTAGCTTCCTCTAGGATTGAAGGTATCCACTAGCTTCCTCTAGGATTGAAGCTATCCACTAGCTTCCTCTAGGATTGAAGCTATCCACTAGCTTCCTCTAGGATTGAAGGTATCCACTAGCTTCCTCTAGGATTGAAGGTATCCACTAGCTTCCTCTAGGATTGAAGGTATCCACTAGCTTCCTCTAGGATTGAAGGTATCCACTAGCTTCCTCTAGGATTGAAGCTATCCACTAGCTTCCTCTAGGATTGAAGCTATCCACTAGCTTCCTCTAGGATTAAAGCTATCCACTAGCTTTCTCTAGGATTGAAGGTATCCACTAGCTTCCTCTAGGATTGAAGGTATCCACTAGCTTCCTCTAGAATTGAAGGTATCCACTAGCTTCCTCTAGGATTAAAGCTATCCACTAGCTTTCTCTAGGATTGAAGGTATCCACTAGCTTCCTCTAGGATTGAAGGTATCCACTAGCTTCCTCTAGGATTAAAGCTATCCACTAGCTTTCTCTAGGATTGAAGGTATCCACTAGCTTCCTCTAGGATTAAAGCTATCCACTAGCTTTCTCTAGGATTGAAGGTATCCACTAGCTTCCTCTAGGATTGAAGCTATCCACTAGCTTCCTCAAGGATTGAAGGTATCCACTAGCTTTCTCTAGGATTGAAGGTATCCACTAGCTTTCTCTAGGATTGAAGCTATCCACTAGCTTCCTCTAGGATTGAAGCTATATCCACTAGCTTCCTCTAGGATTGAAGCTATCCACTAGCTTCCTCTAGGATTGAAGCTATCCACTAGCTTTCTCTAGGATTGAAGGTATCCACTAGCTTTCTCTAGGATTGAAGCTATCCACTAGCTTCCTCTAGGATTGAAGGTATCCACTAGCTTTCTCTAGGATTGAAGCTATCCACTAGCTTCCTCTAGGATTGAAGCTACTCATAATGTAAGCATGTCGGCTATGATTGTTTAGAATAAATAGATTAAGTAGTGGGTATTTGAAATACCCCCCGTGGTCCCAGGGTGGAAAATCTACTGTTAACGGAAATCATTTAAGACCGATCTTATTGTTGGTGAATGACGGATTTATACACTATCATATAATAAGAGGAGTGTGTCAATAAGAGACACCATAAATCAAGAAACTAAAAAAGTACTCAAAAACTTTCTGAAAATACATTACTCTTTAGCCTTTTTGTAAGTTACTTATCAATTGTTCAGAGTCAAGTTTAATCAGTTGATACCAGATCCAGATTAGCTGAAATAGCCACAGTTGTGAGAGTGTTAAGCAGCGCATTAGAGGCAGTGCCTCACATCAAATCAGAAAGCAACTACTTTCATCTATATTCATATAGAAAACAGGCCCGGTCAAAACTAACGCACTATTTTGACATTCCAGTTTAACAAGGAATCGAATAGAGAGAGAAGGCATGCTATAACAAACACGCGCGACTACTGTCAGTAATCAGTATTGATAAAAGCAAAATATAATTCATCATAGCTCAGAATGAAATGAAATGATGGATTTTTTGAGAATCTCGACAAGAGCGAGAAATGAGAAACGCGAAAAAGACAGCTCATAAGAGCCTGATGTTCCAAGCCCAAACTACTTAGGGTAGCACGTACAGTAAAGGAACTCTGATTCTAAACTTAGTATATGTTGTTATTATATGATTCACAAACATGATCCATGACCGACCAGCATGATCCATGACCGACCAGCATGATCCATGACCGACCAGCATGATCCATGACCGAACAGCATGATCCATGACCGACCAACATGATCCATGACCGACCAGCATGATCCATGACCGACCAGCATGATCCATGACCGACCAGCATGATCCATGACCAACCAGCATGATCCATGACCGACCAGCATGATCCATGACCGACCAACATGATCCATGACCGACCAGCATGATCCATGACCGACCAGCATGATCCATGACCGACCAGCATGATCCATGACCGAACAGCATGATCCATGACCGAACAGCATGATCCATGACCGACCAGCATGATCCATGACCGACCAGCATGATCCATGACCGACCAGCATGATCCATGACCGACCAGAATGATCCATGACCGACCAGCATGATCCATGACCGACCAACATGATCCATGACCGAACAGCATGATCCATGACCGACCAGCATGATCCATGACCGACCAGCATGATCCATGACCGACCAGCATGATCCATGACCAACCAGCATGATCCATGACCGACCAGCATGATCCATGACCGAACAGCATGATCCATGACCGACCAGCATGATCCATGACCGAACAGCATGATCCATGACCGACCAGCATGATCCATGACCGACCAGCATGATCCATGACCAACCAGCATGATCCATGACCGACCAGCATGATCCATGACCGACCAGCATGATCCATGACCGACCAGCATGATCCATGACCGAACAGCATGATCCATGACCGACCAGCATGATCCATGACCGACCAGCATGATCCATGACCGAACAGCATGATCCATGACCGAACAGCATGATCCATGACCGACCAGCATGATCCATGACCGACCAGCATGATCCATGACCGACCAGCATGATCCATGACCGACCAGCATGATCCATGACCGACCAGCATGATCCATGACCGAACAGCATGATCCATGACCGAACAGCATGATCCATGACCGAACAGCATGATCCATGACCGACCAGCATGATCCATGACCGACCAGCATGATCCATGACCGACCAGCATGATCCATGACCGAACAGCATGATCCATGACCGACCAGCATGATCCATGACCGACCAGCATGATCCATGACCGAACAGCATGATCCATGACCGAACAGCATGATCCATGACCGAACAGCATGATCCATGACCGAACAGCATGATCCATGACCGACCAGCATGATCCATGACCGACCAGCATGATCCATGACCGACCAGCATGATCCATGACCGAACAGCATGATCCATGACCGACCAGCATGATCCATGACCGACCAGCATGATCCATGACCGAACAGCATGATCCATGACCGAACAGCATGATCCATGACCGACCAGCATGATCCATGACCGACCAGCATGATCCATGACCGAACAGCATGATCCATGACCGAACAGCATGATCCATGACCGACCAGCATGATCCATGACCGACCAGCATGATCCATGACCGACCAGCATGATCCATGACCGACCAGCATGATCCATGACCGACCAGCATGATCCATGACCGAACAGCATGATCCATGACCGAACAGCATGATCCATGACCGAACAGCATGATCCATGACCGACCAGCATGATCCATGACCGACCAGCATGATCCATGACCGACCAGCATGATCCATGACCGACCAGCATGATCCATGACCGACCAGCATGATCCATGACCGAACAGCATGATCCATGACCGACCAGCATGATCCATGACCGACCAGCATGATCCATGACCGACCAGCATGATCCATGACCGAACAGCATGATCCATGACCGACCAGCATGATCCATGACCGACCAGCATGATCCATGACCGACCAGCATGATCCATGACCGACCAGCATGATCCATGACCGACCAGCATGATCCATGACCGAACAGCATGATCCATGACCGACCAGCATGATCCATGACCGACCAGCATGATCCATGACCGACCAGCATGATCCATGACCGACCAGCATGATCCATGACCGACCAGCATGATCCATGACCGAACAGCATGATCCATGACCGACCAGCATGATCCATGACCGACCAGCATGATCCATGACCGACCAGCATGATCCATGACCGACCAGCATGATCCATGACCGAACAGCATGATCCATGACCGACCAGCATGATCCATGACCGACCAGCATGATCCATGACCGACCAATCTGATTGATGCCTTAACAACATGATCAATGTCCGATCAATATGAACAATGATCAAGCAGTTAGTTTATGACAACACAGCATAATAAGTCATGATCAATAATAGACCAAGTGAATTAAAGATGGCCTTGTCATTCCAAATAAGCCTAGAGCCTAAATCATTTCAAAGACTGCGATCCAGTGGCGAAACAGTTAATGTGTAAATATAATTAGCGGCAAACAATTAATTAGATAAAATTCAGTGAGGGAACAATCACAAAAGTGCACAGTTACCCTTAGCGGACCAGCCCACAATGTACCCAATCCGCAGTTAGAATTAAGGGACAGTCTTATTTTAGCGCATCACAGGAAGTACGGCGTTGTGATCTTATCCGGCACCGTGCGCTGATCGTCCGGCACAGCGTTGAACAGCTTCGGCTCCCTGCCGCCGGCGCTGTCAAGGGCCAGCACGGCTGCCACATTGCCGCACCTGTAGCAGTAGTTAGGCGCGGACCAGACAGTTACCAGGGAGTCGTTAAATACAAACTTGTAGCCCTCCTGCACCAGCTGATGGGCGCGGCAGATCAGTTTCAATTGGTTGGCGTTCATAAACTCTGAGGTAACGCGAGGCCCAAACAGGTAGCCGGCGCCTCTGGGCGACATGGCGAACGCGTCGACATCGTCAGGATCGCTCCAGACCAGATCGCAGAATGGGCCCTTGTGCGGGATCTCCTGTTGCCGGTCTATGGTGCGAATCTGCGGATGTTTCGTGGACAAATGGTGGATCACTGGGGTCACTGACAGGTGAAAGTCAGTGGCCCAATGAAGGATCCGGTGAAAGTCAGTGGCCCAATGAAGGATCCGGTGAAAGTCAGTGGCCCAATGAAGGATCAGGTGAAGTCAGTGGCCCAATGAAGAATCAGGTGAAGTCAGTGGCCCAATGAAGAATCAGGTGAAAGTCAGTGGCCCAATGAAGAATCAGGTGAAAGTCAGTGGCCCAATGAAGAATCAGGTGAAAGTCAGTGGCCCAATGAAGGATCAGGTGAAAGTCAGTGGCCCAATGAAGGATCAGGTGAAAGTCAGTGGCCCAATGAAGAATCAGGTGAAAGTCAGTGGCCCAATGAAGAATCAGGTGAAAGTCAGTGGCCCAATGAAGAATCAGGTGAAAGTCAGTGGCCCAATGAAGAATCAGGTGAAAGTCAGTGGCCCAATGAAGGATCAGGTGAAAGTCAGTGGCCCAATGAAGGATCCGGTGAAAGTCAGTGGCCCAATGAAGAATCAGGTGAAAGTCAGTGGCCCAATGAAGGATCCGGTGAAAGTCAGTGGCCCAATGAAGGATCAGGTGAAAGTCAGTGGCCCAATGAAGAATCAGGTGAAAGTCAGTGGCCCAATGAAGGATCAGGTGAAAGTCAGTGGCCCAATGAAGAATCAGGTGAAAGTCAGTGGCCCAATGAAGAATCAGGTGAAGTCAGTGGCCCAATGAAGAATCAGGTGAAAGTCAGTGGCCCAATGAAGAATCAGGTGAAAGTCAGTGGCCCAATGAAGAATCAGGTGAAAGTCAGTGGCCCAATGAAGAATCAGGTGAAAGTCAGTGGCCCAATGAAGAATCAGGTGAAAGTCAGTGGCCCAATGAAGAATCAGGTGAAGTCAGTGGCCCAATGAAGAATCAGGTGAAGTCAGTGGCCCAATGAAGAATCAGGTGAAAGTCAGTGGCCCAATGAAGAATCAGGTGAAAGTCAGTGGCCCAATGAAGAATCAGGTGAAAGTCAGTGGCCCAATGAAGGATCCGGTGAAAGTCAGTGGCCCAATGAAGGATCCGGTGAAAGTCAGTGGCCCAATGAAGAATCAGGTGAAGTCAGTGGCCCAATGAAGAATCAGGTGAAGTCAGTGGCCCAATGAAGAATCAGGTGAAGTCAGTGGCCCAATGAAGAATCAGGTGAAGTCAGTGGCCCAATGAAGAATCAGGTGAAGTCAGTGGTTCAATGAAGAATCAGGTGAAAGTCAGTGGCCCAATGAAGGATCCGGTGAAAGTCAGTGGCCCAATGAAGGATCCGGTGAAAGTCAGTGGCCCAATGAAGAATCAGGTGAAGTCAGTGGTTCAATGAAGAATCAGGTGAAAGTCAGTGGTCCAATGAAGGATCAGGTGAAAGTCAGTGGTCCAATGAAGGATCAGGTGAAGTCAGTGGCCCAATGAAGAATCAGGTGAAAGTCAGTGGTTCAATGAAGAATCAGGTGAAAGTCAGTGGTTCAATGAAGAATCAGGTGAAAGTCAGTGGCCCAATGAAGAATCAGGTGAAAGTCAGTGGTTCAATGAAGAATCAGGTGAAGTCAGTGGTTCAATGAAGGATCAGGTGAAGTCAGTGGCCAACAAGCACAAACTATTCCGCAAACCTGGTCGAGAGTTCGAATCTCAGGTGACAAGCCGCCGTGCACACAGAGGATGGACTCATCAATTAAGGCGGCAATTGTCAGCAGGTCAAACACTCGGCAGCAGGCCTTCCAAGGATTGGCGTTGCCGTACTTATTGATGCACTCGTCATAGAAGCCATAGACTGTGGTGATCTGGCGGGACTCGTGATTCCCGCGCAGTAGAGTGATGCGGTCCGGGTACTTGGCCTTCAGGGCCATCAGGTAGGTCCATGTCTCCAGGGAGTAGTGGCCTCTGCAATGCGACGCACGCGACTTTTACTTCAACTGAATAGTGAGACTGACTTCTCACAGAATCTCACCATGAGACTGAGACTCGACAGAATCTCACCATGAGACTGAGACTCCACAGAATCTCACTATGAAACTGACTTCTAACAGAATCTCACTATGAAACTGACTTCTAACAGAATCTCACTATGAAACTGACTTCTAACAGAATCTCACAATGAGACTGACTTATTACAGAATCTTACCACGAAACTGACTTCACAGTCACAGAATCCCACCATGAGACTGACGTATTATAGATTCTCACCATGAGACTGACACCTTCAGAATCTCATGATGAGACTGACGCCCCAAAAAATGTGTGCAAAGGCCCCAGCACCTGTCAACAAAGTCTCCTAGAAACACATAGTTAGTGTTGGGCAGTTCTCCTCCAGTGCGGAACAGCTCCAAAAGATCGTAGAACTGGCCGTGAATGTCGCCGCACACTGTCACAGGCGTCCTGACTGGCTGTACATTGCACTCTTCGATTAGCAGATCGCTAACGTAGTTGCACAACTTGTACAGGTCGCCTTCTGGCAGGTACTTGCAGTCGCGAGCTATCTCGATCCATTTGTCCAGTTCGCTCATTATTTTATAGGCCTCTGTGTCACCTGGAACTGTTTATTAGCGCAATTTATCTTAATAGCTGCATTCGTTTCCATCCCCGCTACCTAACAGGTGTTTTAGTGGGTCGCTGCTACATAACAGGCGCTTTAGTGGGTCGCTGCTACATAACAGGTGCTTTAGTGGGTCGCTGCTACATAACAGGCGCTTTAGTGGGTCGCTGCTACATAACAGGTGCTTTAGTGGGTCGCTGCTACATAACAGGTGCTTTAGTGGGTCGCTGCTACATAACAGGTGCTTTAGTGGGTCGCTGCTACATAACAGGTGCTTTAGTGGGTCGCTGCTACATTAGTGGGTCGTTACTAATGTTTAACTGATAAATACCTCTACTAAATAATTATAAAGTAATGATTTTATTTTCATCCTTATGAAGGTTTATGAAAGTAAAAACTAGAGTACCTAATAGTAGCCATTAGCAAAGTAAAGACAATTTAAGCGAAGCTGGATTTAAAATGATACTTTTATAAGCGAAATCTACGAAATACGACTCGTATTTATAAAAAATCCACAATGTACTGTGAGTGTACAGATAGAGAGCAGCAAAATGAGTATCGTCTGATGGTGAAGTTAAATTGAAGCGAATTGGAGGTTATAGTATTTCTTATCACAAAATGAGACTAAGGCTTCTAGAGATTTCTGCAAATGGTGATAGACAATTTATGTCTATAGCAAACTACAACAAGCAATAACAGACTAATGTCTGTTAATGTCTGCAAACTCTCAAGATTACAAAAAAACTTAAAGAGTAGTAAATACTATATTTTATGAATTTTTAGGATATACATAAATTGATATATGGCCGATCCATACTCGTAATGACTTTATACACTTTATATATCTGTTAAGATAGGAGTGTGTTCTCCTTGATTTCCTCAGTATCTTGGCTGCTATAACTAATAACTAATGCTGAATAACTAATACTAGCGTTGGCTAGGGTGGAATTCGCGTTGGTCGAAAAAACACAACAAGTAGCTAAGTGTATACTACTTGGTTAATTCTGTAATCATTTTCGGCAAGCAGACAGGGGGTGCCTTCCTAAAATCAATTCTACTTCTTGGCGTGACTCTTCTTCCATTCCTCGTCCGGCTGCTCAAGCTCGGTGAGCACACCGTTGACATCCTTTGGGTGCAGGAACACAACCGGATAGCCGTGGGCGCCAGTTTTAGCCTCGCCACCCAGGGCGCGCACCTTGTACTTGGGCAGGTCGGCGATGGCGGCGGAGATGTTGTCAGTCTCTACGCAGATGTGATGAATGCCGCCGGCCTTGTTCTTAGCCAGGAAGTTGGCCACAGGGCTGTCCGGACCAAGCGGGTGCAGCAGCTCCAGTTTGCAATTGTCCAGCTCAACGAACACGGTTGTGACGCCGTGCTCAGGCAGGTCCTCAGGTGCGCTTACCTTGGCGCCGAACACCTTGCTAAATAGTTCGCTGGAGGCTTTGATGTCTGGAACAACAATGGCTACGTGATTCAGGCGAGTCAGATTCCATGGCCGCTTGCTAGCCAGGCTAGCTGGACTGGAGTGAAAAAGTGAACGGCCAATGGCAGCAGCTGATTGGCTAAGGAATAGGCGACCAATCAGAGACATGACGGATGGCTGCAAAGAATGCAATCAACTTCATTAGGACTATTGTGCAGGTATTATACATACACAACTCTCAATGCAATAGTTAGCTAGTCACTCATTTTGATTGTTAGGCCATTTTTATGTAAAAAAAGTCGAAAACTTTTGTTTAAATAGCCTCTTAGTTCATATTTTCATTTTTCCTTTTTGTAGACCTAGATGTACTCATGAAAAACTCACATACAAGGCATAAAGTATTTGCCAGCTAGCCAAGCCAATATCAATATGTTTGCCCAAATTACTTATCTCAAGCTTTTATATAGGCCAATAGCTAATCTAAACAAAAAACTTGCCTAATTGTTTTAATTATGGTGATTAAAACAAGCTTAATAATTTAGGCATTCAATAGTTACATAAATAGAGACTCGCAGGAGCTAATGAGCTCTTGCGCACACGTGCTTGCGAAACAGACAGGAGGGGCAGGCAGCTGTGGCCTGGGGCTGAGACCCAGCCCCTGCAAGTCAGCCATAAAACAGTCAGTCAGTGTTAGAGTTTGCCCTTGGCCTTGGCACTTCTGCTCCGTCGGCTGGTGAGGAGGGCCAGGTCCGAAGGGACTTGGTTGCATTGGCCATGACTCTGGAGGCAGAGGCCCAGCAGCATTTGGCATGAATGCCCTGGGCACTCAATATGATTCGAATACACATATACACTTTCAAATAGTACCAACTGGTTTTATATTATTATTATTACTACTATTTTTATGTAGCCATGAAGTTGTAACCCTACTAAAAAAGTAACAAAATTTTGGCAATAACAATTGTTACTCTGCTGTCAGTGAGGTAGGGCCCCGTTTTCTTAGAAATCATTTCCCGCGAAATATTATTATTTTGTTTTACTTTACAAACTGTTTTAATGCACTGTTTGTTTATCTGAACCAAAAATAAAATTGTTATACTGAAGTCGCGGAGGAGAAGAGGCGAGGAAATACTATAAATACACGAGCAAAATAAAGAGAAAATTAACTCGGACAACCTCGGTTAGTAAAAAGAGTTCAGATTGAAAAAGCATGAAACGTGAAGTATTCGTGTTGAAGTCATTTGAGAAAGAGACATTGCAAGAGAGAAGTAAACAGAGTAAATAGAAGAGCTGTAAATCTAGATACACTGGTAAAGCCTAAGACTGACTGAAAATTGAATTAAAGACGGACTGAAGACGTATAAAGACTAATAAAGATGGATAAAGACGGATAAAGATTGATACAAGGTACTTATAGGAATAATATAGTAAAGTTATAAATAAAGAAGTAAATAGAAGTCGGCCATATTATAACGCTACCAGAATAGATACATAACGCTACCAATTTGAATTAAGAAAGTTTGTAGAGCGAATTTGAATAAAAGTTTATAAACATTACAACAACTTTGGTGACATTCAGTGAGATATTAGATATTGTAAAATAGCCCTAGGACAACTTTGGTGACGGCAGTAGGATTGGCATTATTGGAATTTAGAGTTTGTTGTTAAAACGAATCCCCGAAGGACTGGGGCGCGGATCAGTTTCAAGAAACTCTACCGCTGAATGTTAAAATATATTTGACCGAGTTAATTAAAAATTTACAAGCGATTCGATCGGGATAATTTACTAATATAGAAAATAGAACAATAAAACAATAAAACAATAATTCAATATTTGGCAATATTTAGGCATGCATTGGGAGATAAAAAGGGAGAATATACAGGGGGAATCCCGCACAAAGAAGGGATCTAATAAAAAAGGGAAATCTAAAAGGCATGCATGCAGGAGTATTTGTGAGCGCAATTAAAAGCTATTTGAATACTTGTTAAAGTAATATATAAAATAGAAATAGTAAATTGAAACATGAAATGCGAATTTAAAAACATTTCCAGGCAAGGAATTTAGAGTTTAGTAAGAAATAAGACAGAGGCCTACGACATCAGGATGGTGTCCAGTGTACACCAGAGTTTTTGTTGGCAAAAGTACACCAAGTACACCAATTTGTTTTGCTCACTACACTAGAATTGACATTAATTCAATTCAAATCAACTCAAATCACAACAGTTCAATTCAGTAGCACTTAGAGTCGTAGCTTAGGGGGTGTCACACTTGTGAGGCTCAAGTATTACATAATTTTATGTAGCCTTGATGGACTACATAAAATTTGCATAATATATGCACAGAGATATTATCACATGTGCTGTATTACCCACATTTAATGCCTCACATATCACATGAGAGATATGTAGAATTTGAAAAATGTTTAAGAGTAATCAAACAAAACTTAGAGAAAATAGGGATACCATTAACCTTGAGGCCATTGCAATAATAATTAAAAAACAATTTGCAAGCATAATAAATTTGAAAAAAGACCAGTGGGCATTCACTATATGGTTCTATGGACATATTCTGTCTTCAAATTTATCTTTCTACTTGGTAAATATTTTTGTATTTGATTTTTTATAATGCTAAATATGTACGCCAATAAACTATGAAGGGCTAATGCATGCCAGAAACTTCTGGCATGAAGGACACCTTCTTGACAGTGGTTGTTACTTACCATTTGGTAGGGGTCGGACATCATCACTTTGAGATTTTTGAGACTTGACATCAGCACTTGAGATTTTCTAGATTTGATCCATACTGTCAAAGATGCTGTTCTTTGGGGAAAACTATTGCATGCAACAGGGTCTTGGGCAGTGATACGCCACATACACAGCATGCAGCAGATTTTTGGTATGTGTCCCGCAGTGGCACATGCCAAAAAAATCCCATATGGAATGGTTTTGGTGAAAATAACTTTAATACTTTTGAACTGAATGTTTCATGATAAGAAAACAATGTACATAGTAATATTTTCATGTGATGCAGCAAATAATTAGGATCTTTATATCCCCGTTTATTCCTCACATGCTGGCTTACTTATTGAAAAATTCACAACTTTATTTGTTATATGTGTGTACTTAAGCATAACATGTACCCACCCCAATTTCTGTGTATAAATACAGAGAGAAATAAATTTTAGAAGGACAACTGGTATGATCTGTACAACCTGTAAGCGATTCTGCTTCCTACCAACTTTCCCCATTTTGCTCCAGAATTGTTTGCTACCAACTTCCTTAGTCATTTTCTGATAGGAATAAATGGATAAATCCATTTAACTTCCCAATCCACTCCGAATGACCACTCATCAGCATTCTTCACCCAAATCTACCCTATATATGACCCCTTTGAAACCCCAATAAACCGCCCAAAATCCACCCTAAAAGTTCACCTGAAGTCTACCCGAAGTCTACCTAAGGCTCCTTAAATACACTCCTGAAGTCCCAAAATTCTGCCTTAATCCTCCAAATGAAACTACTAATCTTGGACCCCATTGTGGAAAGAAAGTGAGAGTGCAAAGGACTTTCACCAGGTGACTTTGATCCCTATAGACTAAGTCAGCATACACCATGCTACAACTCCTGACAGCACTCTAAACTAAATCAGGGCCAGAATATAATTGACAGAAAGCAAGTGGTTTTGTAAAATTTTGTTTAAAAAATTGTTTACAAAAGTACAACTGTAGAAAAAAATTAAATAAAAATAAATCTGGAACTTTTTTTGACATTTTGAACCTAAGATTAAGATTGAAAAAAGTGCCAAGATCTCAATGATCAAGATATTGTCTGACCTAGAAGAAGGTACTTCCGCGCCTTGCAAGACCCAGGCACCCGCAGCAGGTTTGCGTACGCCTTCGTGACCGCCCTGGGATTAGCGCAGGTGCCGGACTACAGCACAATTAACTCAGCCATTGCCACTGCCGCTGCCAAGACTCTGCCACTTATGGAACCCGCGTCACGGCAACTTCCAGTTTGGGCGAGCGACCCGGAGGTACGTGAGGCCCGCCGCACTGTCGAGCAGCTGCAGCGAGCCAGGCGACCGACATCCGATGCCGAGAAAGTCCTGGCAGACGCCTACGCAAGTCGACAGAAAGCCGCTGTTGACGACGCGATCCGTGCTGTCACCTCTGTCGGGCCTGAACGGCAGAACAGGGTCGTCTGGCCCGTTGTAAACGCCCTCACCGGTCGCAAAATGAAAGCGGCGCTTAACCTGGCTGGCGATACTGCCGAGGAGTGCTGAAACGAGCTGCGCACCTTCTTCGCCGCCATTGTCAACGCGCCGCCGCCGACTCTGCCGAACGAGATGCCGCTGCCCCCCGAGGTGGCGCTACCGCGGCAGGAGGACTTCGACACCAGTCCAGTGACCAGCACCGACATTGTGGAATTCGCCCACAGGGCACCGGGAGGCCGCGCCCCTGGTCCGGATGAGGTCCCTGTAGAGGCACTGCGAGTCACAAGGGTTGCCACCGAGGTGGCCCGCGTGATGAACGGCATCCTGGCGGGAGGCCCAGCCATTGCCCCGCGAGTGGACCCAGGCCACCATCGTCGGCATCCCAAAGAAGCCGGGCACTACAAAGAAGAAGGAGCATCGCGGGATCTTGCTCATGTCCTGTGCCGCGAAGCTGTTCAACCGGGTGCTGTTAGCACGGTTCAACCTGTGCTGGACTTGTTTCTGTGGTACGAGCAGAATGGGTTCCGGCCCCATCGCAGCACGGTGAATCAGATCCTGGCCCTCTGTCGCATCATCGAGGAGGCGCGCATCCACCAGTCAAGCCTTGTCGTCATCTTTGTTGACTTTCTCAAAGCTTTCGACTCGGTGGCCCGCGGCGCGCTGCCTCATGTGCTCCGTGCCTACAACATACCACAGCAGCTGATCTCCGCCATCATGGCACTGTATCAGGACACCACTGCTGTGGTAGCGACGCCAGACGGACCGTTGGACCCGTTCAGCACTACCTCCGGAGTGCTGCAGGGTGACACCCTGGTGCCTTTTCTTTTCGTGCTGGTGATGGACTGGGTGCTCAGGACCGGCCTGCCGACTGCAGAGGACGGTTTTCTGCTTCAAAGACGCACTAGTCGACGGCACCCGGAGAAGAAGTTGTCTGTCCTCGGCTACACGGATGACCTTGCCCTGCTGTCTACAATGGCCAAAGGCGCCCAACGGCTGCTGGATGGCCTGACTGTGGCGGCGGCGAGGGTCGGCCTCGCTATCAACGCCATGAAGACCGAGGTGCTGACGGTGCCGCAAAACCTACCTGCCGAGATTCGACTAAGAGACGGTGACGGCCCCGGGACCATGCTCCCGAAGTGCCGTCAGTTCGTCTACCTCGGCGGACTGGTGCCTGACGTAGGCGACGACCTGGCGAGAAGACGCGGCAAGGCCTGGGCCGCCTACCGTTCTGTGCGGGCGGTGCTACTCTCCGAGGCCCTGTCGAACGGCGCCAGGTCCCAGCTGTTCCAAGCAGTTGTCGAGACCGCCCTCTTGTACAATGCTGAGACCTGGACGATGACTGGGGCACTCGAGGCGCAGCTCGACGCGGCGCATGCGGCCCTAGTTCGCGCCGCTTTCGGCGCCCGCCGCGGCCTTGGCAGCGAGACAACCGAGTCCCTGTACCAGGGTGCGTGCCTAACACGGCCTTCTGTCCTGCTGAGTCAGCGGCGACTGCGGCTGGCCGGGCATGTCATCCGCGCCGAAGCCTACTGCCCAGAGCCGCTGCAGGATGTCCTGCTGTGGACCTCGCAGGGACCGCGCAGGCGTGGCCAGGGACGAACAGCCCGCTATATTGACCGCCTTTTTGAAGACGCCCGAGCACCCAGCCAGGCGGCAGGCGTGAAGCACGTCAGAGACCTGGCACTGAAACGCGAGTTTGGATGCTCCCCCCTCTTGGCCACTTCTGTGGTCGGCGTGGAGTGTAACTATTATTATTATTATTATTGTCTGACCCCTACCATTTAGTAACAAAAAATGAAAAACTAAAATAATAGTAATGGTTGTTACTTTTAATTGTTACTTCCTGTTTTTTACACTTTATATTTATATTTACATTATCTTACTTTACATTTTACACTTATACATTCAAATCTGCTATTTTACATAAGCATGTCATAAATACATGCAGCTTTGTTTATCAGATTTTGCTCATGTTGGCAATGTTTTAAAATCATTTGTTAAACAGCTTCTCTGAAAAGTTTAATTTTAAATCAATACAAAAAATGTTTGGGAAAACATTTTGAAACAATAAAACAAAAAGTATATGAGGAGTGTCAAATGTTGTGCCCAAATTCTGCAGGATTGTGTCTTAATTCAGCAAAGGATCCACAATAAATGACAGTGTTGCAACTTGCTGCTTGGCCTCTTGTAGTGCCATAGTCCGGATCATGTCGTTTATGCGGGAGATCTCCGGCGTAAATCTGGTTTGGGATCGGAGGCTGGCGTAAGTGCTTGGCGTAAGTATAGGCCAAAATGTGCCTTGGCCTAAGTGCTTGGCATAAGTACATGGCATAAATCAAGTGGCATAAATGTTAGCACAAATGAGATCATTCACGATCAAATGTATCACTATAGAACATAACACATTTGCATTAATTATGATGTTAAGGAGCAGCATTAAAACAAAGTTCATTAAAATATTGCAGTTCGTATAAATGAGATAGCAGAATATCTATTGTAGGATAGCAAAAGTTTTTTTAGCTTTAAGATGCCTACTTTGATACTTGATTCAGAATTTGCAACTTGTGAGATTTTTAAACAGTTGCAACTTCTGAATTTAATTAATCACCGATTAACAAGAACTGTGAAGGACCTTTTTTGGGTGGCGTAAGTCAGAGGGACCTTTTTTTGGTTGGCGTAAGTCTGGCGTAAGTGCCAAAAATGTTGGATTTTTCCTCCGGCGTAAGTCCAGCATGATCCGGACTATGGTTGTAGTGGCATGGTGTTAATAGACTTTAAGTATGTGTAAGGCCCCCTAGTTAACAGTAGAAAATTAGTACAGCATGTTAGCAGAAGTGCTAGGCCTAATACTTCCCCACCCACTAACCAGATCTTCCCTATTGGCCATAGGTCTAGACACTGCTAAGTGTGTCAAACATTTTGCTTTTATCCCCCCGCACTGAACATTTGCAACTGACAAGTTCCCTAGAACACCAGAAGCAGCCCCAGTTCATTAAGTGCCAAGAAATTCAATCAATGTAATCAAAATTCGAAATTGTTGCATTGATTTAAAATGAAACTTTTCAGAAAAAAACTGCTTAACAATGATTTTGGAAAGAATGCCGCTTATCATATGTTGTAATGTCCAACATTTTCCACTTATTTAAACACTCTTATCATTATCAGTATATCACTCTCACTAATATTGAGAATTTTAAGCCTGGTTTAGTAGCCATAAAAACACATGAAAATTGTACATTAGATAAATAGCATTGATTCATGATAGATGATAATTTAATATCGTCATCAGAGTAAAGTAATAGACTAGGCCTATAGTCTATGGATTAAAATATTTTGCCAATTTGCAGCTTACAACAGAAACAAAAAACCGTCAATCGAAATAAGAACAAAAACGAAGGACAATCCTTTGCACTTCCTTTTTACTTTAGCTGTACAAAATGTGAATAAGCCCTACCGATTTAAAAATATATACTGTAGGTGCAGGGACATAATTTCACGAAAATACGCACATCTTACATTTTACACATTGATATCTTACACATGAATACAGTACAGTTTTCTAAGGTTAACTAAAATATCATATTCTTTTAACAATAAGTTACAAGTGAGGCAGACCCAGTAACTTTAATACCGTATAAATTTTAAGTCAAATTCCTGCCAAAACATTTATTTTACTCGAAGGGTTTTTTTAAAGTGTTAACATTCTCCCCTCTCCCTTGTGGGGACGGGGAACATAAATATAACCGCTCGCGGAGGCAAAAAAGGCAGACCTTGACATTTTGGCTAAAGGCCCCTGAATAATAGCCGTGTATTAAATTAGATTGAAATTGAGTTCTGTGTTGATTATTTCTCAGAGTCAAATTGAATAAAGAAAGGAAGGTTAATAACCAGATTGAAGCAGGGGATAAAATCCAAATTAAGAAAGGAAATTCCAGAGTGAGTGCCATACGTGCGTGGAGACTGGGCAATTTCTATCCATTGGGAGCCTTAAAGGACTGAACAGATTGCCAATGGTTAGAGGATAATAATTGGCAGCCGTGTTGACGACTCTTAGGCTACATCGAACATGCGCGACGGTCGTCTAATAGGCAACTCCGAACATGTTCTTTGTTCCGTGAACATGTTCTTTTAAATTAATAAGGCTACTTAATGTATATTAATGAATTAATAACATGACACCCGTGTTGACAGAGATAGGGTCTAAGAAACAGTAATCGAACATGTGCGACGGTCGCCTAATAGGCAAATCCGAACATGTTCTTTGTTCCGAGAACATGTTCTTTTAAATTATTAAGGCTACTTAATGTATATTAATGAATTAATAGCATGAAGAAAAAACTATGTCTTCCTTGGCATGAGGTCAACAAACAATACAGAGTTAAACCATGTGTGTGTGTTAAACCTTACTAGACATAGTATGGGTTTAACTCTGTCTTGTTTGTTGACCTCATGCCAAGGAAGGCATAGTTTTTTCTTCATGTTATTAATTCATTCATCTGTAAATCGTATTTGTTTTTTACGGTTTAGATAAACAAATTCATATAGTTTCGTCTGGTGCATACGCTCTCTGCTTCTAACTATGTCTTAGCGTTCTAGTATCAGTAATTTAAACTAAGCTAAAATGGAATTAAAATTACAAATTTGTTTTACTTTATAAATTTCTATCTTAGCAAGCGGCAGACAGAGGTTTTCGAAAGGGCTTTTTTGTCCAGTTTAATAATAGCTATATAGGCCTACTTGTCGTCGAACTGACTTGTCGCCAAATTGGTTGTCGCCGAATTATCCTGTCGCCGAATTGACTGGCAGCACATTAAAATTTAGTTAATTTAATGCGAAAGCTTAATGTTTTTTAATTCAAAACAAAGAACCCAATAATTGAGAACGACCTATCGAAGTACTTCCTTCAATTTTTTCTTTTATTTTAGGGAACGAAGCTTTCTCCAGTACTTTTCTAAAGTTTACGTACCCTGAAGCATCTTTAACACGTTTACAATTCTCTATAAACATGTGTCTTAGCTAGTGTCATACGAATTGCTCGTATGCCGTAATAATGCCGTTTGTCAATGCAAAGAACTAATTTTTTTATTTTACTCATGTACAGGCCTTACCTATTGAGTATTGACACTGTTAAGTGTTACAACAGTCAATTTAAAATATTTTTTAACAAAACCAGTATATTTTTATCTAGCATTGTAAGGAACTTTTTGCTGCCTGTAACATTTTGTTTAGTACTCATTTATATTAGATTTTTTATCATTTGAAAAATCTATCAATAGTCAAAATTACTTTTTAATTGAAAAATCTATGTGCATCTGCATCTATGTACATATATATTTTGCTCCTCGCATTAGTATTGTACTTATACCTTATCTAATACAGGTATTTCACATTCTTTCGTTTATGATCTAAGTAGCTATACAGCTGTTGAATAATACAAATATTGTCTCCATTTTTATTCCTATTGAAATTAATTAGGAACCAAGCTAATCTAGTTTATTCAAATAATATTAGTTAGGTGTACATTAGCGACATTTTACCGCGCTGTAAAAACCACTAACTTTATGGCATAGTAATGTCAACACATTACCCTGCAGTGAAGTTAGCGGTTTTTACCACCTGGTAAAATGTTGCTAACGTTTAGTCCTAGCCATATTAAAAATGCTTTATTATCCTTTATTCTTAAAGATAAAATATTTCTCCATTTTTTAGCTTTGGACACTAGGCCTACTTGGATGGCTTTTTGCATCTATTTGCTTATGTATTTTTTGTAACTTTTCTTACTAGCTAAATAGTATAGTAACAAATATTCACAAAGTTGTAGAAAAGTAGTTTAATTTTGAAAATATATTGTACAATTTTTTCTAAATATAATATCTAAATGTTAAAGTTTTTTAATAAGAATAGGGCCTAGTTAAACTGATGCATGAAGCTTAAACTGCTAGCCTACTTTATATCATTTGAAGTTTTTTAATAAAAATAGTTTTACTGATGCATGAAGTTAAATTGTTTCCTCTATATCCTCTATATTTATATTGTTTTCTCTTAAAACTAAAATATGTATATTTCTTTTCAATCTAAACTACATAGTGTTCCACTGTAATGACAGTTATGGTTACAGCATATGACTGGAGCAGCTTTTTTGTAGCCATATTTTTTGTTATTGTTACGGAGAAATTTTATGCTAATGATTGCAGATTATGGACTTTTTATAGATAAGCCGTAATCATGTACTGTCATTGAAAAATATTTCTGCACATAATAAAATCCCAAGAATCTATTTTTGAATGCTTTTAAGAGTTTTGTTTAAATCAGAAATTTGCAAAATTGAAAAAAGATCAAAACCCAAATTTGAATTTCCTTGAAATCACCCTAACCTACCTGTGTTGGTTCAGACCTTACAAAATTGTTTTTATTTGACCTAATATACATTTGTCTTTCACATTTCACTTCAGCAATCATGTTGTTCAGGTATGGCACATTATTCTGCATCATTGCTGTCACTATAGCAGCATATGAAAAACCAAGATTTAAATATTCACGGACCAACAAAGTCATGCTGATATGGGATGAAATCTGGGAAGTTGGCTCCCCCAATTGTCTGGCATTTTTACATACTAACAGGCGGCTGATCATAAAAATTGTAGTTGAAGGAAATGTTAGTAGGAGTCTCCACTTTAAGTGCCACCCGGGCGCTGAGATGTCCGGCATGGACTTGGAATCATTGAAAATAAGTAAACCTGAAATTTACTGCTCTGATGCAATGCCATTTTCGATTACTCTAAGAAGTGACAAACAGTTTGAGTTCATTCTGCTGGAATCCAGCCTGTCGTATTCACACGCATTTACTGACAAAATCGAACTGCAAGTGCATGTAGAGCACACGTCTGGCAAGATTGTATCCAACAGCCTGTTCATATGGAATTTAAATGTCTTTAAAAAGATGGAAAAACCGTTTCTGACAGACGCAGCTGTCAGCTTTCTGCAGAGAATGGAGATGCCCGAAAATATTACTAGTATTCAGTTTCTTGATCCTGACATAATCAGAATGATAAAAAATGCTCCAGATTTTCTTAAATCAAAGATCAGCATTGGCGCCATGGTTTACTTCGATTCCGGCTTCTGCGAAAATTATCAAAGTTCTCGAGCCTCACTTTTTGTCAACAAAAATTCGAGGTTAAACGATCAGAACCAGAATCTGTTGAAGCACATAAACTTGGACACGGAGACTGGCCTACTGCACTTTTCGCGCTATGGCCTCAGCTCAGCAATGCGTAAATTCCACGCTAAAAATACTTCGCCTCAACATAGTATTTGCAGTTTTCTCTCGATTGCAGGCGAGCATCAGCCGTACGAGTTGTCATTTAGTATTACTAATAAGATAGACAAAAGTGAATTCATTTACCCGTCACTTAGCAGCAAAAATCCGAGTTGCAGAATCGTTGACTCAGCTAAAAAGTCTGTGACTATATTTTCTGGTATGGACTATACTCCGTTTGTTTGTCCGATCATATGCGACGATCCAAATCAGGAGTACCGTTTCTACCACGGCGAAAAGAGACTGATTTCGGTCCCTTCGTCGGTGAATGGGATTCGAGTGTTAAATATGGGCAACGTCATCGAGTTTCCTCCTACTTTAGATAATAGATACTCCGGCGTTTACAGGTGCGAGACTGGTGGTTTGAAATTCCAGTTTGACACTAAGGTGATTTCGATGCCTCTATTCGCTTCTCCTAGCTCGTCAGTGATTTCTGGCTATTTGCCATCGACTATATACGCCATGGAGGGCGAAGGTCTACTGTACAATTGCACTGCATATGTCACCGATGCGAATTCTACTTTTATCACTCCAGTGTTTTATAGTTATAGTGACGACAAATGGGGCAAGTTAGGTAAGGACGGCGAAAAATGGGGCAAGTTCAATCTGGTCGATTTCAATTCAATAGTAGCACCTAGTTCTGGCGACAAGCCACTATCGGTAACACCAACGTCACAGGCAGAGTCCCTAACGCTCACTTACAAAATCGGCAGGGTGCCGCCTGCCAAGACTGCGCCAATGATTAATTTCACCCACCGCGCCGTGTGCGAGGTGTCGGTGGCCACGTCAGTCGCCGAGAAAATTGGCATGCCGTCCTATAGTGTGAATAGTGGCAGCAATGTTTTCTTCCTTAGCCGTCCTTTACTGAGCAGCTTCAGCATGGCAAAGAACTGCTCATTACAATCTTGCACCGCCGCGCAGGGTGCATACTTCCAGTTCTCCCTCAAGCCGGACCTTGTCGCCTATCTAACCTCAATCGGCGTGACGGTGACGGGCTACTTCAAGATTGACAAAGCTTATCAGGAGTTCGTCAAAGTATTGAATGCGCCCGGCGTTGCCGAGATTTCTTACGACAATGCGTCCACCAAGCTAACTTTCAAGGTTAATCCGATCACCAAACCAGAGGTGCTAAAAGAGCTGCAGATGCGCAAGACGTTGACCCCGGTTTTTAACTTTCGCTACAAGGAAGGCAGCAAGGCGCCCAATCTAGTATTCGATAAGAGGCGATACGGCCAGCCGGATCTTGTAGCCGGCGTTCGCGACTGCCGTGGCGATGATTTATGCTTCTATTCGACTGATTTTGACGCCAATAGCACACTCCAGGGCCTCATGCTCGGTCTAGAGTTCAAAGATCAGCCAGTTGTCAACGAACCAACCAGGGCTGGCTCCAGCATTATTGTTGGCATCATACTAGCGATTGTTTTGCTGCTAATCATTGCCGTACTTATTGTCTTCCTGCTGCGTCGGGACACCGGCCAGACCTACCTGTTGGACGAGAAGGAGCGCCAACAGGGCAACCATCCAGAGCAGGAGGCCAAGGAGGAGCAGTTCAAGGAGTACCAGAGACCAGAAGAGGGCCCACTAAAAGCCAGTCGGCTGTCTATGGGATCCAGCATTTCTGCTGCTAGTAAAGACGACCAGGAGCTGGAGGAGTATGGCAACGATGACATCGACTGCAGTGAGTGTGGGCTGAATTACAATTAGCCTTGGGTCAGGAGGAGGGTTAAACACGACATTTGTTGTAAAAATACTTTATTGTGTGTCCCCACCGTGGGACCCTGACAATGACTTGCCTTTCGGTACGAGCGTGGTTTAAGATTCGGTCACGTGTTTAGAAATCCCCATTAGCGTTTTTACGTTAAATATGCCTAAAATAATTGCTTGGCAGACCATTATTGTGGGCCTCTTGTTTTTTTTGCAGAATATATTAAAGAGGTTGTGAATGGCGAAGTATTGAAAGAAGCCAGACTTTAGTTTCGTAGAAATTTATGGCAGTTTTGCTGTCCCAAATGGCAGTGAACTAAGCTACGAGCGCATTGATCTTGGCAAGTTAGCATTTTGTTCGGATAGCATTTGGCTCGCTTTTTTAGATAAGCCCTTCCGTTGGTGCAGCGTCCTTTCAACTGGGCCTAGGCACAGTAAATTATGGGCCCGTTATCTCTTATCTGTTATCTCTTACCTGGCTTCACCTTCTTCTTGTGCGCGGGGTTTGTCTGGTTGTAATTCACACAGATTGGCAATGAGTTAGCAATTTTTCCCACACAAATGCATACAAAACTAAACAAAATCCGATTTTGCAGCTAAGTTCGTGGAGGACGGCTCCTTCATTGGCGACTACTCCACCGATGCTCGCCGACGCGACGCCTTCAACGCCCACCAGGTTTAAAAGTAAAAAATCTACATGCAAGGCAAATATCATATGATAAAGTGACAGGTGACTGATTACATAGGCAGTGAATTGCTCGTTTTTTTAAGAAAGCAAAGTTTAAACAACATTAGTTTATTTTCGCATTATTATTATAGCTCTCAATTTGCTTGTTTCGCAAACTATCTATTTCATATCGACTGCATATTTAATGCAGTCTGAGCAAAAGAAACATTTTCTCTTATACCTCGCATATCTCTCGCAATATTTGTGCTAAAAAAAGAGGATTGTTGAAATCTCATGTTATTTTAAAGGGTTAGTTGCTTTTATTTTTAATTTCTTGTTACAAACTGAAGTCAAATAGGTCTGCTGCATCTGCGTGTGTTTGCGTGTGTGTGGTTTAGTGTCACACTTGCCACAGTAAAAAATTGAAACTAAATTCGCAGTTAAATTATAAATTATAATATAATGCTCGTATATACATGTGAACTGAATCTATGGATATTTGACTTTGCCCCTAGCCTGCTAGTAAGTATAGACTAGTTCAAGCTAAATACATGCATGTGTGTGTACACGTACTACATACATATCAGCATCTTCCCTTCACTGGCTTTCGTATGCTGTGTTTGGTATGTGTGTGCGCGCACAATCAGCCTGCCTCCCGGGCTTGTGCTTGGGAATGTGTGTGGGGGGTTTGAACGGACTAAGTTTTTTCTAGGAAACCAAGGTCTCTCTCTCTCTCTCATTTCTGGGGCTGTAGCTGCGTTTTTGTGAAGACCTTTCCTTAAATGGATGGGGTTTTACTTGTCGTGACTGCGTACAGACTGGCTTTGCTAGGGCGCTGCGAGCTGAGCAACCACGCACACACACACACACGCACAATGCGATACTATGCTACTCTGTGTGCAATCAATGCGAGTCGTTTTTTCGAATTGCAAATTTTGTTGAATTTGAAACTGCAATTTGTCTGTTATTAGTTCTGTTCAACTATGCAACTACGAGTAAAACATTTAATAGCATATCTAGTATAGTGTAATGTTGGTCGCTTTTTAAAGCAAAAAATAGTTTTTTTCTCGCGTCTCCACAGTTGCCGTTAAGTACAATTTCTATGTACTATTATAATCACAAACTAAAGTTATCGCTTTTTCTGTCGCTTTTTTACTTTTTAAATTTCGCTAGCATTGTTTACTATTTACAGTTAGTCCCGGTCATTGTCATTGTCAATGCTGAATTCATTGATTGGACTTCATAGAAAACTTGTTCAGTCCGTATAAAATTTCAGTTTTTTTATCTTAATTTTTTTGCCGCTTCTTTAAAAAGCATATTGTAAATTTGCTACCCCTGCACATGCGTTTATACTGCCCTAAATTGGGTTCATTTAAGCCATTAAAAATGAAAGAATGAATTATTATAGCACCTTACCCAGTTGGGCCCACAGAAATGACACCTGTTCAGCCTATGGACTGGGTCACCAGAATTTTTACCCCAGCTAATGCTAAAGCAAATTTCTTGAAGCTGGGTAACCTGAATAAATTTAGTGTCTTGTTTAAGATCTAATTAAGTCCGAAGCTCTAATTATTGGGCTACAAGCAATAAAGCGTTTAAATCTGTTAGTTCTAGCTATTTTTAACTTCTTCTGTGAGCATACGGTTGTCAAGCAGTTTAACATCGGCTTGGTTTAGATTGTAAACGCATATTTCAGTCTACATCAGTGTATTCATAGTTACCGCTTATTATTTTTCAAAAGCCCTTCCTTCGCCTTTCCTTGCTTAAAAATCAACGTACATCACAGCTTCCTAACGGCCAGAAGCATCATAGGGTTGGTAGAAATTAATTACATTTCCGTTAATAGCTTGATGTAGGAAGGGCGGACGTGTCATGCTGATGAGCCCACTTTCCATTGCCAGCTGTTGCCTACTTTGGCTGGATTAAAAATTCTTATCTATTATTATACGCTTGCCCTGTGTTTCCTTATTAGTTTTGCCTGATTTAATCTGTAAGTACGAGGGGTGCTGCAAAAGTTTCCGGACTGGTGTTCCTGACACGGCACTTTTTATCGGAGCTGAGTGCGAAGCTGAGAACTTGTACGATATATATATATATATATGTATTTGTAGGCTATAATATTTCGAATGCGGTTTTTCGCTGCGCTCTCTTTTTTCTTTGCGAGTCAATGTTTTATAAGCCTGCTTTCCAGCTTTCATTGGCCTGCGCTATGTTGTCAAATGGTTAATTTTTTCTGTCCCTCTTTTTTGCAACTAAAATCCAACCTTTTAAAGGTGTATACTTTGAACTGCAACTTAACTATTTGAAATTTCCTTCAAAAGCAGCTTTATTTTGCTAATGTCGTTTCGACTAATCCCTGTAGTAATTATCCACTTTTTACCTCTTTGTTTAGCTTATCACCGTGTCATCGCTATGCAGTCGGTGACACCATCTCCGCAATGTCCGCTTAAAAATGCTGCGCTGAAAAAAAGAAAAAAAGTTAATTCACTACAGTTTGTAATACCACAAATTGTTCACGTTGGTCAAGTATAATTTTTTTCTTACATAAATGTAAAAAGTTCTTCTTTTAGTTCGTAAAGAGTTTTAGTTTGTGTTTAGTTTTCGTTTTTATATCTGCGCCACTCAAAAATAACAACAAAAGAGCACGAGTGCTCTATCAAAGTAGAAACAGGACCTAATTTATCTAGTCATATGATTAGCAGATGCTTACATCTTTAGTCAACTTTTTATTATTGATCTATTTTAGCAAAATCTGTACTTACTACATTTTCTGATTCTTATTGCAGATGCCTTGGAGCCAAAGCCCATTGCTACTCATTGCTTTGCTAGCGGCACTGCTGGCTGTCAGTTGTGCTCAAAAGTCGCCGCAGTTCGTCTACTCACAGTCAAACAATATAATGCTCTCGTGGGACGATGTCTGGGAAGTTGGCGTCTCAAATAAGCTGGCCTTCCTTAACAAGGACAAGAAACTCATTATCCGGATCAACATCGGAGGTGACGTCAGCAGCAGCTCCGGTTTCAAGATTCTAGAATACAAGTGCTCAGATTCTAGTGCTAGTGTGGAAGTAGCACTCGACAGTGATCAGTTGAGTACACCGTACTGTGGCAGCACAATGCCATTTACCATCGGTAAGGTGAGCGGTAGAGAAGGTGTCGATTACCACTTCACACTTTTTGACTCCATGCAAACCTACGACACAGCCTTTTCTCAGAATGTTCAGCTGCAAGTTCGTGTGGATTTTACTAGTGGATCAATTTCGTCCAACAGTCTTTTTGTATACAATCTGAATGCAATCAGCAAATCAAGTTTAACTGTTAATAAGCCAGGTGTCATCATTAACAACTATTATCAACGATTTCTAACAGATGACGCAATCAACTTCCTGATCCAGACGAATTCTTCGAGTACAAGCGATTCGTTTTCCAGCTTTCAGTTCATTGATCCCCAAATTGTTGCTATGATCAGCTCTGCACCAGCATTCATCAAAGCGAAAATAAATATTGGCGCCATGTTGCAGTTTGATTCTGGCGACTGCCAATCATATAGTTCGCCCTTTATCTCCATGTTTGTCAACTATTTTTCAAAGATTAACCCGAAGAATATTAATCTGCTCACGCACTGGGCCTTGAGCTTGGACGATGGGAAGTTGTATTACTCAACTCACGCTCTTACGACAGAAATGTATAGATTTTTTAAAAACATGCATTCCAAAGAGATTGCTATCTGTTCTTTGACGTCCTTGGCTGGTCAGACCCGAGCATATAGGAAAATTGATGAGGTGAAGCATATAATACCGACAAGCCTTGTGAGTTATCTGCCGCGAGGATCTATGCTGCGGCAGTGTTCTCTTGTTGGTACGAGTACATCACAGTCAGTAAGGATCTTTGCAGGCATGGACTACACTCCGCTAGTGTGTCCAATCATCTGTGATGATCCCACTCAACCATACAGTTTCTACCATGGTAATCAGCGTCTTGTGCCAAGTAGCACCGATGATTGGAAATCTTATAAAGGACTGAGAATTTTCAAAAAAGGCAACCTCATTGAATTTCTTCCTGAACTATTTGAAAGTGACTCAGGTGCATACAGGTGCGAGGCTGGCGGAAAAAGCTTCACTTTTGACGTGAAAATAGTCTCGATGCCACAGTTTCTCACCAGGTTACATGAAAACGAAGGTCAGATCGTGTCAGGCGACTTACCATCAGTTGTTTATGCAATGGAGAATGAGACACTATCCTACAACTGCACGGTCTACTTCACTAATATGGACAGAGTCAGCATCGCTCCGGAATTTCACACTATTTCCGATGCGCAGCAGAAATGGAGGAAACTCGACTTACCACAGTTTAACAGTCTGTTCTCATCGTCTGATTCTACAGTCAGTCAGTCAATTACTTCTCAGAATGAAACAAAGACCCTTAACTTGACTATATCAAGGGTTCCGTATTCGGATCCTTCCACTTACTTGAACTTCACTCATCGACTTGTTTGCAACGCAGAAGTGAGCCCTGCCGACGCAAACAAGGTTGGACTTCCATCGTACAGTGTTCAGAGCAGCAGCAATGTTATATTCCTAAAAAGGCCTTCGATTCTCAGCTTCAATCGAACGTTTGCCAAGGATTGTTCTGTGCAAAAATGTTCCAACAAACGAGGTGGCATCTTTGAGATCTCACTGAATTCGGACCTGACTCATTCGCTTAAAAAGGCTGGTATCAAGGTCACTGCCTATTTTAGAATCGACGACGAGCTGCTCGAGAACATCCACAGCATCCATGCAAAGGAAATTTCTGAATCACTGTTTGATCCAGTGACGAATCGCCTACTGTTCAAAGTGTTGCCTACTCGCAACCGGAATGTAATTGAGATATTGCAGAGGTACAAGACATTGACGCCAGTTTTTAACTTCGGGTTCAAGGAGGTCGATGTTTCGAAAGTTTCTAATCTTCGCTTGCACAAGGAGCGCTACGGGCAGCCCTCTGTGTCCTTCAGAGGATATGACTGCCGAGCCGACAAGACGTGCTTCTACTCGACCGACTTCGACATCGGCAATCAACTGAGCGAGTTGAGCATGGGCCTTGGCTTTGAGTGGATTAGCGACGTCCCGCAGCAACCAACCAGTGCCAGCGCAGGCCTCATTGCTGGAATCAGTCTAGCTGTTCTTATCGTAATTATCGCCATCATTTTGCTCGTTCTCCTTATCCGAAAAGATTCTGGTCAAACTTACATGGTGGATGAGAAGGAGCGCCAGCAGGGCAATAACCCTGATCTGGAGGCCAAGGAGGAGCACTTTAAAGAGTACCAGCCGCTTGAAGAAGCTCCAATGCATGGCAGACGGGCTTCACTGAATTCTGCCGTTTCTATCGGCAGTCGTGACGACAAGGAATTGGACGAATACAAAGACGACGAACTAGACAGTGAGTTTTCGAATACTTCATTTTTGGGTTCACGTATCGGGTTTTTCATCCTTTTGAAACATTTTTCGAACTCAGAATAGGTTTTTTGGTCTGTAAAATTTTGCAGTAGTATCATTTCTGTACAATTTTGCATTACATAACTTCCGTTTTGTGAATATTTATTCGCAGTGGGCAAGTTCAACGAAGATGGCAGCTTCTTGGGTGAATATCACGACGGAGACAAGCAAAACCAGAAGCAATAGTAGAGGCAACGTTTAAACGTTTTGGGTAAAAGCAAGAAATGGAAGAACTCAATTTTGCAATCGAACACTAGTAAGTTGCGATTATCGTAGAGACAACCCTGATGTTTTTTTTCTAGCTCTGAAACACCAAAGACAACAATAGTCTAATCGATTGTTTTTGTGTTTAGACTATTTCTAGTCGTGGAGCCTGTCTGCGGCGCATGACTGCTCTCATTTTTAGCCAATGCTTAAATCGAATTTACTATATTTATTCGCTTCTCAAATCAATTTTTGAAGCTGATTTTGCACAGTATTTGAATCGCGCTTAGCTTTGATTTCTGCTGCCAAAGTTTGATGATTTTTTCGCTATTTTTGTCGTTTAGACTTTATCCATATTGTATTGCACGATCTATTTTTTCGCTTTCTTTATTTTAGCGGAATCCAATCAATCCAATCATTGTATTTAAAACTGATTTAAGCATGCTATTTGATGATTCGCTTTCTAATTATCCAATGTGTTTTTATCCGCTCAAACTTTATCCTCAGCGTCTAGTCCTAATGACAGCGCTGGGTTGTTTTAGCCTTGTTTGTGATTTTTTATTCAGTCCATTATACAACATGAATTTATTGCTAGCTCATTTTACTGGCTTTTTCTGATCTTTAAACACCATCTTTGACACAATGACCCTGTAGCTGAAACTGAGGCTTTTGAAGGTTTTGGTCGAGTAATTTTAATAATAGTTTTTTCTCTAATATTGTACACAATTCTTTGATTTCAATTTTCCAGTCCTTGCAGAAATTTCTTTTTGTGAGTACACAGACGATGGATGTTATTTGTCCTTTTTTATCATTTGAATCATTTTTTATTCGAGTGTATTTCAAATCGTGTACAACACAAATTGCTGCTCGCTATTAGTAGCTATTGATAATTATTTTTAGTATTTACATTTTTTATTGAGCACTAAATGACCTTAAAATTTCATTTAATCATCGTTACTATATGACTTAACGACATACATATTTGACAGTATGGATTTTTTCAATTTTATTCGGCTTCTACAGTTGTTCTTGTTATTGCTGTCAAGTGTTTTCCACTTGCTGTGCTCATTTATTTAAATTAGCTCGCAATAATCTGGCTTAATAAAATAAAATATTTTTTTCTTTTTTATTTGCGCGAGTCCCTAATTTTAGAAGTCAACTGGGTTTTAAGCCAGTTAAAAGCGCAATAAAAAAGCTAATTGCTTCGGTTTAGCGAAAGTATCTTAGGTTCTGCTATGGTTTTTTCTTAATGCGACATCAGACGCAGTGGAAGTGCAATTGAATAAACCTTGGCTGCGCGGTAGGTATATATCAGGCTGTTTAGCTCACAAGCGGGCGGACGTGCGGAAGCTGCGCTGGCTGGTGTTGGGACAGCCTAGGCAGGATAAATGATGAGGTAGCCGCTTCTGATTTCCTAGCATCGGGTAGGTCTCATTATGCCATCTATACTCATACAACCTAGCTTGGCGTAGTAGCTGAAGCCATTGTCCGTACGCATTGTCTGTGACTGCCAGAGCAGAGCGTGACGCACCAAATTTGCTGGATAATTATTGTGCTCCGCAAGTTTGTCGCCAATAGGTATTGACTTACTATTAAGCTTCGCATATTGTTACAAACCTCTCGTTGAATTAAATATTTATCGTCAATCCAATTAATAAGTATTGTTGTACCTGTGGTAGCGTGGCACACACAATTGGTAAAATAACCAAGACAGGAACGCTAGACTCAGAGAGGATTTTACCGGCCTCAACACTGGTGCGTCTTCGCAGTGGACACAACCTGGTAGTCAGGCTAGGATTGACAAATTTCCCCGTTGGGGTCCTAACTTAGGGATGGGGAGTTCTCTAAGTGTAAGTGTAAGTTCTCTAAGTCTCTATGAGGAATGTCTAACTTAGTCAACATAGCGTATCCTAGTCTTGACGACTGAGACACAAAGAGCAAATTTACGCTTCTAAGTTGAAGGCAAACGCATGAAGAAAAAACAGTCCTAGATGTGCCATCTAAGTAGAGAAAGTGTGCTGCCACAATGCTAACACCATCCGGAGTATTCGACGGACTGTGCTCTACTTATAATAGGAGCATTTGAGGGAGCATTTGAGCGATATTCTGCCAGTCTTCTTCCGAACCGAAGCGATTGCACCATGGCGTGCAATATGACTCAGTGCGCAGACAGCTGGAACGAGAGAGAGAAAGAGGAGGGGGTGGCGAGCGGAGGTGAGCGTGCACGGGAAACCGCAGACCTCCTATTCCCAAGCCCTCCCACAGAACTAGGGCAGCGCTAGTATTTTAGTATTTTATTGCGTGCAGGTGTACTTTTCCAGACAGTTTTGCTAAATCTGTCCCAATACAGAGCTATACGAGCTACAGATAGGCTGAGTGATGCATGGCTTCCATAATCCCTGTGGAATTCTGAGTACAAAAGGCCGCCGTCATCCTTTCTCATTATTTATATAGGCTGTGCTTTCCCACCTGAATAGAATTTCCGACTGTAGCACAGTTGGGAATCAATTATGCAGATGCATAATTTAGCTTGATACCAAACCGATTGACCCATTTTCGTCAATGTCCACCACATGAATTATTGGTTCAATAATATAGCATTTTTTAAAACAATTAAGCAAAGTAACAAGCAATTTAATCCTTAGTAGAAAAATCAAGCTGTTAAAGACTTCCTTTTCATTGTCTATGGCATGAAAGGGGTCTATGGAGCAATGAATTTGCGAATTTGGGCGCGCTATGAATGCTTTCCACAGTGCTCGTATATTTTTGTGTTGATGAATATGAATAGCTTCACTGAAACAATGTCTGCAAATACTCGTAGATGGCACGTCTAAAACGATTGACATAAAAACTTACTACAGAGCAACCAATGAAAACAGGGAAAGGCAAAACCATGGCATACAGTATAAGCGTGTATACAATCGTGTATACAAGCGTGTATACAATACAAGCGATATACAATCGTGTTGTTCTCTCAAAACAGTGTTGGACAGATTGAAATCCGACCCGATCAATTTTCAGAGAATTTCTTCCTCGTTTAAGCAGCGCGGGATGAAGCGAAGCATCTGCCGAAACCAGCCACCGCATTTGGCTACTGTGATCTCAGCCGTTGCCTCCTCCGCAATTCGATGAAGAACAAGTACGCGCCACTCGAGCAGTGTTGTCTCTGGCGGTGGATTGTCCAATTCGATTTGCATCTGTGCCTGCGCAAGTTGCCGCTTTATGGCCGCCTTCAAATAAGAATGCGCACACTCGGTCGGGTTCAGAAATGGAGAATATGGAGGCAGTACTACAACCTGCCAGGTCAGCTCAAACTGGATAGGTGTCAGTCAGCTTGCATCGCAACTCTTTCATCGTCTTGAGAGGATTGCTATCCAGTGATGAAGGAAGCAGTTGGATGTGTTGCTCTTCCAGTTTCGATGCTCGATCTCCACCCCGTCGTGCGCGGTTCCGGCGTCCCGTGATTTCACAGGATTTTTTTTTTGATTCACGTGATTTCAAAGATACACTGTTTACTCTTTTCTCTTTACGTCCAGCCATCGTGAAATGTGCTCAGCACTATCACCTCTCTCGATGGCAGCGACAATCAGGTCGTATTTTTCGTTGCTCATCTGGCGACAGGGTTCTCGCCCTGCAGGATTCTGCTCATCCACTGCATCTTCGGCTGTAGCAAAACTTTCATCAGTGCTCTGCTCGCTAATTTCTTTGTCTGCCATATCTGTTTGTCTCATAAAATCTGTTATTTTCTATGGTCTAAGGCTTGCACATATATGGAAAGGATTCATAGCGCGCCCAGATTCTCAAATGATTGCTCCATAGACCCATTTTCAGGCCATAGACAATGAAAAACAATTCTTTAATAGCCAGATTTTTCACTAAGGATTAAATTGCTTAAATGTTGGTTGTCCCTATCAACAGGGTCTTCGACAAGAATCGCTGAATATCTCGTCGATGTTGACGTCGGTCGGCTTTGAAAGTTACATAAATGGCGGGGATTTTTCAATTGCTGGATTTCTACGAAAATCGGTCAATCGATTTGGGAGCTGTCGTGAAGCAGGCAGCGGCAGCGGGTATTTAAAAATCCCCATAGTCTTTTCCCAGGGAAACATAGCGAGGCCTATCAACGGTTATGGGACTGAACTGTGAAAACCAAACACCTGTTTGAAACGCCCTTTTCAAAAGTTAATCGTTAAAAAAATATATCAGACCTCTATAGTGCATGAGAGCAAACATCCTGAAGAGTTTTTTAGCAGGCATCCTCACTGTGTGCACATATTTAACAATGCAGCAATAACTCGTACGAACTCACGAACCAATATTTCCTTTAGATGTCTCAGAGCAAGAGCCTATTGCTTCTCATTGCTTTGCTAGCGGCACTGCTGGCTGTCAGTTGTGCTCAAAAGTCGCCGCAGTTCGTCTACTCACAGTCAAACAATATAATGCTCTCGTGGGACGATGTCTGGGAAGTTGGCGTCTCAAATAAGCTGGCCTTCCTTAACAAGGACAAGAAACTCATTATCCGGATCAACATCGGAGGTGACGTCAGCAGCAGCTCCGGTTTCAAGATTCTAAAATACAAGTGCTCAGATTCTAGTGCTAGTGTGGACGTAGCACTCGACAGTGTTCAGTTGAGTACTCAATACTGTGGCAGCACAATGCCATTTACCATCGGTAAGGTGAGCGGTAGAGAAGGTGTCGACTACCACTTCACACTTCTTGACTCCATGCAAACCTACGACACAGCCTTTTCTCAGAATGTTCAGCTGCAAGTTCGTGTGGATTTTACTAGTGGATTAATTTCGTCCAACAGTCTTTTTGTATACAATCTGAATGCAATCAGCAAATCAAGTTTAACTGTTAATAAGCCAGGTGTCATCATTGACAACTATTATCAACGATTTCTAACAGATGACGCAATCAACTTCCTGATCCAGACGAATTCTTCGAGTACAAGCGATTCGTTTTCCAGCTTTCAATTCATTGATCCCCAAATAGTTGTTACGATCAGCTGGACTGGTGCACCTGTGGCGGTGGTAAGGCGAAAACCGGTCTCCTGAAGGTCCCAGTGGAATTGTTTCTGCGGAATTATCGATACCGCTGCGCCAGTGTCGACTAGGAACGGGTAGTATTGGCTGTCGATTTTGACATCAGGAATTTCTTGCTCGCCGCCGAGGGTGGTCCACTACTGACTGCGGCGGGTTGGGCATTGCCTTCTAGTTTGACGACTGGCGTGTCGGTGACTCAGCCATAGACTGAGCTAGCGTTATCTCGTGGTTGTCAAGGATCCGCGGTCGCCTGTCCCCCGGGGCCGGCGGAAACGACACCACGGTCGGCAGGTACGTGCCCGATCGCCGTAGTAGACGTACGCTCGACAGATGACTGGACGCTGTCCAGGCTTGAATGGTGCGAGGCTACCCGGAGGCAGCAGCTGTCGGCGTTGAGGCTCTTCTTTCGGCCAGGCGTTGTACATCGGCGACGGTTGTGGTTTTACGACGCTAACGGAACCCACCACCGTGTTGTGGTAGCTGACCATGAAGTCGGCGATCTCTGCCAGTTTCTCCGGCGTCTCCTTCTGGAAACCGGACAGCGCAATGCGGAGCTCGCTCGGCAGGCAGCGGATAAGGGTGGCCTTCAGCATGTCCGGGCAGGATGCCATGCCACATTGCGACATCTTGGCGTTGAGCTTCTTGTCGACATCTTGGACAAACTTGGGCTGGGGCCTTGACTCTATCCCTAACTCCTTGTTATAATTTTAGCCATAACTTTTAAATAAATTGACATTTTTAATTGATTCAAAAAGCTTTTGAACAGTTGAATATTTATTTGTCAGTGACGTGAGTTTCAATAAATGTTGTTTACTACTTAGCCTGTGCATCGAGCTTTCCCACTATTTTTGGGACACCGCTCGTACTTACGCCAATTTCATAGACGAGATATAAGAGTATGTTTATATTTTACCTGTCATAATGTCCCAATAATCTAATTGTAAGGAAATATTTTTTTCTGTTTCAATTGCAGTGGACAAGTTCAATGAAGATGGAAGCTTCTTAGGCGAGTACAAAGGGCGCCAGCAGAATCAATAGCTGTTTGTCTCTCTCTATCGAGTCAGTTCCAAAACTACGATCCAGTTTCTTCACTTCACATTTGTCACTGCTAGGGTATTACGAGTATTTGAGTCTTCGTTGCAGTGGACAATCGCAATTACTTTCGCTTTGAGAGAAAGTTTGTCAGATTTTGTGAAAACTGATTTTTTTCTCGTGCGTTAAATGATGCTTTAAGCAGGTACAGCCGCAGTGAGATCACATTTTTTAAGTTTCCTTTTCGTCTTTTTGTGTTTTCACAAGTTTTCCACACCAATGGCCTATTAGTAGCTCGTTATGCATACGTTTGAGTTTTTTATTCAGAATATGCTTGTATTTTCATCTACAATTTTAATTGCGTCATCGGTTGGGAGAATGTGCAAGTAAGAATCGCAATGAATATCAAATCAGCACTTGTATTCTAGGTTATGAGCTGTGTTTTTTAAGAAAATTGCCTTTGTCCAGTCTTAATGATAGCTTTTCATTAACGGTGATATTTTTTTGCACGTAACTATAGCACAAGCATGATTGCGTTTAGTCACACAAAAACATTTTCATGAAACATTTCTTAGCTCGTAATTCACCGATTAAAGGACCAAGATGATTTGACTGCCAACTTTAAAGTTGAATGATGTTGCCAACTAATTTGGAGTGTCAAACTAATAGATCGGCACTCCAATCAGCAGCTTGGCACTCCAATCAGCAGCTTGGCACTCCAATCAGCAGCTTGGCATTTCAATCAGCAGCTTGGCATTTCAATCAGCAGCTTGGCATTTCAATCATCAGCTTGGCATTTCAATCATCAGCTTGGCCTTTCAATCATCAGCTTGGCATTTCAATCATCAGCTTGGCACTCCAATCAGCAGCTTGGCACTCCAATCAGCAGCTTGGCACTCCAATCAGCAGCTTGGCACCCCAATCAGCAGCTTGGCACTCCAATCATCAGCTTGGCATTTCAATCAGCAGCTTGGCACTCCAATCAGCAGCTTGGCACTCTAATCAGCAGCTTGGCACTCCAATCAGCAGCTTGGCACTCCAATCATCAGCTTGGCCTTTCAATCAGCAGCTTGGCACTCCAATCATCAGCTTGGCATTTCAATCAGCAGCTTGGCACTCTAATCAGCAGCTTGGCCTTTCAATCATCAGCTTGGCATTTCAATCAGCAGCTTGGCCTTTCAATCATCAGCTTGGCATTTCAATCATCAGCTTGGCATTTCAATCATCAGCTTGGCCTTTCAATCATCAGCTTGGCATTTCAATCATCAGCTTGGCCTTTCAATCATCAGCTTGGCCTTTCAATCATCAGCTTGGCATTTCAATCATCAGCTTGGCCTTTCAATCATCAGCTTGGCACTCCAATCAGCAGCTTGGCATTTCAATCAGCAGCTTGGCATTTCAATCAGCAGCTTGGCATTTCAATCATCAGCTTGGCATTTCAATCATCAGCTTGGCCTTTCAATCATCAGCTTGGCCTTTCAATCATCAGCTTGGCACTCCAATCAGCAGCTTGGCATTTCAATCAGCAGCTTGGCATTTCAATCATCAGCTTGGCCTTTCAATCATCAGCTTGGCATTTCAATCATCAGCTTGGCATTTCAATCATCAGCTTGGCACTCCAATCAGCAGCTTGGCACTCCAATCATCAGCTTGGCCTTTCAATCAGCAGCTTGGCACTCCAATCATCAGCTTGGCATTTCAATCAGCAGCTTGGCACTCTAATCAGCAGCTTGGCCTTTCAATCATCAGCTTGGCATTTCAATCAGCAGCTTGGCCTTTCAATCATCAGCTTGGCATTTCAATCATCAGCTTGGCATTTCAATCATCAGCTTGGCCTTTCAATCATCAGCTTGGCCTTTCAATCATCAGCTTGGCATTTCAATCATCAGCTTGGCCTTTCAATCATCAGCTTGGCACTCCAATCAGCAGCTTGGCATTTCAATCAGCAGCTTGGCATTTCAATCAGCAGCTTGGCATTTCAATCATCAGCTTGGCATTTCAATCATCAGCTTGGCCTTTCAATCATCAGCTTGGCATTTCAATCATCAGCTTGGCACTCCAATCAGCAGCTTGGCATTTCAATCAGCAGCTTGGCATTTCAATCATCAGCTTGGCCTTTCAATCATCAGCTTGGCATTTCAATCATCAGCTTGGCATTTCAATCATCAGCTTGGCACTCCAATCAGCAGCTTGGCACTCCAATCAGCAGCTTGGCACTCCAATCAGCAGCTTGGCACCCCAATCAGCAGCTTGGCACCCCAATCAGCAGCTTGGCACTCCAATCATCAGCTTGGCATTTCAATCAGCAGCTTGGCACTCCAATCAGCAGCTTGGCACTCTAATCAGCAGCTTGGCACTCCAATCATCAGCTTGGCACTCCAATCATCAGCTTGGCCTTTCAATCAGCAGCTTGGCATTTCAATCATCAGCTTGGCACTCCAATCATCAGCTTGGCCTTTCAATCATCAGCTTGGCCTTTCAATCATCAGCTTGGCACTCCAATCAGCAGCTTGGCATTTCAATCAGCAGCTTGGCATTTCAATCATCAGCTTGGCCTTTCAATCATCAGCTTGGCATTTCAATCATCAGCTTGGCATTTCAATCATCAGCTTGGCACTCCAATCAGCAGCTTGGCACTCCAATCATCAGCTTGGCCTTTCAATCAGCAGCTTGGCACTCCAATCATCAGCTTGGCATTTCAATCAGCAGCTTGGCACTCTAATCAGCAGCTTGGCCTTTCAATCATCAGCTTGGCATTTCAATCAGCAGCTTGGCCTTTCAATCATCAGCTTGGCATTTCAATCATCAGCTTGGCATTTCAATCATCAGCTTGGCACTCCAATCAGCAGCTTGGCACTCCAATCATCAGCTTGGCCTTTCAATCAGCAGCTTGGCACTCCAATCATCAGCTTGGCATTTCAATCAGCAGCTTGGCACTCTAATCAGCAGCTTGGCCTTTCAATCATCAGCTTGGCATTTCAATCAGCAGCTTGGCCTTTCAATCATCAGCTTGGCATTTCAATCATCAGCTTGGCATTTCAATCATCAGCTTGGCCTTTCAATCATCAGCTTGGCCTTTCAATCATCAGCTTGGCATTTCAATCATCAGCTTGGCCTTTCAATCATCAGCTTGGCACTCCAATCAGCAGCTTGGCATTTCAATCAGCAGCTTGGCATTTCAATCAGCAGCTTGGCATTTCAATCATCAGCTTGGCATTTCAATCATCAGCTTGGCCTTTCAATCATCAGCTTGGCATTTCAATCATCAGCTTGGCACTCCAATCAGCAGCTTGGCATTTCAATCAGCAGCTTGGCATTTCAATCATCAGCTTGGCCTTTCAATCATCAGCTTGGCATTTCAATCATCAGCTTGGCATTTCAATCATCAGCTTGGCACTCCAATCAGCAGCTTGGCACTCCAATCAGCAGCTTGGCACTCCAATCAGCAGCTTGGCACCCCAATCAGCAGCTTGGCACCCCAATCAGCAGCTTGGCACTCCAATCATCAGCTTGGCATTTCAATCAGCAGCTTGGCACTCCAATCAGCAGCTTGGCACTCTAATCAGCAGCTTGGCACTCCAATCATCAGCTTGGCACTCCAATCATCAGCTTGGCCTTTCAATCAGCAGCTTGGCATTTCAATCATCAGCTTGGCACTCCAATCATCAGCTTGGCCTTTCAATCAGCAGCTTGGCATTTCAATCATCAGCTTGGCACTCCAATCATCAGCTTGGCATTTCAATCATCAGCTTGGCCTTTCAATCATCAGCTTGGCCTTTCAATCATCAGCTTGGCATTTCAATCAGCAGCTTGGCACTCCAATCAGCAGCTTGGCACTCTAATCAGCAGCTTGGCACTCCAATCAGCAGCTTGGCACTCCAATCATCAGCTTGGCCTTTCAATCAGCAGCTTGGCATTTCAATCATCAGCTTGGCACTCCAATCATCAGCTTGGCATTTCAATCAGCAGCTTGGCATTTCAATCATCAGCTTGGCACTCCAATCATCAGCTTGGCATTTCAATCAGCAGCTTGGCACTCTAATCAGCAGCTTGGCCTTTCAATCATCAGCTTGGCATTTCAATCAGCAGCTTGGCCTTTCAATCATCAGCTTGGCATTTCAATCATCAGCTAGGCATTTCAATCATCAGCTTGGCCTTTCAATCATCAGCTTGGCATTTCAATCATCAGCTTGGCCTTTCAATCATCAGCTTGGCCTTTCAATCATCAGCTTGGCATTTCAATCAGCAGCTTGGCACTCCAATCAGCAGCTTGGCACTCTAATCAGCAGCTTGGCACTCCAATCAGCAGCTTGGCACTCCAATCATCAGCTTGGCCTTTCAATCAGCAGCTTGGCCTTTCAATCAGCAGCTTGGCACTCCAATCATCAGCTTGGCATTTCAATCAGCAGCTTGGCACTCTAATCAGCAGCTTGGCCTTTCAATCATCAGCTTGGCATTTCAATCAGCAGCTTGGCCTTTCAATCATCAGCTTAGCATTTCAATCATCAGCTTGGCATTTCAATCATCAGCTTGGCCTTTCAATCATCAGCTTGGCATTTCAATCATCAGCTTGGCCTTTCAATCATCAGCTTGGCCTTTCAATCATCAGCTTGGCATTTCAATCATCAGCTTGGCCTTTCAATCATCAGCTTGGCACTCCAATCAGCAGCTTGGCATTTCAATCAGCAGCTTGGCATTTCAATCAGCAGCTTGGCATTTCAATCATCAGCTTGGCATTTCAATCATCAGCTTGGCCTTTCAATCATCAGCTTGGCCTTTCAATCATCAGCTTGGCACTCCAATCAGCAGCTTGGCATTTCAATCAGCAGCTTGGCATTTCAATCATCAGCTTGGCCTTTCAATCATCAGCTTGGCATTTCAATCATCAGCTTGGCATTTCAATCATCAGCTTGGCACTCCAATCAGCAGCTTGGCACTCCAATCATCAGCTTGGCCTTTCAATCAGCAGCTTGGCACTCCAATCATCAGCTTGGCATTTCAATCAGCAGCTTGGCACTCTAATCAGCAGCTTGGCCTTTCAATCATCAGCTTGGCATTTCAATCAGCAGCTTGGCCTTTCAATCATCAGCTTGGCATTTCAATCATCAGCTTGGCATTTCAATCATCAGCTTGGCCTTTCAATCATCAGCTTGGCATTTCAATCATCAGCTTGGCCTTTCAATCATCAGCTTGGCCTTTCAATCATCAGCTTGGCATTTCAATCATCAGCTTGGCCTTTCAATCATCAGCTTGGCACTCCAATCAGCAGCTTGGCATTTCAATCAGCAGCTTGGCATTTCAGTCAGCAGCTTGGCATTTCAATCATCAGCTTGGCATTTCAATCATCAGCTTGGCCTTTCAATCATCAGCTTGGCATTTCAATCATCAGCTTGGCACTCCAATCAGCAGCTTGGCATTTCAATCAGCAGCTTGGCATTTCAATCATCAGCTTGGCCTTTCAATCATCAGCTTGGCATTTCAATCATCAGCTTGGCATTTCAATCATCAGCTTGGCACTCCAATCAGCAGCTTGGCACTCCAATCAGCAGCTTGGCACTCCAATCAGCAGCTTGGCACCCCAATCAGCAGCTTGGCACCCCAATCAGCAGCTTGGCACTCCAATCATCAGCTTGGCATTTCAATCAGCAGCTTGGCACTCCAATCAGCAGCTTGGCACTCTAATCAGCAGCTTGGCACTCCAATCATCAGCTTGGCACTCTAATCATCAGCTTGGCCTTTCAATCAGCAGCTTGGCATTTCAATCATCAGCTTGGCACTCCAATCATCAGCTTGGCCTTTCAATCAGCAGCTTGGCATTTCAATCATCAGCTTGGCACTCCAATCATCAGCTTGGCATTTCAATCATCAGCTTGGCCTTTCAATCATCAGCTTGGCCTTTCAATCATCAGCTTGGCATTTCAATCAGCAGCTTGGCACTCCAATCAGCAGCTTGGCACTCTAATCAGCAGCTTGGCACTCCAATCAGCAGCTTGGCACTCCAATCATCAGCTTGGCCTTTCAATCAGCAGCTTGGCATTTCAATCATCAGCTTGGCACTCCAATCATCAGCTTGGCATTTCAATCAGCAGCTTGGCATTTCAATCATCAGCTTGGCACTCCAATCATCAGCTTGGCATTTCAATCAGCAGCTTGGCACTCTAATCAGCAGCTTGGCCTTTCAATCATCAGCTTGGCATTTCAATCAGCAGCTTGGCCTTTCAATCATCAGCTTGGCATTTCAATCATCAGCTAGGCATTTCAATCATCAGCTTGGCCTTTCAATCATCAGCTTGGCATTTCAATCATCAGCTTGGCCTTTCAATCATCAGCTTGGCCTTTCATTCATCAGCTTGGCATTTCAATCAGCAGCTTGGCACTCCAATCAGCAGCTTGGCACTCTAATCAGCAGCTTGGCACTCCAATCAGCAGCTTGGCACTCCAATCATCAGCTTGGCCTTTCAATCAGCAGCTTGGCATTTCAATCATCAGCTTGGCACTCCAATCATCAGCTTGGCATTTCAATCAGCAGCTTGGCATTTCAATCATCAGCTTGGCATTTCAATCATCAGCTTGGCATTTCAATCATCAGCTTGGCATTTCAATCAGCAGCTTGGCATTTCAATCATCAGCTTGGCATTTCAATCATCAGCTTGGCATTTCAATCATCAGCTTGGCATTTCAATCATCAGCTTGGCATTTCAATCATCAGCTTGGCATTTCAATCAGCAGCTTGGCATTTCAATCATCAGCTTGGCATTTCAATCATCAGCTTGGCCTTTCAATCATCAGCTTGGCATTTCAATCATCAGCTTGGCATTTCAATCATCAGCTTGGCATTTCAATCAGCAGCTTGGCATTTCAATCATCAGCTTGGCATTTCAATCATCAGCTTGGCATTTCAATCATCAGCTTGGCATTTCAATCATCAGCTTGGCATTTCAATCATCAGCTTGGCATTTCAATCAGCAGCTTGGCATTTCAATCATCAGCTTGGTATTTCAATCAGCAGCTTGGCATTTTAATCAGCAGCCTGGCATTCTATTCACAATAGACCAGAGCTTGCAGACTAGTCTTCACTTATAAATCATTAATTCAGCCATCCAATGTTGTCTCTCTCGTTTTTTTCGCGTTGCCAATTCGCTAAAAGTCAACCAGCCAATCAGAGCCTTGCCTACTCACGTGTCAAGGACAACTCAGGCTTTGGGAGCTCATATTTTAGCGATTTTATCACAGTGTGCTTCTCAGCATCAGATTGGACAGTACTGTTTTTAAGTTCACAAGAAATCTTGAGATTTGGATTTACACCGAAGTCGAAGCTTGTCATGATGACAAGTACTTTTCTGCTCTTTCTTCTAGTGGCAGCCACAGGTGCTTTTGCTCAGGTAGACAATCGGACTGTCGTGCACACTCTGGTTGTCTGCTCGGTAAATGACACGGCTAGATTTGACATAGAATATTACACCTTCGCAATTGCCTATGTGAACAATTTGACAGCTCAGTCCAATTTCAACTATACATTCCGCCTTGAGACCACTTTCCAGTGCGCTAACCAGGTGAGCTTTATTCCGCTTTTCCTAGTTTGTAGGAAATTCCAACGAGATTTCATTCATATTTGTCCCTGTCATGTCGTCAGGAACTTCAGGGCAGCGCTCTGCGAAAATTCAATGATGGCTACCTAAGCCCGCCTAACAAGGCGCTGCTCTTCGGCCCGACCTACTCAAACCAGGCAGTGGTGCTCTCCAACCTTGCCGGTTCCTACTACTACCTGCCACAGGTTGCCGGAGTTGTTCTTTTTCTCGATCGCTATCCATGTGTTCAAGTTTGTCCAGCTCTTAGTATCTTTTGGTTTCGCTAGTTCTTGGTAGCTAGTTCTTGGTAGCTAGTATTTGGTAGCTAGTATTTTGTAGCTAGTTCTTGGTAGCTAGTATTTGGTAGCTAGTATTTTGTAGCTAGCATTTGGTAGCTAGTATTAGGTAGCTAGTTCTTGGTAGCTAGTACTTGGTAGCTAGTATTTGGTAGCTAGTTCTTGGTAGCTAGTTCTTGGTAGCTAGTACTTGGTAGCTAGTATTAGGTAGCTAGTTCTTGTTAGCTAGTACTTGGTAGCTAGTACTTGGTAGCTAGTACTTGGTAGCTAGTACTTGGTAGCTAGTACTTGGTAGCTAGTACTTGGTAGCTAGTACTTGGTAGCTAGTACTTGGTAGCTAGTACTTGGTAGCTAGTATTTGGTAGCTAGTTCTTGGTAGCTAGTATTTGGTAGCTAGTTCTTGGTAGCTAGTTCTTGGTAGCTAGTTCTTGGTAGATAGTATTTGGTAGCTAGTACTTGATAGCTAGTACTTGGTAGCTACTTAGTTGCTAGTAGCTGGTAGCTAGTTTTGGTAGTAATAAGTAGTTTTAATAAGTAGTTGTAGTAAGTAAGTTGTTTGTCACGTGCCAGAATATCCTGGGCTGTTTGAGCAGAGTGTTTGCTCAACCGAACACAGATAGCCGCAACTGTGACGTCACCAGCTCTGGCTGACAAGTCGCTTTATCCGTACTTCTCACGTGTCGGCACTTCAAACAGTCTTTACCTGATGGGAGTGATCCGGATACTCAAGCGCTACAATTGGTTCAATGTGGGCCTGCTCTCCAGCGACTACGATGGGGTTTACGCTGTGAGGCCGCCTGAAATTCAATCAACAGTAGATTGAACTTTATTGAGTAACTTTCAAAAAAATCTAGCACTCAAAATTAAAAACATTTCCAGATTACTCAGCAGCTGGAGGTGCTTCTACCCAAAAATAACATCAGCATTATTGGCAAAGCAATCTACCAGCTGGACCCGCTATCTGCTCTCAAAAGACTGTTGGTAACTACCGCCTAGCCTACTCACCGCTATTTCACAGACTACAATCCCGCAATGCTTACTTAGCCATTCAATGTGACTAGAGCTAGGTCAAATGGGTCATACTCGTGTGACTCCTGTATCATACCCATATAAAAAAATTATACCACCTTCGTAGACGAGTTCAAAGTGATGAGTAGTCTGATTTCAGAGAAAATTCAAAAGTACCAAGAATATAACATGCACTACTAAAACTTTCAGGACATGGGCATTCGCATCTTTATCGTTGTTCGCGCCGGAAACGTTGAAACCGGGATTAAATTTGAGTGTCTGGTGAGCTTGCATAACAGCTAGTTTACGAGCAGTTAGATTATGCTCTGCTTCCCTTCCTCTGCTGATCACCCATATCTCCTCCTCACCCACCTCCCCTCCTCACCCACCTCTCCTCCTCACCCACCTCTCCTCCTGACCCACCTCTCCTTCTCACCCACCTCTCCTCCTGACCCACCTCTCCTTCTCACCCACCTCTTCTCCTCACCCACCTCTCATTCTCACCCACCTACCCACCTCTCCTCCTCACCCACCTACCCACCTCTCCTCCTCACCCACCTACCCACCTCTCCTCCTCACCCACCTACCCACCTCTCCTCCTCACCCACCTCTCCTCCTCACCCACCTCTCCTCCTCAACCATCTCTCCTCCTCACCCACCTCTCCTTCTTACCCATCTCTAATCCTCACCCACCTCTCCTCCTCACCCACCTCTCCTTCTCACCATCTCTACTCCTCACCCACCTCTCCATCTCACCCTCCTCTTCCTTCCTCCTCTCTTCTCTTGTCAATACCTGGGGCACGTGACCGGCCATTCCAGCTGAAGATGAACAACGCTGTCGGTCCGCGCTACTTCTGGATCCAGCTGGGCTTCACCCGAACCTTCGGGCCCAACGGCCTGGACACGTGCAGCAGACGGATGCTCGCTGAGGGCTCCGAGGGCTCGCTGTACTTCACCTCCGACATGGTCGTGTCTGGCAATGAGACAGGACTGGGCCAAGTGGTGAGTCTAGAGCCGAATGGCTTCTGTTTTGAAGGGTATACAGTAGTCTACTGGGGACTGTAGCCCAGTGGTTAGAGAGGCTGAGAGTTCGATTCTCCGCCCGATGGAAACTGATTGGTGTCTGATTGAGGAACTGATCCTCCATTCCTTCAGGATCTTGGCTGCTATCCTCCATTCCTTCAGGATCTTGACTGCTATCCTCCATTCCTTCAAGATCTTGACTGCTATCCTCCATTCCTTCAGGATCTTGACTGCTATCCTCCATTCCCTCAGGATCTTGACTGCTATCCTCCATTCCTTCAGGATCTTGACTGCTATCCTCCATTCCTTCAGGATCTTGACTGCTATCCTCCATTCCCTCAGGATCTTGACTGCTATCCTCCATTCCTTCAGGATCTTGGCTGCTATCCTCCATTCCCTCAGGATCTTGGCTGCTATCCTCCATTCCTTCAGGATCTTGACTGCTATCCTCCATTCCTTCGGGATCTTGACTGCTATCCTCCATTCCCTCAGGATCTTGACTGCTATCCTCCATTCCTTCGGGATCTTGACTGCTATCCTCCATTCCCTCAGGATCTTGACTGCTATCCTCCATTCCTTCAGGATCTTGACTGCTATCATCCATTCCTTCAGGATCTTGGCTGCTATCCTCCATTCCTTTAGGATCTTGGCTGCTATCATCCATTCCTTCAGGATCTTGGCTGCTATCCTCCATTCCCTCAGGATCTTGACTGCTATCCGATGTTCCATCAGGCGGTTACAACTAAGCGGAATAAAGATCATGGAGAGTCAAACAACGATGTTTTTTGTTTTCTTTTAGTTTGCGTGCACTTTGTTATATTGTATAAAATTAAATTTACTGTTGCAAGGGTTTTCGCTTTACTTTAATCAATTTTTTCAAAATATTGACGTTGAGATGTAGCCATATTTTCTTTTTGCATTTTCCTCTTAAAAAAACAAACGTTAAAGCAAAACCTCACCTCTGCATTGAACGGTGATCTAATTTCTTACGGCGTAAAGCGACTGACCTGTACTTTACGATAAAAATGTCTGTTCATTTGCAAGGAAAACTTTGTGTAAAAATACTTTCAAAACTCGAATTGTTAGTGCCCTTGCAGTACGGGCGTACAGGTTTTGGTCTAAAGCAGAAAGATAATTGTTTGCAGTCAGTGATCCCAGATTACACCCGTTGGGCTTCGTAAGACTTAATGTTAAGTAACTCGGCACGTAGCGAGTGAGACAGACTTTACTCGCTTTTTTACTTGAGACTCATTATGCTCTCAGACATTGATACACTTCTTCAAGGAGCTTGAGTAGAGAACTAACGTTGGTTTGATAAACTTGACATCACTATCCGGGATTGTGTGACATCACTATCCGGGATTGTGTGACATCACTATCCGGGATTGTGTGACATCACTATCCGGGATTGTGTGACATCACTATCCGGGATTGTGTGACATCACTATCCGGGATTGTGTGACATCACTATCCGGGATTGTGTGACATCACTCTCTGGGATAGTGTGACATCACTCTCTGGGATAGTGTGACATCACTCTCTGGGATAGTGTGACATCACTCTCTGGGATTCTGTGACATCACTATCCGGGATTGTGTGACATCACTATCCGGGATTGTGTGACATCACTCTCTGGGATTGTGTGACATCACTCTCTGGGATAGTGTGACATCGCTCTCTGGGACTGTGTGACATCACTCTCTGGGATTGTGTGACATCACTCTCTGGGATAGTGTGACATCGCTCTCTGGGACTGTGTGACATCACTCTCTGGGATTGTGTGACATCACTCTCTGGGATAGTGTGACATCGCTCTCTGGGACTGTGTGACATCACTCTCTGGGATTGTGTGACATCACTCTCTGGGATAGTGTGACATCACTCTCTAGGATAGTGTGACATCACGCTCTGGGATTCTGTGATATCACTCTCTAGGATAGTGTGACATCACTGTATGGCATAGTGTGACATCACTGTATGGCATAGTGTGACATCACTGTATGGCATAGTGTGAGATCACTGTATGGCATAGTGTGACATCACTCTCTTTGTCAACAGTCGATCGGCAGTCTCTATGCAAGCTTCCTGAATCAGCACCCGTACCTTGTGAACGAGAGCGTCGCAATGAGTGCCCTGGCCACTCGAGCTGACGCTGTAGCCGCCGCAGCCATCGCGCTGAACAAGACGCTGATGAAGTACGCCTACTCAACAACGCTGGATCTCGAGAGCAGTCCATTTAAGGCCGAACTTCTCAAGAATATCAGGGCGTTGGACTTTATTGGCCTCACTGTGAGCTGTGCACAAAAAGCACTGACTCGAGCTACTTTAGCGTGAACAATAAATGAATGCTTGTGCATTTCAGGGGCGTGTGAAGCTTGACGAAAATGGGGACCGCCTTTCAAACGGAATCGCCTATCAAATCAGAGGTGAACAGTTTAACCCCATTGTCACGAGACTCAATTTTTGGTTGAATTCGCTATGGCGTAGTCAACAATGACAACTTCGCGTCCTACAGCCAGATTGCTTTAAAAATCAGGATTTCAGGGTGTTCCCGTGGCACTCATGGACACCTACGTTGGAAAACTCGTTTGGTATCAGGACCTCGAGTTTGCTGGTGAGTGTTTGCTGACTTGCTATCGTCCTCATCCTGAAGTCATGAGGGTTAGCTTCACCTTCCTGACGTCATGTAGGCTAGCTTTCTCTACCCGAAGTCATATAGGCTAGCTTTCTCTACCTGAAGTCATATAGGCTAGCTTTCTCTACCTGAAGTCATATAGGCTAGCTTTCTCTACCCGAAGTCATATAGGCTAGCTTTCTCTACCTGAAGTCATATAGGCTAGCTTTCTCTACCTGAAGTCATATTGGCTAGCTTTCTCTACCTGAAGTCATATAGTCTAGCTTTCTCTACCTGAAGTCATATAGGCTAGCTTTCTCTACCCGAAGTCATATAGGCTAGCTTTCTCTACCTGAAGTCATATAGGCTAGCTTTCTCTACCTGAAGTCATATAGTCTAGCTTTCTCTACCCGAAGTCATGTAGGCTAGCTTTCTCTACCTGAAGTCATGTAGGCTAGCTTTCTCTACCTGAAGTCATATTGGCTAGCTTTCTCTACCTGAAGTCATATTGGCTAGCTTTCTCTACCTGAAGTCATATTGGCTAGCTTTCTCTACCTGAAGTCATATAGTCTAGCTTTCTCTACCTGAAGTCATATTGGCTAGCTTTCTCTACCTGAAGTCATATAGTCTAGCTTTCTCTACCTGAAGTCATGTAGGCTAGCTTTCTCTACCTGAAGTCATATAGTCTAGTTTTCTCTACCTGAAGTCATATTGGCTAGCTTTCTCTACCTGAAGTCATATAGTCTAGTTTTCTCTACCTGAAGTCATGTAGGCTAGCTTTCTCTACCTGAAGTCATATAGTCTAGTTTTCTCTTCCTGAAGTCATATAGTCTAGCTTTCTCTACCCGAAGTCATGTAGGCTAGCTTTCTCTACCTGAAGTCATATAGTCTAGCTTTCTCTACCCGAAGTCAAGTAGGCTAGCTTTCTCTACCTGAAGTCTTGTAGGCTAGCTTTCTCTACCTGAAGTCATATTGGCTAGCTTTCTCTACCTGAAGTCATATTGGCTAGCTTTCTCTACCTGAAGTCTTGTAGGCTAGCTTTCTCTACCTGAAGTCATATTGGCTAGCTTTCTCTACCTGAAGTCATATAGTCTAGCTTTCTCTACCTGAAGTCATGTAGGCTAGCTTTCTCTACCTGAAGTCATATAGTCTAGTTTTCTCTACCTGAAGTCATATTGGCTAGCTTTCTCTACCTGAAGTCATATAGTCTAGTTTTCTCTACCTGAAGTCATGTAGGCTAGCTTTCTCTACCTGAAGTCATATTGGTTAGCTTTCTCTACCTGAAGTCATATAGTCTAGTTTTCTCTTCCTGAAGTCATGTAGGCTAGCTTTCTCTACCCGAAGTCATATAGTCTAGCTTTCTCTACCCGAAGTCATGTAGGCTAGCTTTCTCTACCTGAAGTCATATAGTCTAGCTTTCTCTACCTGAAGTCATATTGGCTAGCTTTCTCTACCTGAAGTCATATTGGCTAGCTTTCTCTACCCGAAGTCATATAGTCTAGCTTTCTCTACCCAAAGTCATATAGGCTAGCTTACTCTACCCGAAGTCATATAGTCTAGCTTTCTCTACCTGAAGTCATATAGGCTAGCTTTCTCTACCTGAAGTCAAATAGTCTAGCTTTCTCTACCTGAAGTCATATTGGCTAGCTTTCTCTACCTGAAGTCATATAGGCTAGCTTTCTCTACCTGAAGTAATGTAGGCTAGCTTTCTCTACCTGAAGTCATATTGGCTAGCTTTCTCTACCTGAAGTCATATAGTCTAGCTTTCTCTACCTGAAGTCTTGTAGGCTAGCTTTCTCTACCTGAAGTCATATTGGCTAGCTTTCTCTACCTGAAGTCATATTGGCTAGCTTTCTCTACCTGAAGTCTTGTAGGCTAGCTTTCTCTACCTGAAGTCATATTGGCTAGCTTTCTCTACCTGAAGTCATATAGTCTAGCTTTCTCTACCTGAAGTCATATTGGCTAGCTTTCTCTACCTGAAGTCTTGTAGGCTAGCTTTCTCTACCTGAAGTCATATTGGCTAGCTTTCTCTACCTGAAGTCATATAGTCTAGCTTTCTCTACCTGAAGTCATGTAGACTAGCTTTCTCTACCTGAAGTCATATAGTCTAGTTTTCTCTACCTGAAGTCATATTGGCTAGCTTTCTCTACCTGAAGTCATATAGTCTAGTTTTCTCTACCTGAAGTCATATTGGCTAGCTTTCTCTACCTGAAGTCATATTGGCTAGCTTTCTCTACCTGAAGTCATATTGGCTAGCTTTCTCTACCTGAAGTCATATAGTCTAGCTTTCTCTACCTGAAGTCATATTGGCTAGCTTTCTCTACCTGAAGTCATATAGTCTAGCTTTCTCTACCTGAAGTCATGTAGGCTAGCTTTCTCTACCTGAAGTCATATAGTCTAGTTTTCTCTTCCTGAAGTCATATAGTCTAGCTTTCTCTACCCGAAGTCATGTAGGCTAGCTTTCTCTACCTGAAGTCATATAGTCTAGCTTTCTCTACCCGAAGTCATGTAGGCTAGCTTTCTCTACCTGAAGTCTTGTAGGCTAGCTTTCTCTACCTGAAGTCATATTGGCTAGCTTTCTCTACCTGAAGTCATATTGGCTAGCTTTCTCTACCTGAAGTCTTGTAGGCTAGCTTTCTCTACCTGAAGTCATATTGGCTAGCTTTCTCTACCTGAAGTCATATAGTCTAGCTTTCTCTACCTGAAGTCATATAGTCTAGCTTTCTCTACCTGAAGTCATGTAGGCTAGCTTTCTCTACCTGAAGTCATGTAGGCTAGCTTTCTCTACCCGAAGTCATATAGTCTAGCTTTCTCTACCCAAAGTCATATAGGCTAGCTTACTCTACCCGAAGTCATATAGTCTAGCTTTCTCTACCTGAAGTCATATAGGCTAGCTTTCTCTACCTGAAGTCAAATAGTCTAGCTTTCTCTACCTGAAGTCATATTGGCTAGCTTTCTCTACCTGAAGTCATATTGGCTAGCTTTCTCTACCTGAAGTCATATTGGCTAGCTTTCTCTACTTGAAGTAATGTAGGCTAGCTTTCTCTACCTGAAGTCATATTGGCTAGCTTTCTCTACCTGAAGTCATATAGTCTAGCTTTCTCTACCTGAAGTCATATTGGCTAGCTTTCTCTACCCGAAGTCATATAGTCTAGCTTTCTCTACCTGAAGTCATGTAGGCTAGCTTTCTCTACCTGAAGTCATATAGGCTAGCTTTCTCTACCTGAAGTCATATAGGCTAGCTTTCTCTACCTGAAGTCATATAGTCAAGCTTTCTCTACCTGAAGTCATATAGGCTAGCTTTCTCTACCTGAAGTCATATTGGCTAGCTTTCTCTACCTGAAGTCATATTGGCTAGCTTTCTCTACCTGAAGTCATATTGGCTAGCTTTCTCTACCTGAAGTCATATTGGCTAGCTTTCTCTACCTGAAGTCATATAGTCTAGCTTTCTCTACCTGAAGTCATATAGGCTAGCTTTCTCTACCTGAAGTCATATAGTCTAGCTTACTCTACCTGAAGTCATATTGGCTAGCTTTCTCTACCTGAAGTAATGTAGGCTAGCTTTCTCTACCTGAAGTCATATTGGCTAGCTTTCTCTACCTGAAGTCATATAGTCTAGCTTTCTCTACCTGAAGTCATATTGGCTAGCTTTCTCTACCTGAAGTCATATTGGCTAGCTTTCTCTACCTGAAGTCATATAGTCTAGCTTTCTCTACCTGAAGTCATGTAGGCTAGCTTTCTCTACCTGAAGTCATATAGGCTAGCTTTCTCTACCCGAAGTCATGTAGGCTAGCTTTCTCTACCTGAAGTCTTGTAGGCTAGCTTTCTCTACCTGAAGTCATATTGGCTAGCTTTCTCTACCTGAAGTCATATTGGCTAGCTTTCTCTACCTGAAGTCTTGTAGGCTAGCTTTCTCTACCTGAAGTCATATTGGCTAGCTTTCTCTACCTGAAGTCATATAGTCTAGCTTTCTCTACCTGAAGTCATATAGTCTAGCTTTCTCTACCTGAAGTCATATAGGCTAGCTTTCTCTACCTGAAGTCATATAGTCTAGCTTACTCTACCTGAAGTCATATAGGCTAGCTTACTCTACCCGAAGTCATATAGTCTAGCTTTCTCTACCTGAAGTCATATAGGCTAGCTTTCTCTTTCTGAATTTATGTATTTAGGAATTAAAGGCTTTAATTTCTGAATGCCCATTGCGAAGGCGGCCAGGCACCCAGAGACCGGCCAAAGCAGGTGTCAAAGCGGCTGAAGGTGTCGCTTAGAAACGTCATCGTCATGCTGTTTCTCTGCGCCTGCGGTGTAGCCCTCACCGTTGTCTCGGTTGGCTTTAATGTTGCCTTTCGGTACCTGCGCTTCATCAAGCTGTCCTCGCCGAACATCAACAACCTGCTGGCAGCCGGCTGCGGCGTGTGCTACATGTCCATTGTGTTCAGCGCTGTCTCCGGCTACTGGAGCGACTCGCCCGCCTACTGCTGGCTGCAGACCGTTTGCCTCTGCTTTGGCTACTCCGTGGCCTTCGGAGCGATGCTGGCGAAGACCTGGCGGGTGCACGTCATCTTCACCACCAAGAGCCTGCGCCGAGTGGTGCGTGCTTTCATCTTTTTCTGGTGTCCTGAACTGAATTCACCATTTCTTTTCTTTGTCTGCTTGATATCTGTTGTGCCGTGGCAGCGTGCCCAAATGGAAAACGGAGCAGTAATAATTGAGAAGTTGAAAAGGAACGTAAGGCTCGAAAGGCCTGCGCGCACTATTATATATTTTGACTGCCAAAACTGCCACGTCAACAATCAACCCCCCACCCCGGCCTAGACCGGTCTGGGGCAGACAGTAAACCCCCCAGCCAATCACAACGCACCACGTGCGCTTGCACTCTAGGCGGCATGCAAGCCGCATACACAACAATATCCTCCAGTTTAAAAAACGTTAAGTGCATTCTAAAGAAGATTTCTCTGAAAAAAATAATTCGATCAATTTTCAGAACATTTAAACTTTGTAATTGAACCATATATCAATTTCGAATTATTATATTTTTCTAATAATTTATTTTACTTTGTTAATTATACTTTGTTATAACTAGGTTTTATTATTTTGAGCATCAATTTTTTATTTATTTTTGCTAGCTCTTTTTTAGTTTGTTATAAATAAATAAAAATATATAAATACATTTGCATAAACAAGAAGAATATATACTTAGATAATAGTAAAAAATAACAAGGAAATAATGAAATATGAAAAAATGTTTTAATATTTACTAAACTATACTTAGTTATTAAGATATTAGGAACAAGAATTTGTTTTCTAACTAGGCTACTTAACTGATTTATAAAAAATCAGCTAAATTGATTTTTTGTTTCCGTTTTTTAAGTACGTTTTTTAAGTCAAATCCATGTCAAATTATTCAATTTCAGTTGATCAAGGACATTCATCTGGCGGGCGTGGTTTTGGCCGTAGTTGCTTTGGACATTGTGGTGTTTATTATCTGGGCTATCTACGATCCACTGTATGTCAATATCAACACATTTGCCGTTGTGGTGAGTAACTCTGGGTATTTTTTTGTTTTCGGTGCCGACTAAATAGGTTGAAGCTTAGTGGTTAGAGCGTCGTACTCACGACTTGAAGGTCAAGGGTTCGATTCCCGACTCCACCCAAAAAATGTGTCTTTTGGCAAGACACTTAACTCTGTATTGCTTCAGTTCACCCAGCAGTCAAATGGGTACAAGAATCAGTTTTTTTAATCGAGAGTAGTGGGTGTGGCGTCCCCCAGGTCCATGGACTGAACAGCCGTACGCAGCCTTCAGATGCGCCGTGCGATCGCGAGCTGCGGCTGGGCTGTCGGCTGCACATCTGGCATCATTATCTAGTACCAAATAGTTTTGGATCAATTGTACTTTCTGTTTAGAGCGTCGGTCGTTTAATTTCTTAGTTTAAACTTTAAAAGTACTTTCAAAACTTGCTATTTCGAAACAGGAATCGGTTAGTCTGGGTACTATAGAATCCAACGAGGTACAGGAGTGCAGCTGCGACAGTCTTGTCATCTGGACTTGCATATTTCTCGGAATCAAAGGTGGGATGCATCAATTGGAATAGATGAAAAATAGATTAACAAAAATATTCCATTTTCTGCGTTGCATTTTTGTCGAATAGGTCTGCTCCTCATCTTTGGTCTGTTCTTCGCCTGGGAAACCCGCCTAGTTCACGTAGAGAGCCTAAACGACTCGAAGAAGATTGGCATCTGCGTGTACAACACCCTGGTCATGGGCGCCATCGGTGTGGTCATGAACTTCGTTTTGCCATCTAGCGAAATCAACCTGCGCTTCTTACTGATCAATGGCTGCATTGTTCTTTGCTGCACGACTGTTGTTATCATCGTGTTCGGTAGCAAGGTAACTTAGCGGAATGGAAAATTAGTGCTGGGAGTGCTGACAGGAGTGAGGAATGAGTACAGGGACTGCTGAGTAGAGTGAGGAATGAGTACAGGGACTGCTGAGTAGAGTGAGGAATGAGTACAGGGACAGCTGAGTAGAGTGAGGAATGAGTACAGGGACAGCTGAGTAGAGTGAGGAATGAGTACAGGGACAGCTGAGTAGAGTGAGGAATGAGTACAGGGACAGCTGAGTAGAGTGAGGAATGAGTACAGGGACAGCTGAGTAGAGTGAGGAATGAGTTCAGGGACAGCTGAGTAGAGTGAGGAATGAGTACAGGACAGCTGAGTAGAGTGAGGAATGAGTACAGGGACAGCTGAGTAGAGTGAGGAATGAGTACAGGGACAGCTGAGTAGAGTGAGGAATGAGTACAGGGACAGCTGAGTTGAGTGAGGAATGAGTACAGGGACTGCTGAGTTGAGTGAGGAATGAGTACAGGGACAGCTGAGTTGAGTGAGGAATGAGTTCAGGGACAGCTGAAAAGAGTGAGGAATGAGTACAGGGACAGCTGAGTTGAGTGAGGAATGAGTTCAGGGACAGCTGAGTAGAGTGAGGAATGAGTACAGGGACAGCTGAGTAGTTCAATAAGATTTGCGTTGGTAGGTCCGAGAGAGGATTTATGTAAGCGCATGAAGTTAATCGTTCAGGTTGACCTTAAATAGGGACGAAATTAAAAGCCTTGGGTAATGCTGCTTTTGTTATTTTCTTCAATTAGAGCATAAAATTTGAACTTTCTTCTTAACAAATTTTCTTTTAATCTCTTTCGTTTAGGTCAGCTAAATATTATCTTGTTCGTAATGGAAGTCGATGTGAATATTTTTACATGGCTGGTGCACATTTTTCTGCTGATAAAACCTCCGTCTAGATTTGATTAACCTCCTATGCAGGTGTACGCCATAATTAAGCACGGCCCTTCAAGGGTGGACGACCTGAACAACTCGATGCCGGCCAACAACGGGTCAGCTTTTGTAGGCACGTCCAGACAGCAGCAGAACCAGACTTCTGCCACCTAAAGTAGGAAAATTCAACAGAGCTTGCAAAGCTTCTGCTGCAAAAGATAACACTGAAATAACAATAAATAAACCGAAAATTCTGTCTAGTCTTTTAGTCTTGCTTTTAGTCTTGCTTTTAGTCTTGCTTTTAGTCTTGCTTTTAGTCTTGCTTTTAGTCTTGCTTTTAGTCTTGCTTTTAGTCTTGCTTAAGTAATAAGCATATTGCTATTTATAAGCATTAACTGATCAACCCAAATATTAAAATATTGCACCAGCATTACATCTTTGACCAGCACAACACAGTAGTTTTTATTCTGAACAGGTGACAACTGTGTCTGACACTAGCACACCTTCTGATTCTGAACAGGTGACAACTGTCTGACACTAGCACGCCTTCTGATTCTGAACAGGTGACAACTGTGTCTGACACTAGCACGCCTTCTGATTCTGAACAGGTGACAACTGTCTGACACTAGCACACCTTCTGATTCTGAACAGGTGACAACTGTGTCTGACACTAGCACGCCTTCTGATTCTGAACAGGTGACAACTGTGTCTGACACTAGCACACCTTCTGATTCTGAACAGGTGACAACTGTGTCTGACACTAGCACACCTTCTGATTCTGAACAGGTGACAACTGTGTCTGACACTAGCACACCTTCTGATTCTGAACAGGTGACAACTGTGTCTGACACTAGCACACCTTCTGATTCTGAACAGGTGACAACTGTGTCTGACACTAGCACGCCTTCTGATTCTGAACAGGTGACAACTGTCTGACACTAGCACACCTTCTGATTCTGAACAGGTGACAACTGTGTCTGACACTAGCACGCCTTCTGATTCTGAACAGGTGACAACTGTCTGACACTAGCACACCTTCTGATTCTGAACAGGTGACAACTGTGTCTGACACTAGCACACCTTCTGATTCTGAACAGGTGACAACTGTGTCTGACACTAGCACACCTTCTGATTCTGAACAGGTGACAACTGTGTCTGACACTAGCACACCTTCTGATTCTGAACAGGTGACAACTGTGTCTGACACTAGCACGCCTTCTGATTCTGAACAGGTGACAACTGTGTCTGACACTAGCACACCTTCTGATTCTGAACAGGTGACAACTGTGTCTGACACTAGCACACCTTCTGATTCTGAACAGGTGACAACTGTGTCTGAAACTAGCACACCTTCTGATTCTGAACAGGTGACAACTGTGTCTGACACTAGCACGCCTTCTGATTCTGAACAGGTGACAACTGTCTGACACTAGCACACCTTCTGATTCTGAACAGGTGACAACTGTGTCTGACACTAGCACGCCTTCTGATTCTGAACAGGTGACAACTGTCTGACACTAGCACACCTTCTGATTCTGAACAGGTGACAACTGTGTCTGACACTAGCACACCTTCTGATTCTGAACAGGTGACAACTGTGTCTGACACTAGCACACCTTCTGATTCTGAACAGGTGACAACTGTGTCTGACACTAGCACACCTTCTGATTCTGAACAGGTGACAACTGTGTCTGACACTAGCACGCCTTCTGATTCTGAACAGGTGACAACTGTCTGACACTAGCACACCTTCTGATTCTGAACAGGTGACAACTGTGTCTGACACTAGCACACCTTCTGATTCTGAACAGGTGACAACTGTCTGACACTAGCACGCCTTCTGATTCTGAACAGGTGACAACTGTGTCTGACACTAGCACGCCTTCTGATTCTGAACAGGTGACAACTGTCTGACACTAGCACACCTTCTGATTCTGAACAGGTGACAACTGTGTCTGACACTAGCACACCTTCTGATTCTGAACAGGTGACAACTGTGTCTGACACTAGCACACCTTCTGATTCTGAACAGGTGACAACTGTGTCTGACACTAGCACACCTTCTGATTCTGAACAGGTGACAACTGTGTCTGACACTAGCACACCTTCTGATTCTGAACAGGTGACAACTGTGTCTGAAACTAGCACACCTTCTGATTCTGAACAGGTGACAACTGTGTCTGACACTAGCACGCCTTCTGATTCTGAACAGGTGACAACTGTCTGACACTAGCACACCTTCTGATTCTGAACAGGTGACAACTGTGTCTGACACTAGCACGCCTTCTGATTCTGAACAGGTGACAACTGTCTGACACTAGCACACCTTCTGATTCTGAACAGGTGACAACTGTGTCTGACACTAGCACACCTTCTGATTCTGAACAGGTGACAACTGTGTCTGACACTAGCACACCTTCTGATTCTGAACAGGTGACAACTGTGTCTGACACTAGCACACCTTCTGATTCTGAACAGGTGACAACTGTGTCTGACACTAGCACGCCTTCTGATTCTGAACAGGTGACAACTGTCTGACACTAGCACACCTTCTGATTCTGAACAGGTGACAACTGTGTCTGACACTAGCACGCCTTCTGATTCTGAACAGGTGACAACTGTGTCTGACACTAGCACGCCTTCTGATTCTGAACAGGTGACAACTGTCTGACACTAGCACACCTTCTGATTCTGAACAGGTGACAACTGTGTCTGACACTAGCACACCTTCTGATTCTGAACAGGTGACAACTGTGTCTGACACTAGCACACCTTCTGATTCTGAACAGGTGACAACTGTCTGACACTAGCACACCTGATTCTGAACAGGTGACAACTGTCTGACACTAGCACACCTTCTGATTCTGAACAGGTGACAACTGTGTCTGACACTAGCACACCTTCTGATTCTGAACAGGTGACAACTGTCTGACACTAGCACACCTGATTCTGAACAGGTGACAACTGTCTGACACTAGCACACCTTCTGATTCTGAACAGGTGACAACTGTGTCTGACACTAGCACACCTTCTGATTCTGAACAGGTGACAACTGTGTCTGACACTAGCACACCTTCTGATTCTGAACAGGTGACAACTGTGTCTGACACTAGCACACCTTCTGATTCTGAACAGGTGACAACTGTCTGACACTAGCACACCTGATTCTGAACAGGTGACAACTGTCTGACACTAGCACACCTTCTGATTCTGAACAGGTGACAACTGTGTCTGACACTAGCACACCTTCTGATTCTGAACAGGTGACAACTGTGTCTGACACTAGCACACCTTCTGATTCTGAACAGGTGACAACTGTGTCTGACACTAGCACACCTTCTGATTCTGAACAGGTGACAACTGTCTGACACTAGCACACCTGATTCTGAACAGGTGACAACTGTCTGACACTAGCACACCTGATTCTTAACAGGTGACAACTGACAATGTGATCGTAAAAATTGTAACGTGTTTTTAACCAGTGAAAGTCCAATGAGTCCTTTTTGTCTGTCGATAATGAGTATAATAGTTATCCATTCACTCAGTGGAAACTTCTATAGTCGCACAAAAAATATAGTAAGACATATTTTGTCGGTTAAATCTGAAACAGTAAAAGCTACGCAGGTTTGGCATGCCGCAAAAACGGAAATAAAATCCCAGCTGAAAAATTGTAGCGCGCCCAGCTAAATAATTTGAGCTGCTGTTCTGCTTCACTGATCACTGTCGCGCGCAACACTCAGATTAAAAGGCTTGTCTAATCTGTCGCCTCGACTAAAGCGATTTTTTGAATATCCTATTTCTGGCCTTCATCCCGTCTGAATCTTTGCCTGCTGAGCTCATTGTGCCCGAAATTCCCAACGGCTTTTAACAATTTTTCCTGCTCTTTTCACCTAGAAGATGAATCCCTTAATTAGTCAAAAAATTCTTGGTTCACGGGATTAAGGAACAATGTCCCGCCTCTTTTTGATTTTTTGCTTGCCCACTAAGCCGTCAATGCATTCGGAATATGCATTAATTTCCGATCCCTGAGTCAACTATCAGGAAGAGCATGACGCCAGTGAAAGCAAATCTACTTCATTAACAGGCAAGGAAGCGCGATAAAACAAAGACCCTGCAAAGCATTTCACAAGAGTTGCCATCACAAATGTGCTTAAAAATTCAGCCCTACTTTTTGTTAAGTGTATTTATATTGCAATAGAAGGATAATTGGGTGATTTCACCTCAATATTTTTATTGCTAGTTAGTTTCAAGTCAGGTTTACTACGAGTAACTTGCCAAACATCCTTTAAAAATCAAAGATTGGCATTAATTAAGACGAAAGTTTAAGTTCATAATTGACTCACTTCTTAAACTTCTGATCCCATGAGTCAATGACTCACTTCTTAAACTTCTGATCCCATGAGTCAATGACCCACTTCTCAAACTTCTGATCCCATGAGTCAATGACCCACTTCTCAAACTTCTGATCCCTTGAGTCAATGACCCACTTCTCAAACTTCTGATCCCATGAGTCAATGACCCACTTCTCAAACTTCTGATCCCATGAGTCAATGACCCACTTCTCAAACTTCTGATCCCATGAGTCAATGACCCACTTCTCAAACTTCTGATCCCATGAGTCAATGACCCACTTCTCAAACTTCTGATCCCATGAGTCAATGACCCACTTCTCAAACTTCTGATCCCATGAGTCAATGACCCACTTCTCAAACTTCTGATCCCATGAGTCAATGACCCACTTCTCAAACTTCTGATCCCTTGAGTCAATGACCCACTTCTCAAACTTCTGATCCCATGATCCATTTATTTAACTTCTGATCCCATGACCCATTTTTTAACTTCTGATCCCATGACCCATTTTTTAACTTCTGATCCCATGACCCACTTTTTAACTTCTGATCCCATGATCCATTTTTTAACTTCTGATCCCATAACCTATTTTTTTACTTCTAATTCCATGACCCACCCATTTTTTGTTCAGAAATCTGTAATGAGATTACAAAGAGAAAAGAAAAAATATTTAATTAGTTTAGGCCAGGGTCTGAGCCTTCGCAGCGATCTGCATTAGCCGACCATTGAGATTCTGAGACAGTGACAGAACTTTGCTCGACACCAGACTCGTGTCCGACTCGGCCGATTTGGATGCTATGAACTCGCGCATGACGAAATTGTTCTGCTCATGATGCTGCCACTTGCGCTCCAGGTTGCTCAGCTGAGAATGGTTCTCATTCTCGGCCAGCTCCTTCTTCTTGGCCTCGTAGCTTGCCGACAGCTGACGACTCAGCCGCTTCATCTGCTCCCGCCGGCGGCCCAGCACGGCGCGCTCCTTGCCCAGCTGTGTGTGGCGGGTTGGCGGGGGGGGGGGTGGCTTGTCGGACTGTGAGAATAGAGCTCGCCATACTCGTTGATAGCGATTCCAATTCGACAGTTTAATGAGGACCTCGCCGCGGAATCGAGCTCAGGATCATCATTGCGAGAATCGGACGCGTTACAGGCCATGGGGGCATTTCAAACACTGCAGACTGCCTACTTCACGATAGGCTCCCAAACTGATTGACCGATTTTCGTGAAATTATACCATAACGGATCAACATTTTCCGCCCTTTTACGATGAACTTTCAAAGCTGTCAGACTTCAGCATCGTCGAGTTTCCATACTGTGAAATCCATACTCGTATTTCCATACTGTGAAATCCATACTCGCATTTCCATACTGTAAAATCCATACTCGTATTTCCATACTGTAAAATCCATACTCGTATTTCCATACTGTGAAATCCATACTCGTATTTCCATACTGTAAAATCCATACTCGTATTTCCATACTGTGAAATCCATACTCGTATTGCCATACTGTGAAATCCATACTCGTATTTCCATACTTTGAAATCCATACTCGTATTTCCATACTGTGAAATCCATACTCGTATTTCCATACTGTGAAATCCATACTCGTATTTCCATACTGTGAAATCCATACTCGTATTTTCATACTGTGAAATCCATACTCGTATTTCCATACTGTGAAATCCATACTCGTATTTTCATACTGTGAAATCCATACTCGTATTTCCATACTGTGAAATCCATACTCGTATTTCCATACTGTGAAATCCATACTCGTATTTCCATACTGTGAAATCCATACTCGTATTTCCATACTGTGAAATCCATACTCGTATTTCCATACTGTGAAATCCATACTCGTATTTCCATACTGTGAAATCCATACTCGCATTTTCATACTGTGAAATCCATACTCGTATTTCCATACTGTGAAATCCATACTCGTATTTCCATACTGTGAAATCCATACTCGTAATTCCATACTGTGAAATCCATACTCGTATTTCCATACTGTGAAATCCATACTCGTATTTCCATACTGTGAAATCCATACTCGCATTTTCATACTGTGAAATCCATACTCGTATTTCCATACTGTGAAATCCATACTCGTATTTCCATACTGTGAAATCCATACTCGTATTTCCATACTGTGAAATCCATACTCGTATTTCCATACTGTGAAATCCATACTCGTATTTCCATACTGTGAAATCCATACTCGTATTTCCATACTGTGAAATCCATACTCGTATTTCCATACTGTGAAATCCATACTCGTATTTCCATACTGTGAAATCCATACTCGTATTTCCATACTGTGAAATCCATACTCGTATTTCCATACTGTGAAATCCATACTCGTATTTCCATACTGTGAAATCCATACTCGTATTTCCATACTGTGAAATCCATACTCGTATTTCCATACTGTGAAATCCATACTCGTATTTCCATACTGTGAAATCCATACTCGTATTTCCATACTGTGAAATCCATACTCGTATTTCCATACTGTGAAATCCATACTCGTATTTCCATACTGTGAAATCCATACTCGTATTTCCATACTGTGAAATCCATACTCGTATTTCCATACTGTGAAATCCATACTCGTATTTCCATACTGTGAAATCCATACTCGTATTTCCATACTGTGAAATCCATACTCGTATTTCCATACTGTGAAAAATGTAAAAAAGAAAAAAAAATCGTTTTTGCCGCGCGTGCTAAATTAGCACCTTTAAATATCAGAGTAGCCAGCGCTGCCCATGCATGCTCACCGCCTCTGCCTTCTAGACTTGGCCCACTGAGCTCATTTCAGTATTGGTTGACCTTATGAGCAAGATTAAGCTCAGTTAAACAATGTAACCGCTTGCCAACTTGCATGTCCCATTTGTAATGTTCATGCTTACCAGAGCAACCTGATCATTAAACATGAGAAGTTTTAGAAATATGACTTGCACGAGCTGGCAAAAATACGGCATGGCGACGATTGAGAACCATGAGGATTGAGGACACATGAGAACCATGAGGATTGAGGACACATGAGAACCATGAGGATTGAGGACACATGAGAACCATGAGGATTGAGGACACATGAGAACCATGAGGATTGAGGACACATGAGAACCATGAGGATTGAGGACACATGAGAACCATGAGGATTGAGGACACATGAGAACCATGAGGATTGAGGACACATGAGAACCATGAGGATTGAGGACACATGAGAAGAATGAGAATTGAGGACACATGAGAACCATGAGGATTGAGGACACATGAGAACCATGAGGATTGAGGACACATGAGAACCATGAGGATTGAGGACACATGAGAAGAATGAGGATTGAGGATACATGAGAACCATGAGTATTGAGGACACATGAGAACCATGAGGATTGAGGACACATGAGAAGAATGAGGATTGAGGATACATGAGAACCATGAGTATTGAGGACACATGAGAACCATGAGGATTGAGGACACATGAGAACCATGAGTATTGAGGACACATGAGAAGAATGAGGATTGAGGATACATGAGAACCATGAGTATTGAGGACACATGAGAAGAATGAGGATTGAGGATACATGAGAACCATGAGGATTGAGGACACATGAGAACCATGAGGATTGAGGACACGTGAGAAGAATGAGGATTGAGGACACATGAGAAGAATCAGTATTGAGGATACATGAGAACCATGAGGATTGAGGACACATGAGAACCATGAGGATTGAGGACACATGAGAACCATGAGGATTGAGGACACATGAGAACCATGAGGATTGAGGACACATGAGAACCATGAGGATTGAGGACACATGAGAACCATGAGAAATGAGGACACGTGAGAAGAATGAGGATTGAGGACACATGAGAACCATGAGGATTGAGGACACATGAGAACCATGAGGATTGAGGACACATGAGAAGAATCAGTATTGAGGACACATGAGAAGAATGAAGATTGAGGACACATGAGAAGAATCAGTAGTGAGGACACATGAGAAGAATCAGTAGTGAGGACACATGAGAAGAATCAGTATTGAGGACACATGAGAACCATGAGGATTGAGGACACATGAGAACCATGAGAAATGAGGACACGTGAGAAGAATGAGGATTGAGGACACATGAGAAGAATCAGTATTGAGGACACATGAGAAGAATCAGTATTGAGGACACATGAGAAGAATCAGTATTGAGGACACATGAGAAGAATCAGTAGTGAGGACACATGAGAAGAATCAGTATTGAGGACACATGAGAAGAATCAGTATTGAGGACACATGAGAAGAATCAGTATTGAGGACACATGAGAAGAATCAGTATTGAGGACACATGAGAAGAATCAGTATTGAGGACACATGAGAAGAATCAGTATTGAGGACACATGAGAACCATGAGGATTGAGGACACATGAGAACCATGAGAAATGAGGACACGTGAGAAGAATGAGGATTGAGGACACATGAGAAGAATCAGTATTGAGGACACATGAGAAGAATCAGTATTGAGGACACATGAGAAGAATCAGTATTGAGGACACATGAGAAGAATCAGTATTGAGGACACATGAGAAGAATCAGTATTGAGGACACATGAGAACCATGAGGATTGAGGACACATGAGAACCATGAGAAATGAGGACACGTGAGAAGAATGAGGATTGAGGACACATGAGAAGAATCAGTATTGAGGACACATGAGAAGAATCAGTATTGAGGACACATGAGAAGAATCAGTATTGAGGACACATGAGAAGAATCAGTAGTGAGGACACATGAGAAGAATCAGTATTGAGGACACATGAGAAGAATCAGTATTGAGGACACATGAGAAGAATCAGTATTGAGGACACATGAGAAGAATCAGTATTGAGGACACATGAGAAGAATCAGTATTGAGGACACATGAGAAGAATCAGTATTGAGGACACATGAGAAGAATCAGTATTGAGGACACATGAGAAGAATCAGTAGTGAGGACACATGAGAAGAATCAGTATTGAGGACACATGAGAAGAATCAGTATTGAGGACACATGAGAAGAATCAGTAGTGAGGACACATGAGAAGTATAAAAAGTATGAGTAAGCATGAGAACATTGATATGCATTGGAAGCATCTAAACTAAAATAATGAAACACGGGTAACAGGAGAAGCCTTTACGAAAGCTATGCAAAAATGAACCAAATTTTTTAAATTGTTTAAGCAAAGCAAAGCATCTTTATGCTTGAAATCTTGATACAAAAACGGCTAGATTGGACTTAAAATGTGAAGTGCCCTGGCACCCAATATGAACCAAAAGTGGGGAGGGGGAAGAGAGAGAATGGCTTCGTAGGAAGGCAGTGCAGGCTCGGCGAGAGAGAGACGTGGCGCAGTCAAGCCATTACGCAACACAATCGATGACGAAAAATCGATAATAAAAACTCGAAAGCGCAGGTAGGCTAGCTTAGAATGAGGGTAGAATGGGTGAGGTGAGAGCAGGCAATGGCAAACCACCCCACGCTCATTGCGCAATGAACACAACAAAGCACAGCCGACCAGTCTTAAATGAGGTCACTGACGGAGGCCAGGCTGAACCGAATAGCCAAAGAAAAGCAGAGTCTCAAGCCAAGACAAAAATCGAATCGTTGAAAGTAGAACCGGGCATGACAACTCTAAGCTTGACGCACGAGCTCGTCCGACTGCGGTCCTTTACTGGCCTAACCAGACTACTCACTGTACTGCTCATCATGGCCGTGGCGTTGCTCATCTCCATCGCCGGACTCGGCCTTATGGCTCTAGTCGGCGCGGCCAGGCTGCCAGCAGACACAGCTCGGCTAGTCCTGGCCTGCCTGTCAGCCGGAGCCGCCGCATTGGTGCTGGCCTGCCTGTCTCTCTACCTGCTGGTGTTTGCCGCTCTGCCCAGCCTTCAGCGACGGAAGCTGCACAATGGGCTACTGTTTAGCTACTCAATGCCCAGTGTGGTGAATGTGTAAACTAACAATATTTGACACTATCGCTGAACCTTAACCGTGGTAATCATATTTTCATTGAAATTTAACGTTATACTCAGCATGAATTCGGTACAAGTTTTATCGTCAACCGTGAAGCTGATGCCAACAGGTAGCATTTTTGTTAAACGATATCTGCCCTCTACTCTGCAAATAAAAACGCATTTCTCTACAACTGTCAACATATTATTAACGTAAATGCTTTGTTTTATTAACCTGCTTTAAAGCTTTATTGCGCTGAAAATAATTCAACAAAAGTTTGCATTATCTTTTTATCGACTTGTAAAACTTAAATAAATTGTAAATTTTCATCCAAAAGGAAACCGGCTTGTTGAAATAAGAAAAACGATAGATTAGTTTTCTTTATATTGCAAAATCTATCTATCTATCCATCTATCTATCTATCATCTATCTATCTATCTATCTATCTATTTATCTATCTATCTATCTATCTATCTATCTATCTATCATCTATCTATCTATCTATCTGTCTATCTATCTATCTATCTATCTATCTATCTATTTATCTATCTATCTATCTATCTATCTATCTATCTATCTATCATCTATCTATCTATCTGTCTATCTATCTATCTATCTATCTATCATCTATCTATCTATCTATCTGTCTATCTATCTATCTATCTATCTATCATCTATCTATCTATCTATCTATCTATCTATCTATCTATTTATCTATCTATCTATCTATCTATCTGTCTATTTATCTATCTATCATCTATCTATCTATCATCTATCTATCTATCTATCTATCTGTCTATCTATCTATCTGTCTATCTATCTATCTGTCTATTTATCTATCTATCTATCTATCTATCTGTCTATTTATCTATCTATCATCTATCTATCATCTATCTATCTATCTATCTATCTATCTATCTATTTATCTATCTATCATCTATCTATCATCTATCTATCTATCTATCTATCTATCTATCTATTTATCTATCTATCATCTATCTACTTATCCATCTATCTATCTATCATCTATCTATCTATCTATCTATCTATTTATCTATCTATCATCTATCTACTTATCTATCTCTCTATCTATCTATCTATCTATCTATCTATTTATCTATCTATCATCTATCTACTTATCTATCTATCTATCCATCCATCCACCGATAGCGCTTGTCTCACCGACTCTCTCTTGGCCTCGCTCTCCGCCATCAGGCCGCCAATATTTCCGTATCTGCCCAGCTCGTCCTGCATTGTTCTGATTCTTTCCTTCAGCGATTCGATTTCCTCCGTTGTCTTCCGCTCGAGCTGGTCAATCTTGAGCAGATCCTGTTGCACTTTCACGTGGCCGCTGCTCAGAGTGTTTGCCGTAACGTCCGCCTTGTCCTTCTCCGTGGCCTTAAACTTCAGCTGGTCCTGCAGCGACCGAAAGTCTGTGGCTGAAGGCAGGGAGCTGACCCGACCTGGGTTTGAAATGGTTCGGCGATATTAGAACGCTTACATTGTTCAATAATTTATTGCATCAATCTATTTGAGCCAACGGTTCAACGTACCCATGCTGCGAGTGATAAAGTCCAGCAGCTCAACAACCTGTCTCTCCAGGTCGCTTAGTTTGGCCTTCTCGCCGGCGAATGTCGAATCGTAGCCGCCGAGGAATTCGTCCATTTGTTCCTCGCGCTTGCGCAACTCGCGGTATTGCTGCGAGCGCTGGCCAGACACATCCTCGATGTCCTGGTCCGTGGCGCGAATCTCGCTCTGCACCAGCTGCAAGCGCTCAACGGCCTCTCTTGTCTGACGCTCCATTGTGCCAATCTCTTGGTTGTCCTCTTTCACCTGCCGGTTTGCAATACTCATTGCACTTATCGTTAATTCTATTTTAAGTTGCCCTCTTAGCACTGTACTACTGAAAGTGCTACTATTAGAAAAGGTACTCATATTGTTCTTTTTTCTTAAAATATAGATTTTTTAGAAACCGAAGAAGAATGATTTCAAATTTAGCTATACGAAAGCTGTTTGAATCACCAGTGCCACTCTCCCTCACCGGTGCCAGCAGGCCGTTCCCCTCTCCCTCACCTGTTCCTGCAGCCGCTCCCCTCTCCCTCAACTGTGCCAGCAGCCGTTCCCCTCTCCCTCACCTGATCCTGCTGCCGCTACCCTCTCCTTCACCTGTGCCAGCAACTGTTCCCCTCTCTCTCACCTGTGCCTGAAGCCGCTCCCCTCTCCCTCACCTGTGCCTGAAGCCGCTCCCCTCTGCCTCACCTGTGCCAGCAGCCGTTCCCCTCTCTCTCACCTGTGCCAGCAGCCGCTCCCCTCTCTCTCACCTGTGCCAGCAGCCGCTCACCTCTCCCTCACCTGTGCCAGCAGCCGCTCACCTCTCCCTCAACTGTGCCAGCAGCCGCTCACCTCTCCCTCACCTGTGCCAGCAGCCTCTCCCCTCTCTCTCACCTGTGCCAGCAGCCGCTCCCGCTCCTGCTGCGGGTTGCCAGCCGCCCGCGCCTCTTCCAGCAAGGCGTCCCGCCGCTCCTCGGCCTCGCGCAGCTGCTCGCACAGTCGCACTGCCTCCTGCTTCACAGGATTCGGCGCCAGCTCATCCTCCAGGTGTCCGCGACGCCGTCGAAGATCCTCCAATTCGGCTTGGCCGGTCTCCAGCTGACGGGCCAGCTGGCCGTTCTCCTCTTTGAGCTGCTGGTAGCGCCTCTGTTGGGCTGGTTGCATCTGCTGCACCAGGCTGTCCGCCATTCGCCTCTCCTGCTCCAGCTCATGCTCAACAGCCCGCACCGCGGCCTCGGCCTCCTTGCGCTCGCCGAAAACTCGCTCCAGCTCGCGCTCTTCGCGCTCATTCTGTCCGCGCAGTTCCTCGCAGTCCATCTGGATGTTCGCAACATCCTGATCGGTGTTGAGCTTGTCCACCAGCGTGTTATAGTCGGCCAGCTCGCCCTGCAGCGCCTTGATGTCGCCCGCCAGGGTTTCGGCCATTTTCTCGTACTGCACAAAGCTGCTGCTCTCCTCTTCCATCGTCTCCAGGCCCTGCTTCAGCTGGCTAATTTCTGAGGCTAACTCATTAATTTTGGAGCGCAGCAGGCCAATATAGTAGCTTTTGTCCTCGTGCTGGCGCCTGAGTCCCTTTCCGCCTGTCTTCAGGCCACCCAGGCCTTGCTGGGTGATCGGCCGGTCCTCGAACTTAAAAAAGTTAGAAATTATTTACTTACTCGTTGCCCAAGCAAGTTTGGTGCAAGTCACACTGTCTTTATCGTATCTTGCAATAATTGCGAATTCTCACCCTAACGTTCGCACCAGCGGCAACTGCCGAGCCGCCCTTGGCCTCCGGCCGCATCGCCGTCTTGAGGCGCGACGCTGTCCCCGGCCTAAGAGCAGATCCTCTGCTAGCCATCTACAACATGCAATGCTCCTTTCATTTGAAGTTTGTTCATGTTTGCAAAACTGAATTTCGATACTTTAATATAAAAGTAAATACTAAAGAGCACAAGCACATGATTGAGTCACGAAATTATTATGGGCACGTCGAAGTGCTGATTCATTCGTATTGATCCTCAAAGCGAAAAAGCAGGTTTCGGTCATAAAATAGTTTAGCAAAATCCTTTTGTTTCATGACATCACAAATGGGAAGTAATTTCTAATTACGTAATTTCTAACGGTATTGACTTTAACACCTAAGTGGCTTACATATTTTTTTAATAAGCTGGGATTTGAACGAGCATACTTACAAATAATTATAACTTAAAAATAAATGAACACTTTAATATCATTTATAGAAAAGTGCGTCGATTGCGATAATTTTCTTAGATACACTTATAATACCATACAGAATTATATGAAAATATTGTGTAATTTTAACCAGGGCGTTAAAGGAAAAAGCTGCATAACAATTACACTAATAAGCAGTTTATTTTTTCAGTTTTGATATAAATAAACTGTCTCGCATATTCATTAAGCAACAATTTTTTATATTAATTTTTATGTGCAGATCAAATCGCTAATCAAGAAGCTTTTCATTGCCCAAAACCCGACATTTAATACGTGTATAGCGTTCATTATTGTACTTTTCATTTTAATATTGTGGCATAAGTAGGAAAACGTAAATTTTCCATGACACTAAAGTGCCACTAGAAAATAAAATGAGGTTTAGCTATAGGCAAGTGCCATACTTACTTGAAGTTGGCTAACAAATCGTGCGATTGGGTATTTAGCTCTTTTCAAATGATATAATGATAGGAATTTTTTAACTTAAAAACAAAAACTTATGCTTTGGAAAAAATTATAAGATTTAAAACCAAAGGCCCCGATGTTTTAAGAAAAATAATAAGCAAGTTAAATTGGAATGGCATTAAACTTGTACTCTTGTACTCTTTACACATTGTCTCCCTTTTGTTCATTTGTTTACAATGATAAAGTAATGTAAAAAAATCCGGAAAACTCTCGTTCTGGTTGATTTAAAAAATGCTTTGTGCATTCGACAATAACTATGTATGAAAAGCAGGCTAGCAAATGTTTTTTAATTATGATTTGAATTATGCCCTTTGTGCTCATTGATCTTTCGGAAAGAGCTATTTGCAATTTTAAACCATATTTTAGAAAAAGAATATAGATTTTTCGAATGGTATAATCGATACCTTTATCTTTTCTGACAAATGTCGCGTCTTGGAAAAAACCTAGACAAAAAGAAATTCGGCTCTTAGATTTCGTATTTTCTCATGTTTTTTCTTATTGTCTTTCTCGTGATATTCTCACACTGGGTTTATTCTTTTCCGAAGTCATGCTTACACATAACGGATTAAAACTGCCTTTATAAGTTAGGAGCTTGATTAAATAGCATTTTAATTGTTCCGCGCCGAAATAAATAATTTTAAATTCTTCCGTCGATCAAGAATATTCTATAAAGCGAATGATTTCAAAGGGTTATATAATTGAAAGGTCTGTGGTATGGATTTTTTATCGAACTCCCGATTTTCGAGTTATTTTGTACAGTGAAATGATTAAATACAGCTGCACAAGTTTTCAGCTGCATTTTGTTCAGCTAAGAACTTAAGGGGTCACATTGGCTGTAAATAATTGCCATACTGATTAAAAAAGAAAGCCTTTTGGTAGCGGCGAAATATATGGATACTTTGGGTCCGTCCAATTTAGCTGGTCATGGAGAAACAATGGCGACGGATCGCACAATACTTTTAAAACTGAACCCACTGCTCAGATCGAGCACTAATGTTTTGTATCTCGTGTAGCATGTCAGGCCCATGCTGTTCTCGTTAGATTTGCAGTGCTCATGAGATTTGCAGGTAGTGCTCATGAGATTTGCAGGTAGTGCTCGTGAGATTTACAGGTAGTGCTCATGAGATTTGCAGGTTACATGGTTATAATGGTTAGTTTATTGAGATGAAAAGTCTCATATTTTTGCTGTCAGAAACAAAATCGTGGAAAATGTCGGACAAGATTCAAAATTTGGATTTGAATTGCGCCAGTATTAAAAGTAAACTGAAGAAAGAAAGGGAACTTAAATGATAGAGCTTCTAACCTTGCACTAATTTTCCTATTATTATTCTTTAGTGGGTGAGTTTTAAATACATAAACTGCATTTAACTGTGCTAAGTGGATAGATTTTTTTTCAGTTTCAAATTTGCGCGCGCGGATTTTAAATTTAGCCATTAAAATTAATTTCCTAATTTGCTCGCCTGGGCACGCAGCCAGGCGTGGAAAAGTTAACATTTGCGCGGCCAAGCCTCCTATTATAGCTCAGAGCAGTTTTTTTCATCGCCAACTATCTATAAAAATGTTCGTCCAGTTTTGAGTGTAGCGCAAATTGCTCTTCGTTCTTTGTTGGTAGCCTTGAGCTGCGCAGAATGTGCCTTCGCTTCAGTAACATTCCTGTGTATATAAGCCATGCAATTGACTCGATCCGTCAATTTACTGTTTTATACTGCACACAGACAGACAGAGAGAGACGGGGCTGTTTTGAAGGAAACTTCATTATTTTGGAGAGTTCGGATATTGTTTGACATGGTAAGTGCTAGCTAGTACAAAGATTGCCCATCCAGTTTGGCACCCCATCATCAGCACACATCAGTCTTTCAAACACAGATTGATCCATCATTGGTTCGCGCATGTACCCTGTAGAATTGTGCTTGTGCAGATTATATTGCCAGTACTTGTGAGACAAGCCATTCTACAATGTACATGCCGAGTGCTGAAGTCAACCCTGTACAGCTGCATACCCGCCCGCCTCTACCATCTATTTACCGTACAGTTCATTATATGAGCGATATTGTGAAAATCTGCCAATATAATATGAAAATCTGCAAGATACGAGCGTATACATGTACCACCCATTCGCGCCTATTCTCGATTCCTTTATAACTTTCAAGTCGTAGACTACTCAAATGCTACTCAAGGACTTGACTTAATTGAGCACTTAAGAGATATTACTAAAAAGTCTAGAATGGAACTCGGGTATAAGGAAAGGCACTCGGTTGTCTGGGAAGGCACTCGGTTGTCAGGGAAGGCACTCGGTTGTCAGGGAAGGCACTCGGTTGTCAGGGAAGGCACTCGGTTGTCTGGGAAGGCACTCGGTTGTCAGGGAAGGCACTCGGTTGTCAGGGAAGGCACTCGGTTGTCTGGGAAGGCACTCGGTTGTCTGGGAAGGCACTCGGTTGTCAGGGAAGGCACTCGGTTGTCTGGGAAGGCACTCGGTTGTCTGGGAAGGCACTCGGGTGACTGATAATAAAAATTTCTCGGACGTGAAAAAAACAAATTAGGACATGCTGAGGAATCAGCGGAAGTTAAGGAACTGAATTGAAAGTCTTAAATATCGTCACTGCATTTAAGTCAACAGCGACTACAATAATCGGAGTCGGATTCGAAAAAAATGTGAGCTTTCTAAGTAGTCTGCCAGGGACAACTACTCGTAGAACTCTAATTTGCAGATTCACAAACTACAGTTTTGCATAAATTTGCCTTTTTCTTTCTTTTAGTGAAGCTTTCCTTGTGCAATATAAGTTTTCGCCTGTATGTTTAGTGTACAGGGGTGTTTATGATCTGCTCTGAATTTTCAGTATCAGGAATTACAAAGTCTTTGTGTTTTTTGGGTAAGCCCGCCCCCCCAAAGCGCGGTAAGTGCTCAAATCATTGCGGCTGGGTCAATGATGGCAATATTGAAGAATAAGACTAGCTGTATACTCGTACATTGAACAGAATGATCACTTTGAATTTATTTCTTAGATATTTAGTACATGTACAACCATCAAGAGTTATACTCGTATCATATGGGTAGCAAAACTAGTAAAAAATGTTTATTGCAAAAGTTTATAGAAAACGGTCGATGGAACTAGAACCATCGACCAGAAGATGGAACTAGAACCATCGACCAGAAGATGGAACTAGAACCATCGACCAGAAGATGAAACTATAGAACCATCGACCAGAAGATGGAACTAGAACCATCGACCAGAAGATGGAACTAGAACCATCGACCAGAAGATGGGACTAGAACCATCGACCAGAAGATGGAACTAGACCCATCGACCAGAAGATGGAACTAGACCCATCGACCAGAAGATGGAACTAGAAACATCGACCAGAAGATGGGACTAGAACCATCGACCAGAAGATGGAACTAGACCCATCGACCAGAAGATGGAACTAGAACCATCGACCAGAAGATGGAACTAGAACCATCGACCAGAAGATGGAACTAGAACCATCGACCAGAAGATGGAACTAGAACCATCGACCAGAAGATGGGACTAGAACCATCGACCAGAAGATGGAACTAGAACCATCGACCAGAAGATGGGACTAGAACCATCGACCAGAAGATGGGACTAGAACCATCGACCAGAAGATGGGACTAGAACCATCGACCAGAAGATGGAACTAGAACCATCGACCAGAAGATGGAACTAGAACCATCAGCTGAGGAAAAATAAGACGCTTAACACTGCTGTGCGCGAGGCCAGTCAATAGGCTTCTTAGGCTTTTTCAGATTTGCCTGGCTATCCGACTTGTGGGGCCCTAATTAAATGGCCGTTTTCAGTCACTCTCATCAGCTTTTGTTATTTAATTATTTCGGCAATTTTTCATTAATCTGAAATAATAAATACTGATCAATCGTTCAGCTAAACTTCGAAATCAGGCAGCTCTAACTGATTCAGTAAAAACGTCTAATTAATGTAAGCTATCAGGCGATAAACTGTCTGCTGAGCTCGCTGAGAAACATTTCCTTGGTTATGACGAGCCGGTGCGAGCCCCGGACAGCTTCCTCGTCGGAGTGGCCAGATCTCGAGGCTCGATTCTTGGCCCTGCAGACTGCCCAGCAATGCGCTTCGTTTCTTTCGTGCACACTAATAATCACCACGCTGGCAATCTCTTCAATCACCTTCCACGGAATGATCATGGGCGTGTCTCCCGGAATCGTGGTCTTGAGCAGGCAGCGAATCAATTTGCTCAGCTCTTTGCTCGAGATGTGCTGAGTATTTTCTTGCTTAATTAAATTAAACAACATCAGAAGACGCTTCCGCTGATATCTGCAATTGAGGCAAACGTGATCAATTTTGTATTGCCTAGAATAGCTCGTACTAATTGTATGCTAAACAGATACAGCATATACAGCAGATGCCACCGGAAGCTGGAACTAGAACCATCAACCAGAAAATGGTACCTGAACCATCAACCAGAAAATGGTACCTGAACCATCAACCAGAAAATGGTACCTGAACCATCAACCAGAAGATGGTAAAAGAACCTTCATCCAGAAAATGGTACCAGAACAATAAACCAAAAAATGGGACTAGAACCATCAAAAAGAAAACGGTACCAGAACCATCGGCCAGAAGATGATACTAGAACCATCGACCAGAAGATGGAACTATAAGAACCATGAACCAGAAGATGGAACTAGAACCATCGACCAGACGATGGAACTAGAACCATCGACCAGACGATGGAACTAGAACCATCGACCAGAAGATGGAACTAGAACCATCGACCAGAAGATGGAACTAGAACCATCGACCAGAAGATGGAACTAGAACCATCGACCAGACGATGGAACTAGAACCATCGACCAGACGATGGAACTAGAACCATCGACCAGAAGATGGAACTAGAACCATCGACCAGACGATGGAACTAGAACCATCGACCAGACGATGGAACTAGAACCATCGACCAGAAGATGGAACTAGAACCATCGACCAGAAGATGGAACTAGAACCATCGACCAGAAGATGGAACTAGAACCATCGACCAGAAGATGGAACTAGAACTATCAACCAGAAGATGGAAGCCTTGGGGTTGTAACTTTCTTAGTACAAGTTTGCAGTGTCAGACTCACGACTTAAAAGTTGGGATTCGAATCCCCACTCCACTAGAATAACTTGTGTCCTTTAACAAGACACATTTCTGTTTAAGTCTAAATTGCTTCTGTTCAACTATCTGAATAATCGGTAGCAGCATTGTGGGAACCCCGAGCCTACGAAATTCAGATGAAGTCTATGAAAGACTATGAAATGAAAAGCTGCACGCAGGCTACAAATGCGCAGCGCAATAGCTGCGGCTGTGCTTTTTGGTGAAGTGTTTTTAATTTCCCGAAAACTCACTTCGCTGAAAGCAAAGCGTTAAGCCAAGCAATTTCTTTTTTTTCCGCGAAGTTTTAATGTCTTGAACGTTAAACACCACCCTTTCAGCTGCAAATCTGGCTCAAATGGGGCATACCCATGGCTATACACATGTGTGAGGCATGTGCATAGCCAAAAATTTATCAACTTTTTTATTAGCTTCCATGAGTACTTAAAGATTAGCGTCCGTACTTCTCCTTCTTGCTGGCGGAGTTCTCCACTTGTATAGCCTCACCGTCCTCACTGACTTCATTCATCACCGGGCTAAACTTGCTCTCCGGGCAGAACAGGGCCACCCGCTTCACCAGCTCGGGAAAGGTGACCGACTTCGAGTCGTTGAAGATGGCCTGTCGCAGGTAGTGTTTGAGCGGATTTGTTGACCAGCCGGGCAGAAGGTCGGAAAGAATTTTCGGATTCACCCGGCCGTCTGAGCCAGCTAGGGAGATGAAAACTCGGAACATGTCGTGAATTCTGTCACGATCCAGGTGGGTCTGGTAGACTAGCTCGGACACGACCTCCTCAGGCAGGGTGGGGCGAAGCGACAGCACCCGGCGGACGTGACCAATGCAGTGCAGGACGGAGCGGAGGAAGTAGAAATGAGATATCGTGCTGCCCATTAATGGCTTCAACACTGGACTCAGTGGAAAAGTAAAATGTAAGTTTGCTTCTGACTCGTAACTGCTCAGAAAGTATACTGTCGGGAAAAAATGGCTAGCAAGTAGCCAACCAAATAGTTTTGGCCATAAACAAACTATGCTGAAAAGAAGAAGCCAATTTCAACTTTGTGTATCTCGCTGCAATTCGTATATCCTGTCTCTGGCCCAACAAAGCTGCCGATAGAAGGAGCTGAGCCAGGAGCTGGTGGAAAGAAAAGAATGAGTGCTAATTTGGCTCAGTTATCTTTCTTTTGCTCGCTTTCGCATTTCAGAATCCGGTTACCTCGTTCCATTCTATTGGCTGTTGTATGCCATAGACAAAAATTCCCTACCCCGAATTGTTCAAAGTGAAATCATATGGTTCGTTCCAGTCGCTGGAAAGCACGGATGTAGGAATGCTATACTATATTTATAAACGTATTTATTTTATATATACTGCATATACTCGTATGACGTAAGCCTGGAACGAAAGCAGCCAAGTGTCATAAATATTGCGCAGGCTTGAGAGCTCCCGCCCCACCGCCCGCGTTCTCAAGGCTCTCACTAGCTAGCGACCGCTTCTCCGGTCCAATACTCCAAGCTTTCTGGAATCCGGAGAGAATCTCTCATCTCTTCAGCTCATTCTCCAAGTTCGTTGGAGTGCATGCAGGCTCAACCACTTCTTCCGACAGCTGAGGGCCAGACAGACCCTGTTTGCTAAAAATCTGCCAGGACTTTGCAATCAGAATATAATTCTGTAAATACAATTAGCGCTGTGTTAGAAGATTCTTGAACAGTTGTTGAATCTTAATTGGTGATTAATTCATTAATATTATTTTCTCTTTTCCCGCGTTTTCCAACACTTTTCATTTCGCAAGAATTGCAGTGCACGTAATGAGTGTTAACAGTTTAGATCGGCAGTTATGTAAGAACAAAGAAAAATTATAAAATGTTGTTTGAATAAAATTAGTTTATGAGATGCTGTTGATCAGTTATGCTGATATAAAATTATAATGATCAGGTCGTCTGGTAGAGGACGAATACCTAATTCCGGTATATTAGTATACAATTTAACTAAAATCAATATTACATTTCAGGAGAGCTTTCGCGTAAATTTTACATAGTTGTTTACGGTAACGATCGAGGATCTTCTGGCGTCCACTGCAGCTGCAGAGTGAAGGACTGAGACTACGACAAACCAATGCCACCATTGATTGGGAGTTGGTTGGGGGAATGACTGATGGTATTCTATTGGATAGCTTGGGGTGGGTGGTTAACTTTAATTTTGAAAACGATGAAGTTCATTCTCTGCAGGTCCCCGTGCTATAGAATACTCTTGACTCCTAAATCCTTAAGAGTGTCCTAACTCCTAGCTCCTAGACAGCGTTTCTGTGCTTTAGAATCAATAGTAGACTTAAATAGCTAGGAGGCTCTTTCAGGAGTGCATGCGACTCCTAAGTGAATTTAAGAGAGCTCATTAAGGTCCGTGCCGAACTATAGAATAAGGAGTGACATCTAAGAGCTGGTTTACTCCCGATTCGCCGAATCCCGATTCGCCGATTCCCGATTCGCCGAATTCCCGATTCGCCGAAATTCCCGATTCGCCGAATTCCTGATTCGCCGAATTCCTGATTCGCCGAATCCCGATTCGCCGAATCCCGATTCGCCAAAATTCCTGACTCGAATCCTGATTCAATACATCTTACTTAATCATAAATAAAAATTAAACAACATGACCATTGCCCTCTTTGAGTGTTGGTCAAATATTGGAACTCTATATTATTTCTATTGTATTGAAATTAATTTAAAAAACTAACTTAAATGAAATGCTCTTTCTTCATTCATTAACTTGTAAACTTGCTTCTTAACTTTATTAACTTTCTGGAACGTAGATTAAGTGAGCAAAGAAGAACATCACAGGTACTTCGGAAAAAGCAAAACTTGCTGGACATCCTTGTAGAGCCGAAAGTAAAAGTGTAATGAGAGGTACGTAAGATAAAGTAAGAGCAGCGCTGCCCAGAGCCCCTGCAGGATGTACTGTTGCTTTCCCTGCAGGGACCGCGGCGGCGTGGCCAGGCGAGGACAGTGCGCTACGTCGACCTGCTTCTGTCGGACGCTGGCATCTCCGACCCCCGTGGAGTGACAATTCTGCGAAACGCTGCGCTTGCGCGCGCATTTTGACAGTTACCCACCTTCGGCACCTGCCGGGGTAGCTGTAATTTATTGTTATTTGTTGTTGTTGTAATGAGGTACGGTAGCTCAGCAAAAAATGTTCTTAGCAATATTTTCGGCAAATAGGGAATTCGGCGAATCGGGAATTTCGGCGAATCGGGATTCGGCGAATCGGGAGTAAACCCTAAGAGCTAGCTAGGGAGGAGTTGTTCTTTAGGTGAGTGATTTATCGGAGCGAGCGTCCTAAGAATGAGCGAATTTTACTTATATTAGCACATTTTTTAAATCTTTTCTAAAAACATTGTAGCTTATTTGAAACTTCGTTCAGTTCATTCTTTCATTTCAGCAAATTTCCCTGCGTCTTTCAGCTAACGATTCGATAGGCTCGGTTGATAAAGTAGTCAATATTTTTACGTATTATTGTCAATGCAATTTATTATATACTAGTTACAAAAGTATGAAAAAACAATTGCGCGGAGATAATTCTTGAATTGGCTACCTTTTTGCAATGGCAATTAATAAGATATTAATAAATCAAAAAGTAAGCTATAATTTCGCAATTTTTTAATAGAAGTTTAAAAATTCATTTAAAAGAGTCCTAATTAAAACTAAAGTCATTCTTGTTCACACGAAAACAGACTAGCAGCCAACTTCTCAGTATCATCGACTGATGATTTCATCGTCTGTTTTCGTGTGAACAAGGAGGACTTTAGTTTAATTAAAACTATTGGCACATTGAATTCGCGCCGCAGATTTGGGGTCTCCAATTCGAGTTTTAGGCAGCGCACTGCGCAGTTCAGATTCTCGAAGCTCCATCCGCAGTTTCCAGTTTCCTCAGTTTTAATTCACGAACCTCTTCGTCCCATTCCGCATTCCTGCTCTGGTCGTTGTCGCTTTAATGCCCGAACCGAATGCAACCGTTAGACTGCAACTACTGTTAGTGTTAAATCATTTACTAATATATTTTGTGCAGATGAACTATAGATTTTCTTTGTTGCTGCTGCTTCTGTCGTAATTTTGTGACTGAAGCTGTTGCTGCTCTTGCTGCATTGTTTATTGTTCAGCTCGGCTCTCTGGAATCACTAATCCCTTAGGCCTAACTGCAGGCGAGTCGTGACCAAGCAAATCAAATCAAGAATGCAGGCTTCAAGTTCTATAGAAAGTATAGAAAGTAATTGAACTTTGTACATAGCTAGACCTATTGTATTGCCAGTTTTGGCCAATTTGCCAATTGGTTGAAGCCAATCTTCATGCTAGCAGGAGCATTCCGCTATCAACTCTTAACCAAATTTTGATCTTGCTACTTTTTGTGATTGTTATTGAAAATGAAATGAAAAGGAACATCTTTGTGTGTAGTGTAGCTATGTTATTTACTAATGTTAGGGCCTATCTTTTTGTCAACTTATATTCTCAAATTTTATATATTTTTGTGAGTGTGCACACAAGTATTCAGATTCATTACTTATACTCTACATGGTAGACCAAGGCCCTACTCTATCTAGATTCTCTAAAACCATGAAATCGCTCTTTAAGGAGTATACTTTTAGGAGTCTAATATAGTCCACAGTGTTTCACTCTCCTTAGCATTTAGGGTTGGCCATTTACAACATATCTGGACCCTGCTAGGCTCCTATTCTACACTCTTCAAACCAACCCATATACTTGAAACTCTTGTTTTGTGATTTCTATAAGATACAAATTTGATATATTCCTAGTTAATAGCACTCTTTAGGCCTAACCTTAGCTCCTGTCTCCTTGGTCCTACTTATTAATTATATAGATAAAGAATCTAGGTAATGGGTTCTTTACCTGAAGTATTTCCTTTTATATTATATATATATATATATTTTTATTTATTTATTTATATATATATCTGTAACAGGGCTTAACACTCTTTCTCTTGGTAACATCACTACAAGTGATATGATAGGTAACAGCACAAGTGGTTTATCATTCTAAAGCACTGGTTGCTTACTCTCCCGTCTTTGCTGGGCATTTTCTGTGGATCAGAGGGTTACAGCCTCAAATAACCAACTCAACACTTGAACACTTTTAACTTCTTACTCAATTATAGTTTATTTGCTTTTCACCACACTGGCATGTTGATCTGTCTCACAGAAATTACAATCATTTATATACACAAAAAAGGTTTGTTGAAGTGTATGAATTCAACAGAATATTTATAATATTTTATATATAAACAGTATTTTGTGCATTTAAAGAAAGAGCATAGGTACAAATTTGACTTTCAAAAAAGATAGATAAAAATCCCTACTATATATATAGGAGTAAATATATAATATTAACTGCTTCAAATATAATAATTATTAGACCTTTCTAAAAACTGGCTGTATTGCCTGAAGTTCATTTTATAAGTACTAACAAACTAGTTACTACTGTCCAAGTGACACTGACTTGATTTTGAAATAGTTTTTAAGTTTTTTTCTAAACATAGAACAAATTTAACCTAGCTAAGTATCTATATATCCAATATAAAAACTATAAAGTTTCTATTTGAATTGTCACTGTAGAGATATAGCTGAGCTAACTTGCCATTTAATTGGCACCTTCAACTATGACTTACAATGCTATTTTTGTCAAAATTTTGTTGATGTATTGTTTAAGTATTTTTAGATACTTAATTGCCATGTTTATTATGATGGCCCTAGGTCTATTTAATTAAAAAACGACACTTGACACTTTTACTAGGCCTTGTATATGGACATAAAAGACATATCTATGCTATTTGCCTACTATTACTAAATATTATAATGTTTAGATTACTTTTTTGCTCCATTACTCCATTAAAATAAATTAAGTTTGTATACCATCAACTCCTACCTCTCTTGTCTCCTATTTTTATTAACAAAAATGTCAAGGACTCTACATGTTTGCACCTTCATTTTTTTACTGGCTTAGACTTGACTAGGCAAGACATCAAACATCCCACTTGTCTTAGAAATCTCATAAAAATCTAATTTAATAAATGTTTTGTGTATACATTTGTAGACAGTAATTTGCACTTAGTGATTCTATGAACATTTATATCAACCGGCTTAGCTTTGTTTATAGAAATTGTTTTTGTTGAGATGCATGCAGACTTGCAAAATTGAGGCATTATTTATTATATTATTTTAATATGCTCTTAGAATCTTGGATGAATTTTGAAAATAAGCAACAAGATAATTTTTCATTACAAAAGTTATTGCAATGTTGAGATTTGTGTTGTTCAAAAGCATCTCCATTGCCTAGTTAGTTGTGCAGTCGAGATGGAACATTTCATCATCTAGCCAAAGCCAATCTACAATGTGTAAAAGGAAGAACGTGACTTGGCCTAAAGTAGGATAAAAGCCTTCAAAAAGGTTATTGTATTCCCCGCTAGGTCTTTAGAAGGACAAGCTGTTATTCACCTAGTCATTGATGCTTCTAATCAAAGACTAACATAAACTACAAGTGTACATGGCACTAAAGCACTGCTTCAAAGAGTACAGCTCTATGGTGAGCATGCTAGAGTCACAGATCCTAGCTGACATATTACAGCCCTGAATTCACATCAAGCTGAAAGCAATCAACATGACGGAAGTTCAATCGTCAGCCTCCACCGCCTCCGCTGCCCCTGCCAACAGTGCTGATGCTGACTCAATTCGTGAGTCGCGCCGGCGTCAGGTGTTTCTTGGCGAGCTGTCGCCAGATTTTCTTAGAATCACGCCTCCTGCTGGACAGCAGCGTGTGGTCTATCCGCAGGCGGCTCAATTTGTCCCGCCGCAGGCTTTCTACCAGGTGCCGCCTAACGCTATTGGCCGACTAATGATCACTGTCAATCAGGTGAGAAGTGCAGTTTTTAAGATGTTTCCGTAAAGCTTTAAAAGTTTTGAGATTCATAAGATTTTAGCTGGTAAACGGCGGGAGTAACTCTAATACTTTACATGTATTAGAATGCCTCGTCATCTATTTAGTTGCACAAAGTAGGTTCTGTCTACACCCTTCGCTCCTCCTTGGCGTGACAGGCAAAGCTGGCCAAGAACTACGGAATTACCCGCATGGATCCCTACTGTCGCGTCACGGTGGGCCATCACATTTTCGAGACGCCAACAGCCGTCAACGGCTCAAAGAATCCGCGCTGGAGCAAGTCGTTCTCCGTCTATTTACTTGACGGTGTGGACGCAATCAACATTGAAATCTACAACGAGATGACCTTCGCCGAGGATGATAGGTTCGCCTGGAGCCTAATTCAATTGCCGCCGCGCGTATTCCAAGGCCTCACTGTGGACGACTGGTACCCACTGAGTGGCCGGCAGGGCGACGAGAAGGAGGGCATGATTAGCCTGGTGCTGACCTTGGAGAATCTGCCACCTCCGCCGCAGGTGAGATAGGAATGCGAGCTCATTGGCATTGTTTTCAACTGTTTGTCTAGTGTTTACCCGGTTGAAAAAAATACTGGATTAGCCCATTGAAATTGGCCCGCTCATCGGCCACTTCGTGTCAGAAAAGCCCGCTCATTTTTCCAAATCGACGAGTCTCTCAAATCGGCCTGTTCTACGGCCCGCTTCTGGGCCCGCTGGTTGGCCCGCTCACTGGTCCGTTCTAAACCGGCCCGCTGGCTGACCCGTTGGTTGGCCCGCTGGCTGGCCCGCTGGCCCGCTGGCTGACCCGTTGGTTGGCCCGCTCACTGGCCCACTCATTGGCCCGTTCTAAACCGGCCTGCCGGCTGGCCCGCTGGTTGGCCCGCTCATCGGCCCGCTCATTGACCCGTTCTAAACCGGCCCGCTGGTTGACCCGTTGGTTGGCCCGCTCATCGGCCCGCTCATTGGCCCGTTCTAAACCGGCCCGCTGCTCGGCCCACTAGTTGGCCCGTTCTAAACCGGCCCGCTGGTTGGCCCGTTCTAAACCGGCCCGTTGGTTGGCCCGCTGGTTGGCCCGCTCATTGGCCCGTTCTAACCCGGCCCGCTGGTTCGCCCGCTCAACGAACAAAATAAAATAAGTAAAGAAATGGAATCAAGAAGCAAAATAAGCATTAGATTTCCAAGTCAGACTGATGAGCCGTAAGATTTGTTTATTTATAAAAACCTAGAATATACTTCATTGGATCAGGTAAAAACAGAGATGTTAAGCTTAAAATAGAATACTAGTATTTTTTCATGGTGGCTCGAATAGCAAATCATAGTAGGCACATAAAATGCACTTCATACAGTAGACTCAGTGTCATTTGTCAATGCCCTATTGCGATGCCGCATCTCCTTTCTCGACTCTAGATCTGGCTCGCTCGATGAGTCAGATAGAGATTCGGCATTGGCTTCGGCTTTCCGTTTCGTAGTAGAGCCGGTCGGCTCCGCGGACACGGCCGTGCTCATATCGGAGCCGATTAGCGCCGTTGAAGTGGCCTTTCCTTTAGGGAGCGTCGTGGGCTCATCTCTGTCGTCGCCATTCAGCTCAGCAGGATTTTCCTGGACGTCAGCAGCTGCAGTTGTATCGGCATCTTTATCTTTCCGCTTCTCTTTTTCGGCCCGCTTCTCGTGGTCCCTCTTCTTATTCATTCTTTCAGTCTTCTTTCCGTCTCCCATTATTCTGCAATGAGAGCGGGAAAGGTTTCTTTCTAAATGCGGTTTCATATGACATGCGTCATATGACGCAAGCATGCGTCAGTGTCATGCTAATGAAAGTAAGGAAGGATATTGAATTCCATAACGAAAAATGCAACGCCTGTGTACCTTCTATGTGCAATCGACGCTGACAAGTCGACGCAAATATATTTTAGCTATGAGACGGAGATGGCATGGAAGCTGGCAAGCTACTGCTGGGAGCTGCCCATACTCAAAGAGAAACGCTACTATAGTACTACTCGCTACACTACTCATGACATTGAGCCGGCTGGCTCGACTAGAAGTATTTCTAGAAATATACAGTACAATATTGTCAATTATTTCACAGTGAGGTACAGCCTATGCTGCCTACAGCTTCTTATCCCGTGTGTTAGACGGCCCGGCGCTAGCACCCGTCAGTGGACGCATTCGCCTCTTGCCAAACCTCATGGCCTCAAAGGGCGCTTCTGGCTGAGTGTCAGGCATTTCAATTTTAAAAAAGTTAGGGTCGCGCGTCTGGTGAGGCTGGTTACTGCGGTGCTGCCCGTGCTCTTGCAGCCGTCTCTGCTTTGTACGAGGCGACAAATTCGAAAACCATGCCTCACACTCGGGGCAGCAGTGCGGGTCCAGCTCCTGCCGATCCGCCCGTTTTCGAACAACGCGTACGCAAGCGTAATTCTTTTGATTCGGCGGGTCAGGCAGGCGGTTATACTCCGCGCGCAGTTTGTTTAAGTTCTCAGCCGGCTCGTAGTCTCGCGCCGCGGGCTGATCGTCATTGGCGTCGTTCGCAGTCGAGCCAGCCGGCTCAATGTCGTCAAACAGAGACGGCGAACCCAGCTGCGTCTCGGCGTTGTAGCGAAGCTGATCGTCATTGGCGTCGTTCGCAGTCGAGCCAGCCGGCTCAATGTCGTCAAACAGAGACGGCGAACCCAGCTGCGTCTCGGTGTTATAGCGAAGCTGGCAGGCTCGGGCCGCGGGCTGATCGTCATTGGCGTCGTTCGCGTCAGAAATAGGATCCTGTGACTCTGCCCAATCAGCTGAGAACCGGTAACCGACCAGGTCGACAAGAGTCGGCGACATAGTTCGCGCCACGTCTCGAAGGAGGTCATCCATGATGGCGGAGAAGTTAACTCCTCTAGGGCTTAGGTCGTTCGACATGTCTGAAAAGCAAGTAGATGTCGTCTGTTATCCACATGCAAGTTTGTCGGACATACATCTGATCTTGGAGAATACCATGCTGCTGGGCTGTGCACTGGGAAATTGTTAACAATTTATATAAATTTATATATATTACTATTACGTTACTAGTAAGTAGAGACGCTTGACAAACTTGATTAGCGAATGAAGGATTGACCTGATTGGCCTGTATACTGCACAAGTGCTATATATATATGTATGTATGTATTTAAGCAGTATAAGCAATATATAAACAATATAAGCAATACAAGCACGAATAAGCAATATAAGCAATATAAGGAATATAAGGAATATAAGCAATATAAGCAATATAAGGAATATAAGCAATGTAAGGAGTATAAGCAATATCAGCAAAATAAGCAATATAAGCACCAATAAGCAATACATAAGCAATATAAGCAATATAAGCAATATAAGGAATATAAGCAATGTAAGGAGTATAAGCAATATCAGCAAAATAAGCAATATAAGCACCAATAAGCAATACATAAGCAATATAAGCAATATAAGCAAAACACAGTTGAAGAAGGCATGGTGGAAAAGAGAAATTATTGCATATCACGTCCCCATTGGCATGGTACAGAAACGTGAGAAATTGCCCTTTCTAAAACGTGGCGGCCTTTGCACGGTTCAAGAGGAATCTAATCATATGCAATATACACTATATTCTGACATACACTCTTAATTGTGGTGCAGTCGGCAGAAACTACTAGTGATTGAAGCTGCGGCTAACTACACGTTCCAGAATTACTAACGTGGCCTACATTGACTACTTAAACCGTGCATAGGCCGCCCACGTCCCTACAATGGCGACGGCCAGGGTCGTGTATAGGACATTGGATTTATGCCCTAAGTACACCAGACGGTACTCATGGGCAGCTCGACCACGTCGCCGGGACTTTTTAAGTACCTTGACCCGATTTTGCACCGGTGGCGTGACACCGGCGGATGCGGCGTGCTCATTAACGTTGCTCACTGCTCTGTCGAAGATGGCTTGGACGTCAATCGACAACTCGGTCTTCGCGCCAGCCGGCGCGTCTACGATCCCGCTGTCTCTGAGGTGCGAGTACAACGTGCGGACTGCATTAGTCCAGCACGTTGTTTCGCAATCCCGGTACCACAGATACATGAAGATGCAATCTAGTGTCAAGATGGCATTGCCCATGCTGTCCGAAAATAGTATGGCGTGCTGTGACTCATACTGCCGTAGTCTGTCAGAAGCAGAAGTCATCCACGGCTGCAGATCTGTACGCCAGCAGTATGGCCAGTTTTTTCCTTGTACGTATAGTTCTTTGCACTTATCGCAAATGCCAGAGCCGGTCGTCTCGGCACAGGCCGCCACGGAGACTGTGCTGGCCAATTGCTCCGCTGGCCAACGTCTGTCATCGACGTCGGCCACCGTAGACGTCGGCCGCCGACGTGGCCCTGTAGCGCGACAGTCTGCCGAGCCGGTTGGCTCGACATGACCCGTCGCGCCGAGGGTGCCTTCGGCCTGCTGAGCGGAATAGTCATTCCATTGGTCGTCCCAGTTGTTGGATGCGCGCGATTTAACTAGCCGTTGCTGCTCGGCATGGGCTGCGTGAATGGCATTCTCACAGTCATCGCAGTGAGAGGAGCGACAAAAAAACAATAGTCGGAGAAGACGAAATAGTCACGTGACTTGCATGTGGGGCATGGTAGCTGGCCCGGCATTCTGATCTCGTAATTCTGATGGGTGGACTGAAATTAATGCGAAGGAGGTGCACGATTATTGAAACAAAGGACAGCTGCGTACCGGTTGTAAGCTACTATATTATCAGGTAGAAATGAAGGCGTAAAGGAAGGCAACATATGGATATACACGTCATGTGACCGACGTTTGTTACTAAATATAAATATAATTTCCTATGATACCACATAGCAATACAAGCAATATAAGCAATATATAAGCAGTATAAGCAAAACACAGTTGAAGAAGGCATGCTGGAAAAGAGAAATTATGGCATATTCCATCCCGTTTGAGCGAGGGTGTCCTCTAACCCTCACCCCTTGTTGTAACTGTAGGCATAACTTTTGAATGAACATGTGACATTTCTACTCAATTTAAAAAGCTTTAGAACTTTCGAATGTTTACTTATTATAGTGATGTGAGATATTAGAAATTATATTGTTTTACCAGAAAGCCTGCGCAACGATTTTTCCTTTTTTGGGACACCCTACGTACAATTGGTACATACAATTGTCACGCTGCGTAAGAAAACTGAATATGGGGAAGGAATGCTACGTAGCGGTGGTTCACACAACACGTAGCGAGTACGTCGTTAGCAGGGATTTCGAAGTAGTATTTGTCAACTGCGCAAAATGGATTGGTATGCAGGCGCCGAACGTGTGCGACTGAGCATCCGCAGTGGTCCGGTTCGCCAGTCAAGCGGTACAACGGATGATTGTCCTCGTGCGGCTCCACAGTCAGAAGGCGGCGTAGGCGAACCCATGCGCAATTGTCCCGGAGTTAAATTTCCTCAATTCGTGCGAATTCAAACGGCTGACGACAGTCAGGGATGAGGACAGCAACAAAGCACGAGGCGGCGCGCTGGTGGATCAGGCGAGGCATGAATATTTCAATGCGTAGCCCGCTGGTCAGTACTGCTTTGCCATACCGTGTGTCACCGCCCGCCAATTGGCGACGAATAGGATTGCGCAGTCGCACACCATCCGGCAGTTGAACCTCACCATTTGGTGGTCCCTCGCTGAAGATGTTGGGGAGTTGCAATTCGGCCATCATTTGCCTTCGCGCCAATTGGCGCTGTAGGAGGCCGGCAACTTCGGTGTCAACATTCCTGGAGCCGTGGATTTTGGTGCGAAGATTCGCATGCGACGACTCAAACAAGCCTGCAGACATCCTCCACATTGGCCCGTATAAAGTTACGTACGATACAAAGTGCTCACAAACTTGGTGTGCATTGTACGTAAGGGCCATGTTGGAGTACATCTGAGGCAGCTGGCTGTAAAAGTAGTGCAGAAGCCGGCTGGCTTTCATCACTTCCATTAGAGGCGCTCCATCCAATGTAAGCCAGAACATGGCCGTGGACAGTAGCTGAAGGTGCCAGTAGTAGCGGTCGGGCAGGATGCCTTCCATCAACATGGGGCCGTAGACGATTAACCATGCCTCAAGTTCATGGCCCCGAAACATGCCGAGTTCATGGAAACTTCGGGGAGCACGTTGATGAGACAAGGGTACGTGAATTCGCGAAGAGGCAAGGTCCACATCTGCACGTCGCGAAACTAGATTGGGGTTATGCGCGTGGTACATGTCTGGTTTCTTTGGATGAAACAGCTGTTTCAAAATCCAGTGAACGAGTCCAAGATAGCACTGATGAAGCAGACACGGTGGACACCCATGCATGTAGTCAAAGCCGTTTAACTGGTCCAACACACGCACATAACGCCCAGATAGTTGTCCTTGCCGACCGGGATGTTGTGCGCCAGTAGGCGCGTGTCTCGCAAGCTACGCGCGTGCGGTGTAATGCAACCGACTGCGTTTGCCAGCGCAACCGCCTCTTATTTGCCACTGACTGGGTACCGATTGGCACCCAATGATCTCTGCGTCTTCACATAGCAGTTGTCGCAGCCGAACTCTGCATTGTGACGCTTTAGACCGACAACCTCAGCTCTCTGTGGGGCATCCAAGACGAAAAGGTACGGGTGCAGTCGAAGAAGACCAGGCGCGTCGCCTTCAGGGCCACCACCTGTGCTGTAGGTGATCCCGATAGACCGGAGCTCATTCAGCTCTCTAACAAGGCCGGGAAGAAAGGTGGATGTCTTCACCTTCGACTTTGCAGCCCAGAAACCACATACGACGATGAAACGCGATTTCATTGCTTCGTGTACTTCGTTGATACTCTAGTACACTGGGCACATTTCTATCAGCGCGTCTGCAAATACTGGAAAGCCGTCGATTTTCACAGTATACGACAGATCTTGCTTTAAGTGTAGCCGAATTGAACGCTTGAAATGCCGATACTCGTCGCAACTGGATACTGAGACAAAATTACGATCTTCAGATGACAAATCGACAGGGAAAGTTACGCTCTGTAGAAGCCGGCACTGTTCAATTAACTGTCTGATTTGCAATTTAAAGTCGGTGGTATAAAACTTGGATACGCCGGCCGGCGACAGTTCCTTATTACAATAAGTGCAATTTTCACGGTTCTGAGCCTGCGCTGATGTGACCTCAGCACTACATGAGGAACAGAACAATCGGGGTGGCGATGTAAAGTCGTTCGCGAATGCCTGGACTGTTTTCCGTAGTAAATATACACCACCAGGCAGGTTGCTACCGACTGGCACAGCTGCATGGAAGAGGCGAAGCAGGTCAGCTATGCCTTTCCTTGGCAGAGACTGGCGCTCGCTGAACAAATGCACATAGGCCGCACACGAATCGTAGGTCAACGGAGAGTCTAGGAAAAGTGCGGCTCCATTTCTCCTACGCGGCTGCATATCCATAGCTTCTGGGTTATGGGTGGCTCCATTGCCAACACATGGTACATCCTCATCCTCTGGTGGGCGGTCATCTTCAGTAAAGTCCTCACAATCGTCGCACTGCTCGATGGCGTCCAACGCCATTGGAGCGCCACTCCAATAGTCGTCATCTGGAGCTTCTTCGCCTGGTTCTGAATACTGCGAGCCGGTAGGCTCGACGACCATGGGAGTCTGGACGCCACTGCTACATCCCCCGGTTGCCAATGGTACACTGTTGCTTGGTTGCGCCACTATAGAGCTAGGCAGCTCTATAGTGGTTGGTACGTCATGAGTGGTCCGAGTTGCAGTTGGTAAGTGGCTCGCTGAAGCTTCTGCTCGTGTCGGACGGGCTGTCGCCGCAACCGTCTGTCTAAATCTGAGTGTCACTGATTCTTTGAGTCGACTGAAGCGCCGTGCGATGGCAGCTGACTTCTTGTCGAGCTCTTTTAGTCGTTCAAGTGACTGAAAATGAAGAAATTGAATACCTTTGTGACTAGGAAAGAATCCATACTAAAATTAATAATAATAATAATAACGGACGCTGCGGAGGTTAGAAAACTGCAGCGAACACACGCTGCCGAAAAAAGCGGGAGTCAGCCCTGGCAGCAGCCTGAGGGGAGAAGCCAAGACTCTGCAAGTCAGATAAAAGGCAATCAAGTAGAGTCACGCGACGGGTGTTCGCGATACTACGATACGCGATACTAAAATTGATAATTAACAAGTACCATCATTCTACCTACACATTCTACAACGAGTGACCCATCAGTTTGCTATCTTAGCCCAAGAGCCAGCAAAGGTTTAGGTTTCACACTAAACTGAGTGATATCTGAAGTACTACATAAGTCACAACGTAGCGCGATATACAAATTGCTGTGGGCGTATAAGGCGATAAAAATAATAAATTTGACACACTCATAGTAAATGTCATCATGACATTTGTGTCTGCACAGTTTATTGGACAGCATTAGTGCTCTACAAATCGAATAATTGCCCGAGCGCCAAGACACTGCAAAAGTTTCATGTACAAGTTTATACACCATTTGATAAGATTATCAAGTTCACGACAAGTCAGCGGGCCGGTTTAGAACGGGCCACCCAGCGGGCCAACCAGTGGGCCGTGCAGCGGGCCGGCTTAGAACGGGCCAACCAGCGGGCTAACCAGCGGGCCAACTAGTAGGCCGAGCAGCGGGCCGGTTTAGAACGGGCCAGTGAGTGGGCCAACCAGTGGGCCAACTAGTGGGCCGAGCAGCGGGCCGGTTTAGAACGGGCCAACCAGCGGGCTAACCAGCGGGCCAACTAGTGGGCCGAGCAGCGGGCCGGTTTCGAACGGGCCAGTGAGTGGGCCAACCAGCGGGCCGGTTTAGAACGGGCCACCCAGCGGGCCAACCAGTGGGCCGTGCAGCGGGCCGGCTTAGAACGGGCCAACCAGCGGGCTAACCAGCGGGCCAACTAGTAGGCCGAGCAGCGGGCCGGTTTAGAACGGGCCAGTGAGTGGGCCAACCAGTGGGCCAACTAGTGGGCCGAGCAGCGGGCCGGTTTAGAACGGGCCAACCAGCGGGCTAACCAGCGGGCCAACTAGTGGGCCGAGCAGCGGGCCGGTTTAGAACGGGCCAGTGAGTGGGCCAACCAGCGGGCCGGTTTAGAACGGGCCAACCAGCGGGCCAACCAGTGGGCCGTGCAGCGGGCCGGTTTAGAACGGGCCAGTGAGCGGGCCAACCAGTGGGCCGTGCAGCGGGCCGGTTTAGAACGGGCCAGTGAGTGGGCCAACCAGCGGGCTAATCAGCGGGACGATCTGCGGGTCGGTTTCGAGCGGGCCATTAGCGGGCTAATCAGGCTTCTGAGCGGGCCGGGTTTCGGCGGGCCAATTTGTTGTAAAAGGCCTGTAATACGGGCCGATTCGCTTCGGCCCGCTAATGGCCCGCTCAAAAGCCCGCTGAGGCCCGCTCAGTTTTTCAACCGGGTTACAGCTTGTAAAATAATGTTTGTGTTTATTGAGTATTTATTGAGCGTTTAAAGCTATTTATTGTGCGTGTTTAAAGCTTTTAGTAGATAGAGCCGAATTATTGAATTTTGAAAGCTGTTTAACCTGAGTGTAAGGGTTTAGAACTGTTTACTAAGGTTTTAGAGCTGTTTATATAGTGTTTAGAGCCGTCTATTCGCTGTCTAGAGCTGTTTATTAAGATTCTAGAGCTGTCTATTTAGTGTTCTGAGACTTTTCTCAGTGTTTAGAGCTGTTTATTAAGATTTTAGAGCTGTTTATTTAGTGTTTTGAGTTATTTATTGACTTTTTACATACGTTTATTTAGTGTTTACTGGGCGTTCAACAGCTGTTTAATAAATGTTTGCAGCTGTTTCACTGAGTTTTTACACCAGATTTTTATTGCTTACTGCCCCCTTATTATGAATTTACAGCTGTTTATTGTGTGTTTACAAAAGTTTATTGACTGTTTATAACTACTCCGCGCAGGTGCAGTACGTGCCGATGGGTGGCTACTATCCGCAGCAGATGCCGCAAGTGCAGCAGCAGCAGGCAAGGCGGCAGCAGCCGGTGGAAATCACAGACGCAGATATTGGCAGCCTGCAGGAGATGTTTCCGGACACTGACACTGAAGTCATCAAATCTGTGCTGGAGGCGCACGCTGGTAATAAGGATGCGGCCATTTCCGACCTGCTGCAAATGTCCTAACTAATCGTTTTACGACTAGCAGTTCAGATCGCTTAAGACTATTCACTTGCGTGTAAGTATGCATATTAATGTTATGATAAAATCGTTCTATTTCCCCTGAATTGTAACAGCCAAACTCGCTTCTCGTCTTTGCTTACTCAAGTTCCTACTGCCAATACGCGCTCTTGACTTTTCGATTGTTCGCTTAACGAAAACTAGCGCGTATTATCTCTTCTCTTGAAAACGAAAACTTTTTTACTATAAGACTAATTCTTAGATTACGAGTATTGTCCTTAGTATGGATTGGGCATGGTTACTCACGCCGGTTACCCAGAAAACAAGACAAAATAATTCTCTCGTCTAATACTATTCTACTATAAGTAGGGTATAGAGCTTATTATTCTTTATTTTATTCAGAAAAATATCAAATTCAGTCTAATTTTTTAAAAACTAAATTTTTCTTATTGAAACTTTCATTGCGCTTTGTCCATCGCTTTCAGTTTATTCGATAATAAACTATATTTCTATATTTCTTAACTACAATCTCTACTACTTGTACATGCGCATTAGTAGAGTGTTTCGTACTTTTGAGGATTTCGGTGAGTGTGATTGATAAAACAAATAACAAAGCTGTATTTAAATATGCTCATGAAATAATATAGGTAAATTGCAACTGTAATATGCTCTACTCTCTGTGATTTATATTTGTGCTTTTAAGCTGTGTCCACAGATTCTATTGTAGCTTGTAGCTTTCTTTGTTGCTAAATAAACATTATATTTTCAGTGTAAGTGCAGGACCTAATTAACACTATCCAGGATTGTGTCGTATCGCATTATTGTGCACCTGTTTCATTCAAAAGTGATAATAAACCTTTGCACTGGTTATAATAAACTGTTTCTGCGCTCAATCAAAACTAATTCTATTATCTTTCTATTGTGCTTACACACTGACTGTAAAAACACAGTTTTATCTAAACAATATAAGCCAGTGTAACTTTGCTTAAAATATCCCCGATGTGTATCAGTGTGTTAAAAAGGAATACTAGTGACATCAGTGTGTCAGAACCAGATACATAGTACGCCATTGTGTTCACGTGGAAATGTTCGTTGATAATTGTGTCGAAATAGAAGAATAGAAGAATTTTTACTACGGCAGAGCAAGGCCTATAGCATGCGCTCCTTAGAAGGCTGAGAATCGGGTCCGAGGTCTTTCTGCCATAGACACCAAAAGAACTGAACGGAAGAAGAACTCCACAATTTATCAGATATTGAAAGCGAAAGATAGGAAAGTAGGGCTTTAAAGTCAGCGGTTAAAAACAGTCGCTAGTTCCAGAATGGACTAATCGGCCGGTACAGTCTTGACTCCGTTGTGGCGGATTTCACGAAACGCTTGCCTACGGAAGGAAAATCCCACCAGTCCCTGAGGAAAACGTGTGCCCCCCCTGCTTCGGGCTGAAGTTGTCAATGGACGATCTGCTGACGGCGTCAGTGAGGCTTAGGCCATTCCTCTGTTAAAGAATGGAGCCTAAGGTGGGAGTGTGACATCTGACGGAAATTCATTAGCGATGAGTGGAACAGTCATGTCGATGTCATCGATTTCACCAGAATTTTCAGTGGCAGATCCAGAGCAGCTTGTTAGAGGCAATTAAGTTGCTTGACTTCGAATTCGAATAGAGATGCCAGCGCTCTGTCCAGAGCTCTGGAGATCTATGCTCGAGTGGGTCACAAGCTTCGTGATGATGACTGTTGTGATGATAAGTGTTCAACGATGCTGAGGCTGAGCATCGTAAGTGGGAGAATAAACAGAAAATAACTTACTCGTGTAGCCCAGTGCAGGGCCGTTTGTTAAGTGTCTGCAGTGTATCGCCTCACTCACTCAATAACAACGATGTCTATTTCACGCGACTCCATCAGCGCCCAGAGACCACTTGTGTTCGACTCATGGTGTGCTCAGGTTGGACTCTTCAGCGTCCGAATTGCTTTTTGCCCCCCATCCACTCCGGTTATTGGCAAGAAGTACTGCTTTCTGTGAAAAAGATATCTAAATTTAGACCTAGCTTATCCATTGTTTGAAATCGGTTTATGATTATGATTATGATTATCCATATGGTTCTTTGGAGCCGTTTGCTACTAAAGGCAACTTCAGGAACTAGAGTCATTGAGAGGGGTGCCGCAAAGAATCATAGTAAGAATTGCAGCTATATCTGTAACAATATCTGCTGCTAGAATAGTAACAGGATCTTGCAAGCGATATGCACGAAAGTAAAAATAGGAATAAGTTTAAAATCAAGACACCAGCTCTGCTCTATATGGAGTCTTACACTATATAATTATACTATTCCTTTGAGAACACGTCTGCATAACACCAAAGATGAGCATAGCAACATGGAAAATGCGTACCCAACAAGCTGCAGGATGCAGACATATTTTTGCGTCAAAAAGAATAAAGCTCTTCCTGAATTAAATCGAATCGGATCTCCGGGTCGACTTAGGCAAACGGAATAGGATGGGGACCCAGCGAATTTTAAGAGTATGCTTTTAGCACACGAGAGTGGCTGCTAGACACTCTTTTGTCCGACCAAAGAAAGACTAAAACAGATCGGCCCACGCCGGCTCTGGGGCAGATGGAAGATGGTCCCCTTGGGAGGAGCGTCAGCAATGGGATGGATAGGATGGAATCCTCTCCTGAGAGAGAAAGAGAAAAGAGACAGCCTTCACTAGAAATGGGGCTGAGTAGGTGACAGGGAGGGAGTCACTTAGAGACAAGGGTCGAGCCTGTCAGCCCTGAGTCGCTAATAGAATAACAGCTCAAAGTCTAAAAATAGCTCGGGCTACGCGGCTGCCTCCTCCACCGCCTCCTCCTCCCGCTGCTTCGCCACCAAGCGGTCCCAGAGCTGGCCGGGCCGGGAGAGTTAAAGGCCCTCGGCAGCTGATGCCACACGGCATTCTCAAAGTCTGCGCGCTGCAGTTGGGAGTAGGGCAGAGATGGGTGGGAGAGAGAGTAGGGATGTAAAAACTATGAGCAGGGAACAGGAGGAGCCAGATGTTATCGATCCAATCCAGCCAATGCTGTGCGCGCCAGATTATCAAACAATGGAACAGTGTGAGCTGCAGTGCAGGCATGTGGCCGTAGCATGAGAGGCTGTCCTCTCTGTCTTGGAGTCTTTACCTGTTCATTCGGATTTACCTCGATGGCCAAAAGCTTAGCAGTACTATCAATTTAGTCTGCCTATGGTCGCTAATATTCCGAAAGAAATTTTCGTGTTGTAAATTTGAAGCAACAGGATGCGGTTGAATTGTAAGAAGCATTGAAAACGCATTTTCTACTTTCGAAAGCAGACAAAGCAAGTGGATTGCACATCCTTGTTATTCGGAGCCCTTGAGCACACAAGCTCACAGCAGATGTGCCAATATCCACAGAATTTCTCGTATCCTTCAAATCCCAACATAGATGCTTGGTTTGCCTTCTCTCTCTTTCTCTCAGGTGCTGTCCCTGATGCCTCGCATCCCCATCAAATGGCTCAGAGGCTGTACTCAGGCGACAGGTCTGGTGGAGCCTGTCAGGGGAGCTCACTGCACATGGCGGTCGCAGGGATGACTGGCTTCCTCTGTTCCGCTTCCATTTGATTCCTGTCGACCAATCGCCGACGCGCTCCCAGCGGATGCGGCGAGGTTTAGGGAGGTGGGGACAGGAAACACGAGGCCGGGCGGGTAGAGACCGGGTGGAGATAGATAGGGAGGAGGTGGAAGATTAGCGGTTGCCGACTCACAGCGCCATCAAGGTTTCATGCTTCAGGTTTCAAGCCAAGAAAAACAGCAGCTGCTTTTGTGGAGCTCACTGTGCTCACCATTGGGCCTCTAAAACCGTGATTCGCTTTTTGAGTAGCTTTTGTTACCGTCCAATCTAGAAACAATCTAGAGACTTAAATTTAAAAAATTAAATTTTTTTAATTTGCGTGTTTGCTTGTTTTCCAGCTAACCTGTAGGTGAGTTCAGAATCTTCTTGTTGCCTACTTGGATTGTACAGGTTCGCTGATTGTCTTCACAGCCATCTATCTTACTCTGCTGGTATATTCTGTTGTCTTTTTGTTATAGACTTTTGACTGTTAGGCTATATCGTTTGGTAGACTATTGAATGGTAGTCTATAGATTTGTTGTCTTTGGATTCACAGTCTTTCGATCAGTAGCATGTCTTGGTAGGCTATCGATTGGTGGTATGTCTTGGTAGGCTATCGATTGGTGGTATGTCTTGGTAGGCTATCGATTGGTGGTATGTCTTGGTAGGCTATCGATTGGTGGTATGTCTTGGTAGGCTATCGATTGGTGGTATGTCTTGGTAGGCTATCGATTGGAAGTATGTCTTGGTAGGCTATCGATTGGAAGTATGTCTTGGTAGGCTATCGATTGGTGGTATGTCTTGGTAGGCTATCGATTGGAAGTATGTCTTGGTAGGCTATCGATTGGTGGTATGTCTTGGTAGGCTATCGATTGGTGGTATGTCTTGGTAGGCTATCGATTGGTGGTATGTCTTGGTAGGCTATCGGTTGGTGGTATGTCTTGGTAGGCTATCGATTGGTGGTATGTCTTGGTAGGCTATCGATTGGTGGTATGTCTTGGTAGCTAGGCTATCGATTGGTGGTATGTCTTGGTAGGCTATCGATTGGTGGTATGTCTTGGTAGGCTATCGATTGGTGGTATGTCTTGGTAGGCTATCGATTGGTGGTATGTCTTGGTAGGCTATCGGTTGGTGGTATGTCTTGGTAGGCTATCGATTGGTGGTATGTCTTGGTAGGCTATCGATTGGTGGTATGTCTTGGTAGGCTATCGATTGGTGGTATGTCTTGGTAGGCTATCGATTGGTGGTATGTCTTGGTAGGCTATCGATTGGTGGTATGTCTTGGTAGCTAGGCTATCGATTGGTGGTATGTCTTGGTAGGCTATCGAATGGTGGTATGTCTTGGTAGGCTATCGATTGGTGGTATGTCTTGGTAGGCTATCGATTGGTGGTATGTCTTGGTAGGCTATCGATTGGTGGTATGTCTTGGTAGGCTATCGATTGGTGGTATGTCTTGGTAGGCTATTAATCGGTAGCATGTCTTAGTAGGCTATCGATTGGAAGTATGACTTGGTAGGCTATCGATTGGTGGTATGTCTTGGTAGGCTATCGAATGGTGGTATGTCTTGGTAGGCTATCGATTGGTGGTATGTCTTGGTAGGCTATCGATTGGTAGCATGTCTTGGTAGGCTATCGATTGGTGGTATGTCTTGGTAGGCTATCGATTGGTGGTATGTCTTGGTAGGCTATCGATTGGTAGCATGTCTTGGTAGGCTATCGATTGGTGGTATGTCTTGGTAGGCTATCGATTGGTGGTATGTCTTGGTAGGCTATCAATCGGTAGCATGTCTTGGTAGGCTATCAATTGGTAGCATGTCTTGGTAGGCTATCGATTGGTGGTATGTCTTGGTAGGCTATCGAATGGTGGTATGTCTTGGTAGGCTATCGATTGGTGGTATGTCTTGGTAGGCTATCGATTGGTGGTATGTCTTGGTAGGCTATCGATTGGTGGTATGTCTTGGTAGGCTATCGATTGGTGGTATGTCTTGGTAGGCTATCGATTGGAAGTATGTCTTGGTAGGCTATCGATTGGAAGTATGTCTTGGTAGGCTATCGATTGGTGGTATGTCTTGGTAGGCTATCGATTGGAAGTATGTCTTGGTAGGCTATCGATTGGTGGTATGTCTTGGTAGGCTATCGATTGGTGGTATGTCTTGGTAGGCTATCGATTGGTGGTATGTCTTGGTAGGCTATCGGTTGGTGGTATGTCTTGGTAGGCTATCGATTGGTGGTATGTCTTGGTAGGCTATTGATTGGTGGTATGTCTTGGTAGGCTATCGATTGGTGGTATGTCTTGGTAGGCTATCGGTTGGTGGTATGTCTTGGTAGGCTATCGATTGGTGGTATGTCTTGGTAGGCTATCGATTGGTGGTATGTCTTGGTAGGCTATCGATTGGTGGTATGTCTTGGTAGGCTATCGATTGGTGGTATGTCTTGGTAGGCTATCGATTGGTGGTATGTCTTGGTAGCTAGGCTATCGATTGGTGGTATGTCTTGGTAGGCTATCGAATGGTGGTATGTCTTGGTAGGCTATCGAATGGTGGTATGTCTTGGTAGGCTATCGAATGGTGGTATGTCTTGGTAGGCTATCGATTGGAAGTATGACTTGGTAGGCTATCGATTGGTGGTATGTCTTGGTAGGCTATCGATTGGTGGTATGTCTTGGTAGGCTATCGATTGGTGGTATGTCTTGGTAGGCTATCGATTGGTGGTATGTCTTGGTAGGCTATCGATTGGTGGTATGTCTTGGTAGGCTATCAATCGGTAGCATGTCTTGGTAGGCTATCGATTGGAAGTATGACTTGGTAGGCTATCGATTGGTGGTATGTCTTGGTAGGCTATCGAATGGTGGTATGTCTTGGTAGGCTATCGATTGGTGGTATGTCTTGGTAGGCTATCGATTGGTGGTATGTCTTGGTAGGCTATCGGTTGGTGGTATGTCTTGGTAGGCTATCGATTGGTGGTATGTCTTGGTAGGCTATTGATTGGTGGTATGTCTTGGTAGGCTATCGATTGGTGGTATGTCTTGGTAGGCTATCGATTGGTGGTATGTCTTGGTAGGCTATCGATTGGTGGTATGTCTTGGTAGGCTATCGATTGGTGGTATGTCTTGGTAGGCTATCGATTGGTGGTATGTCTTGGTAGGCTATCGATTGGTGGTATGTCTTGGTAGGCTATCGATTGGTGGTATGTCTTGGTAGCTAGGCTATCGATTGGTGGTATGTCTTGGTAGGCTATCGAATGGTGGTATGTCTTGGTAGGCTATCGATTGGTGGTATGTCTTGGTAGGCTATCGAATGGTGGTATGTCTTGGTAGGCTATCGATTGGAAGTATGACTTGGTAGGCTATCGATTGGTGGTATGTCTTGGTAGGCTATCGATTGGTGGTATGTCTTGGTAGGCTATTGATTGGTGGTATGTCTTGGTAGGCTATCGATTGGTGGTATGTCTTGGTAGGCTATCGATTGGTGGTATGTCTTGGTAGGCTATCAATCGGTAGCATGTCTTGGTAGGCTATCGATTGGAAGTATGACTTGGTAGGCTATCGATTGGTGGTATGTCTTGGTAGGCTATCGAATGGTGGTATGTCTTGGTAGGCTATCGATTGGTGGTATGTCTTGGTAGGCTATCGATTGGTAGCATGTCTTGGTAGGCTATCGATTGGTGGTATGTCTTGGTAGGCTATCGATTGGTGGTATGTCTTGGTAGCTAGGCTATCGATTGGTGGTATGTCTTGGTAGGCTATCGAATGGTGGTACGTCTTGGTAGGCTATCGAATGGTGGTATGTCTTGGTAGGCTATCGAATGGTGGTATGTCTTGGTAGGCTATCGATTGGAAGTATGACTTGGTAGGCTATCGATTGGTGGTATGTCTTGGTAGGCTATCGATTGGTGGTATGTCTTGGTAGCTAGGCTATCGATTGGTGGTATGTCTTGGTAGGCTATCGAATGGTGGTATGTCTTGGTAGGCTATCGAATGGTGGTATGTCTTGGTAGGCTATCGAATGGTGGTATGTCTTGGTAGGCTATCGATTGGAAGTATGACTTGGTAGGCTATCGATTGGTGGTATGTCTTGGTAGGCTATCGATTGGTGGTATGTCTTGGTAGCTAGGCTATCGATTGGTGGTATGTCTTGGTAGGCTATCGAATGGTGGTATGTCTTGGTAGGCTATCGAATGGTGGTATGTCTTGGTAGGCTATCGAATGGTGGTATGTCTTGGTAGGCTATCGATTGGAAGTATGACTTGGTAGGCTATCGATTGGTGGTATGTCTTGGTAGGCTATCGATTGGTGGTATGTCTTGGTAGGCTATCGAATGGTGGTATGTCTTGGTAGGCTATCGATTGGAAGTATGACTTGGTAGGCTATCGATTGGTGGTATGACTTGGTAGGCTATCGATTGGTGGTATGTCTTGGTAGGCTATCGAATGGTGGTATGTCTTGGTAGGCTATCGAATGGTGGTATGTCTTGGTAGGCTATCGATTGGTAGTCTATTGATTTCTAGTCTGTCTTGGTGGTTTTGTTGGCTTTTAAAAATTGAATTCAATGTATGCATTCGAATGCATAGTGATACAATGCGCCAAAATTCTGCTCTAGCAAAATCCATTCGCTTAGCACTTTCTTCAATTAGGCGGTGATCGAGCGCCGGTCACGAGCAACACAGTTCCCACAGACATTCTCTTATTAGATGAAGCTGATTGATTCTGACACTTCATGCATTCAGACTGCGGGCTGTGGGGTCAGCTGGGCCGTAACAGGTATTCGTATACCAGTAACTCAATTAGTGGCTCTGGGCATTATGAAGGGCGAAAACTTTATTCGACCTAGCTGTCGCTTGCTTCCTAAACTCATTTATAATCCACCCATTGCCGGGCCATGTTTCGAAGGCGAAATTTAATATAACTTCAGCTGAGATCAATCAAGAGCATTTGCATCTGCCATGTACTGTTCCGTCAAACTGTCAAATCCCATATTAGCTTCATTGTACTCAGCTGATCAGCTGAAAAGCTGATCACCTCTGTTTGACTTGGCAGTTCTAAAAATAGCTACGAAAATAGTCAATATAAACAATTGAAACTGCAGGCTCGAAATTTAGGTCCGTTTTAGGTCAATTGATAACTAATCAGATGGCAATATTCGCTGCTGAAACCTTGATGGGGTTAAGTCCGGTCCAAATTGGTAGGCAATGATCAAGTCATAGTTATAGCATCTGCCTGGTCACCCAGGGCAGGCATTGTCCAGCTACAGAATTGTGCCCACATGAAATGATTTATCAGCGGTTGTAAAAAGGTTGTCTAGCCATTGCCCGGCATACCGGGACAAGAAAAAAAATCGATAACTCGTTTTGACTGGGCCCACTGTGCTCACTGGGCTCAAATAATCGTAGGTTATGGGCGTAACAGAAAGTTTAGACAATTTACACGACTTCCAAAAGGTTTGAAAAGTAGAAAACATTACCATAGACAACTAAAAAGCAGACTTAAGACCCCGATATATTTTCTTTGGGTTACGGCCATAGACAAAACGACGACTGCTGGATTACTGTGTTCCTAACAATTCGCGATTCTCGAACGGTTTCTTGGTCATTAATGTCTATGGCCTAGGGGGTTTGCTCGATTTAATTAAGAGTTTAAGCAAAATTCAGAATTAAAAAAGTGCATTTTCCTCAGAGCGGGAAAAACATTTCAGGTTTGGTTGCCAAGCTAGCTTAGGAATAGCGCGCTTAGGCATGCCTCACCAGAATGTCTCAATGTGGCTTCAGTGGTTTTCCATTGTTGTCTGAGTTGAGTTGTGTGTGGCTTCTTTTCGTCTTCTCTGTCTCTCATTTTTCCGTCATGGACCCAGCAGTGGGGTGAACGCCTCTAGACTTGAGAAAGAGCCTGTTACTTCTAGGAGAAGAAGTGAGGAAAAATATCTGAAGCTAGAAATGAAGCCGAGACAGGCAGAGAGAGTGGGCGAGAGGCAGAGAAGATGATGGAGGAAGCTTGACTTGGAAGGCAGTTGGAATAGACAGTTGGGAGCAGTCTCTGGATGGCTCTGAACTTCCCATTCTCTTCCCCACGGCCCAACCCGCCCTGGGGCTGCCGCCGACTGCCGCTTCTGCGGCTTCCTGACGACTGGCCGGAGGCCCCGCCGGATCTCAGAAATCCAGCCGGGTCGGCTGTCACAGCGGCTGGAAGGAGCGCCGCATTCACTCGACGCAAACAGAGGAGACTGAGAAGAGACGATGAGGCGAGCTTGGGTCGGAGCTTGGGGCTCAGATTGATAAATTGACAAGGAAAACAGAAGCGAATGAAAGGGGATCCATATCCCCGCGCTGGGCTTCCGCATTGGAGTCAAGTGCAAAACTAAATTATATTTACCAAGTTCACTGCGCCTGTTAATTCACCCGTGATATGGCTAACAGAATTGCCGCCTGATTTCCATTCTATTGTTCACCAAAGTCTGTGGCTTAATATCATTTACTCGCTTTCACTTGCCGCTTTTCTGATTTGCATCAGTGAGCAGTCAGTGTACCAGTGCCACAGTTTGGCCTGTGCTGGTTTGCCCGCGTGTGTTTGACTCCGCTGCCACACCTTGCCTACCGCCTCCTCCCCCCCCCAACTCGCCTAGTCCACCCCCGCCTAGGCTTAAGTACACCAGCTTTTCAGCACAAACCGCCGGCAACCCCGAGCCATGCGGATGAAGATTGTGTTGTATCTGGGGGGAGGAGGGAGCCGTGCGGATAGGCTATCATGTTATATAATGCATTTATAATTTATATTTTTTTGCCTGTCCCGGTTAGTGTGTGCACCCATTTCAGCTGCATTTGGACTGCAATTCCCAGGAGCCTGCTAGAAATTGAGAGAGGGGGGGACAGGAGGACACTGAGGAGGTGGGGGAGAATCTTGGCATTCGGCACGCACCGTTGAATGGCAATCAGAAGGAAATCGAGGGAGGGGAAGCCGGAGTAGCGAAGGCTGGCGGGACAGGAGGGAGATAGAGCAGTAATCGAAACAGACCTTATGGGCGACACTCTGAAATTTATCTAATATCATGACTTCAGTCAAAACAGCTGAGATGTTAAAAAATTAAAAACATAATGATAGTAATAATAATTGATTACACTTGCCCCAGTTGGACCAGATGTGCAGCCGACAGCACAGCCGCAGCTATTGCGAGGCGCATCTGAAGGCTGCGTTCGGCTCTCCATAGACTGGAGGGATACCATACCCAACTAGTTTACCCCCCCCCCAGCTCATGCTGGTACCCATTTAACAGCTGGGTGAACTGAAGCAATGCAGTATAAATTGTCTTGCTAAAACACACAAAATGTTCCAGAGGAGTTAAGAATCGAACCCCTGACCCTTAAGTCTTGAGTCAGACACTCACTAAGCTACAACCCCCATTGTTCGTTACAAATGTACACAAGCGCGATGCAAACAGACATGACAAATCCGCTGACCTAGCAAGATGACATCCGTTTGGTTGCCATAGGAACAGTTGCTCGGTCTTCAGAGCATGTTTCGTTATTTTTGTGACTTTTTTGTCAGCGCTTCAGGACTTCTATTAATTCCCTCCTCTCTCTGTCTCCTCTCTGGCTTTAGACGCATTCAGAAAGGGGACCTTGGTAAGTTCGAGGGATTGTAAAATATCCTAGATAACAGAAATGCTAGCGAGGCTCCAAGGTCCCCTGTCCATTATCTGATGCAGTAAAGCAGGGCATTAGTCAGCTGATTCACTGATTGATATGAAATAATTATTACGGAGATTGGCCACTCGTTTCCAACTGCAGAACGCGTCCGTTGGCGGCGTCCCTGTTCAATCTGCCGGTTGTCTTCAGCGGGACATTGTGAGCCATGAGCGGTAGGGCCAGCGGCAGTACAATCATCGAGGACCCGGCCATCCCGCTTGTTGGCGTCGGTCGAGCCAACGGCGGCGGCGGCAATGGCGGCGGTGGCAGCGGCGGGGGCGGATGCGGCACGAACTACGGCTCGTCTTCGTCCGGCGGTCCGGCGAAGACCTTCAAATATGAGAACGTTGGGGCAAGGCTGGCCAGGCGGAAGGAGCTCTTTGTGCGCCGCAAGTTGATTGCTGACCTCAGCCTGTTTTTCGCCATGCTGGGCATTGTGATGATGATCATCGAGACAGAGCTCTGTATCGCCAGTATCTTCTCAAAGGCCCGCGCCGGCTCCATCATCATGAAGAGCCTCATCAGCATCAGCACCGCTATTCTGCTCGGCTTCATATCCTGGTATCACTACCTCGACATCAAGGTGTTCATGATTGACAACTCCATGGACGACTGGCGACTGGCTATCACCTTGTCGCGAGGATTTCACCTGGCTTTGGAGCTGCTGATTTGTGCTGTACACCCGATTCCCGGCCAGCACATGGTCCAGATGCTGGCCTATGACAATACGAACAGCGTCCGTCTCATGCAGGCCATTCCAATCGACGTGATTTTTAGCCTGCCGATGTTCCTGCGTTTCTACCTGGTCTGCCGGGTCATGATGCTGCACAGCCGCCTGTACCAGGACGCTTCCTCGCAGAGCCTGGGCGCGCTAAACCGGATACACTTTAACTTTCGCTTCATATTCAAGTCTCTGATGAATCTGTACCCGGAGTACGTCCTGACTGTCATGGCACTGTTCCTCTTCATCTGGGCGTCTTGGGCTGTGCGCGCTTGCGAGATGTACCACGGACCTGAGCACAGGAACTTTCTCAACAGCATGTGGATGACCGCTATCACCTTTCTGACCGTCGGCTACGGTGACATTGTGCCGGCATCCTATTGCGGCCGCGGCATCGCCGTACTCACTGGTGAGAGATCAGTGAGGGACCAGGTGTGGTAGATGACTGAGAGACCAGGTGTGGTAGATGACTGAGAGACCAGGTGTGGTAGATGACTGAGAGACCAGGTGTGGTAGATGACTGAGAGACCAGGTGTGGTAGATGACTGAGAGACCAGGTGTGGTAGATGACTGAGAGACCAGGTGTGGTAGATGACTGAGAGACCAGGTGTGGTAGATGACTGAGAGACCAGGTGTGGTAGATGACTGAGAGACCAGGTGTGGTAGATGACTGAGAGACCAGGTGTGGTAGATGACTGAGAGACCAGGTGTGGTAGATGACTGAGAGACCAGGTGTGGTAGATGACTGAGAGACCAGGTGTGGTAGATGACTGAGAGACCAGGTGTGGTAGATGACTGAAGGACCAGGTGTGGTAGATGACTGAAGGACCAGGTGTGGTAGATGACTGAAAGACCAGGTGTGGTAGATGACTGAGAGACCAGGTGTGGTAGATGACTGAAGGACCAGGTGTGGTAGATGACTGAAAGACAAGGTGTGGTAGATAACTGAAGGACTGATTACTTCCTTTTGGTAGAGGATTCTAGTAGTATTATTCTAGTATTTTATCGGTACACTGCTTTAGTTCTGGTTCATGGTTCATGACGCAGCATTAAAAAACGTATCAAAGAATTTTATTGATTTTAAGCGAAAAAATCTTCATTTCGAAAGCAGTCCAGTGAATATTTCGATTTGTGCTTCTTTGATTACTTTCGGTTTCCTGACCCAGGGTCTGGTATTGCTTGTTTGTGAAACTTCTCATAGTTAAGCGTGGGATCATGTTTCTGCTGCTGCTGCTGCTGCTGATGTTGCTCAATACTTCTTTAAGCTAGCGTCGTACCTAAGTGAAAAACTATGTAGATTTTTGAAAACTCTGATTGATTTAAATTATTGAAAATGATATACAGGATCGTAAATTACTGGCCTTAGCCTCTGACTGACATGCAAATAGTGTGATATACACGTACCAAGCACCCTTCACTGGCATTGGACCATCTATAGATGTGGTGCAGTGTTTCGTCAGACCAGTTACACCATCCAAGGCTCAGTTATCATTCCTAGAAAATGTACTAAATATCCTGGCCAAGTAGTTTCAACGCCAAGCTATAGATAGTTTCTAACATTAGTCCAAGCCCTTCAAATGATATTGGGAAATTAGATACCTAGGGATTGTAAATAACTATCCCCCCCAATGATCCCCTACACTGCCCAGCAATTCAGTTAGGTCCGCAGAAATTTCTGGCCGAAGGTGATGGGGATTAAACCTAGAGTCTCTTAGGGGTGCCGGGGCTTGGTTTACTCATTAATTTCCCCCCTCCCACGGCAGGTCGCGTTGCGTTTATTTCTCCTAAATATTTCTACCCCTATACTAACATTAAAATCCCCTAAGGGCATTTTGATCCCAAGCGAATAGCTCAGATGAATTGGGGAGCAATTTGAAATTATGTCCCAGCTGCGGCTCAAGCCTCATCGGTCTAGACTTCTTTTCATAATTCTAATCCGCCTGCCGAGTGGTAATCCGCACACTTTCTGCGCAGTCGATTTGTAACGCGAAGAGCCAGATTAGCAATAAATTAGGGCTGGCGACTGGCAACTGGATTGTGAGTACTTCCCCATCAATATTGATCACCAGCTCACATTCACTAGCAGAGTATGCGAAAAAAGATAGAAGATTTGCTAAAATTATTTACAGTATTCTGTTTCCCATGCCAGTTTAAGGACAACGTTTAATCAGAAGCTGTTAGACAGGAACAGCAGAAGCTGTTAGACAGAAAGGTCAGAAGCTGTTAGACAGAAAGGTCAGAAGCTGTTAGACAGAAAGGTCAGAAGCTGTTAGACAGAAAGGTCAGAAGCTGTTAGACAGGAACAGCAGAAGCTATTAGACAGGAAAAGCAGAAGCTGTTAGACAGGCACAGCAGAAGCTGTTAGACAGAAAGGTCAGAAGCTATTAGACAGGAACAGCAGAAGCTGTTAGACAGAAAGGTCAGAAGCTATTAGACAGGAACAGCAGAAGCTGTTAGACAGAAAGATCAAAAGCTATTAGACAGGAACAGCAGAAGCTGTTAGACAGAAAGGTCAGAAGCTGTTAGACAGGAAAAGCAGAAGCTGTTAGACAGGCACAGCAGAAGCAATTAGACAGGAACAGCAGAAGCTGTTAGACAGGAAAAGCAGAAGCTGTTAGACAGGCACAGCAGAAGCTATTAGACAGGAACAGCAGAAGCTATTAGACAGGAAAAGCAGAAGCTGTTAGACAGAAACAGCAGCAGCGGTTCGCCAGTGAAATCCGCAGCCAACGCCCCACCCACCCACAGGACTGTTTGGCACGGGAGTGACTGCCCTGGTGGTGGCGGTGCTGGCCAGGAAGCTGGAGCTGTCCCGGGCTGAAAAGTACGTGCACAATTTTGTGATTGACATCGAGCTGGACAAGCAGGTGAAACACGCGGCCGCCAACATACTAAAGGAGGGCTGGTTGTCCTACAAGTACAAGAGGGCCGGCAACGCGGCCAAGACGCTGAAGCATCAGCGCCGCCTGCTGCACTCCATTCACCGCATTCGGGAGCTGCGCAATGACCAGAAACGGCTGGCAGACAGCTCTGTGAGCCTCACTGAGATGTACCGCAACCAGGGCTTCATGCTCAACGGCTTGAACTCCGTTCAGGCCAAGGCCAAGGAGTCCGAGACTCGGCTGGCGCGCATCGAAGAAAAACTGGACCGCCTGCTGCAGGCTCGCGCGCTTTGAACACCTGACTCCAAGGCAACCAAACTGGCGAATTCGTCTTTGCCCAACTGTTTAGCGGGTCACCCGTCTCTTGGATTGCAGTTGAATCGCTCGATTTATCGGTTCAAAAGTTAGCTTTCTGTTCAATATTTAGTTGGTTATTATTCTAACTCTGAGGTCTGAAGTTCGAATCCCAGCCAATTGAAATATTTGGTGTTCTTAAGCAAGACACTTCATTCCCCATTGCCTCAGTCCACCCAGCTGTAGAATGGTTGCCAGCATTAGCTGGCGGGTAGAAAACTGGGGCTGTGGCATTCCCCCAGTCCATGGACTGAACAGCTGTACTCAGCCTTTGGAAGCGCCGCGCAGTAGCTTCCGTAAAAATCTCTTAATGAAGTACTATCACACTTTTTACTTTTATTTTTTCACATAATGAATTAGTTTCAAATCAATGTCATTTCTGTTTATTAGAGTACGGAAGCCGGACTCTCTTCAAGCGAGTAGTAGGGAGTGCACTGCTGTTATTCATTATGCTTATATGAAATCCTTCATGACTTGTGATTCTCTCGTTACGAATCAAATCTTTTCAAGCGCATTGGTCTCAGTCCTTGTCTGTGTAATTTGCGTAGTGAGTTTTATTTCTGTTTTAGTCCTTTACTTCACGGCTGGCACACAATGGGTTCAATCCCGAGAGCAGTTTTGTTGAGACTTACTTTCTCTTTTTTTGCGGACTGTTTCCGTTGTTTTTGGCTTTTGTTTTTTGTGATTGCGCATGCGTGTTTCACTCCGAATTGTGTACTGGCGAAGCGTCATAATCGAATAGATGTCGATGCAACGATAAAAACCTCCTTTAATCTCGTGTTTCTTGCTTTATATCGTGAAACTTAAATATATTTGTGTTTCTTTCATATTAAATAAAAAACAGGATTTTCAATGTCTACCGCTTTGCCTAACTTATTCGCATTAGAAACGTCAAATATAGCAGTTTTTTTCTCCCTGTTCCGTGAACATTTCCGTGAAGAAAAAAATAGTTACGTTAAGAAATCAGCACTGCTGTTTTTGTGACAGCGTTATTATTTCTGTGGATTTACTCATCGTGTCTTTATTATTCTCCTATTGTTCTTCGCTGTTTCACTAAAGCTAAAAACGTAATTATTAGCTAAGAGAATATTATAATGATATATCATTGTCTACGTAAATATAGTTTTTTTGCTCTTAGTAGCATTCTTTTACCTCGCGGCTTTTTAGAATCGCACTAAGGATCGATTCAACGACTCTCGTGCGATTTTTGTGCGTCCAAAGAGGAGGCTCCTAGGTATAAATTGTATTGGATTTTAAGTCGATGAAATAATTTGTGACGATCCTTGGTTTTAAATGTATCATTCAAACTACGGCTCGTACATTTGTGTTATTTCGCGTTTGATTCCAACAAATAAAAATCATATTTTTGCTTTCTATCGCTTCTGATCAATGTACAAAGTACGACTTCATACAAAATGTAAGTGCAAAGTTAGTTTTATTTTAGGGAACGATTGATAAAATTGATAAAATATTTCTTGTGTAAGTACTTCATATGGCTAAATTTTGGAACAGTCACGCGTAACGCTCTATTGGGTTTAATTATAGTTACAAAACAGCATTAAAATAGCGTTTCGTTTCAGCGTTTCGATAGAGCTAGAGACATTAAAGAATCGCTTTTTTACCGAAAATGCACCACATAAGGAACATAGCAATAAATAACAATATAATAAAACCAACCTAGATTTACATTACTACATTTGTGCCGCAAGAACAAAAAAGTTTTTTATTGACAAAAACGAAAAGATAACGTGACTATAAATCCCAAAAATAGACAGCTCGATGCACAGCAAGTAGTGCCGCCGGGTACATCCCAAGGTTACTTAAAACATAAATTAAAAAGCGTAAAGCCGTAAATATGAAGCAGAAGTGCAACGTACGATAACTTTAAATACAGCGTTAGGCTTTTAAATATTATAACAAAAAGACGCTAAAAACGTCGCATCCTTGCTTTTAGCTAATATATATACATAAATATTCTGTTTTATAGTAGTTATCTATTACTATATTTGTTGCGCTGCATAAATATCTACAATAAAAGCGTTTATTGCAGTCGCGCACTTTTTAAAACTTGATTTCACGTGATCTTTTATGTCAACTTTAGGTCATAAGGACGTACAGGGTTAAAATTACAAGCATTAAAATATAGTATTATCTTATTATTAATACGTTTCTCGGTAGTAAGCCTCGTCGTATTTTTTTTACGATTCTCTATAATTTTTTATTTCTGCGTCGTGAAAACGCAATAACAGTGTGAAAACTTATTTTAATATTTTTCTATTGAAGCAAAACAAGATCGTACTAAAAGCTTCTGGAAATGTCTGCTGAAATCAATAAAACAGATGGGGAGCAAGATGTAGCGTTCTTGGAGGTAAAGTAATTCTTTAAGTTTACTATTTCAAGATTTTATTAGTTTGCTCACTTGTTGTCGACAATCCAGCTGTCGGTTATGTAATAAACGAAAAAATTTTATTTATATAAATATTTCTATATATTTCTATAAGTATTTCTATATATTCTATATATTTCTATATGCTTTTAATTAATAAAAATTATTAATATAGAAAAATAAATAAAAAAGTAGAATTTTTGTATACAAGTGGAACAACTAAAAGCCTGATGCTCCACTTAATGCACCAACATCTATAGACACTATTTGGTACAAATTTTGTTGACCTCAGAGATTACATTAAAATAATCTAAAATAAGAGTAACTTACTATAAAAAATGTATCTGTTAACAATATCTGCAATATTTTTTAATGAATAAGTTGCAACAAAAAATGTGAACTTTTAATTTAATATTCCAATGATTAGCTTTATTTAAAAAATATGTTTACATACAGAAAGTGATGTCAAATCGCTACTCTGTGTGTCCCATTTCTTCCGTTTTCTCTCGTTGCAACAGTCGGACACGAATTTGCGCACAACTCGATTTGAACCGGAAACTTTCGCCGCTCCAAAGCAGCAGCCAATAGAGGAGCTAGCCAGACAGTCCTGGGGTGGCAAGGCTGAGTTTCTGTTCTCCTGCCTATCTTATGCAGTTGGACTAGGAAATGTGTGGCGATTTCCATACCTCTGCTACAAGGTCGGTCTCTAGCGTTGTTGCTAACATAAGCAATTTCCTGCTAAGTTTAATGATGCATAAAAGTTTTAATAACCAAATTAAAATCCCCACAGAACGGCGGCGGGGCCTTCCTGATCCCATTCGCCAGCATGCTGCTGTTTGTTGGCATTCCGCTTATGTACCTGGAGACTTGCTTTGGCCAGTACTCGGCCACCGGACCAATCACGGTGTGGAAAGCCAGCCCGCTGTTCACTGGTAGGTAAACAGTTCTCCCAACATAACCATTCCAGTGCATCACGTATTTACAAAAGCCTAGGTTTTATATTTATTTCCTTCATCCATGAGGCTAGGCTAGCAATCCATTCTATTCCTTCATCCATGAGGCTGGACTAGCAATCCATTCTATTCCTTCATCCATGAGGCTAGACTAGCAATCCATTCTATTCCTTCATCCATGAGGCTGGACTAGCAATCCATTCTATTCCTTCATCCATGAGCTAGACTAGCAATCCATTCTATTCCTTCATCCATGAGGCTAGGCTAGCAATCCATTATATTCCTTCATCCATGAGGCTAGGCTAGCAATCCATTCTATTCATTCATCCATGAGGCTAGGCTAGCAATCCATTCTATTCATTCATCCATGAGGCTAGGCTAGCAATCCATTCTATTTCTTCATCCATGAAGCTGGACTAGCAATCCATTCTATTCATTCATCCATAAAGCTGGACTAGCAATCCATTCTATTCATTCATCCATGAGGCTAGGCTAGCAATCCATTCTATTTCTTCATCCATGAAGCTGGACTAGCAATCCATTCTATTCATTCATCCATAAAGCTGGACTAGCAATCCATTCTATTCATTCATCCATTTGCAAGACTAGCAATTTCTTTTAGCAATGCAATAAGTATTTTATTAATTGCATTCGCAATTATTGATTAGTAAAATAGTCTATATATCCCATATAAATTGGCAACATAAGCAATGCTTTCCTAATCCTTCTATATAATATAGTGGAATAGTAAGTATTTTTGGTAACCAATGATTTTCGTGACTTTACCTGAGCGAAATGACAAGGTAAAATACATTTATAATTGCTTTGTTTGTTTTGCGCACACTAATTTGCTAGTCGTATTTACTGGTAGACAAACAAAACAAATTGTTGCATTACGTGCTGCTACTAAATTATTTTTCTATGATCTAGCTTAATTCATGGATCTGATAACTTTCTATTAAACTAAATACTCTTATACAATTAATCTGTGTACTCTTAAATGTGTCTATTTTAGTTTTCTCTGGCCAATTATTTGGCATTCCTAACTAACCAATCTTTGCTGTAAAATCTGCACTTACGAGCAGCAGTAATAAATTAGCCGATGACACTAGATCAATTGCTTGAACAATGACTGTTATAATATTCCTAACACTGCACTGTCGGTGAACCCTGAAAAAAATCCAGGATGAACGGAAGTAGGTCAGTAAAGTAGGTCAGAAGAACTTGATTTATTCCCCATAGACTAGAATGAATGTACTTTTAGCCTTCAGTCAGTCAGCTGTGCCTCTTCCCTTTCTCCCTCTCTGTCCGATCCCAGAGGCAACTTGGCGTAAGGCAACAGCGTTCGATTTTCAAAACCGAACCCCAAAATGGGGGTTTTATTGGGGAAAGCAAGGAAAAATATTTCCTCTGACTTCGCTTCGCCTTTTGTACTTCTGCTGCAGGATTTAGGCTATGCTAGATTTCAAGTCTGAATGCGTGACAAAATGTAGCCAGCGTTTCATAGCCTGACACAGTCTGATGAATGAGTCACGTGACAGAATGTAGCCATTATTTCATAGGCTGATGACTGAGTCATGTGACAGAATGTAGCCATTATTTCATAGGCTGATGACTGAGTCACGTGACAGAATGTAGCCAGTGTTTCATAGGCTGATGACTGAGTCATGTGACAGAATGTAGCCATTATTTCATAGGCTGATGACTGAGTCATGTGACAGAATGTAGCCATTATTTCATAGGCTGATGACTGAGTCATGTGACAGAATGTAGCCAGTGTTTCATAGGCTGATGACTGAGTCATGTGACAGAATGTAGCCAGTGTTTCATAGGCTGATGACTGAGTCATGTGACAGAATGTAGCCATTATTTCATAGGCTGATGACTGAGTCATGTGACAGAATGTAGCCAGTGTTTCATAGGCAGATGACTGAGTCACGTGACAGAATGTAGCCAGTGTTTCATAGGCTGATGACTGAGTCACGTGACAGAATGTAGCCAGTGTTTCATAGGCTGATGACTGAGTCACGTGACAGAATGTAGCCAGTGTTTCATAGGCTGATGACTGAGTCACGTGACAGAATGTAGCCAGTGTTTCATAGGCTGATGACTGAGTCACGTGACAGAATTAAATTTCAATTCATTATCCGCAGGCATCGGGTGGTCCATGATTCTAGTGACCTTCTTTGGCAGCATCTATTACAACATGCTGCTGGCCTGGACTCTGATGTACTTTTGGAAGAGCGTCACCGCTTTTGACGGCATACTGCCCTGGACAACCTGCTCCGCCGACTGGAACCCAGGAGGTGATGAGCTCAGGGGAAGTTCTTGTTGAGTAACTCAAAAGTAGTTCACTTTTATTTAAATTGCCAATCAAGACATTGATAGATTCAATTGGTTGCTGAGTGAGTTGATGTAAATCAGAATGGACTGTTTTTATGCATTAAAATGGCTCAATAATAGTTTTGAGATGATATGCGAATGACTGGCTTTAGACTACTCGTAAGAGACTAAAATAATACTATAATACTATAATAATATAATTAATAACTATAATGAAAGAGTCACAAGATCTCACTATATCGCATTAGTCAGTAAAAATCACTATTAGTGTCCTTCAGTCTCTGCAGATAAGGTACTAAAATCCAACCTCCTTAGACTAAAATAGATCGGCTTATCGCCAGCTAATACCAGTGATGAAGGCCAGAGCTATCGATTTTTCAGTCATAAAGATAAGGCCTTTAAACAATCTTGAAAGAAATATCAAGATTTCGTAGGGTTAGTTGGGTTAAATATTTACTAGGACAAACCAATTATTGAAAAGTATCGGCCTTCTATTGATTTGAAAATCTCAGCTCGTCATGGAAATTTTAAAACGATTTGGCTTTAGACATTGGACTGTAGACATTAGAAATTGCATTGTAGACATTAGACATTTGACTGTAGACATTAGAAATTGCATTGTAGATATTTGAAATTTGACTGTAGACATTAGACATTGGATTTTAGGCATTAGACATGGGGTTGAGGGCATCAGACATTGGATTGTAGGCATCAAGTCATCAATCAGGCCATTGTGGGTGGTGTGGACATTCACAGAGCTCCCTACCCGCCTGTCCGCAGACTGCATGCTGATTCGCACAATGTCCGAGCGGAACCGCTGCTGGCGCCAAGGCGGCTTCTTCGCCATCGCGCACAATCACTCCTGCCTGCTGCCAGACGGCCGGAGCTGGCTGATGACCGAGCAACCAGTCGGTGCGCCAGTCGACAACGCCACCGCCGGGGTATTGGAGGAGCTGTACAGCCGGGCCGCCTGGCTCAACTCGACAGGCTGCAACACCAGCCAGCTGGCCAGCCTGCTGGGCACCGTTGACAAGCCCAGATCCTCCAGCGACCTGTACTTTCAGTGAGCCTGCAACAATCACTGTGCTGATGGAATGGATTGCTAGTCTAGGCCATGGATGAAGGAATAGAATGGATTGCTAGTCTAGTCCATGGATGAAGGAATAGAATGGATTGCTAGTCTAGTCCATGGATGAAGGAATAGAATGGATTGCTAGTCTAGCCCATGAATGAAGGAATAGAATGGATTGCTAGTCTAGCCTCATGGATGAAGGAATAGAATGGATTGCTAGTCTAGCCTCATGGGTGAAGGAATAGAATGGATTGCTAGTCTAGTCCATGGATGAAGAAGAATGAAGCAGAATGGATTGCTAGCCTAGCACCTTGTGGCTTGCGAAGCAACAGCAGCAGCTGCACTCTGCACGATTAGTTTCGGCTTGACTGACAGGCAGCTGACAGGCACTTTGACTGAAAGAAAAACAATTGAAAAGCAGCTGAAGTGGCAGAATATCTGTCTGAGCTAATTGACAGTGGAAATTTCCCAAATAGCTTGCAGCCAATTCCCTTCCCCTAGGAAGTGTCCCCAATGTGGTTGTAAAATTTCTGCTTTTCTTTTCGTTGACCGGCGTGGCTTGGCGCATTTGCAGGATTAGGCTCAGAAATAAGCGGCTGATATTGTTGAGTACTAGCGAGCTGAGCTTGCACTTTTTACTGAAACACTTCAAGGGAAATTACTTTTCTTTGAGGAAGGAAGTTGCTTGTCTTAAAAATGTTTTATTTGCCTAAATAGATAATAAATTTAATCATTCCTAGCTCTTTACTCCAGGACTGTATTCTCATTTTCTTTATTGGCTACTAAAAGTAGAGATGTGGGAAGATTCTCACAGAAACCAATAATTCTTACTTTATTCCGCAGCAACTTTGTGCTATCAATATCTGACGGATTTCACGATCTCGGCTTTCCAAAATTGGAGCTGGCCCTCTGCCTGTTCTTGGCCTGGGCCATCGTCATGCTGTGCCTGGTCAGGGGCGTCAAGTCCGCTGGAAAGGTGAGAGCTGGATGCTGAAACCATTAAAGGCTTTTTAAATGATCTGATTAAAGGGTTTGTAGAGTGTTGCGGTGTCATCAAAAGGGTTTGTAGAGGTTGGCGGTTTCATTGAAGGCTTTGTAGAGGGAATTGGCGGTGTCATCAAAGGGTTTGTAGTGGGGGTTGGCGGTGTCATTGAAGGGTTTGTAGAGGTTGGCGGTGTTATTGAAGGGTTTGTAGAGGTTGGCGGTGTCATTGAAGGCTTTGTAGAGTGTGGCGGTGTCATCAAAAGGGTTTGTAGAGGTTGGCGGTTTCATTGAAGGCTTTGTAGAGGGGGTTGGCGGTGTCATCAAAAGGGTTTGTAGAGGTTGGCGGTTTCATTGAAGGCTTTGTAGAGGGGGTTGGCGGTGTCATCAAAGGGTTTGTAGTGGGGGTTGGCGGTGTCATCAAAGGGTTTGTAGAGGGGGTTGGCGGTGGAGGTTGGCGGCCACACCAAAGGATCTGTAGAAAGTCGCGGCCTCATGGAAAGTTCATTATGTTCATTTTATGTTAAAATGATACAAAGTCCCACATTTTCACTCCTGAATTCGCATCTCAGGCTGTGTACTTCACCAGTCTGTTCCCGTACGTTGTGCTCACCATACTGCTCATCCGAGGCCTGACATTGGAGGGCAGTCTCCAGGGACTCGAGTACTTTTTTGTGCCCAAGTGGGAGCGACTGGCTGATCCGAATGTGTGGGGCGATGCAGCCATTCAGGTGAGCAAGTTGCAACAAAATGACTGCAATTGTTCACACTTTTAATGCTACTCGGGCGAGTAGCAATAGAAGAGTTTTATGAACAGAGAACAGATTTATGAACTAATTTTCAGGTATTCTTCTCCCTATCGAGTGGCTGGGGCGGAATTATAGCCCTGAGCAGCTACAACCAGTTTCACAACAATGCCCTGCTGTAAGCTAGCTATCTACTGATATAACTGTAACAATAGGTTCTGTTTTGTAAGCAACAACTTATCCAACTGTAATTCGTTGGTAGGGACGCAATGATCGTGTCTCTTGGCGACGGCGCCACCTCCGTCTACTCCGGTATGACCGTTTTCTGCGTTCTGGGCTACATGAGCCACGTCATGTCACTGCCGATCACCGCTGTGGCGAAGGACGGTGAGCCGCTGCTGCAGCTCCTTCCTATCACCTGCTCTCTACTTCTATTATCTGCTCTCTACTTCTCTTATCTGCTCTCTACTTCTCTTATCTACTCTCTTCTTCCCTTATCTAATCTCTACTTCTCTTATCTGCTCTCTCCTTCTCTTATCTGCTCTCTCCTTCTCATAACTGCTCTCTCCTTCTCTTATCCTCTCTCTACTTCTCTTATCTGCTCTCTCCTTCTCATAACTGCTCTCTCCTTCTCTTATCTGCTCTCTCCTTCTCATAACTGCTCTCTCCTTCTCTTATCCTCTCTCTACTTCTCTTATCTGCTCTCTCCTTCTCATAACTGCTCTCTCCTTCTCTTATCTGCTCTCTCCTTCTCATAACTGCTCTCTCCTTCTCTTATCCTCTCTCTACTTCTCTTATCTGCTCTCTCCTTCTCTTATCTGCTTTCTTCTTATCTTATCTACTCTCTTCTTCCCTTATCTAATCTCTTCTTCCCTTATCTAATCTCTACTTCCCTTATCTAATCTCTACTTCCCTTATCTAATTTCTACTTCCCTTATCTAATCTCTCCTTCTCTTATCTGCTCTCTCCTTCTCTTATCTGCTCTCTCCTTATCTTATCCTCTCTCTCCTTATCTTATCCTCTCTCTACTTCTATTATCTGCTCTCTACTTCTCTTATCTGCTCTCTCCTTCTCTTATCTGCTCTCTCCTTCTCTTATCTGCTCTCTCCTTATCTTATCCTCTCTCTCCTTATCTTATCCTCTCTCTACTTCTATTATCTGCTCTCTACTTCTCTTATCTGCTCTCTACTTCTCTTATCTGCTCTCTACTTCTCTTATCTGCTCTCTCCTTCTCTTATCTGCTCTCATATTCTCTTATCTGCTCTCATATTCTCTTACGAGTATCTGCTCTCTACTTCCCTTATCTAATCTCTACTTCTCTTATCTGCTCTCATATTCTCTTACGAGTATCTGCTCTCTACTTCCCTTATCTAATCTCTACTTCTCTTATCTGCTCTCATATTCTCTTACGAGTATCTGCTCTCTACTTATCTTATCCTCTCTCTCCTTCTCTTATCTGCTCTCTCCTTCTCTTATCTGCTCTCATATTCTCTTACGAGTATCTGCTCTCTACTTCCATTATCTAATCTCTACTTCTCTTATCTGCTCTCATATTCTCTTACGAGTATCTGCTCTCTACTTCCCTTATCTAATCTCTACTTCTCTTATCTGCTCTCATATTCTCTTACGAGTATCTGCTCTCTCCTTCTCTTATCTGCTCTCTCCTTCTCTTATCTGCTCTCTCCTTCTCATAACTGCTCTCTCCTTCTCTTATCTGCTTTCTTCTTATCTTATCTACTCTCTCGTTATCCTATCTACTCACTACTTCTTACAACTATTCTTTAATTGTCTCTTTTTTCTCTCAACATCTCACCCTGTCTCACCCTCTCTCTGCCTGTCTCACCCTTGTGCCTCTTCTGTCTCACCCCGTTTCACCCAGTGTCGCTTTGTCTCAATGTATCTCAATCTGTCTTTCTCTGTCTCACTCATTTCTCCTATGAAGCAGAAACAAATTAAGAAAAGAAAGTATTTCCCTACTGGCTATTTTTTCTGAGTTGCATTTTGTCGCTGCTAATTGGAAATCTAATAGTCTTATTATTATTATTATTAAGCTTTTTGTAATGACAAATCTCACTGCATATTAGTTTCCGTTTGGCAGTTACTTCTGCCTCTAATTTTTCTGTGGTTCACCCGATTCAGATTCCGAAATCTCCCCAGTTTTGTGGGGGATAAAGAAAGAGAACCTGCCAGAAAAGCAAATCGATTCCAAGTAATTAATTTTGCAGCCCACAGAGATGCCAGCAAATACATTCCAACAACACCTGCCTAGCAACTAAGGCTGGCCCCAACTCCAGTCTTGAGTCGGTTATTTTAGTTAAGCTCTCGTCCACTGTTCTATGGTAACTCTGAGTTGGCAATTAAAGCCGCCCAGTCGGTTACGACTGCTATGGGCCCACCAAGTTGATTGGAATTCGCTCCAATTCTCACTTTGCGCTTGCAAATTTTATTTATGAATTGCTTAAAGTACGCGAGATCCTAAAGTACTCAAACTCCGTCTTAATTCGCAGAATTTTCAGATAGATTTTCAGATTTCTGCCTAAGCGCAAATATTTTTCTCATAAGTGCTAGATCCTCAAATAGGATAATTATCCCTAACCACCGTATCCTCTGATAGAATAATTAATCCCTAATGTCATATTCTATGATAGTACAGTTTCTACCAACATAACATCCTTGACTAGCTAAACTAATTATTAACGATATCCTATCCTTAATAATTTTCCCAAACATCATATGTTCATATGGGATAATTTTCCGTAAACATTATATCCTCAGAGGGGAAATTATCCCCCATCATCGGATTCCCTGATGGCATTATTATCCCTTATATCATATTACAAGGTGGCATAGCTTCTACAAACATCATTTCCTTAAATAGAAAATTTTTCCCTAAACATTATCTGCTCATATGGGATAATGTTCCCCGTCATCAAATCCTTAGATTAGATGGTTTCTCTTATCACTACATGCACAGCCCTGAAATTGGAAAATCTCCCCTCTCAGTTCGAAAAGTCATCAATGACCTTATCACAACTATTTCCAGGCGCCGGCCTGGCCTTCGTCCTGTACCCGGACATTGTGACCTCTCTGCCATTGGCGCCATTGTGGGCGGCCCTGTTCTTCGCCATGCTGCTCACCCTGGGCTTTGGCACAATGATCTCAAACGTAAACACTCTCAAAACTGCCCTGTGCGACAACTGGGCCTCGCATCTTAACCGGGGACAGCGGCCTCTACTAGTGCTCATTGCCATCTGCCTGGTGGCCTTCGTGCTGGGCCTGCCCTGCACTACTCGGGTAGGGAGCTGGCCGTGTGGGATAGGGAGCTGGCCGTGTGGGATAGGGAGCTGGCCGTGTGGGATAGGGAGCTGGCCGTGTGGGATAGGGAGCTGGCCGGTGTGGGATAGGGAGCTGGCGGTGTGGGATAGGGAGCTGGCCGTGTGGGATAGGGAGCTGGCCGGTGTGGGATAGGGAGCTGGCGGTGTGGGATAGGGAGCTGGCCGTGTGGGATAGGGAGCTGGCCGTGTGGGATAGGGAGCTGGCCGTGTGGGATAGGGAGCTGGCCGTGTGGGATAGGGAGCTGGCCGGTGTGGGATAGGGAGCTGGCGGTGTGGGATAGGGAGCTGGCCGTGTGGGATAGGGAGCTGGCGGTGTGGGGTAGGGAGCTGGCGGTGTGGGGTAGAGTGATGTTGGTGTGGGTTAGGGAGCTGAGAGAAAGACGGGAGTGAGACAACTAGAGAGTAGGGTGAGATATCTGAGAGAGTAGGGTGAGACAACTAGAGAGTAGGGTTAGAAAACTAGAGAGAGCAGAGTGACACAACTAGAGAGAGTAGGTTAAGAAAACTAGAGAGAGTAGGTTAAGAAAACTAGAGAGAGTAGGTTAAGAAAACTAGAGAGAGTAGGTTAAGAAAACTAGAGAGAGTAGGGTGAGACAACGATAGCTGTCATTAAAAACACTCATACACTCACTGCCGAAATTGCATCATCAGGGAGGAATGTTCGTGCTGCAGCTTTTGGACAACTACTGCTGCACCTATTCAGTGCTGATTGTTGGCTTCGCTGAGCTCGTGGTCATCACCTGGGTCTACGGCGCCGATCGTTTCTTAGAAAATGTGGCCGAAATGCGCCACGGCCGGCCAGTTAGCAAGGTGTGGAAGTACATCTGGAAGTACTTCTCGCCTCTGGTCATCCTGGCCGTGGCCACGTTCACCTATGCTTCAGTGAAGCCTTCAAAATACGCCAACTATACTTTTCCTAAGGCGGCCGACATTTTAGGTGCCGTAATCTCCGTACTGGTGGTGATGCCCATTCCAGGAGTGGCCATCTACAAGATCTGCAAGATCAAGTCCGCCGATCCTCTTCTGCAGGTCGGTCTGTCCTTTCTGAGCAGAGTAGGACGAACACCTGACAGAGTAGGATAGACACCTGACAGAGTAGGATAGACACCTGACAGAGTAGGATAGACACCTGACGGAGTAGGATAGACACCTGACGGAGTAGGATAGACACCTGACGGAGTAGGATAGACACCTGACGGAGTAGGATAGACACCTGACAGAGTAAGATGGACATCTGACAGAGTAGGATGGACATCTGACAGAGTAGGATGAACACCTGACAGAGTAGGATAGACACCTGACAGCTAACATGTTCTATTACAGCTAGTTATGTTGAAAAGGGCTTTTAAAATAATTGATTTGCAAATCAGGCAAGTGCAATGCTAATTTCCATTGACATTGCAGAAGATCAAGCTGCTGCTGAAACCGGACCGCGAATGGGGCCGCGAAATGGGCCGCAAGCCGCGCGGATTCTATGCCGCTAATGACCCGGCGGCCGCCTACGAGTCTCAGGTGAGACTGCCGACTCAGTCAATCTCACTGCCGCATCCAGTCTCACTTATGTCTCACTATGGTCTCACTTATGTCTCACTTAGTCTCACGTCTGTCTCCCGAGTCTCACTTCTGTCCCCAAGATCTCACTTCTGTCCCCCCAGATCTCACTTCTGTCTCCCCCCAGTCTCACTTCTGTCTCCCCAGTCTCACTTCTGTCCCCCAGATCTCACTTCTGTCTCCCCCCCAGTCTCACTTCTGTCTCCCCAGTCTCACTTCTGTCTCCCGAGTCTCACTTCTGTCTCCCCAGTCTCACTTCTGTCTCCCCAGTCTCACTTCTGTCTCCCCAGTCTCACTTCTGTCTCCCGAGTCTCACTTCTGTCTCCCCAGTCTCACTTCTGTCTCCCCAGATCTCACTTCTGTCTCCCGAGTCTCACTTCTGTCTCCCGAGTCTCACTTCTGTCTCCCCAGATCTCACTTCTGTCTCCCCAGTCTCACTTCTGTCTCCCGAGTCTCACTTCTGTCTCCCCAGTCTCACTTCTGTCTCCCGAGTCTCACTTCTGTCTCCCGAGTCTCACTTCTGTCTCCCCAGTCTCACTTCTGTCTCCCGAGTCTCACTTCTGTCTCCCCAGTCTCACTTCTGTCTCCCGAGTCTCACTTCTGTCTCCCGAGTCTCACTTCTGTCTCCCGAGTCTCACTTCTGTCTCCCCAGTCTCACTTCTGTCTCCCCAGTCTCACTTCTGTCTCCCCAGTCTCACTTCTGTCTCCCCCATCTCGCACTCTTTCGCGCTGTCTCACTCTGTTGTAAAAGATGTAGTAAACTAGAGCTCTCTCTTATTCATTCACTGACCTTCAGAAGTCTCTTTGCAACAAAACATTCCGCAGCAACCGCTCGCGGCCACCGGTGCCTTCATCAACTCGTCATCCAACATCGCGGCTTCTCGAGTGTTTATGCAAAATCAAATTTGAATGCTGGTTCACCGGTCGGATCTGAGAATAGCACTGCGATAACAGTTTGCAGATGCATGCGAGTTACGTTTTTCTCTTATTTACCTGCTTTTTCTCTTAGATTTGTGTAATTGCTTTGATGAAGAAGACAAGAATCTAGCTTTTTGCAGGAGGGCTGTGACCAATGGCACATCATTTGGTGACACTACATCCGCAGGCAGTGACGAGGCAATTCTGCCCATTTCGCAGACTCCTGAGCATGAGCACACACGCACACTGTACGCAGGCATACACTCACACAGGTGTGTACAATTGCCTTGACTTTCTCGTCGTCAGGCAGTGTACACTCTCACTGTGCCTTCTTGGTTGGCCCTCAAGGACGTAAATTGCACGACAAGCCCCCAAGCCATCTCTCCGTGGCTGCGCCCTCAAATTAATGTGGCCTCGCCGCGGAATCGAGTTCAAGGACCTTGGTGCGAGTCTAAAATGCTTTAATCACTCTGTCCTGATTAGTGTCCGAATGGATTAGTGTCCGAATGGATTAGTGTCCGAATGGATTAGTGTCCGAATGGATTAGTGTCCGAATGGATTAGTGTCCGAATGGATTAGTGTCCGAATGGATTAGTGTCCGAATGGATTAGTGTCCGAATGGATTAGTGTCCGAATGGATTAGTGTCCGAATGGATTAGTGTCCGAATGGATTAGTGTCCGAATGGATTAGTGTCCGAATGGATTAGTGTCCGAATGGATTAGTGTCCGAATGGATTAGTGTCCGAGTGGATTAGTGTCCTATTGGATTAGTGTCCGAGTGGATTAGTGTCTGAGTGGATTAGTGTCCGAATGGATTAGTGTCCGAATGGATTAGTGTCCGAATGGATTAGTGTCCGAATGGATTAGTTTCCGAATGGATTAGTGTCCGAATGGATTAGTGTCCTAATGGATTAGTGTCCTATTGGATTAGTGTCCGAGTGGATTAGTGTCCGAGTGGATTAGTGTCTGAGTGGATTAGTGTCCGAATGGATTAGTGTCCGAATGGATTAGTGTCCGAATGGATTAGTGTCCGAGTGGATTAGTGTCCTATTGGATTAGTGTCCGAGTGGATTAGTGTCTGAGTGGATTAGTGTCTGAATGGATTAGTGTCCGAATGGATTAGTGTCCGAATGGATTAGTGTCCGAGTGGATTAGTGTCCTATTGGATTAGTGTCCGAGTGGATTAGTGTCTGAGTGGATTAGTGTCTGAATGGATTAGTGTCCGAGTGGATTAGTGTCCGAATGGATTAGTGTCCGAATGGATTAGTGTCCGAATGGATTAGTTTCCGAATGGATTAGTGTCCGAATGGATTAGTGTCCTAATGGATTAGTGTCCTATTGGATTAGTGTCCGAGTGGATTAGTGTCCGAGTGGATTAGTGTCTGAGTGGATTAGTGTCCGAATGGATTAGTGTCCGAATGGATTAGTGTCCGAATGGATTAGTGTCCGAATGGATTAGTGTCCGAATGGATTAGTGTCCGAATGGATTAGTGTCCGAATGGATTAGTGTCCGAATGGATTAGTGTCCGAATGGATTAGTGTCCGAATGGATTAGTGTCCGAATGGATTAGTGTCCGAATGGATTAGTGTCCGAGTGGATTAGTGTCCTATTGGATTAGTGTCCGAGTGGATTAGTGTCTGAGTGGATTAGTGTCCGAATGGATTAGTGTCCGAATGGATTAGTGTCCGAATGGATTAGTGTCCGAATGGATTAGTTTCCGAATGGATTAGTGTCCGAATGGATTAGTGTCCTAATGGATTAGTGTCCTATTGGATTAGTGTCCGAGTGGATTAGTGTCCGAGTGGATTAGTGTCTGAGTGGATTAGTGTCCGAATGGATTAGTGTCCGAATGGATTAGTGTCCGAATGGATTAGTGTCCGAGTGGATTAGTGTCCTATTGGATTAGTGTCCGAGTGGATTAGTGTCTGAGTGGATTAGTGTCTGAATGGATTAGTGTCCGAGTGGATTAGTGTCCGAATGGATTAGTGTCCGAATGGATTTGTGTCCGAATTGATTAGTTTCCGAGTGGATTAGCGTCCGAATGGATTAGTGTCGAATGGATTAGTGTTTGAATGGATTAGTGTCCGAATGGATTAGTGTCCTAGTGGATTAATGCCCGATCGGATTAGTGTCCGAATGGATTAGTGTTTGAATTGATTAGTGTTTGAATGGATTAGTGTCCTAATGGATTAGTGTCCTAATGGATTAGTGTCCTAATGGATTAGTGTCCTAATGGATTAGTGTCCTAATGGATTAGTGTCCTAATGGATTAATGTCCGATTGGATTAGTGTCCTAATGGATTAGTGTCCTAATGGATTAGTGTCCTAATGGATTAATGTCCGATTGGATTAGTGTCCGAATGGATTTGTGTTTGAATTGATTAGTGTTTGAATGGATTAGTGTCCGAATGGATTAGTGTGCGAGTGGATTAATGTGCGAGTGGATTAATGTGCGAGTGGATTAGTGGTTAAGTGGATTCGTGTCTGAACAAATTAAAATTACAGTATTTTTTTCATACATTGGAATGATTCAACTTGTCTTGCCTCGCCCTTGTTTTACAATATTTTCATATTTAATATTTATTCAGTGTTGAAGAATAATTTATTTTCATTCTTAAATTTCGTCATAAAACGCACTAAAATAAAGAATCATTTGCAGTTTGCCATTCAGTCTGCGTGATCTCGGTTTCTACTTTTTGTAGTCACGAATTTCAATGACTGCATATTCAAGCTGCGACATTTTTGGGCAAGCAAACGTTTAAAACTGTAAGCCCATATTTTTTAGTATTTTTGTCGAAACAATTTTATTGTGTGTTTTGTCGAAGTGTGGTTTCTGATTTCAAAATAAAACTCTGTTAATGAGTGGATGCGACAATTTTAGGTAAAGCATATACTGCACAATTTACGAGAACTTATAACGGAAGCAAGAATCTTCAGATTAGTTAGAATCGAAGCTAGAATCGTAGCAGAAGCATTTTTTAGAATCGAAGCTAGAATCGTACCAAAGCCATTTTTTAGAATCGAAGCTAGAATCGTACCAAAGCCATTTTTAGAATCGAAGCTAGAATCGTACCAAAACCACTTTTAGAGTCGAAGTCAAAGTCAAAGAAAAACAAAGTTATTTTCCGTCTAAGATTTTAACTATTTTTAAGCGCTTGCAGCTTTTTTATTGAGTGTTCATTTGACTCGCTGTTGTTTGATGAAGCTTTTGAAATTTTTTGAAATTGTTTAAAACATATTTTTATATTTAGTTCTCTGTCAAATTACAAAGAAACATGACTTAATTCGAAAAAATCTCTGGAACGCTTGCATAAAGGTGCTATAGGAATTCTCCTATTGCACAAATTGCACAGAACGAAGGTATCCTACAGATCCCACAGATCTCCAAGTCTTATGTTATGTTAAGTTATGCCTAAATGGGTGCTTCCGCTACCAGACACCCCGACGAGAGTCGTTGAATATCTCAACGAAGCCAATTTCTTGTGACTGTTTGAAAAAAAATACGTATATTTTAGGAGATACAGAAAAATATGTGGGTATCTGAAACTTTTGCTCCTGTCGTAAATAATCACCAGTTTTTATTCTCACCGAAGTCCACAATAAAAGGTGGTTAAGCTCATATTGAAACACTTTTGTGTCAGACTATTCTTCTTGCTTTTTTTCTCAGACAGATGGGTACAATTTTTCCTTCGGAATTATATTAAAATCTAAGCTGTATTGATGGATCAGGGGTATAGTAAATTGAGGGATTAGCCCAAAAATTTGTGTAATCTGTGTAATTTGTGTAAAGGCTTGTCGAAAATAGTTTGTGCAGGCTAAGACTTCGTGCACTCGGTAGATCTTTTGATTGTTGTAAAAAGGCAGCATCAAATGTCAGTTTTGGAATTGTCAAGTTATTTGTTTTCATCAGTGCAGAAAAATAATTATACATAAAAAGTAAACTATAAGAGCCTGAAAAAGTACATACAAATATATTTTACTGCTATATCACAACTTTAAATTCTCACAACTTGAAGGGGTTCAGATTGCTAGTCTACTATACTAAAGATGAAAATCTTGTTGGCTTGGTTGCGCGTAACCGCTATTTTCCCAGACAGCTCAAACGATTTTCACAGTTTCTCCATTAAAAGATGCCAAATCTGGGGACATATTTATACGTATTTTCTATAATGCTAACGATTGACTCGATTTACTTCGTATTTCTAGAATAGATAAACACTGCTTGATAACACTCATTGTTGCTTAACTGTGGGACTTTGAATTGGAGTCGGGTTTTCTGCGTTTTTCTATTCGTATTCACGAATAGTCCCCAGATTTTTATACGTGTTTTTAACAGTAGCACCCAGACAGTAAAATATCTGCTGTGATGTTGCTCAAAGCATGAGCTCATCACATAATAGTTAGTTTTGTTAGATGTAAGTTGTTGTGATGCATGATTCGATATTTATAATCTAAGGAAGTTACAAATATATTAGCATAAAAAAATTTCTCTGTTCTGCAAATATTTTGGAAATCCACGTTTTTATCAGGTTTGTTTAAACAATTATGATAGAGTTTCAAAGAATTTCAAGAATATAAGCGCATCTATAGCTGTCAGTCCCGGTACACCGGCTGTCCGGGCATAGCCGGAACCACTCGAGCCACGCGTGGCTTTCCCTGCTGAGCTGGCGGGGCTCGCTGCGGCTGGGAGTGCGCCTGCAACTGCGGCGGGGCCTTCCGCGCGGTCGCCTCCTGCCGCTTGATCATCTGCATCCGGCTCACTGACGGAAACCGAGCCGGCTTCGGCGCCTTCTGGTCAACCTTTGTCTGAGGCTTCGTCATGCCAGTCGGCAGGTCGTCTCCGGCTAGGCTGGTGTCCGAAGTGCGCCCGGTGTCCATACTGGCGTCCGAGCCGCTGACCTTCTCGGGGTCGTCAACCTCCTGGACGGCTAGAACTCGGCTCAGGGCTCGAATCGCGGCCTGACGCTTGTGTCGCAGCTGGGTCTTCCACTGCTTGCGATCTTTGTAGCCCTTCGCTGCTGTCTGAAGCTCGGCGATGACAACGAAGAACAGTTCGCAAAGCTCGCAGACTGTTAGCAGGGACATGCCCAGGTAGAGCCCGAGAATGCCGCCGATGCTGGAGAACAGGTCGAATATCTGGACCGACTCGGTCTCCTTCACCAGCTCGCTGAAAGCCGTGTAGGCTCCCAGACTGACCTGAGCAAAGTTGCTGGAAAAGTCGCGCTGGACGTCAGCAACCGAGGTAAGGTTGCGCAGGAAGTAGTAGAAGGTGTCCGGCACTGAGACATTGTTGGCTAACAGCCGGTTGATGGCCTCGTTCAACACGCTGTCCTTGCACGTGACTGCCAGACTGTTCAACGGCCAGGAGGTCATGGAGATGACCGGTGTGTAGATTCGTTCAATGCAGTTTGGCACGCACTGGGCCACAATCTGATTGAAGTATGTGCTCTTCGTCTCTATGCGCAGCTTCTCGCAGTTTCGTTTAACAATGAACGCGGTTTTGTTGGTGGAGCTGTCCAGGTACTGGCAACGGCTGGCGTTCAGACGCTCGGCGGCGGTGGTGTAGGGCGGCGCTATTCGGGTGGAGAAGCAGTTGCAGTCGGTCAGGATTTTGTCCAGCAGCATGCGGTACTGGCAGTCGATGCGGTTGCGAATGAAGCGAATGCGGCTCGCCGAGGAGTCCTCGTAGTAGACGAAGCCGTTGTCGTTCTTGCACGGCTTTGAGTCGCGGTTCACGTAGCTGTGGGAATATCGAGGTCATTGTGAGCCACAATTCTTGTCAGAACCCTAACTGGGACTTGGAGCCTAAATTACTAAGCTAAATAACTACTGTTGCGTCGGCGCCAAGGTCCTTTAATTGGTATCCGCTTCCATACCGTGTGTTGTCACAACCAATGAAAGACTAACCGTCATTAACTAGGTCGTCACAATCCCCCAGTCCCTCAGAAGGTTATCACAACCCGGGTGGTCTAGTGGTTTGGTAGTCTCAATACCCCAGTCCTTTAGTGGATTGTCCCAGACGTATTAGTATTTCACTAAGTCTTCACAATGTCTCAGGTCCTTGAGCAGGTTATTACAACTCAGCTGGTCTCAATATTTTCCCTGTGTCAAAAACGATTGGGAAATTAACGCAAATCAAAATCCCCTAATTGCTGCATTCAGACTTACTTCATGGGACAAGGTAATTTTTTAAAGGAAAGTTTTTCGCTTTTTGAAACCTCAGCCCACTGACCATTCGTGGTGCAATGAGGCACCCCAACTCGCTAAATTAGGCATCACTCAGCAAAAAACACCTTTGTCTCTGCTAACAGCGAGACTAAAAAAACTGCAAATGCTCCGTTCGCTTTGAGAAAACATGCCAAGAACTCAGGAGCAATTAATTGGGCCATCGATCACTGCTTCTCAAACTTCTAGAATCCGGTGCCCCGACTCTCGTCTCTCACAGCCACCTCCGTGTTGTCGACTGCAATCACAGAGACCAGATTACAACAGGTAGGCCATGCAGGTATCGGATTGCATCTAGACTGCTGAGTCTCACATTTCGCTTGAAAAAATTCTCCCTAAGTTCTTATCCTCCACTGCTTTTGTAGCTCCATTTTTCGAGTCTTTTTTTCTAGAGGAAAGGTGATTGCATGGCCTATGGATACAAATGAGACGGGAGGTTTTAGCCTTGTTTCAAAACCTTTATGAGTTGCTTGCTTTCTTTGAAGCGAGAAATGAAAATCGGCTTACTTTTGGTTGGAAATACTCGTATAAACCTAAATGCCTGGAACCTTCTATACTCATTGAGTTCTGACTCGACTATAAAACTCAATGTGTTCTGACTCACCTGTGGTGACACTATGGGTTCTGACTCACCTGTGACACTATGGGTTCTGACTCACCTGTGACACTATGGGTTCTGACTCACCTGTGACACTATGGGTTCTGATTCACCTGTGGTGACACTATGGGTTCTGACTCACCTGTGACACTATGGGTTCTGACTCACCTGTGACACTCTATGGGTTCTGACTCACCTGTGACACTATGGGTTCTGACTCACCTGTGACACTATGGGTTCTGACTCACCTGTGACACTATGGGTTCTGACTCACCTGTGACACTATGGGTTCTGACTCACCTGTGACACTATGGGTTCTGACTCACCTGTGACACTATCGCTTCTGACTCACCTGTGACACTATCGCTTCTGACTCACCTGTGACACTCAATGGGTTGTGATTCACCTGTGACACTCTATGGCTTCTGACTCACCTGTGACACTATGGGTTCTGACTCACCTGTGACACTATCGCTTCTGACTCACCTGTGACACTCAATGGGTTGTGATTCACCTGTGACACTCTATGGCTTCTGACTCACCTGTGACACTCTATGGGTTGTGATTCACTTGTGACACTCTATGGCTTCTGATTTACCTGTGACACTCTATGGGTTGTGATTCACTTGTGACACTCTATGGCTTCTGACTCACCTGTGACACTCAATGGGTTGTGATTCACCTGTGACACTCTATGGCTTCTGACTCACCTGTGACACTATGGGTTCTGACTCACCTGTGACACTATCGCTTCTGACTCACCTGTGACACTCAATGGGTTGTGATTCACCTGTGACACTCTATGGCTTCTGACTCACCTGTGACACTCTATGGGTTGTGATTCACTTGTGACACTCTATGGCTTCTGATTTACCTGTGACACTCTATGGGTTGTGATTCACTTGTGACACTCTATGGCTTCTGACTCACCTGTGACACTCTATGGGTTGCGATTCACTTGTGACACTCTATGGCTTCTGATTTACCTGTGACACTCTTTTGTGATCAATGTTCGTGCTCAAACAGAGCAGGTGCTGTTTAGAGACTTCCTTGATTTTTCTAGTCCGCAATAAATTTAACAAAACTTTTGTAATCGGGCCATAAACAAATTTTGAAGCGTCAAGTGATCCCCTCCTAATGCATGCTTGCTAGGCTTTTCTTGTACTCTTGCCCCCTAGAAACACTCTATATATTGACCAAAAGGATAGTGTTTTAGACTAGTTCATGGCCTCTTTAAGTCCTCTACTCACCGATGCTCAACCATCTGGAAGTTCACATAGGACTGCACACCGGGTGACAGGTTTATGTAGTCCCTCGGGTAGTGATCCTTGTCGCCATAGAACAGGATGGCGCCGCCGGATTTGGAAGCGTCATACTCGCCCTCGAAGGTGATGCCCGCGGTCAGCATGCTGTAGATTGTTTGGCTGTTTTCGTTCGACACAACCGGTGCCGTGTCGGTGAACAGAATCTGGCGTTTTACGGAGATGAACAAAGCTAAAAATAGATTTGTATTGTCCAAAGCGTCAAGGCACATCTAGCGAACTCACAAGATCCAGCTTGAACTCCACAATGTCCTTGGTCGCATTGACCAGCTGGTCCGATGGCTGGAACCGGAAGCAGTTGCCGAACTTGCTGTCCCAGAAGCCGCTGAAGTCCGCGAAGCTGCAGCTGATGCCCTTGTAGCGGCAGCGCACAATGAACCACTCCTGCTTGTGGCCCAGGTATTTCAGCAGCAGGTTCGAGTCGAAAACATCGCGGGAAACCTGGAATTGAGAGGTTTCGAACTCGAGGTGAGACGAGACGAAATCTTGGAGAGTTGTAAAAGGAAATTGAGATGAAATGAGATTATAGCAACTTCCCCACCAACTGAGAGAAGGGGGTGAGTGGTTGGGCGGTTAACCCGTTTGCCTCTCGCAGCAAGGTCCCTGAGCTCGATTCAGCGGCGAGGCCACATTCAGTTGAGACGGAGACGCGGAGAGAAGGCTTGGGGGCTTGTCGTACAATTTACGCCCTTGAGGGCCAACCAACAAGGCACAGTGAAGTGTACACTGCCTGAAGATGAGAAAGTCAGGGCAGATGTACACACCTGTGTGAGCATGAGCCTGCGTACGGTATCTGTGTGCATGTGTGCTCAGGAATCAGCGAAACGGGCAGAATTGTCTCTTCGCTGGCTGCAGGTCTAGTGTCGCTAAATTAAGGCCATTGCCTGCAGCCCTCCGGCAATTATTTTTGTTATTAATGGAGAAGATAATTATAGTGGAGAAAATAAACTTAAAAATAAACGACGCAATTCACTTTTTAAACATATTACCAAGTTATTTGTCGGGTGCCCTTAGTTCTCGGGAGTTCTAATCTCAATCCAAGGTAGACAATTGGTACCTTTGAGCTAGACTATTAATTCCCTATCGCTTCAGTTTGCTCGGCTGTAAAATGGGTTGGTGAGCAGCATGAGCTGGGGGCACAAATTCGGGTTGGTGTGGCGGCCTGCCCAGTCCATGGACTGTACAGAAGTACACACGAGATGAGACGATGAGAAGACTCGCCAGCTGGGACGCAGGCACCAACCTGCAGCAGGATGTCGGAGGACAGTTCCAGCCCCTTGGTGACAACGTTGGTCTGCACGGCAGTGGCCTGGGCGTACATCTGGCCGAACACATCCGGCCTCTTGGTGACAGTTTCGTAATAGTTTGTAGAAGACACAGGCGCCACAGAGCACAGAGTGATGTCCGGAGTCTGAAACTGAATGGCGCCAGGTGAAATCGTGGCCGATATTGGAGTTGACATGTAGTTGGTGACAAGCAGGGCCAGGTTATAACCGAAGCCGCCCATTGAAGCTAGGAGGAAGATCAGCCACATGCAGCGAATCGGCATGGACTGGCTCTCGTAGGCCCTATTAAAGCCGTGCGCTGTGGTTGACCGCACAAACTCGTTGATTGACTGGACACCGATCTCCATTGCTTGGTTGATTTGGGGAGAGCTGAGATGATGAACTGGACTGCGCTGCACTGAACTTGGATCCAAGGCCTTTTATCCTTGCTGGCGCGGACTGCTGGCATAGGACAGCCAATGGCGGTGGGAAAGCATTTTGTGTTGGGGGGTTAACTCATCGATTATTGAAGCAAGGGAATCGTTTAGCTATTTTATGAATGAAGTCTAATTAGAGCTAATTGGTTGTTGGTTGCCTTTGTTCTGATAATAAATTAGCTTACTTGGTCCACGGTTTGTCAGCGTTTTAACTTCCTAAAAATATAGGTACAATGAGACACGCTTTGGTGACCACGGGGTCTGTTGTCTCTACTTTCTAGACTTTTATTGCATTCTTAATTTCCTTTCGCAGCAGAGTAGCAGGGTTTTGTATAGGACAAGATGGCTTACAAATCTGCCCTCGAAATATTAAGAGCCACGCTGCGGACTCGAACACAGGAACTGATGAACAGGTGAGGGTAGCCTGAGTGACTAGGTGAGGGTAGCCTGAGTGACTAGGTGAGGGTAGCCTGAGTGACTAGGTGAGGGTAGCCTGAGTGACCAGGTGAGGGTAGCCTGAGTGACTAGGTGAGGGTAGCCTGAGTGACTAGGTGAGGGTAGCCTGAGTGACTAGGTGAGGGTAGCCTGAGTGACCAGGTGAGGGTAGCCTGAGTGACCAGGTGAGGGTAGCCTGAGTGACTAGGTGAGGGTAGCCTGAGTGACCAGGTGAGGGTAGCCTGAGTGACCAGGTGAGGGTAGCCTGAGTGACCAGGTGAGGGTAGCCTGAGTGACCAGGTGAGGGTAGCCTGAGTGACCAGGTGAGGGTAGCCTGAGTGACCAGCTGAGGGGTAGCCTGAGTGACCAGCTGAGGGGAATTAAGAATCTTGCTCAAGGACAAATTTTGGATAAACAAGCAGTTCCATTGGACCATAAAGAGTTTTTTGTGTCCCAAGGGGTTTTTAATAGCCGAAATACTTTGATCCGATATGTCTCGAAAAAAGTGCTAGCAAAGAATGAGGCACAGAAGCGAATAAGACGCACACCAGACAGAACTAGATCAATCTAGAAGCTGATCCGCTTGATTTCGGCCAGAAGAAACGACTTGAAGAAAATGTGATCGGCCTGTTGGCTCTGACTGGAGGCTAGGCTGAGTGTGAAGGAAAAGACAGAAGTGCTTGCAACCGAGGGTCATGTGATTCCGTTGCCATAGCAACAGTGCGTTAGCGGGGGTACGTTCTTTGTATTTTGGCTTCTATTTTTCTGAGCAATTTATTTCTCCTCTCTCGCCATGTTTTCTCAGTCAATAAAGTGAGGGACGCGAATCCAAAACTGGAGCCATCGCTGCTCCGTTGGCCCTCCTAAAGGCCCTGCCAGACCTCATCGCTTCATCAAACGATTGAGAACAGCCGTTTCACACAATTGCTACAAACTTTGATTCATGTTTCATTTCCGTAGCCGTAAAAATGTTATTTTAATGGCAGCATCAAACACGGGAATTCATTGATGGATTGAATTGCTGATGTTGTCACAGCTTGTTGCTTTTAGCTATGCGGCCTACTAAAACTTGTGAAGTTTTGGTGCATATCACTCTGCTTGCGTGAGTGTACACTTTGGGTAATAATTGAGAATTTTAGCCACTGTCATAGTTGCCAGGTAATATTATCCTGCACTACTGAAGCAATTATCTCGTAGAAATGTAGTTCCAGCAGAACTATCTGCCTTGATAAAATGCCGCTGACGGTATCAAATGCAATGCCGCTTTTTTAAATACGGAAGCATTTGCATCAAACAATATATTGATCAATCTACTATTGACAAAGTTTACAGTCCGAGGCGGCGAGGATGCTGGCAGCGCAAACTAGACGTCTACATTTCCTACCGCTAGTCGCGCTTAGACGCTTAGAAATTCTGAGCTTTTAGCTCCATTAAACAGCTGTGATATATAGCTTTTAAAATCACTGAGTCACCCGCGACACTGTGGGTTTCCACGCATCTGTGACACTCTATGGGTTCTGACTCACCTGTGACACTCTATGGCTTCTGACTCACCTGTGACACTCTATGGCTTCTGACTCACTTGTGACACTCCATGGGTTCTGACTCACCTGTGACACTCTATTTGTTCCGACTCACCTGTGACACTCTATGGCTTCTGACTCACCTGTGACACTCTATGGGTTCCGACTCACCTGTGACACTCTATGGGTTCTGACTCACCCGTGACACTCTATGGGTTCTGATACACCTGTGACACTCTATGGGTTCTGACACACCTGTGACACTCTATGGGTTCTTACACATCTGTGACACTAAGGGTTCTGAGTGACAAAAAGGGATCAATGAAATAGCTCGAAAAAGTGAAAGAAACATTGTTGTCGATTTAGGTGAAATATTGCAGACAATATATTATTTTTATCAATAGTTTTGCTTCTACTCGTTGCTCAGTAAATGCTTAAAGTTGAAACAACAGCATGCGTATAGTAAGAAGAAATCTTTCATTAGAATAATTCAGTCTGCTCATTTTTCAACTATGGAGACGAGTAAAAATGATTCAGTAAACACACATAAATAATTAGACTTTATTCAAAAGCATAACGTCAGCAAGCAACAGTGTTGCTATGAGAAGCAAATACTCGCACAAGTGGTCATGGAAATGTTACAGGAAGTATTGATTTTATGTTTTTAGATTGTTTCATATTCGAGGAAAGCCCCATTAATTTTTTTTGCCGAGCGTAATCAAGACGCTACTAATAGTCGAATCTACAGGTGCAATTCAAAATGCTGACGAATTACGTAATCACGCATTGGACGCTCTTGGCGGTGACTGGCCAGCTCCGGGTACGGCTGACGGACTGTCCGATGAAACTGCTGACAATGCGGAGATGGATATTGGGATTAAGTTAGTGGCTATGAGCTGAGGTAGATCTGTTTTTTACCCAATGGGTTCTGAGAGATCTGTTCTGTACAGTGAGTTCTGAGAGATCTGTTCTGTACAGTGGGTTCTGAGAGATCTGTTCTGTACAGTGGGTTCTGAGAGATCTGTTCTGTACAGTGGGTTCTGAGAGATCTGTTCTGTACAGTGGGTTCTGAGAGATCTGTTCTGTACAGTTGGTTCTGAGAGATCTGTTCTGTACAGTGGGTTCTGAGAGATCTGTTCTGTACACAGTTGGTTCTGAGAGATCTGTTCTGTACACAGTTGGTTCTGAGAGATCTGTTCTGTACACAATGGGTTCTAAGAGATCTGTTCTGTACAGTGGGTTCTGAGAGATCTGTTCTGTACAGTGGGTTCTGAGAGATCTGTTCTGTACAGTGGGTTCTGAGAGATCTGCTGTGTACAAAATTAGTTCTGAGAGATCTGTTCTGTACACAATGGGTTCGATGTACACGCACCTAATACACGCTTATTGTACATACTCTTTCTTACCTGCCCTTTGTTTAACCGTTAGTTTATTTGAATAGTGACATTATTCTCGTAACAGTCAGTAACAATAAAAGCTAACGATTTGTAGTGCTGCTTTAGTTCTCAGCCAAGGCATGATGTGATTAATGCGTGACCTATGTCATTTCATCACAATCCATTGTGGTAGCAGCTTCATATATGACGGATGATAAACACCATGTTTATACACAGTCTTCAGCAGTAAAACTGTTATTGCACAAATGTCACTAGACACAAAGTGCCAGACTAAAAGCACAGATTATTATTTATAAAAGCTCACACCCCAATGCCCAGCTGATGAATACTGAGGTCTGATTGATTTAGGGTGCAGAAAGGTAAATACCGAATACAAAAAAAATTATTTAATAATGCACCTCATCTGCGTGTCATTCTACTAATAGTAACACTGATAGAAGCGTCTATTGCTCCTAACCCTCACCTGGTCACTCAGGCTACCCCTCACCTCGTCACTCAGGCTACCCCTCACCTGGTCACTCAGGCTACCCCTCAACTGGTCACTCAGGCTACCCCTCACCTGGTCACTCAGGCTACCCCTCACCTCGTCACTCAGGCTACCCCTCACCTGGTCACTCAGGCTACCCTCCCCTGGTCACTCAGGCTACCCCTCACCTGGTCACTCAGGCTACCCCTCACCTGGTCACTCAGGCTACCCCTCAACTGGTCACTCAGGCTACCCCTCAACTGGTCACTCAGGCTACCCTCACCTGGTCACTCAGGCTACCCTCACCTGGTCACTCAGGCTACCCCTCACCTGGTCACTCAGGCTACCCCTCACCTAGTCACTCAGGCTACCCCTCACCTGGTCACTCAGGCTACCCCTCACCTGGTCACTCAGGCTACCCCTCACCTGGTCACTCAGGCTACCCTCACCTGGTCACTCAGGCTACCCCTCACCTGGTCACTCAGGCTACCCCTCACCTGGTCACTCAGGCTACCCCTCACCTGGTCACTCAGGCTACCCTCACCTAGTCACTCAGGCTACCCCTCACCTGGTCACTCAGGCTACCCCTCACCTGGTCACTCAGGCTACCCCTCACCTGGTCACTCAGGCTACCCCTCACCTGGTCACTCAGGCTACCCCTCACCTGGTCACTCAGGCTACCCCTCACCTGGTCACTCAGGCTACCCCTCACCTGGTCACTCAGGCTACCCCTCACCTGGTCACTCAGGCTACCCCTCACCTGGTCACTCAGGCTACCCCTCACCTGGTCACTCAGGCTACCCTCACCTAGTCACTCAGGCTACCCCTCACCTGGTCACTCAGGCTACCCCTCACCTGGTCACTCAGGCTACCCCTCACCTGGTCACTCAGGCTACCCCTCACCTGGTCACTCAGGCTACCCCTCACCTGGTCACTCAGGCTACCCCTCAACTGGTCACTCAGGCTACCCCTCACCTGGTCACTCAGGCTACCCCTCAACTGGTCACTCAGGCTACCCCTCACCTGGTCATCCAGGCTACCCCTCACCTGGTCACTCAGGCTACCCCTCAACTGGTCACTCAGGCTACCCCTCACCTGGTCACTCAGGCTACCCTCACCTGGTCACTCAGGCTACCCCTCAACTGGTCACTCAGGCTACCCCTCACCTGGTCACTCAGGCTACCCCTCACCTGGTCACTCAGGCTACCCCTCACCTGGTCACTCAGGCTACCCCTCACCTCGTCACTCAGGCTACCCCTCACCTCGTCACTCAGGCTACCCCTCACCTGGTCACTCAGGCTACCCCTCAACTGGTCACTCAGGCTACCCTCACCTGGTCACTCAGGCTACCCTCACCTGGTCACTCAGGCTACCCTCACCTGGTCACTCAGGCTACCCCTCACCTGGTCACCGAGGTGCCCCAGACTCACCGGAGTTGTTGGAATTGTGCACTACTGCAACTTTGGATGCCTCTGACTCTTCCTCGCTTGTGGCCATTGGTGCTCCGCCAGTCAATCCAATATCTTGCTGCTGCTGCTGCTGCTGCTGCTGCTGCTGCTGCTGCTGCTGCTGCTGCTGCTGCTGCTGCTGCTGCTGCTGAAGCTCTGTCAAGTGGTTCTCCTCTGTCAAAATGGAAATTTAACAGTGAAGTACAGATTTAACTATCGCAGAAAAAACGGAAAAAATGATTAACGTATCGAACGTGTTAATTGTTAACGTGTTAATTAACGTGTTAAGACGCACTATGCACTGCAAACTTAAGAAATGTAATAAAATATCAAAATTTTGTACGCCAGCTCATGATGAAATGTCCTAGTAAAGAAGAAATCACAGTCATTTACGGCAGGAGTTATAGAATCAAACTTTTGTTAGTAGCTCGTAATTTCGCAGCTAAAAATATTAGCCTTGCACATAGATTGCATCTCTATGGTTATGCAATGCCCAAAGCAATATCACGCGCTTTCACTGTTAGTCATAAAATGGAATTAAGAAAGCAATGGAGGATTATAGAGACACAGGTATTGAGCCGACACCAACTGTGCTTAATAAATTTTATCAATGGCGTGCGGCCTGAGGCTGCATGCTCAAAATAAAGCAGGCATTGCGCCCCATTGTGCATGGGTACCAGTGACTAGGCTGTGCTGCACCTCCGCCATGTTGCGACCCGGAACCTCCTGGATAATCAACTCCGCCACCGCGGGCGCGGCCGTCACCGCAGCCTCGACGCAGGCCCCGTCTGGTTCGGCTGACTCCCACGCCGAGACAGCTTCGCTGCCAGCGGCGTTGGCCAGCTGGAAAATTTTCGGCTGCTCGACGTGGGTCAGCAGGGGCTCGTCTAGCTGAATGACGGCGGCCCTTCGAGTGTGCAGCTGGTACTGCTGCAGCTGCTGCAGCTGGTGCAGCTGCTGCTGGTGCTGGGCAATACCTGAGTGGGCCGTAGCGGAGGCCTGGGCGCCGCTGTTCACAAGCAGCATTGGGATCTGCTCCTCCTTCAGGCCTGCCCGACGAGTGACGAATTGTTGATGGGAAGTTTTTGGAGTCAGCGAAGATTTTAAATATTGCACGCAGGTCATTGGTTCGATTTTTCTAAGCCTTCAAATGAAGTCCTGACTCTAGAATCTTTCATTTTTACAATGATAAATGTAAAAATCTTCTGTGTAATAATAATTATTAAAAAGAAATAATCCATTACTCCTGCCCCAATAGGGCCAGATGTGCAGCCGACAGCACAGCCGCAGATATTGTGCAATGCTGAAGGCTGCGTACAGCTTTTCAGTCCATCGACTGGGGACGCCACACCCACCCTCAACTATCCAGCTGGCACCCATTTAACGGCTGGGTGAACTGAAGCAATGCAGAGTTAAGTGTCTCGCTAAAGGACACAAATTTTTCTAGTGAGGTCAAGAATCGAACCCCGACCTTCAAGTCGTGAGTCCGAGGCTCTAACCGCAAGGCTACAACCTCTGTTGTTTGAAACCAACAGTAAAGTTATAAAAAATCAATCACAGTGAATAGATCATTTGGCATGCTTAAATATTCTGGACTGGGTTGAATTGAACAAATTTAAAATTTCAGTCTAAGCTTTATATAAGTTTTATTCTAAGACGTGCTAATTAGAAAACATAATTAATCGTTTTGTTTTATTATTAGGTCAGGGTGAAACACCGAAGCCGTTTTAAATTTTAAATATATAATCAAGTAAAGAGTAAAAGTCACTGGGTTGAATTTAATATTAGAAGCTTGAGTGATTGTGCAACACAGGATCCGCAATCTATGTACTTTTGTGATTTACCGCGGCAAAAAAATAAACGTGTAAAATTATGCCATGCCACAAGCCAAACTCGGCGTCTTAACACCTTTGGTTGCTAGGCAAAATCGGTTAGGAAGACCAATAGCAAAAGGCGCACTCACTTGTCTGGGCGGGAACCGCCGCTGCGGCAGCTGGCATAGCCAGGGGGAAATAGGCCTGCGCACCTGCAACATTCGCTTGCACTTTTAGTCTGGCCTAAGTAGCCTCTGGGATTAAATCAATGCAGCCTCAAAATCAACAGAAATCTAACTAGTCAAACTGCTGCGCATGCAATTAAACGTGCTCTGGCTGCATTTGATTGGCTGGCGTCAGTCACGTGCTTCGAGGCTAGATCGTTAAGGAGGGATTCCCCACGAAACGTTTCTAAAAATAGCAACATTTAAATGAATCAAATTTTAAGGCTTTTTCGTCCCTAATAGTGTGCGTGCACAAAGTACGAGTACAAAGTTTGTGTTGACAGGAATTGAAATGCCACTCTGTAAATTAAATGTGAAACCATGCAAGTCCAATTACATTCCACAATTACCTTCTTGATAAGTGACAAAGTTAAGACTGGACGGATAAAATCCTGTAATAGGGACAAATAGAAATAGAAATAATAACAGTTCGGATTGAAATTAAAGAATCAAGATAATTAAAGCAACAAAAAGCGACTCAGAGATTAGTGAGGAAAACTAAAAAATAGTATCGCTCAATAAGAAAGTGTATTTCTCTAAATTAGCCTTTTAAACGATCTATTTAATGCTCTTGGATGTATTCGCAGCAGGCACACACACACCACCCATTGGATTGAATATAATTTGTGCAACGGTGATTTTATCACCGAAAACGTGGCAAATTCTAATAATAACTTACTGAACGGACTCATCATTGACTGCAGAGTGTTCGCGCCTGCAATGAAATTGAGAACGGAATCGGAGGAGGAAAGTAGTGCTAGCAGATCAAACTTGGCATATAATTTGTTGTTAAGCGAGTGCATTTTAGCGTTTGTCCAATTGCATTTCCCATTTTCAGATTTTTTATATGGTTAAAACTTTCATTAAAAGTTTTGAAAACTTCGGTAAAAAAAGTGCAGAAAAGTACGACAGACAGAAAGGCGACAGGCGCAGGACATTGCTGCATTATTGCATATACTTTACAGCACGGATGCAGGGCTGCTATAAGGTCATCGTTGCGTACCTTGGTCTTTGGATTTGATTGCGTCATCCCTTACACCTGGTCCTTCAACACCTAGTCCTTTAACTGATACACCTGGTCCTTCAACTGCTACACCTGGTCCTTCAACTGCTACACCTGGTCCTTCAACTGCTACACCTGGTCCTTCAACTGATAAGCTGAAGCTGTCCTTCAACTGATAAGCTGTCCTTCAACTGCTACACCTGGTCCTTCAACTGATAAGCTGTCCTTCAACTGCTACACCTGATCCTTCAACTGATAAGCTGTCCTTCAACTGCTACACCTGGTCCTTTAACTGATAAGCTGTCCTTCAACTGCTACACCTGGTCCTTTAACTGATAAGCTGTCCTTCAACTGCTACACCTGGTCCTTTAACTGATAAGCTGTCCTTCAACTGCTACACCTGGTCCTTTAACTGATAAGCTGTCCTTCAACTGCTACACCTGGTCCTTCAACTGATAAGCTGTCCTTCAACTGCTACACCTGGTCCTTTAACTGATAAGCTGTCCTTCAACTGCTACACCTGGTCCTTTAACTGATAAGCTGTCCTTCAACTGCTACACCTGGTCCTTCAACTGATAAGCTGTCCTTCAACTGATAAGCTGTCCTTCAACTGCTACACCTGGTCCTTTAACTGATAAGCTGTCCTTCAACTGCTACACCTGGTCCTTCAACTGATAAGCTGAAGGTGTCCTTCAACTGATAAGCTGTCCTTCAACTGCTACACCTGGTCCTTCAACTGATAAGCTGTCCTTCAACTGCTACACCTGGTCCTTCAACTGATAAGCTGTCCTTCAACTGCTACACCTGGTCCTTCAACTGCTACACCTGGTCCTTCAACTGCTACACCTGGTCCTTCAACTGCTACACCTGGTCCTTCAACTGCTACACCTGGTCCTTCAACTGCTACACCTGGTCCTTCAACTGCTACACCTGGTCCTTTAACTGCTACACCTGGTCCTTCAACTGCTACACCTGGTCCTTCAACTGATAAGCTGTCCTTCAACTGCTACACCTGGTCCTTTAACTGATAAGCTGTCCTTCAACTGCTACACCTGGTCCTTTAACTGATAAGCTGTCCTTCAACTGCTACACCTGGTCCTTCAACTGATAAGCTGTCCTTCAACTGATAAGCTGTCCTTCAACTGCTACACCTGGTCCTTTAACTGATAAGCTGTCCTTCAACTGCTACACCTGGTCCTTCAACTGATAAGCTGAAGGTGTCCTTCAACTGATAAGCTGTCCTTCAACTGCTACACCTGGTCCTTCAACTGATAAGCTGTCCTTCAACTGCTACACCTGGTCCTTCAACTGATAAGCTGTCCTTCAACTGCTACACCTGGTCCTTCAACTGCTACACCTGGTCCTTCAACTGCTACACCTGGTCCTTCAACTGCTACACCTGGTCCTTCAACTGCTACACCTGGTCCTTCAACTGCTACACCTGGTCCTTCAACTGCTACACCTGGTCCTTTAACTGCTACACCTGGTCCTTCAACTGCTACACCTGGTCCTTCAACTGATAAGCTGAAGCTGTCCTTCAACTGATAAGCTGTCCTTCAACTGATACACCTGGTCCTTCAACTGCTGCAGCTTTTCCTTCAACTGCTGCTCCTAGTCCTGCAACTGCTACACCTGGTTCTTCAACTGCTAAACCTGGTTCTTCAACTGATACACGTGGTCCTTCAACTGCTGCACCTGGTCCTTCAGCTTTTTCACCTGGTCTCTCAACTGAAGACCAGTGAAAACTGAAAGAAAACACAACTGGTCCTAGACTTAAAATTTTCATATTCACTCCAGTTAATAAATTTCTGATGCCAAACCTTAAATCTGAATTTCAGCGCCAGAGTTCTTTGAGCGGTTTCACAACACGCAAGGTGTAAAGGATTAGTTTAACATTTTACTATACAAGCGCAATTTCGCACAAGAATAAAGAATTTAGGAATAAAGAAAAAGAACATTGTAAAAATGCCAAGCTGCAAATTCTGTTCCCATAAGAAGGGGCTACTCAATATTTCTATTGACTTTCTGAGTCAAACTGGGACGATAAGGCTGGACAAGAATATTGGCCTGATAGTTAGCTGTCAACTGAATCGTGTTTGACTGCATGAAATGTTTGAATAGTGTTGAATCAGGGCCAGCAAGGTCAGTCAACCGCTAGCCTGATAGTCACGCCCGATACAATTAACTGGCATAGAATAGTTTGCAGCTGTTGCTAACCAGCTCCAGGCAATGCTCACCAAGCCTGTTGAGCTTGGAGTCCAGGAGACCCGGGCCGCCTTTCAGCCCGGCCAGACCGAGCCGCTGGCCCGGGCCCTTGCCCTGCGGCCCGAGGGCTGGCGGACCCTTCGGTCTGACGGCCTCCACTGGCAGAACTCGCCGGCGCTTCTTAGGCAGCTTACTGCGCGCCTGCGTGTGCGAGTAGAACATGGAGAAGTTGGACACAATTACCGGCACTGGCAGCGCGATGGTCAGCACGCCGGTGAGGGCGCACAGTGCGCCAACTAGCATGCCTGCGTTGAAGGTGAAGGAGGCATTGACTAGCTAGAACTTTACTTTGGTCTACATTTATGGGGGAGGATTCGGGGGAGGGAGTAGCTTTCTGGAGGATTTGAGGCAGGGAGTAGCTTTCTGGAGGATTTGAGGGAGGGAGTAGCTTTCTGGAGGATTTGAGGCAGGGAGTAGCTTTCTGGAGGATCTGAAGGAGGGAGTAGCTTTCTGGAGGATTTGAGGCAGGGAGTAGCTTTCTGGAGGATTTGAGGGAGGGAGTAGCTTTCTGGAGGATTTGAGGCAGGGAGTAGCTTTCTGGAGGATTTGAGGCAGGGAGTAGCTTTCTGGAGGATTTGAGGCAGGGAGTAGCTTTCTGGAGGATTTGAGGCAGGGAGTAGCTTTCTGGAGGATTTGAGGCAGGGAGTAGCTTTCTGGAGGATTTGAGGCAGGGAGTAGCTTTCTGGAGGATTTGAGGCAGGGAGTAGCTTTCTGGAGGATTTGAGGCAGGGAGTAGCTTTCTGGAGGAGGATTTGAGGCAGGGAGTAGCTTTCTGGAGGAGGATTTGAGGCAGGGAGTAGCTTTCTGGAGGATTTGAGGGAGGGAGTAGCTTTCTGGAGGATTTGAGGCAGGGAGTAGCTTTCTGGAGGATTTGAGGCAGGGAGTAGCTTTCTGGAGGATTTGAGGCAGGGAGTAGCTTTCTGGAGGATTTGAGGCAGGGAGTAGCTTTCTGGAGGATTTGAGGGAGGGAGTAGCTTTCTGGAGGATTTGAGGCAGGGAGTAGCTTTCTGGAGGATTTGAGGCAGGGAGTAGCTTTCTGGAGGATTTGAGGCAGGGAGTAGCTTTCTGGAGGATTTGAGGGAGGGAGTAGCTTTCTGGAGGATTTGAGGCAGGGAGTAGCTTTCTGGAGGATTTGAGGCAGGGAGTAGCTTTCTGGAGGATTTGAGGCAGGGAGTAGCTTTCTGGAGGATTTGAGGCAGGGAGTAGCTTTCTGGAGGATTTGAGGGAGGGAGTAGCTTTCTGGAGGATTTGAGGGAGGGAGTAGCTTTCTGGAGGATTTGAGGCAGGGAGTAGCTTTCTGGAGGATTTGAGGGAGGGAGTAGCTTTCTGGAGGATTTGAGGCAGGGAGTAGCTTTCTGGAGGATTTGAGGCAGGGAGTAGCTTTCTGGAGGATTTGAGGGAGGGAGTAGCTTTCTGGAGGATTTGAGGCAGGGAGTAGCTTTCTGGAGGAGGATTTGAGGAAGGGAGTAGCTTTCTGGAGGATTTGAGGGAGGGAGTAGCTTTCTGGAGGATTTGAGGCAGGGAGTAGCTTTCTGGAGGATTTGAGGCAGGGAGTAGCTTTCTGGAGGATTTGAGGCAGGGAGTAGCTTTCTGGAGGAGGATTTGAGGAAGGGAGTAGCTTTCTGGAGGATTTGAGGCAGGGAGTAGCTTTCTGGAGGATTTGAGGGAGGGAGTAGCTTTCTGGAGGATTTGAGGGAGGAGTAGCTTTCTGGAGGATTTGAGGGAGGGAGTAGCTTTCTGGAGGATTTGAGGGAGGGAGTAGCTTTCTGGAGGATTTGAGGGAGGGAGTAGCTTTCTGGAGGATTTGAGGCAGGGAGTAGCTTTCTGGAGGATTTGAGGGAGGGAGTAGCTTTCTGGAGGATTTGAGGCAGGGAGTAGCTTTCTGGAGGATTTGAGGGAGGGAGTAGCTTTCTGGAGGATTTGAGGCAGGGAGTAGCTTTCTGGAGAATTTGAGGCAGGGAGTAGCTTTCTGGAGGATTTGAGGGAGGGAGTAGCTTTCTGGAGGATTTGAGGCAGGGAGTAGCTTTCTGGAGGATTTGAGGCAGGGAGTAGCTTTCTGGAGGATTTGAGGCAGGGAGTAGCTTTCTGGAGGATTTGAGGGAGGGAGTAGCTTTCTGGAGGATTTGAGGCAGGGAGTAGCTTTCTGGAGGATTTGAGGCAGGGAGTAGCTTTCTGGAGGATTTGAGGCAGGGAGTAGCTTTCTGGAGGATTTGAGGCAGGGAGTAGCTTTCTGGAGGATTTGAGGCAGGGAGTAGCTTTCTGGAGGATTTGAGGCAGGGAGTAGCTTTCTGGAGGATTTGAGGGAGGGAGTAGCTTTCTGGAGGATTTGAGGGAGGGAGTAGCTTTCTGGAGGATTTGAGGGAGGGAGTAGCTTTCTGGAGGATTTGAGGGAGGGAGTAGCTTTCTGGAGGATTTGAGGGAGGGAGTAGCTTTCTGGAGGATTTGAGGCAGGGAGTAGCTTTCTGGAGGATTTGAGGGAGGGAGTAGCTTTCTGGAGGATTTGAGGGAGGGAGTAGCTTTCTGGAGGATTTGAGGCAGGGAGTAGCTTTCTGGAGGATTTGAGGCAGGGAGTAGCTTTCTGGAGGATTTGAGGGAGGGAGTAGCTTTCTGGAGGATTTGAGGCAGGGAGTAGCTTTCTGGAGGAGGATTTGAGGAAGGGAGTAGCTTTCTGGAGGATTTGAGGGAGGGAGTAGCTTTCTGGAGGATTTGAGGCAGGGAGTAGCTTTCTGGAGGATTTGAGGCAGGGAGTAGCTTTCTGGAGGATTTGAGGCAGGGAGTAGCTTTCTGGAGGAGGATTTGAGGAAGGGAGTAGCTTTCTGGAGGATTTGAGGCAGGGAGTAGCTTTCTGGAGGATTTGAGGGAGGGAGTAGCTTTCTGGAGGATTTGAGGGAGGGAGTAGCTTTCTGGAGGATTTGAGGCAGGGAGTAGCTTTCTGGAGGAGGATTTGAGGAAGGGAGTAGCTTTCTGGAGGATTTGAGGGAGGGAGTAGCTTTCTGGAGGATTTGAGGCAGGGAGTAGCTTTCTGGAGGATTTGAGGCAGGGAGTAGCTTTCTGGAGGATTTGAGGCAGGGAGTAGCTTTCTGGAGGAGGATTTGAGGAAGGGAGTAGCTTTCTGGAGGATTTGAGGGAGGGAGTAGCTTTCTGGAGGATTTGAGGGAGGGAGTAGCTTTCTGGAGGATTTGAGGGAGGGAGTAGCTTTCTGGAGGATTTGAGGGAGGGAGTAGCTTTCTGGAGGATTTGAGGGAGGGAGTAGCTTTCTGGAGGATTTGAGGCAGGGAGTAGCTTTCTGGAGGATTTGAGGCAGGGAGTAGCTTTCTGGAGGATTTGAGGGAGGGAGTAGCTTTCTGGAGGATTTGAGGGAGGGAGTAGCTTTCTGGAGGATTTGAGGCAGGGAGTAGCTTTCTGGAGGAGGATTTGAGGAAGGGAGTAGCTTTCTGGAGGAGGATTTGAGGAAGGGAGTAGCTTTCTGGAGGATTTGAGGGAGGGAGTAGCTTTCTGGAGGATTTGAGGCAGGGAGTAGCTTTCTGGAGGATTTGAGGGCAGGGAGTAGCTTTCTGGAGGATTTGAGGCAGGGAGTAGCTTTCTGGAGGAGGATTTGAGGAAGGGAGTAGCTTTCTGGAGGATTTGAGGCAGGGAGTAGCTTTCTGGAGGATTTGAGGGAGGGAGTAGCTTTCTGGAGGATTTGAGGCAGGGAGTAGCTTTCTGGAGAATTTGAGGCAGGGAGTAGCTTTCTGGAGGATTTGAGGGAGGGAGTAGCTTTCTGGAGGATTTGAGGCAGGGAGTAGCTTTCTGGAGGATTTGAGGGAGGGAGTAGCTTTCTGGAGGAGGATTTGAGGAAGGGAGTAGCTTTCTAGAGGATTTGAGGGAGGGAGTAGCTTTCTGGAGGAGGATTTGAGGAAGGGAGTAGCTCTCTGGAGGATTTGAGGGAGGGAGTAGCTTTCTGGAGGATTTGAGGCAGGGAGTAGCTTTCTGGAGGATTTGAGGCAGGGAGTAGCTTTCTGGAGGATTTGAGGGAGGGAGTAGCTTTCTGGAGGATTTGAGGGAGGGAGTAGCTTTCTGGAGGATTTGAGGCAGGGAGTAGCTTTCTGGAGGAGGATTTGAGGAAGGGAGTAGCTTTCTGGAGGAGGATTTGAGGAAGGGAGTAGCTTTCTGGAGGATTTGAGGGAGGGAGTAGCTTTCTGGAGGATTTGAGGCAGGGAGTAGCTTTCTGGAGGATTTGAGGCAGGGAGTAGCTTTCTGGAGGATTTGAGGCAGGGAGTAGCTTTCTGGAGGAGGATTTGAGGAAGGGAGTAGCTTTCTGGAGGATTTGAGGCAGGGAGTAGCTTTCTGGAGGATTTGAGGGAGGGAGTAGCTTTCTGGAGGATTTGAGGCAGGGAGTAGCTTTCTGGAGAATTTGAGGCAGGGAGTAGCTTTCTGGAGGATTTGAGGGAGGGAGTAGCTTTCTGGAGGATTTGAGGCAGGGAGTAGCTTTCTGGAGGATTTGAGGGAGGGAGTAGCTTTCTGGAGGAGGATTTGAGGAAGGGAGTAGCTTTCTAGAGGATTTGAGGGAGGGAGTAGCTTTCTGGAGGAGGATTTGAGGAAGGGAGTAGCTCTCTGGAGGATTTGAGGGAGGGAGTAGCTTTCTGGAGGATTTGAGGAAGGGAGTAGCTTTCTGGAGGATCTGAAGGAGGGAGTAGCTTTTTGGAGGATTTGAGGGAGGGAGTAGCTTTCTGGAGGATTTGAGGGAGGGAGTAGCTTTCTGGAGGAGGATTTGAGGGAGGGAGTAGCTTTCCTTAAAAGAGGATTCGAAAAAAAATATTCCATGAAAGGGGCATTTTTTGAAGGAGGATCACAAGCAACTCACCTGCGTATGTCTTAGGTGCCATGTCACCGTAGCCCACCGTTGTCATGGTGACAATGGCCCACCACAGCCCGATGGGTATTGAGTCGAAGGAGTTCTCGGGGTTGTACTGTATTCGCTCGGCATAGTAGATTAGTGCGGCGAACACCACGATAAATACAATGAGAAAGAATACTAGCAGCAGCAGCTCCTTGGCCGAAGCTTTGAATGTGTGGATCAGAATCTTTAGTCCAGCAATGTGCCTGCAAGTTTATGGATTTCGATCAGATATTAAATCATCATTTGTATCTACTCGTATCTACAGAACATATAATAGATACTAGCTACGTGCCGCGAGTTAACGTGAGTTAATTTGTTTGCCAAACCTGGTGAGCTTAAACAGTCGCATAATGCGGATGATGCTGAAAAACTCCAGTACATCGTAGCTGGCCTCCGCCTCGCTGAGAACCTGATTGAGCACAAGGTCCATGTAGAAGGACAGAGTGGCAATGAAGTCGATGATGTTCACCGGCGACTTTAGGAACTCCAGCTTCTCTGGAGTCACGGCGAATCGCGTGATGATCTCGAAGGTGAACCAGGAGTTGCAGACGCATTCGATGTACAGGAAGGCCGAATGAGGCTCCGAGCGGTGCTTGTGCAGCACGAAGGTCTCATTGCCGAACTCGTCTATGACGGTGGTCTCATTGGAAATGATGGGCACGCGCAGGCCGGGAAACGTCTTCAAGCAGAATGACAGGATGCTGACTACGATGAAGAATACTGACACCACCGCTACAATCTGCGGGCGATGATGAGGAAACTGGTAGCAGTGTACGCAATAGGACGTCGATCTCTTAGGTTCGGATGTTTGGGGAACTGATAAGACGCTCACAATGGGGCATCGATCTCTTAGGTTCGGATGTTTGGCGAACTGATAAGACGCTCACAATGGGACATCGATCTCTTAGGTTCGGATGTTTGGGGAACTGATAAGACGCTCACAATGGGGCATCGATCTCTTAGGTTCGGATGTTTGGGGAACTGATAAGACGCTCACAATGGGACATCGATCTCTTAGGTTCGGATGTTTATGAAACTGATAAGACGCTCACAATGGGACATCGATCTCTTAGGTTCGGATGTTTGGGGAACTGATAAGACGCTCACAATGGGGCATCGATCTCTTAGGTTCGGATGTTTGGGGAACTGATAAGACGCTCACAATGGGACATCGATCTCTTAGGTTCGGATGTTTATGAAACTGATAAGACGCTCACAATGGGACATCGATCTCTTAGGTTCGGATGTTTATGAAACTGATAAGACGCTCACAATGGGACATCGATCTCTTAGGTTCGGATGTTTGGGGAACTGATAAGACGCTCACAATGGGGCATCGATCTCTTAGGTTCGGATGTTTGGGGAACTGATAAGACGCTCACAATGGGACATCGATCTCTTAGGTTCGGATGTTTATGAAACTGATAAGACGCTCACAATGGGACATCGATCTCTTAGGTTCGGATGTTTGGGGAACTGATAAGACGCTCACAATGGGGCATCGATCTTTTCATGGGAAATTTAATAGCGTTGATTTTCTGATTAAAGTGCAAATTTAAGAATCGCCCGACTGGCTGCACCATGCTACCTTGGCAGCCGCAGATGAGTACGGCTCATCAAACAGCGCCCACAGCTTCGGCTTCAATCGCTGCCAGAAGTTCAAATCGTTGTTATGAAACTCGTCCTCCAGGCCGAACTTCTTGTACAGGTCCTCTTCAGCCAGCTTGTCCGTGTCTAGATCTAGTCTGTCCAGAATGGCCAGGGTCTCCTGCGTCTCCCGATGCGATGTGTACGTCATCCAACAACAGGGCTCCACCTGGTGTGTGATCAGGGCGGGAGGTCTTGGATCAGACAGATGTGCAGCAAGCTATTCCACACCCGAAGGTTCATAGAGTTCATAGACGTCTACCCCAAAAGACAAATTGCTTCCCTGGGCTTGTTCAGAATTCCTAAGCTCCAACTACTTGGCTTACACCCTCCTAGTCAAAAAGGAGGGGTAGCTTCAGAAGGCAGTGCTATTTTTAGAACTCAACGCCAAATAGCACGCGCTGTTTAAGTGGCAACGCGTGGTACATTCTGGCGGTCTTGATTGGTTACTATTTATAGAAAGTTAGTAATGTAAGATAAGATAAGATAAGAAAGTAAGTTTTCCTCTTGTTCGCTTTTCATTATCATTATTAGCTAAAGTGGTAGCTTCGTGGAGCTCTGCAATTTTAATGCGGCCTTTTTCTAGCTAATAACAGAATGGAAAAAGTCCTGGAGACATTTTTCAGAAATTATTTTATCCTTAATGTTGGGATTGAAAAAATGACTCGCCTTATCTGACAAATCTCATGGCTTTCAGACCGCACCCATGCATACAATACGGTGGAGGAACACGGTGCGTGCTCAATAGGATAGTGAGCTTAAACCAAGCCTATTGTATGTAGCGAGAAGTTTGAAGGACAGAAGTCATCCGAATTCGGTCTCGTAAGCCGTCGCTGTCTCTGCCTGTCTGTCTGCAATGTCCCGTCCGGGGTCGTGTTTTTTTTACAACAAAGAGCACATTCCCGATGGGCACTTGTCAGCGAGAAATCAAGAAACTAAGAGAGGTTTTTTGGCATAATTTCTGCTATTCAACTGGGACCAAAATCTGCTCAGAAATGCGCGAAATCGTTTGGAGAAAAAACTGCAGATTGTGGAAGACAAGTGGCTTGATGAGCCGGAGCTCTGGAGGTTCGGCTGCATCAAGCTTATGCTTGCATTATTCATTAACAAATAATGGAATGTCCGTGTATTTGTGTGTGAGATGTGTGCGTGTGTGTGCTTGTATGTGTGCCGGGACAGTGACAGTGCGTACAGCAAGGAGGCATTGCTTTAGTATTTTTCTCCCATCTGCGCGCTCTAGTGGGCGTGTTTCATCCATGGCGTTTTATCCCAACTCCATCAGATTGGTGAAACTGGATACATTACGCCTCAGTTGTTCTTGCACGATAAATTTCAATTAGCCACTTACCCTCCTTCTGATATTGCATTGCCTGTCTGTACCCTGTCTTCTGATATTGCATTGCCTGTCTGTACCCTGTCTTCTGATGTTGCATTGCCTGTCTGTACCCTGTCTTCTGATGTTGCATTGCCTGTCTGTACCCTGTCTTCTGATGTTGCATTGCTTGTCTGTACCCTGTCGCATTGTGCACGTGTGTCTTCTTCTGTTTCGCACAACCTAAAAGTGCCTGTGATTGATTTTAAAAAAGCGATACGCACTTTATAAGTTGCCTGGACTGTTTTGAACCCTGGATTCGAGTCCTAAAAAATCTGATTCAAAGCTAGGATTTCCCATAAACCCCATAAACCCTCAGCTTGGGGCTTTGTGGAAAGAACGAAAGAAAATAATTTACAATACCGTCCTGAAAGTTTTACAACCAACTTTGGTAATTGTGCAAGGCTTTGGGGACCAGACCACAACACAGGCGGGTAGATGTTCTAGCTGCACTATCCAAAAACAGTAAGCATAGATAATTTCGGAAATAACTGATTGCAGACCCGAAGCAGAATGCTGAGAGTTTAAACACTGCGAAAGTACAACCAAGGGACAAGGCTAGTTACAGTCTCACTGATTGTGCATGAAAAGGCCATAAAACTAATGCCCCACCCAAAACTATCAATGCTTAATATCGCCAATTGAACTGACTGACAATATCTAGCAGAATACGTGTTTACAAATCGACCCCGGCAATCTCGATATGACAATTCTTAGCCGAATGACATTTTTGAAGAGGCCCAAGGTTTGGAATGATGGAATGGAATTATTCTGCTGTTCTTATCTGCCCTGTGCCCGGCCCTGTCTGCACTATCTTGTAAGACGCCGGGCAGCCATCAGCGATGCTCATTAAAGTACATCGCCGGCTTCCGTTGTGTCCCACCCAGATTATCTGCCTTGATCTCCGCGATCGTTCAAAGTCCCAGCCTTCAATTGCAACAACCAAATTAAGACCATAGCTGCAATTTGATCACTTTGATTTGCCAGTTATAGCTTAGAAAAGCTAGTATCGATTGACTCCTGGGCGTATCTCTGTGATTTGATTCGACTAATATAAATCCCGTGATTTGCCGATGGCTAGCGTAGTTCAAATGGCACTGCTGCTAGGGCATCGATTTTTTTTAAGTCTTAAATTACTACCTTAGCTCCTCGGGATTAAAAAGTATGAAATAGAGAAATTGTTTAAAATGTGGCTGCTGACAAGGTCTGGGACTGCCGCAGACCAGCCAAAGCAGTGCGTCCAGCACCGATACTTGCGGAAGGCCCTCGCTGAAGGTGCGCTCTTTGCTGTAGCTGGCGCCCACCTTGACCTTGGCGCGGCGGTCGGCTAGAAAGCTGTTGATCCAGCGGATGACACAGAGTGGAGTGCCAGTCTGGTGCAGTTTCTTCAGCAGCGCCCTCTTCCAGACCTTGTCATAGGCACCTTGTCATAGGCACCTTGTCATAGAGAAATCGAGCAGGCAAAGAATGCTACGCAGTGCCGGCTGGTTTTCGAGACCGTCGAAGATCTGCTGGGCGATCCTGGCGATCTGCTCCTCGCACGAACGGCCCTTGCGGAAACCAGCCTGGATGTCGCTGATGATGCCATGACTCTCGAGGAAGTGGCTCAGGCGATGGTGGACGAGCCTCTCTGCCACCTTGGCGATGCAGCTTGTGAGCGCGACCGGTCGATAGCTGGCTGGGTCCTCGGGCGGTTTGTTCCGTTTGGGGATCGGGATGATAGTCGCTAGCCTCCACTGGTGCGGGACTCTGCCGGATAACCACGCTGTTGTTGCTGCTGCTGCTGCTGCTGCTGTGGCTGCTGCTGTGGCTGCTGCTGTGGCTGCAGCTGTGGCTGCTGCTGTGGCTGCAGCTGTGGCTGCTGCTGCTGCTGGGGCTGCTGCTGTGGCTGCAGCTGTGGCTGCTGCTGCTGCTGATGCTGTTGCTGCTGCTGTGGCTGTTGTTGCTGCTGCTGCTGCTGCTGCTGCTGCTGTTGTTGTTGTTGTTGTTGTTTTTTTTGTTCCTGCTGCTGTTGCTGCTTTAGCTTTAGCTTTGGTTGCTGTTAATATATGAATTGCTATATAAAATAAAAATTAACCGTATGGTAGAAAAAACATTTAAGTGCACACCAAATTCTCGTACTAACCCCGCCTAAAGCCATAAGCAGCTAAATGACAGCGTTTAAAGCTGGCATTTTCATTGCTGCACGCGCAGCAGCCATCTGGTTTAGGTAAAATTGGTCTCCGGTGGGGCGTATATACTAAGCGCCAACGAAAATGGCAGACATTTCGTTGTGCTGAAATTGCCACAAGATTTCGCTTGTTTCTCCAGCGAAAGCAGAGGCAAAACATGAATATGACACGTTTCGCAAGCAATAAAATTTAAGTGAAGATTGCAATAAAAACAAATCCAGGTGCTAAAACGCTTTAAGGGAAAAACGGATTTATCCGCCTCGCTTCGTGCAAAATGGCATGTTTCATTTTTTGTTTAAAAAAATAATATAATAATAAAATAAATTCAGTGGATTGGGAATTCAGTGGATTGGGAATTCAGTGGATTGGGAATTCATTAAATTGGGAATTCAGTGCATTGGGAATTCAGTGGATTGGGAATTCATTAAATTGGGAATACAGTGGATTGGGAATTCATTAAATTGGGAATTCAGTGGATTGGGAGTTCATTAAATTGGAAATTAAGTGGATTGAGAATTTATTAAATTGGGAATTCATTAAATTGGGAATTCAGTGGATTGGGAATTCAGTGGATTGGGAATTCAGTGGATTGGGAATTCAGTGGATTGGGAATTCATTGGATTGGGAATTCATTAAATTGGGAATTCAGTGGATTGGGAGTTCATTAAATTGGGAATTCATTGAATTGAGAATTTATTAAATTGGGAATTCATTAAATTGGGAATTCAGTGGATTGGGAATTCAGTGGATTGGGAATTCAGTGGATTGGGAATTCATTAAATTGGGAATTCAGTGGATTGGGAATACAGTGGATTGGGAATTCATTAAATTGGGAATTCATTGAATTGGGAATTCATTCGATTGGGAATTCATTGGATTGGGAGTTCATTAAATTGGAAATTCAGTGGATTGAGAATTCATTAAATTGGGAATTCATTGAATTGAGAATTCATTGAATTGGGAATTCATTGGATTGGGAATTCATTGGATTGGGAATTCATTGGATTGGGAATTCATTGGATTGGGAATTCAGTGGATTGGGAATTCAGTGGATTGGGAATTCATTAAATTGGGAATTCAGTGCATTGGGAATTCAGTGGATTGGGAATTCATTAAATTGGGAATACAGTGGATTGGGAATTCATTAAATTGGGAATTCAGTGGATTGGGAGTTCATTAAATTGGAAATTCAGTGGATTGAGAATTTATTAAATTGGGAATTTATTAAATTGGGAATTCAGTGGATTGGGAATTCAGCGGATTGGGAATTCAGTGGATTGGGAATTCAGTGGATTGGGAATTCATTGGGTTGGGAATTCATTAAATTGGGAATTCAGTGGATTGGGAGTTCATTAAATTGGGAATTCATTGAATTGAGAATTTATTAAATTGGGAATTCATTAAATTGGGAATTCAGTGGATTGGGAATTCAGTGGATTGGGAATTCAGTGGATTGGGAATTCATTAAATTGGGAATTCAGTGGATTGGGAATACAGTGGATTGGGAATTCATTAAATTGGGAATTCATTGAATTGGGAATTCATTCGATTGGGAATTCATTGGATTGGGAGTTCATTAAATTGGAAATTCAGTGGATTGAGAATTCATTAAATTGGGAATTCATTGAATTGAGAATTCATTGAATTGGGAATTCATTGGATTGGGAATTCATTGGATTGGGAATTCATTGGATTGGGAATTCATTGGATTGGGAATTCATTGAATTGGGAATTCATTGGATTGGGAATTCATCAAATTGGGAATTTAGTGGATTGGAAATTCATTAAATTGACAATTCATTAAATTGGGAATTCAGTGGATTGGGAATTCAGTGGATTGGGAATTCAGTGGATTGGGAATTCGTTGGATTGGGAATTCAGTGGATTGAGAATTGATTAAATTGGGAATTCAGTGGATTGGGAATTCATTGGATTGGGAATTCATTGAATTGGGAATTCATTAAATTGCGAATTGATTAAATTGGGAATTCAGTGGATTGGGAATTCATTAAATTGGGAATTTATTGGATTGGGAATTCAGTGGATTGGAAATTCACTAAATTGGGAATTCATTAAATTGGGAATTCAAAGGATTGAGAATTGATTTAATTGGGAATTCAGTAGATTGAGAGTTGATTAAATTGGGAATTCAGTGGATTGGGAATTGGATTCTCAAATATTTGTTTTATTGAAGTGTTTCTATCGCTATCCTTATTATATCACACCTTTAGCTTGAGACATAATTTGTAGTTTTGTGCTAAATTATCGCTATGGCTCCCTGACGGCAGTTTTTCAACTTCCCTTACCATGGTTCCCCCATTCTGGCAACTGTGTCCGTACTCATTTGAGAAACTTACTCCGAGCCCTCCCCCTGGGAATCAAGCTGCAAACTTGTGTGTGTGCGTGTGTGTGTGTGTGTGTGTGTGAGCACAGCTACTTTGCAGCTGTCGAGAAAGCAGCTAGTTCTACTCAGCCGGCTGTTTATGAGCTCGGCTATCATGGAACCGGCTCCGTATTTGAAAATGTTCTCAAACCTTTTTTCATGGCTTAAAATGTCCTATTCTTAGAATGATTTCACGCGCGTCTGTCTTTGGCTCTGCATTTACTGCATGGCAAAAGTATTTTCCAGTGAGACTGATTTTCTAGCCTCAATATTTTGAGGACCGCAATAATTCCCACGTCCTAATCCTCCCCATCGACTCGGATTATCTGGCCAGGATTATTTAGCAGACAAGGGGAATATTTTGGACCCTTTCCAGACTCTGGGCCATTCCGGAATCGGTGGAGCCACTCGCCCCATCGCAAAAAGGATGGCAGATCTGCATTTTATGGTTCTGATATGTGTCATTCCTCCATACAGGTCCAACTCTCGGACAGTCAGTCGGAGCTCGTATCATTTGAAAAGTGAATTCAATAAAATTCAACACAATTATGAGTGGATTAGTCAGATTGATCATCCTTAACAACTGGCTGAGTCATTAATTTGCACGGGAATCAGTTGATATTGATATATTCAAGAAAAATATTTCTAAATTTTCTAATTTGAGGATAAATCCTCAAATTGAATTATGATCCTCATGGTAATTTCCCCTTTTATGACCAGTCCTCGAACCATTAACTGCTGGTGGTACTTGGTGATCACGTGACCGACTCTCACACCAAAGCATCGGCTCCGTGGAAGGCTTGCGGGCTTGTCTTGAAATTTGCACAGTGAGAGTGTACACAGCCTGAAGGTGAAGATTTTGAGCAGATGTACACGCCTGTGCGCAAGCACACACTCATCTTTCTCATTGTCAGGCAGTGTACACTCTCACTCTCACTTGGGGGTTGGCCCTCAAGGGCGTAAATTGTACGACAAGCCCCCAAATGCCTCGCCGCGGAATCGAGCTCAGGGACCTTGGTGCGAGAGGCAAACGCTGTTAGTCACCCTCGTGACATCACTCACACTCGGCCACAGACCCTTGCAAGTATATAAACTTATTTCAGTTTTTCAAGAACTCCCACAGAAAAAACAGTCCTTGTGGGGAGACTTTGTTCGGCTTAATAAAAAACAAATGCCTAAGACATTAATATCGAATCGAAGAACTGCAGCTCTCTTCCCATTCTTATGAAAATAATCACACTTCAGAAATGCAGCACTCGAAGATGTTTGCTTTGATTTCTTAGCTAGTATTTGACGGATAGCACTGAATGCTGTGCTGGGAAAAGGGATTTACAAAATCACTTGTCGGTGGGAATAATAGGAGAAGTGGATTTTAGTGCTTTGAGAGCAGATGTTTGGCACGTTCTTAATGAATTGAATTTTAAAATATAGATTAGCTTCAGAATACTAGCTCTCAAAATAGCTTCTAAGATTAGCTTCTAAGATTAGCTTCTAAGAGTAGCTTCTAAGAGTAGCTTCTAAGATTAGCTTCTAAGATTAGCTTCTAAGAGTAGCTTCTAAGATTAGCTTCTAAGATTAGCTTCTAAGAGTAGCTTCTAAGAGTAGCTTCTAAGATTAGCTTCTAAGAGTAGCTTCTAAGATTAGCTTCTAAGATTAGCTTCTAAGATTAGCTTCTAAGAGTAGCTTCTAAGATTAGCTTCTAAGATTAGCTTCTAAGAGTAGCTTCTAAGATTAGCTTCTAAGATTAGCTTCTAAGATTAGCTTCTAAGATTAGCTTCTAAGATTAGCTTCTAAGAGTAGCTTCTAAGATTAGCTTCTAAGATTAGCTTCTAAGAGTAGCTTCTAAGATTAGCTTCTAAGATTAGCTTCTAAGATTAGCTTCTAAGATTAGCTTCTAAGATTAGCTTCTAAGAGTAGCTTCTAAGATTAGCTTCTAAGATTAGCTTCTAAGATTAGCTTCTAAGATTAGCTTCTAAGAGTAGCTTCTAAGAGTAGCTTCTAAGATTAGCTTCTAAGATTAGCTTCTAAGATTAGCTTCTAAGATTAGCTTCTAAGAGTAGCTTCTAAGAGTAGCTTCTAAGATTAGCTTCTAAGATTAGCTTCTAAGATTAGCTTCTAAGATTAGCTTCTAAGAGTAGCTTCTAAGAGTAGCTTCTAAGATTAGCTTCTAAGATTAGCTTCTAAGATTAGCTTCTAAGAGTAGCTTCTAAGATTAGCTTCTAAGATTAGCTTCTAAGATTAGCTTCAAAGATTAGCTTCAAAGATTAGCTTTAAAGATTAGCTTCTAGGATTAGCTTCTAAGATTAGCTTCTAAGATTAGCTTCTAAGAGTAGCTTCAAAGATTAGCTTCTAAGATTAGGTTCTAAGATTAGGTTCTAAGATTAGCTTCTAAGAGTAGCTTCTAAGAGTAGCTTCTAAGATTAGCTTCTAAGATTAGCTTCTAAGATTAGCTTCTAAGAGTAGCTTCAAAGATTAGCTTCTAAGATTAGGTTCTAAGATTAGCTTCTAAGATTAGCTTCTAAGATTAGCTTCTAAGATTAGCTTCTAAGAGTAGCTTCTAAGAGTAGCTTCTAAGATTAGCTTCTAAGATTAGCTTCTAAGATTAGCTTCTAAGATTAGCTTCTAAGATTAGCTTCTAAGATTAGCTTCTAAGATTAGCTTCTAAGAGTAGCTTCAAAGATTAGCTTCTAAGATTAGGTTCTAAGATTAGCTTCTAAGATTAGCTTCTAAGATTAGCTTCTAAGATTAGCTTCTAAGAGTAGCTTCTAAGAGTAGCTTCTAAGATTAGCTTCTAAGATTAGCTTCTAAGAGTAGCTTCTAAGATTAGCTTCTAAGATTAGCTTCTAAGATTAGCTTCTAAGATTAGCTTCTAAGATTAGCTTCTAAGATTAGCTTCTAAGATTAGCTTCTAAGATTAGCTTCTAAGATTAGCTTCTAAGAGTAGCTTCAAAGATTAGCTTCTAAGATTAGGTTCTAAGATTAGCTTCTAAGATTAGCTTCTAAGATTAGCTTCTAAGATTAGCTTCTAAGAGTAGCTTCTAAGAGTAGCTTCTAAGATTAGCTTCTAAGATTAGCTTCTAAGAGTAGCTTCTAAGATTAGCTTCTAAGATTAGCTTCTAAGATTAGCTTCTAAGATTAGCTTCTAAGATTAGCTTCTAAGATTAGCTTCTAAGATTAGCTTCTAAGATTAGCTTCTAAGATTAGCTTCTAAGATTAGCTTCAAAGATTAGCTTCTAAGATTAGCTTCTAAGATTAGCTTCTAAGAGTAGCTTCTAAGATTAGCTTCTAAGATTAGGTTCTAAGAGTAGCTTCTAAGATTAGCTTCTAAGAGTAGCTTCTAAGATTAGCTTCTAAGATTAGCTTCTAAGAGTAGCTTCTAAGAGTAGCTTCTAAGATTAGCTTCTAAGATTAGCTTCTAAGAGTAGCTTCTAAGATTAGCTTCTAAGATTAGGTTCTAAGATTAGCTTCTAAGATTAGCTTCTAAGAGTAGCTTCTAAGATTAGCTTCTAAGAGTAGCTTCTAAGAGTAGCTTCTAAGAGTAGCTTCTAAGAGTAGCTTCTAAGAGTAGCTTCTAAGATTAGCTTCTAAGATTAGCTTCTAAGAGCAGCTTCTAAGATTAGCTTCCAAGATATACGAGCATCAAAGCATTAATTCTCACCTGGTTGCTGTCGAGTCCCCAAAACTCGAGCTCTTCCTCAAAGAGGGGGCCGCACACGTCAGTAGGATAGTGCAGCTTGCCAGTTCTGTAGTAGTTCAGTATCTGGGCAAACACTCCCGGGTGGCGGTCGAAGAAGTATTCGTTCAAGATGGGATCGTAGTTAGCCAAAGCCTCCGTTAGCCTGGACAGCCTGGTTGCTGGGATTTTCTTGAGAGTAGCCTTGTAGGTCTCGTGCCGGATGCCGCCAACATTGAGTATGACCCTATTCTCAGCGTCCGACATGCTCAGCGCACCCAAGACCGACTGCTTCAAAAGCGGGCGTCAGCTTTGCCAGAAAAATGTTTACAATTCAAACCAAAAACATTGGACCGCTGATCGAGTGACAATTCAGTTTATTGCCGGTCGGTTTGGGGTTTTTATCTTAGCTCGTGTCTGTCCGAGGCCTAGGCCAAAGAAGGGCAGCTGCAAGCAGAGGCTGCGGTTGGTTGGCTTAGGGGGCAGAAGCGGGGGAAGAGACCACGAATGAGTGGAAGTGTAAGTGGCCGTTTGCGAGGACTAAAACGAGACAGAGAGAAAGAGAGAGAGAGTGAGGAGCGAGAAGAGTGGAAAATGCGATCACAGATCTGCTCCGATCTTGAGTCACGAGTCCAGCGAAATGGAGAACGAGAAAGAATTTTGGGCGTCGCAGCTGGGGTTGTCGGATCGGCTCTGGAGTCCAGATCGCGCGGGCGCTGACGAGTGTCTCGGGTTGGTCCAATAAGGACCGGCCTACAATAAGTTATTGGCGTCTCGGCTGGCTGTCACGCTGAGAGCCCTCCGTCCGCAATGTCCTGACAGAATGCCTGCGCGGACCAGGAATTAATTATTTTAATGAAAAGATTTTCTCAAAACGACTACTGGCGGAGGCCTTCTCAACCTTCGTTTAAGTCTCTCTCGCTGGGGAGGACTGGGAACACAGGAGAAAATGCAGCAGTACTTCAATTGAACATTATGTGGGCAGGGCGTGTGGGCTGGAAGTCGAGTTTAGATCAGAATTTTTCTGGCGCTTGCTCACGCACACACACGCACACACACACACACACACACACACACCAGACAGCTGGTGGCACTTATTCCATTGTTTATTCCTATCTGCAAGCTAAGAACCAAAATCTCGGGTAGATCCCCTGCGCCAACCTCCAAGGCCGAGTGACAATGTACACTGCCTGACAATGATAAAGTCAGGGCAGATGTACACACCTGTGTGAGCGTGTGCCTGCGTTCAGTGTTTATGTATACGTTTGTGCTCAGGAGTCAGTTGAATGGGCAGAATTGCCTCCTCGCTGGCTGCAGGTCTAGTGTTACGAAATGATGTGCCATTGCCCGCAGCCCTCCTGCAATTATAGCAATTTGTAATACTTGAATTATTGCATTATTTACCAGATTGGTACCGCAACATATCGCTTATCCCTATATATGTAGCGAACATCCGGTGCCAAAAGAACTAAAGTCATACCTCTGCATAGGGAAGGTGGACGAAAATCTATTGCAGAGCTTCGGCCGGCTGCCCACCGCCCAACCGATGTCAGCGGTAGAACGCGCATTCCCATGGATCGCCGATTGCCTATTTTGTGTTTGCGCATCGCTCTGCTGTAGGTACGACAGCTGGCGCAGCTGCCAGCAGCCCCACCTCACCGCCGCCGCATCGAGAAATGGCCGATGAATGCGCTCGAATCGGTGGGAGCGGGCTCCCAGGCCGGCAGTAATAGGGAAACAGGGCTCCCTTGTTTCGAATCCCCTTTGCAACATGGTTTCGAGCCAGACCTACGAGTATTATCGCCCGAAAAAAGATAGGTAGCAGAAACTACATTGACCGATGGCCGCGTCAGGGTACAGTAATTGGCTCCCCCTAGCATCCGATACCAGATCCCACTGCCTCCCCTCTGGTTGAATTAGAGCCTGCCTTCAATGTGTTCTGTGCGTTGCTTTTTAGAGATTTCGCTCGCCATTGCTGCACGGACACGATCACCGAGTGCATCGAAGACAAAATACAGCCAAGGAGTTATAGCTACTTTTATAGTCCTTTAATACAGCCTGCATGCCTGCGCATGAAATTGGGATTAAGACCATTGCGCGGATTATACAGGCTAATTACATGCATATGTTACCAATTGATTTCGATCATTATGCAGTATTTTGTATTCTATTTTAAGTGAAATTCTGAGGTTTCTTGATCCAACACTGAATCCAATATAAAACTGAAAACTGAGGAAGTTCATTTGAATAATAGAAATGTTTAATGACAACAAAAGTTGGACACATCAAATTAAAATACGTGTCCTGGAGACGAATAGACTACATAATGACTGATTTCAATGATATGCAAAACTAGCTTAAAAATAAAAATTGCACAGCTACGTATATCACTCAAATGAAACTAAAACTAATTGTACCCGGTTACCAGCGAATTTTAAGCAGCCGGCCTTTTTGTGCGAAATTGTACATTTTAGTGAATATATTTGCACCAGAAGTAACCATCTGAGATAATAAGCTTTCTGATTTCGCTACAAGCGGAACTATGCTACAGCACTATTTATATATATACTATTCGTATATGCCAATAGATATAAGATATTTCCGTTATGGGAAAAATTCAGTATAGTGTGACTTCCGATGTTTTTATTATCGCGGAGGGATAATCATTATACGAAAAGCTAACTTCTTTGGAAAGAGCTGACAAATAATATGACTTTTGCATTTGAAAACCTGATTATAAAAAGTTTTACACGTATTCATGGCTTAATTAAGTAAGAAATAACTTTTTGAATCTACCCAAGCGATTGTTGTTTTCAACATTTAACGTAAATATATATATTCGAATGAACTATTTGTGTCTTTAGATCTATCTACTAAAATATAGATAATAGTAAAAAATGTCAAAGTATATAACGGAAAGAAAGTAAGTTTTTTTTTCAATTTTACCCCTATCCTTCAGGCTTTCGAAATTCGAATAATATTTTTGTCGGCTTTCATATCTTAATGAATTAATGATTTTTTTATGTTCACAAAAAGATTTGTTGAAATTTAATTTTCTAATGCATACGTATACGTATAATATAATATACGTGTAATATATTATACATATATTTAGGACAGATATTTAGGATTTTCTAATATTTATATATTCATATTTAAATATATTTAAGATATCCAAACATATTTAAGATTATAATATTTATGGAAGAAAATAAACTTAGTCCTCTTGCAAAATGGAATGGAAACGGAAACAAGACTATCAAATATAAAGTTTATTGGCTATGAAGACACCCATGTAAAATTTAAACTTAATTGTTAGAATTTATATTTTCACTTATTGTGCTTGTCCTTGAAAATATAGCTTCAGCCAATTGTATACTGTTTGTAGTTGCAGTGTTTTTTGTTAATAAGGGAACGAAATAGTAAATACGATGTTTTACAAAGCATAATACAAATGCATTTAAAAAGAAAAAAAATATTTTTTGTCGCAAAACCAATTTTCATGTATCACTTAAATATTTTAATTCAATAGGAAAGGACATCCTGAAGAGAACAAGCTGGAGTCGAGGTTAACTATTAAGGATTTAGAGGCGCTTCAAGGCGCATTCGATGTATGTCACTGCGCATATTCTAATATACATTAGTCTAGATGAATCAACTTCTATTTTTAAATTTAAGATTTGCATTAAAAATGTTTTTAGTTCAAAGGAGACTCATACGAGCGCTTGAAGCTGAATCGCGAACAATTTGTGCAAGCTCTCTCAATAATTCTCAACAAGGGTACCGAGGAAGAGGTAATGAGATAATTTTTTACTTTAGCTAGAGATAACCATAGTTATGGACTATTTCATTAGGAATGATCCGAATGGCACAGCAATTTATTTTATCTTTTTTTCTGGGAACTCCTATTTGAAGTCGGATGTCTTGTTGAACTTCTATTTAGGAAATTCGATATCCTTACTACAAAGAATTGCATAACAGTCATTTAAGAACTAAAATCAAACCCACTTGGGTCATATGCACAGACAGTGGCAGAGCCGCAAACATTGCTTGGCGCAAGCAAAGGCTATGTAACTACAACTGTTCAATAGTGTGTGCTGCTACATATAGGACACAAAGTGTTTACAATTGGTCTGAGATTGGAACCCCAGACCTCTCAGATAGGATTCCAAAGCTCCAACCACTGGGCTAAAGCATCCCAGTCGAGTAATTTCAGCATTTTCAAATTTGTGGTGAATATGGGCAGAAGTTTGTTTTTCATATGTTTTTTTAGTATGAGGAGCTTTTCGACAAGATCGACATATCAAAGGAGGGCACTGTGTCATGGGATCAGCTGTCCCAGCATCTGCTGATGCAGCTGTATGATAAAGACGACAAGGTGAAGAACAATCAGCTGCCGCAGTGGCGAGATCCCAAGCAGCTGTCCGTGCCACACAATGACATCATCATTGGCATTGACTTTCTGCGAGGCTCGCACAAATACGTCAGCGTCTCTAGGGTGAGTTGTGCATCCTATAATTTTGGAAACTTGAGTACTACTTGCACACTAGATAAGTAGCATACGCAGCTTAAAATCATTCAAACACAGGAGGGCACTTTGGCGTTGACAAACTCGGACCTTCAGGCCAGCAAATGCATCCGGGTTGGCACCGACGCCTGCAGGCAGCGAGACCTGTGGGTGACAGGATTCGCCGTACTGCAGAACGTCAGCAAGATTGCCATCGGCTTCACCAGCAAGGAGATCGGTGAGACAGTGGAAGAACTTTTAAACAGCAATTCCCTCAGTACCCTTTTAGCTGCATATTATTTTCCCTCAGTCACAGAGGCAGGATTTCCCTCAGTCATAAAGGCGGGATTGCCCTCAGTCATAAAGGCAGGATTTCTCTCAGTCATAACGGCGGGATTTCTCTCAGTCACAGAGGCAGGATTTCCCTCAGTCATAAAGGCGGGATTTCTCTCAGTCATAACGGCGGGATTTCTCTCAGTCACAGAGGCAGGATTTCCATCAGTCATAAAGGCGGGATTTCCCTCAGTCATAAAGGCGGGATTTCCCTCAGTCACAGAGGCAGGATTTCCCTCAGTCATAAAGGCGGGATTTCTCTCAGTCACAGAGCAGGATTTCCCTCAGTCATAAAGGCGGGATTTCTCTCAGTCACAGAGGCAGGATTTCCCTCAGTCATAACGGCGGGATTTCTCTCAGTCACAGAGGCAGGATTTCCCTCAATCACAAAGGCGGGATTTCTCTCAGTCACAGAGGCAGGATTTCCCTCAGTCATGAAGGCAGGATTTCCCTCAGTCATGAAGGCGAGATTTCCCTCAGTCATGAAGGCAGGATTTCCCTCAGTCATGAAGGCAGGATTTCCCTCAGTCATGAAGGCAGGATTTCCCTCAGTCATGAAGGCAGGATTTCCCTCAGTCATGAAGGCAGGATTTCCCTCAGTCATGAACGCAGGATTTCCCTCAGTCATGAAGGCAGGATTTCCCTCAGTCATGAAGGCAGGATTTCCCTCAGTCATGAAGGCAGGATTTCCCTCAGTCATGAAGGCAGGATTTCCCTCAGTCATGAAGGCGAGATTTCCCTCAGTCATGAAGGCAGGATTTCCCTCAGTCATGAAGGCGAGATTTCCCTCAGTCATGAAGGCAGGATTTCCCTCAGTCATGAAGGCAGGATTTCCCTCAGTCATGAACGCAGGATTTCCCTCAGTCATGAAGGCGAGATTTCCCTCAGTCATGAAGGCAGGATTTCCCTCAGTCATGAAGGCAGGATTTCCCTCAGTCATGAAGGCAGGATTTCCCTCAGTCATGAACGCAGGATTTCCCTCAGTCATGAAGGCGAGATTTCCCTCAGTCATGAAGGCAGGATTTCCCTCAGTCATGAAGGCAGGATTTCCCTCAGTCATGAAGGCAGGATTTCCCTCAGTCATACAGGCGGGATTTCCCGTTTATCCACCGTTGCCAAGCTAATCGAGTTGCACACCAAAACCAACCTTCAGCTTTCTATGACATCAGCTCAAAGAGCGACTTCTCCTGCCAGTACAGAGTTCAGCAGCTCGACGCATCGCCACTCTGCTTGGACTACTGGTTTGAGAACATGTTTTTTTCTTTGCTGCTTGCTAGAGAGGTTAAAAAAAGATTTTTTTGTTAAAATAATCGCTGAAGGTTCAACCCGAACAACGCTAACGAGGCGGTTCTCTGCTGGGGCGATGTCAAAGGGAAAATCAACGCCATATTCTTCTTGTCAGCCGCTATTAACCTGTTCGAACGCCAATCGGGTCCCACCGAGGAAAAGCAGGGTGAGAAGCTTGGTTAACAGGTAGCTGATCTGTCTAACAAGTGGCTGTTCTGTCTAACAGGTAGCTGATCTGTCTAACAAGTGGCTTTTCTGTCTAACAGGTAGCTGATCTGTCTAACAGGTAGCTGTTCTGTCTAACAGGTAGCTGTTTTGTCTAACAGGTAGCTGTTCTGTCTAACAGGTAGCTGTTCTGTCTAACAGGTAGCTGTTCTGTCTAACAAGTGGCTGTTCTGTCTAACAGGTAGCTGTTCTGTCTAACAGGTAGCTGTTCTGTCTAACAGGTAGCTGATCTGTCTAACAAGTGGCTGTTCTGTCTAACAGGTAGCTGATCTGTCTAACAAGTGGCTGTTCTGTCTAACAAGTGGCTGGACAAACTGTCTAACATTTTGCTAGACAAATGAGCTTCAGGCTTCATCGAACATGACCTTCAAACAAGCTGTCCTGATTTCAGAAACTACCCTGATTGTCAGCCTGTCGGACATCAAACGCGGCAAGTTCAAAAACTCCAACAAGTTTATCAGCCACGAGGCGCACACGGACTGGACTCGGCAGGGTGGGTATTTTGTCCGCAATTTGCCAACTTAAAGTGCAACAAAGCTATTCGAATTGATCTTGTTGATTTGCAGTGAAGTACATCGCCGGTCTGGAATGCTTCATCAGCTGTGCCACCACCTGGAAGAACTCGATGGTGATTGGTTGGATTGAACGCAGGACCGGCCTGCAGGCCGCCGGCGGGCCAAAGAAGTGAGAGCTCCTTCATGTCTGTCCATCACAGCCTGTTCACAGTAGAAAGAACTCACTATTGTCCTAGGGAAAGACCACTGAAGGGTATTTCAAATGCCCACTGCCTACTTCACGACAGCTCCCAAACCGAATGACCGATTTTCGTCAAAGTCCACCATGTATTAACTTCTCCCTGGTTTCTCATTTCGCGCGCCCTCTTAATGTACTCTCTCCTCTCTCCCCCTGCCTGTTCAATCGTTACATGGCGCCCAATGTGGTGCGATTTCTTATGCAACAAATTGAGTCCTCGCAGTAAGAGCCCGTTCATACGGCAGTGAGCCAATTCAGGCCGAGAGTCAAAATATTCGTATTTAAGTTTAACAGAGCGATAAGGAAGGGGGGTTGGTTAGAAGGGTAACATGTGCGCGGACTGGCCAGAGGTAAGAGATAAAACGCAGGGGAAGGAAAGAGAGACGAGGTGAGAGCCAATCAGAGCCGAGAGAGAAGATAAGGCTAATAAATAAATTGAACAGGCAGGGGGAGAGAGGAGAGAGTACATTAAGAGGGCGCGCGAAATGAGAAACCAGGAAGAAGTTAATACACACCATATAAATCAAAAGTTTCCACCCTTCTCGATGAACTAACTTTCGAAGCCGTCCGACGTCAGCATCGTCGAGATATTCAACAATTCTTGTCGAAGATTTTCGTGACAAGGACAACTAGCATTTCTCTAGGTGTAAACCTATTTGGCGAGTCCATATAGGTTCAAAATTGTATAAATTAACAATACAATCAATGCGATATTGTTAACAATAGTCGCCGACATGGTTGCATGATGAAATTTTTCAAGCAGAAATTTTTTGCCTATATTAGACTATACTGCCTATATTCTTTCCACCCGAAACCTCGACTAGAATCGTTGAATATCTAGAAGATGCCGGTGTTTTGTGATTCTGGAAGTTGTTTCATCGGACAGAGCGGAAAAGTTTAGCCCGATTTTGTCAATAAAGTGTGCGCCCTAAATTTCAGAAACGATGACCTAGATCTGCGCAAAGTCATGAGAATGTAAGTGAGAACATTTACGCACGAAACAAATTCATTTCGTCTTTCAACTATTTTGATATCCCAATCTAACCTTATTAACTTTTTAGTTCAACTTTCGAAGTACACCAGGGAATAAACGCGTTTGACTACCACGAAGGCTACAACTTGATAGGTAAATTAATCTATATAAAAAATAGTTTTACAGAATTAAGTCTCACATTAATTACCTGCAACCCTTCAGCTACTGCCGGTGCAAACAACCACATCTGCCTATGGAATCCGTACGTTGTCTCCAAGCCTAACGGAGTAAGTCACCTATACTGTAATCTTTATCTTAATCTTAATCTTTATCTTTATCTTAATCTTAATCTTTGCATTTATCTTTATATTTATCTTTATCTTCATCTTTTTATTTATCTTTATCTTTATCTTCATATTTATCTTTATCTTAATCTTACTTAATCTTTGCCTTTATCTTTATATTTATCTCTATCTTCATCTTTATCTTTATCTTCATCTTTATCTTTGTCTTTATCTTTGTATTTATCTTTGTATTTATCTTTATCTTTATCTTCAAATTTATCTTTATGCTTCTTTGTAGCTTTGAACTTTGAAATCGAATTGGTAATTAATGCGAAACCCACTTTTAGGTACTGACAGGTCACGTGGCTAGTGTCATTCAAGTCCTGTTCAACCGGTCCAAGGCCCAGGTGATCTCCTTCTCCAAGGACAAGGTGTTAAGGATTTGGGATGTGCAACTGCAGGTCTGCCTGCAGAGGCTAGCGGGAATTTTTCCCAAGGGTCAGGACGGTGAGTGGCTGCATAGTTTTCGATAAGAATCACCTGTTAGGAACTATAATCAACTGTTAGGAACTAGAATCACCTGTTAGGAACTAGAATCACCTGTTAGGAACCAGAATCACCTGTTAGGAACTAGAATCACCTGTTAGGAACCAGAATCACCTGTAAGGAACTAGAGCCACCTGTTAGGAACCAGAATCACCTGTTAGGAACTAGAGTCACCAGTAAGGAACCAGAATCACCTGTTAGGAACTAGAGTCACCAGTAAGGAACCAGAATCACCTGTTAGGAACTAGAGTCACCAGTAAGGAACCAGAATCACCTGTTCGGAACTAGAATCACATGTAAGGAACTAGAATCACCTGTTAGGAACTAGAGCCACCTGTTAGGAACCAGAATCACCTGTTAGGAACTAGAATCACCTGTTAGGAACTAGAATCACATGTAAGGAACTAGAATCACCTGTTCGGAACTAGAATCACATGTAAGGAACTAGAATCACCAGTAAGGAACCAGAATCACCTGTTAGGAACCAGAATCACCTGTTAGGAACTAGAATCACCTGTTAGGAACCAGAATCACCTGTAAGGAACTAGAGTCACCTGTAAGGAACTAGAGTCACCTGTAAGGAACTAGAATCACCAGTAAGGAACCAGAATCACCTGTAAGGAACTAGAATCACCTGTAAGGAACTAGAATCACCTGTAAGGAACTAGAATCACCAGTAAGGAACCAGAATCACCTGTTAGGAACCAGAATCACCTGTAAGGAACTAGAATCATCTGTAAGGAACTAGAATCACCAGTAAGGAACCAGAATCACCTGTAAGGAACTAGAGTCACCTGTAAGGAACTAGAATCACCAGTAAGGAACCAGAATCACCTGTTAGGAACTAGAATCACTTGTAAGGAACTAGAATCACCTGTTGGGAACTAGAATCACCTGTTAGGAACTAGAATCACCTGTTAGGAACTAGAATCACCTGTTAGGAACTAGAATCACCTGTAAGGAAGTAGAATTACCACGAATTTCTTGTTAGTTAACAAAATCACTTGTTCTAGAATTGAAGCACCTGTAAAGCATTGGAATCACATATCCGTCACCCGGCAGTTACCACTCATTTCTTCATGCACGAGGACACTGGCCGGCTGCTGTTGTCCTTCAACAGCGCCCTCACCCTGCTGGCCATGAAGGCGGAGATTCGAGACCGCGTGCTCTCGCACGACCAGCCAGTCGCCGGTGTTGTGCTGAACGAGAAGCTCGGCCAGCTGGTCTCCGGATGCCAGGCTGGCTGCCTGAACTTCTGGCTGCTCGAGTCCGGCCAGCGGCTGCGCCAAATGCCCGGCGCGCACGACGGCGCAGAGGTCACCGGGCTGGCTGGCGAGCCGGGCGGCGAACGGTTCTACTCTGGCGCCACCGACGGCTTCGTACGGGTGAGACGGATCTGCCAGTGCGAATCTGCCAGTGTGAATCTGCCAGTGTGAATCTGCCAGTGTGAATCTGCCAGCGTGAATCTGCCAGTGTGAATCTGCCAGCGGTGTGAATCTGCCAGTGGTGTGAATCTGCCAGAAGTGTGAATCTGCCAGTGGTGTGAATCTGCCAGTAGTGTGAATCTGCCAGTGGTGTGAATCTGCCAGTGTGAATCTGCCAGTGTGAATCTGCCAGTGGTGTGAATCTGCCAGTGTGAATCTGCCAGTGTGAATCTGCCAGTGGTGTAAATCTGCCAGTGGTGTGAATCTGCCAGTGGTCTGAATCTGCCAGTGGTGTGAATCTGCCAGTGGTGTCAATCTGCCAGTGTGAATCTGCCAGTGGTGTAAATCTGCCAGTGGTGTGAATCTGCCAGTGTGAATCTGCCAGTGGTGTGGATCTGCCAGTAGTGTGAATTTGCCAGTGGTGTGAATCTGCCAGTGTGAATCTGCCAGTGTGTGAATCTGCCAGTGGTGTAAATCTGCCAGTGGTGTGAATCTGCCAGTGGTGTATATCTGCCAGTGGTGTGAATCTGCCAGTGTAAATCTGCCAGTGGTGTGAATCTGCCAGTGGTGTGAATCTGCCAGTGGTGTATATCTGCCAGTGGTGTGAATCTGCCAGTGTGAATCTGCCAGTGGTGTGAATCTGCCAGTGGTGTGAATCTGCCAGTGGTGTGAATCTGCCAGTGTGTGAATCTGCCAGTGGTGTAAATCTGCCAGTGGTGTAAATCTGCCAGTGGTGTGAATCTGCCAGTGGTGTGAATCTGCCAGCGGTGTGAATCTGCCAGTGGTGTGAATCTGCCAGTGTGAATCTGCCAGTGGTGTAAATCTGCCATTGGTGTAAATCTGCCAGTGGTGTGAATCTGCCAGTGGTGTGAATCTGCCAGTAGTGTGAATCTGCCAGTGGTGTGAATCTGCCAGTGTTAATCTGCCAGTGGTGTGAATCTGCCAGTGGTGTGAATCTGCCAGTGGTGTGAATCTGCCAGTAGTGTGAATCTGCCAGTGGTGTGAATCTGCCAGTGTGAATTGTGAATCTGCCAGTGTTAATCTGCCAGTGGTGTGAATCTGCCAGCGGTGTGAATCTGCCAGTGGTGTGAATCTGCCAGTGTGAATCTGCCAGTGGTGTGAATCTGCCAGTGTGAATCTGCCAATCAGAACGTGCCGATTCGAGTACTTTTCCGTGCACCAATGATAAACAACAGAGCCATGACTCTCATCCGCTCAGGTGTGGGACTGGGGCGGCCACCTGTACCACCTGCTCGACTGCAACTCCGTGGGCAGTCCGGCCGAAGTGTCCCAGGTGCTGGCGCTGAAGCATGGAATTGTCGCTGCTGGCTTCTCCAAGAATGTCACCCTGTTCAAGGTGAACACATTTCGTGAACGCAGGTGAGAATATCCAATTACAGCTTTTTATTGCTCTTATTAACCTAAGATAAGTCCCACATTTATGACATATTGAGTTTTAAATCAACTATAGGGTTACCCCATCGGAGTGGAAGGAGCAGGACCTGCACAAGGATGACATCTTGTCCTTGGCCAGCTGCCCGCCTCACAGCCTCATCACGGCCAGCTATGACGGCCTGATTACCGTGTGGAACACCAGCTCCGAGTCCTGCACCCGGCAGCTGAACCAGCGGTGCTCGCTGCCGCGCCGGGAGCCACGCAGTGCCAACCGGAGATCCGGCTCCGCCCGGAGTCAATCCGAGGCGAAGGTTTGTGCTGAGCTCAGTACAGTGCTGTGTACCGTGTTTTGTAGGCTGCTCTGTACTGTGTGTTTTGTAGGCTGCTCTGTACCGTGTTTTGTAGGCTGCTCTGTACTGTGTTTTGTAGGCTGCTCTGTACTGTGTTTTGTAGGCTGCTCTGTACTGTGTTTTGTAGGCTGCTCTGTACTGTGTTTTGTAGGCTGCTCTGTACTGTGTGTTTTGTAGGCTGCTCTGTACTGTGTTTTGTAGGCTGCTCTGTACTGTGTTTTGTAGGCTGCTCTGTACTGTGTTTTGTAGGCTGCTCTGTACTGTGTGTTTTGTAGGCTGCTCTGTACAGTGTTTTGTTGGCTGCTCTGTACAGTGTTTTGTTGGCTGCTCTGTACCGTGTTTTGTAGGCTGCTCTGTACTGTGTTTTGTAGGCTGCTCTGTACTGTGTTTTGTAGGCTGCTCTGTACTGTGTTTTGTTGGCTGCTCTGTACTGTGTTTTGTTGGCTGCTCTGTACTGTGTTTTGTTGGCTGCTCTGTACTGTGTTTTGTAGGCTGCTCTGTACTGTGTTTTGTTGGCTGCTCTGTACAGTGTTTTGTTGGCTGCTCTGTACTGTGTTTTGTAGGCTGCTCTGTACTGTGTTTTGTTGGCTGCTCTGCTCTATAGGGGAATTTTTTTGTGTTTCGTACAGTTTAATGTTCTTTCTTTTTCGATTAACTTTCTGCAATTATCTGTACTTTATTAGGTGCTTTTAAAAATATTCTTTAGAAAATAGGAATTGTTCGTGTTTTAATTTTACCCTCTCAACGGGAGATTTCATTACCACCCATGAATGGCTACTGTGAGTAGGCAATCAGCCGCTTTTTTGCCCCCTCAGAAGTCGGAGGAGGCGGATGCCAGCTTCACGGTGACTCGGCTGCGGGTGCTGGACGTGCGCAAGCCGAAGACCAGGGGCTCCGCCAACTTGATCTCCTGCGGCGCCAACGGCTTCGTCCGGTTCTGGAACCTGCACCAGGGCACGCTTGTGGCCGAGTTTCTGGCCCATACTCAAGGTGAGCTGGCTGTGTGAGCAATTAAAACATTTGCCTCTTGGGGGCTTGTCGTGCAATTGACGCCCTTTGAGGTCAAACCTCCAAGGCACAGTGAAAGTATAGACTGCCTGACGATTAGAAAGTCAGCGCAGATGTACACACCTGTAAGAGCGAGTGCGTGCGTAAAGTATCTGTGTGCGTGTGTTCTCAGGAGTCAGCGAAACGGGCAGAATTGCCTCCTCGCTGGCTGCGGGTCTAGTGTCGTCATATGATGCGTCAGTGACCCCAGTCCATTAAGATTTTATTATTTATATTACTATTATTAATATATGTAAATAATAAATGCAGGAGGGCTGCGGGCAATGGCACATCATTTGGTGACACTAGACCCGCAGCCAGCCAGTTCTGCCCATTTCGCTGACTCCTGAGCACAAGCCCTCAGGCTCACACAGATGTGTACATCTGCCCTGACTTTCTCATCGTCAGGCAGTATGCACACTCCCTGTGCCTTGTAGGTTGGCCCTCAAGGGCGTAAATTGCACGACAAGCCCCCAAGCCTTTTCTCTGCGGCTGCGCACGAAATGAATGTGGCCTCACCGCGGAATCGAGCTTAGGGACCTTGGTGCGAGAGACAAATGCGTTTGGCTGCCCTGTCACTTCCCCTTTATTATTGTCAATAGTACTAGTATTATTATTATCATTATTATTAGCTCGTATATTAGCTCGTGCTGTCCGCTCTTAAACTGTCTTTTACATACAGAGACGCATGTTTCTGAGTATTTTTCACCTGTGAGCGTTGGAGTTGGTCATTAATTGCACCTTTTACAGCCAGCAGCATCATTATGGAGGTCAGCCCGGACTGCCAGCACCTGGTCACTGCCGATGGCGGCGGTGTCATTAAGGTGTGGCACATTGCTGACTACTGCCTGGGCGGCGGCCACGCCGTCGACTCTGGAGAGGATCATTTGGTGACGCAACCGCCGCGTAAGTCACGTGACCATTTTGGGCCCACTGAAGCAGGGGGTGCGTATTCAGGCCACATGAATTGTCCAGGTGTGTCCATAGAAAACCCATAGTAATAAAGATATCTACACTCGACTCGCTGCCAGCGAGAATGCACACAGCACACAACACTGGCTCACACTCACGCAGGGTGTACATCTGCCCTGACTTTCTCATCGTCAGGCAGTATGCACACTCACTGCACACTCATGAAGCCTGGCCATCATGAGCGATTGCCCCAAAAAGCACCAAACCATTTCTCCGCGGCTGCGCCTTGAATTAACGTGGCCAGGGACCTCAGGAGTTCAGTGACATTGGTTCGCGAGTCGGACGTGCTAAAGTCATCCCTAACCCTAACCCTAACCCTAACCCTAACCCTAACCCTAGCGCTCGAGAGCGAGTGGCAGGCGCACTCCGACCAGATTAACGACATCCAACTGACCGAGAGGCAGGACCGGCTGCTGATTCTTAGCGCATCGTCCGACTGCTCGCTGTCTTTCTGGGACAGCTATGGCAATCTCATCGGGACATTTGGCCAGGTAAAGTCAATCAAATGCTTTCAATTTCTTGACACAGCGTCTGAAAAACTCTTACTGGTCTTGCTAGGAAGAGCACTGGAAAATCGAGCCCCTGTCCGTTGTGCTCGAGCGACTGGAGCGCCAGAGACAGGTGAGCTCGATCGATATATTTAATCACTAAGCTTGCAGTTGAGTTTTTTACAAAAACTTAAAGCTAATTTTGCTCTTAAATTAAGTGTCTTCAATTATCGTGCAACTTTTTTGCCTAATGTATTGAAAGAACGCGTGAATCCGTGAGTTGTATTTTGTGAGAAAAAACATTTCTATATTTTTACTCGTATATTACTATTTTATAAGATAAATAATTATTAAAAAAAACTTTCTATGAACTATGAATTGTACGAAATAAGATTATAAAATATGGGGATTCTTGTAAGTTTGGATTTTTTGAGAATTGGGAATACTGTGATTTGGGAATCGGATTTATTGACACAGAAATTTTTGCATTAGAATAATTTATTGCGTCATTAATTTTTGCATGGTGATTTAAATCATAGGCCACTACAGTCAGTTTGTTAGGGGCGAGTGGGTCAGCGGCTAGCGTCGCTGCCTCGCACTCAAATGGACGCTAGTTCGATTCTCCCTTCAAGTCACGATTAATTTCGGCACTTGCTGGAGGGTTTGGACAGTAGCGACCGGTGGAGGTGCACCATTTTTTGTGCAATCAAAGCTTGAAATAATAGCCTCGCTCCTACCTTTCTGTGTGCCTGTTCTGCGTTGTGTGAGTTGTGTGCGTTGGCGCTGGGGCGTGAGACCTTGCGGGGGGGGGTGGCTTGGGGGCGGGTGTACACCGCCGCACGCTTTCTGGACTTCCGTCAGCGCGATTGGATAAGTGTACACTCATCACCCGGCCCCCCCTGAGGACTGATTTCTTATCAGCCTTCCGCGCCGGCTTGGTCTGCTCTGTGCGTGTGGGGCTGGGGTGGGGGACACTGCTGCCTATTCTGGGTGCCTCCTGCCCTCCCCGGCTGGTCTGTGCTGCTGTGTGTGGTGCCTGCTCAGGGGAGGCGGCGCGATGGGCGCTAAGCGCCTAGTTCGCCGGTCTGGGGGCGTGCCGCTCCGTCGCATGTGCGACAAGTGCCCCGGGCCCCCCTGCAAATAGATAGAGAGAGAGAGATAGACAGTCAGTTTGTTATTACTGTCTAGCTGTACAGGTGCGTGGCCTAATTTAATTTTGAACCCTTGTACATTCAGTGCCGCAGGCAGACTTCAATTGTTGGGTGTCCGACTCAAACTGCAGCTGCAGACGGAGCAGCAGTCCGTACTCATTTGCATAGAAAAAACTGGCTTAATTGCATGCATTTTATGAAAAGTCCTTTTCTGGCAATTTATCCTTTTATTTTAATAATGACTGTAAAGAGTTATTTCATTATCTAGATCTTCATGCAAATCTATGCGTTAAAATGATAAAACTGTACGGTCTAATAATTTGAAAGTTGTGTTATCACCGCAAATGTACTTTCAGAGGCTTGCCTGAACTGAGAAATTCTTGGTCTGAGTCCATTTTTTGGACGGAATCAGTTCCATCGACTGGTTTGTCAAACGATGCACAATCTGTCATGTTGCTTTCTTAGAACACGTTCTTGTAGATGCTGGTGTGTTGTCTTTCCACATTTTATGTTCAATTAAGCATCTTTCTGTACCGATGAGTTTTGTTTAAACAGGATTTATTTCATTAAAGTACAATTCGCTCTTTAGAAAAGCACGCATTGTGATAATAAACGAATAGTTACAACTTAATTTACTAGTTCAAATACTTCACTTACGTAGACTATTACGTAGTTTTTATGCACGATATAATCGCCAATGTTCCCCTATAGTAAGAGTAAGTATTTACTAAAATTGTGTCTTACTTTAGTTCGCACAGTGTGTAAGTAATTGAATACTCGCAGCATTATTTAAAATTAGTTACAAAGAAGAGCAGCAGAAGATGTACAGAAACTAGTTTTATTAAAAAATCGGTCAAAATAGAACTCGTGACCATCAGTATTTGTTAGTCCCATTACCGGCGTTTCTTCCTTTGTACTATTAGCTCGTGCACTTTTATGAGATAATAATCCAAGGGCCATGAATCTCTGCTGTAGCAAGATGCATCCAAAATGAGTACAGCCCAATTAGCCAAGCTGGTTTGCGCTTAGGCAGTAACAGATAGGGCCCGTGCTCAAACCATTGCTCAGAATGCGGCTTAGCAAATGTGTCAATCAGGCATCGGTTTAATTGGTTAGCTGGTGGGTAGCCAGGCAGTCTCGAATCGTATTTGAGTCATTCTTAGAGAATTTTAGAGCCCACGCTGCGATTGCATTTCAATCGGGCTAAATTTCTAATAAATCCTAAACTACCAACTGAAACTCGCTGACACATTTTTCTGAATTACGTAATTCAGGAGCGTGAGCAGGAGGATTCAGAGCCACTTCGCGGCCCGCCTCCCGATGAAGAGACGGACTGGAGCCCCGATGAGAGGGCCGTCACGAACCCGAAGGACTTCAGAGTCAGCGCCTGGAACAGCTCGCTGCTTGGTGGGTGCTCCGAATTCGATAATGTTATGGTTGATTGAAGCAATCATATTTTGCCTCACCGCTTTATGTCACACACCTACTAGGATTATTTTATCAACTAACAAGCTCTCCTACCAGATCTTTTTATTACCTTCCAAGCTCTCCTAACTGATTATTTGATTACCTACCAAGCTCTCTTACCTGATCATTTGATTACCTACCAAGCTCTCCTAACTGATCATTTGATTACCTACCAAGCTCTCCTAACTGATCATTTGATTACCTACCAAGCTCTCCTAACTGATCATTTGATCCGCAGGCAATCGCTACGCGGAGGTGGGTGCAGATAGGCGTCAGCGCCGCCAGCCCCAGACAATGACCGACCTGCCGTTTCTTTGCCAGGACAGGAACACACCCTCAGTGGGGCCTTTCAATGTGAGCCCCAGATTGCAGCCTGCCTTTGTTAGTCGATAAATAATGGGAAAATTTGAAGCGCGAAGTGGCTTACTGTTGGATTGCCTTGATTTCACACTGCGGTCAAGTGGCTGCTAGATAAATAAGCTGTTAGTTTAAGGTCAGCGTTCTGGGCATTGTTCAGAACTGAACGGCACTTCAGCCTTCTTCGCTATTTTGTGAAGTGCTCCAGCGCATATTCAATTTCTAGCCTCCTTCTGTTGACCAAAGATCCTCCTGTAAAAGTACATCGCAGGAAATCGAGCCAGGCCTCTCTAAGAGGGGTCCAGCCAGTCACCCTCATTGCAACACTCTCGCCTAGCAACGTGACAGAAACGGGAAAACTGACGATAGCTGCCGGGGGTTCGCTGACATTTTCAACGCCGCGCTGCCATTGCAAGCATTTTGTAAACAATTCCCACCCGCCCGCAGAGCCTTTCCATTGTGGAATTTGTTGAGACGCGCGACCCGAAACAGCCGGACTTTGTGGCGCACCCGGACGCCTACTTTCGCGACAAAGAGTTCGCCGCGCCGCTGCCAGCGCAGAAGAAAAGCGGAACTAGACAAGGAGGCGAAAGTGAGGCGAATGTGAAACTTTTAGGGCTGGGATAAATTGTTCTCCTTACAGCTAGGGACATTTTATATTTACGAATTCTCGAAACATAGTAATAGTTTAATTATTGATTACACCTGCGCCGATATACACCAGCTGTTGCGCGGCATCTGAAGGCTGCGTACGGCAGTTCAGTCCATGGACTGGGTGGATGCCACACCCACCATTCAATTACACCAGTTGATGCTGGTACCCATTTAACAGCTGGGTGAACTGAAGCAATGCAGAGTTAAGTTTCTTGCGAAAGGATACAATTAGTTCCAGGGGAGTCAGGAGTCGAACCCCCGACCTTCAATTCTTGAGTTCAACGCTCTACCTGGCTTAGCCGCAGCCATTGCACTGTTCTTACAAAGGCTGTGTACAGCAGTTCAGTCCATGGACAGGGCAGGCCGCTGTAACCACCCAATTTTCTACCTCAGCTAATACTGGAACCCATTTAACAGCTGGATGAACATTTTACAACTCAACCAGCTTGCAGAGTTCAACTCATAACAAGCCCCGCCTTTCAGAGCTGCAAGCTGAATTTGACGATCGCACCCTGCTGCCGAAGTACATTCTGGACTATGAGACTCAGATGAAGAAGTACCAGGCGTTCGCGGTGGCGAGCAGGGAGAAGGAAGTGAGTACTGATGCGGTACCATGGGAACACTGGTGACGCTGAGTTAATGCACCGAATGGTCACCATTGACAGGCGGCCAAAGCAGGTGCCACTCGACGCCCCAGTGGACAGGCGGGATTGGCCAGTACTGTCATGTCCAAGATGCAGCAGCAGCAACAGCAGCAGCAGCAGCAGCAGCGGCCACAAAGCAGGCACAAGAAGACTGTTGGTGCTACTTAACCTGTCCAAGACTACAGCAGTGCCTTCACATAACTGGAAAACTCGTTTTTTTGAAACAACTGCCTGTAGTTTATTGAATTGAGTTTAACCAATTCGACACAATTCTATTTCTATTTATTTTTGTCTGAATATTTCTATCTGATCCAAACCATTTTTATCTAAGCATTACTTGCCAGCTAACATATTGTTATTCTATATTGAATCCCTCTATCTCTATCTATTTGCAGGGGGCCGGGGCACTTGTCGCACAAGCGACGGAGCGGCACGCCCCCAGACCGGCGAACTAGGCGCTTTTGCGCCCATCGCGCCGCCTCCCCTGAGCAGGCACCACACACAGCAGCACAGACCAGCCGGGGAGGGCAGGAGGCACCCAGAATAGGCAGCAGTGCCCCCCACCCCAGCCCCACACGCACATAGCAGACCAAGCCGGGGCGGAAGGCTGATAAGAAATCAGTCCTCAGGGGGGAGCCGGGTGATGAGTGTACACTTATCCAATCGCGCTGACGGAAGTCCAGAAAGCGCGTGGCGGTGTACACCCGCCCTCCAGCCACCCCTCGCAAGGTCTCACGCCCCAGCGCCAACGCACACAACTCACACAACGCAGAACAGGCACACAGAAGGTAGGAGCGAAGCTATTATTTCAAGCTTTGATTGCACCTCCGCCGGTCGCTACTGTCCAAACCCTCCAACAAGTCCCGAAATTAATCGTGACTTGAAGGGTGAATCGAACTAGCGTCCTTTGGAGTGCGAGGCAGCGACGTTAGCCGCTGACCCACTCGCCCCCTTATTGAATCTCTCGCTGAACGTTCAAAGAAATTTCTATTTCAAGGACATTCTTTGAAAGACATTTTTATCGCTACAATTCTTATAAAAAAGTTACTTTTTTCTTTCTAAGTTTAATCGCTTAACCTTAAATCTGTCGCCGACGTACTTTTGATAGAAAAGCAAAGTAAGCTTTGAATATTTCTAGATTATTTCATTTGCTGAAGAAATAAACAAAAAATAGTTTTTTCTTCGTATCGAAGGTCTAAAAGTTTCGAAACTTTGATTGGTTATGGAGAGCCCAGAGTGTGATTTTCATGGTGGACATTGTGGAACATTGTGGAATTGAACAGACGAAAGACCAAGTGGATATTTCAAATATATACCCACAATAATTCTCTTTTTTTCTGAATCTCGTAAAATATTTAACAAATTCAACATGAAAATCCTGAACACGGGCCAGAATTTTCCGGATTCTCACCAATACAGGATTCGCCATAAAGGTTCACACAGAGCAATGTTCGTTGTCCTTGTCACCAGGGTCTTTGACAAGAATTTCTGAATATCACTGACGATGCTGACGTCGGACGGCTTTGAAAGTTAGCTCATCGTAAAGGGTGGACTTTTCACGAAAATCGGTCGTTCGGTTTCGGAGCTATCGCGACGTAGGCAGCGGGTATTTGAAATATCCCGTGGTATTCCCCAAGGGGAAAATATATCATGGGTCTTTCTACTGTTAATGTGGCCTTTTGAATTTTCACACCCTATTAGTAGCCGTGCTCTAAAGACAAAACAAAGGACAGTTTTGGCGCGAATATGAACAGAAAAATTAAAACGAACGAAAACACATTAGTGCCTTCTAATGTTAAATTGGTATTTTCTCGTCAGCAATTTCAGTGACAGTAGGTAAAATCAATATATAATGATTGCCGCCACAAATATTACCAGTGAAATCACCAATTCAGGCAGGGCTCCAAGTCAAGCAATTAAGTGCCAAAACGGATCCGAGCACTCGCAGGCGCCGTAGAACGGAGAGGTGCCGAACGTGTCAAATAGAGCCGAGCCCAAAATCCTGGCCCGGATGTCGGCGCTGTTGCCAGCGTTGGGCTCGCTCGTGCTTCACAGCCCGCCAGTGCCAGTTGTATTGAGTGACAGCGGCCAGCCGCAGTCAGACCAGGCCCAGCTGCCGTTGCCCAGTGAGGCGGCGCCAACCCAGATTTCACCACCAGAGAGTCCAACGGACAATCTCAGGTCCGCGAGCTCCTGGACGCTGCTAAGATCGGCCAGCTTCGTCAGCGGCACGGTGGAGCCATCCAGGATGTTCAGGAGGCTACGGCAGCTGACAGCCTGGGTGTTCCAGTTCCCGACCTGACTGCTCCCCGCAGCCTTGTACAGCGATCCCTTGAACTGGCTGCCGTTGAAACCGCTCGCCCATCGATAGTCGGCTGGGCACAGTCGGCCCGGCCCGAGGCCTTCTGACTGCTTGACAAACACTCGGAGCCTTCTGCCGCCGCAGCCGCTGCTCCACGAGCTGCGAGCTGCAGGCATCGAATGCAAACAGCAGGCAGAGCTGTTGCGTCGTCACAGCTGACGGCTCCATGGCGAAGGCTCGGCATCTCGGAGCTGTTCGACAGCGAGCAGCTCAGGCCAAAGTACCGGATTTGAACAGTTGACGCCCATCTGTTTTTTTCCATGAACGAAGCTTTTAAGGAGGTTGAAAACATCAGTTCTTGGACAGCATACACGATAGCTTGCTTTTCTATTCTTCATTGGCTATGAATTAATGACAAAAATGTCTCTATCTACATTTCTACATTTCTATTTTTTGGCTTTTTATTGACTCTGTTCCAGCTGTCTACGCACATGCTTTCTGTCAGGTGCTGGGTAAACGTTTGCCTTGGAGAGCGAACAAAACTAATTATGGATTTCTGCTTTCTCTGCATACATTATTGTTCCAACTAATATTCAACTGTCAATGGGTGACGGGCGCCCAATACCATGTAATGCCATAGAATTATAAACCTTAGCATCGATGGCAATGTCAGTAGATAATGGCTATATCGTGGAGAATGGTCCCTCACAGCCAGTAGAGAATGGTTCCTCACAGCCAGTAGAGAATGGTTCCTCACAGCCAGTAGAGAATGATCCCTCACAGCCATTAGAGAATGGTCCCTCACAGCCAGTAGAGAATGGTTCCTCACAGCCAGTAGAGAATGATCCCTCACAGCCAGTAGAGAATGGTTCCTCACAGCCAGTAGAGAATGGTTCCTCACAGCCAGTAGAGAATGGTCCCTCACCATTGCGAGGTGTTCTTTGAAAGAACAAAAACGTTGGTAAAATCAAAATTCAATTGCGAAATTTATGTCTTAGTGGAAAAAATGTAACAACTTAACGAGAAACTCGAGCAGTTAATAATCCTTCCTGCCGGTTCTGCCCGGTACTTTAAGCAAAAATGATTGCTTAGCAGTTGAAAGAAATGTAGAGTATATTTTTGGATCTTAAAATATAGTAAAAATTGCTATATCATTATGAGTCTGTATACACAGCGTGAAATTGCCATTGCTTCTACCTACTATCGTGTAGTCAAGTGGATTTAGAGTTGTCTAATTAACAAAAAAGGTGGTCGAGTAAAATTATTTTTGTTTCTCTTTACATAGCAAAAGATCTGTCGTCTCTTTAAGATTCAACGTTTTAAGCAGGGCTGCCTGCTTAAATTCAAGTGCTTTTCAAACTCTGAGATAAGTGCTCCTTCATACTCTCATCCCAGAACTTGTCGAAGTAGCTTGTACTGTTCGATACGAACACGTTCAGCTGCGGAGTGAGTTATGAAATGTGCGAATTTCAGAAATAGTGTTAAACTTGGCAGGGGTAGACAGCCAATCGAAATAATTTGGAGTAGGGTGGGGATGGGCAGCCAATAGAAACATTTTGGAGTAGGGTGGGGATAGGCAGCCAATAGAAACATTTGCAGTAGGGTGGCGATTGGCAGCCAATAGAAACAATGTGGAGTGGGATGGGGATTGGCAGCCAATAGAAACAATGTGGAGTGGGATGGGGATTGGCAGCCAATAGAAACAATGTGGATTGGGGTTAGCAGCAAATTTAAATAGTGCATGTTGGGGTGTGGAGTTCAGCTAAAAGAAAGGTAATTAATGGTTCAGCGAGTGTATTAATTAGCAAAATTAATATGGCGCAAAATTGCCGACTCACTTCGGCTACCACCATGTTGCTTAAGCCTGGCAAGTCGTCGGGGCAGCGAAAGTATGGCAGCGGCTTGGCCTCGTTTGGGCTGAAACGTGAATGCGATCGCTAATAAAGCAAAGCTGTGAAGCAGTGCTTGCATAATCGAAGTGGCACCAAGCCAAGCTGGTTTACTCACTTTTGTCCATGCTTTTTATCATTCTCTCGGTAAAATGCGTTTAGCATGAATCGAACCCCGGACATCGCGCACTGCATCCGGTTCCTGAAGGCGCGTACGGCATTAAGAAAGATTGTCTTCCTGTGCAGCTGTACTTTAAGGCAGCGGGTCCACAATGGCAAATAGTTGCTCTGAAAATTGACAAATTTATTAGAAGAAGAAGTGTTCTGATAATTTTGCTGATAAACCCGCTTAATTCCCAAATCTATTAGTCATTTGCCTCTCTGTCCCGTTAATCCGTTAATCCCGCTAATCCTGCTCTACTCTACAATTGGTTTTGAGTACAGCTTTCTTTTCTCGATACTTTACACCCCGCTATAAATTATTTCAATTAGCTGCTAATCTCGCTCCACTCACATGATTTCTATTGGCTGCCGATGCCGACCCCACTCACATGATTTCTATCGGCTGCCGATCCCGACCCCACTCACATGATTTCTATCGGCTGCCGATCCCGACCCCACTCACATGATTTCTATCGGCTGCCGATCCCGACCCCACTCACATGATTTCTATCGGCTGCCGATCCCGACCCCACTCACATGATTTCTATTGGCTGCCGATCCCGACCCCACTCACATGATTTCTATTGGCTGACGATCCCGACCCCCACTCACATGATTTCTAGTAGCTGCACATCCCCACCCACTCTGTTTTTTAAATTGGCTGCCAAATCCCCCACCCCTCTCCATTCTATTTCTATTGGCTACCAATCCCCACCCCACCCCATTCTTTTCTTTAGGCTTCCAATCCCCACCCGACTCCATTTTATTTCTATTGGCTTCCAACCCCACTCTGTTGTTCTGAAGTGCAATTTCAGATGACTATAAATTTAGGCTGCCACAAAAGTGTTGAACATTACTCCGTACTCTGTAGGCGACATCTCGTGGCATCTTCGACAGCACAGCTTTGGCTTCGTACCAATTGACCCGGTAGCGAAAGTAGATAGTCATCCAAGTCTGCTGCCTCTCGATCTGTTCATTGAGCGATGGCAGGTTCTGCATGTCCACTCCCTGGCCGCTGTTGTTGATGTCATAGCAGATGTTCATCATGTCGAACTCCGAGGAGTGCTCGCGTGGCATCAGCAGCTCCTGACTGGGGCCGAATCGAACAGAATTGCGACGATCGGAATCGTCACTGGAATCTGAAGGACGTCGATTTATAGTATGGGCGTGCTTTTCCGAGTCAAGTGAATCGACATATTTTTGCCCCGGGAGATGCTGGCAGAAAAATGGCTGGACTAATTTCACATGTTTCACTTGGGCTATACAAATCGACACTTTGACAGCGGCTCACTAATTCGGGCTTTCTATTCGGGAAAATATTCAGATCCCTGGTGAAATTTTAATCCATTCTGACTTGAATAAATTCAATGTGACTCGAGCATCTGATTGAGCTTGATGGAATTATTTGTTTTCGCAGTTTGGCAATTTCAATTTAGCATAAATTTAAATGCAGATTATTTAATTTGCATTTTTTCGCTTGCAGGAAAAATAAAGGTCTTCTAATGCCGAGTTAATAAAAATGTCTGTCTCATGTAAATTTTGTTATAATTTACTTTATTCTATTGTGGCTTTACATGTTTGCAAGGTCGATAAGCAGGCAGGAATAGTGACAGAGAAGCAAAGAAGATGTCACAGAGTGGGACAGAGCAGCGAGGAACAGGGCATGGAGGGTAGCAGAGCAGCAAGGAACAGGGCACAGAGGGTGGCAGAGCAGCAAGGAACAGGGCACAGAGGGTGGCAGAGCAGTAAGGAACAGGGCACAGAGGGTGGCAGAGCAACGAGGAACAGGGCATGGAGGGTGACAGATGTCTCAACGCCCAAGCCTCACCAGCATTGTTTCCTGGCCTGGAGTTGTTAGCCTGGAGTTGCTGCAGCTTTGCCGGTTTAAACTGATTCTCATGTTTTACATCACCTGGCCTGGCAGGCGCAGCTGTTGGAGCGGCTGTGATAGAAGCAGCCTTGGTAGCTGCATTAGCAGCTGCTGAAAGTCCACGACTGGTGTTAGAGACGTGGCTGACTGGTAAGGGGACGCCACTACTGAGCTTAGTGTGGTGTGTTGCACCGATGCGACAATTCCGCAGTTGACTGGTTTGTTTCAACATGTCTTGTAGCGCTTTCTATTTAGTTAAGGCTATTTCAGACTTTCAGACCGCTGCCTAGCAGAAATCGTGCGGGGGAGCCTAATGTCTCACGAATTCTTTGCCCAGCTGGTGTTCCGACCATAGACAGTTGACAGTGCACTTAAGCTATGTGTAAAACGGGAGGACATTTTAGAGCTTCTATTCTAAGCAAGCGTTCGACCGAGTATACTTGCTTGATGCTGAGTAATCTTTTTATGGTTAGGAGGGTGACAGGACAGTTCATTCTTTTAAATTTGCTTTCAGTTGAACGCTTTAAAAGAACTAAAGTAATTAAAAAGTTCAAAGCAGAATATGCTTGGTGTAAAGCAGCAAAGCAGCGAATGCTTGACGAATGCATTTTTATAATTAAAAAATATAGTTTGCAGTATGTACTAGCCGCTGATTTCTAACTACTACCTTCAGGTGTTGTTTAGAAATTTTGCTCCTAACATATAAATAAACATATTTACTAAAGTGTGTTGAATACAGGCTTGCAGCTTCACGGTCTGGAAAGCAATCGCAATTTCAAGTTTCATGAATGATTGTTGTGTAAGTTAAGAAATTCGGAAAACTTGGCAAGATTCAAGTAAAACTATTAATTGTGTGTTGTACGCTTTTAAGAAAAACACCCTTTATATTTTTGGATAAAAGAAAGCCAAAATTGCACAAAACAAATAGAGGCAAGAAAATGTTTTTTTAACCTGATTCGATCGCTGTTTTTCAACTCCTCAATTTTTTCAATCGAGGTAATACGAGTTCCATAAATCATGCGAAGTTGAAAAGAAAAAATTTAACATAGCTCTAAAAACATAAGGGAATTATTTATTGGGGTCTGCACCTCAAGCCGCAAACGCAAGAAACGGCAAGGGTTCCTCGCTTTTATTCCCTCTGACAATGCATATGAACAACAGCAGCCACATTATGTTAAAAACAGAATGAGGAAATAGGACACACCTCGGTGAGACGCCCACACACCGGGGCATCGATCGGAAACCCAAGCCACTTCAAATCGTATCCAGTGGCCTAAAAAATTTAACAGGCGCAAATATATATTTCCTCCAACGCTGCGACAAGGGGATTTGGACAAGAGTTGGGTGAAGGAATGTTGGTCGCCTTTCGATAGACCTCTATTTTATCTTCTCCAGTGGGGGCAATCTTTGCTAGTCTACTATACTAAACGGCCCGGCACTGCTACGCTAGGGCCGCTTATGACCAAGAATGAAAATTGAGAGCTGTTTTGGCCAGAAGAAACATGACAGGCTTAGAAGTGAACTTGAAGCAAAGTATTCGAATAGGATCTGCCGCTTTGTCATTGGGTCCCGTGTTTGCACTGGCGCGCGCGGGGGTGGGGCGCCTATAAATTTAAGTTGGCGACCCCAAGCTTGGCTGCTGTTGCATGCGCCGCGTGCTTTCAGCGCAGATTGCAAAGAGGAGACAAAACTGAGATAAATAAAAAGAGAAGAACCGAAACAGAAAATTCTATTCTATTGCCCTTAAATTTCTTTTGATACAAAGAGGCACAAACCCATTCCGATCAAAGGCAGACACAGGCACGACTGTAGTGGGTAAGTCTTCTTCCTACTAAAATACTGTCTGTCCAGGTAAATGAAACCTCTATCTCGCACTCCAGTTCCATTCAAAATGGATCAATCACGCTAGATTAAAGGGGATAAGTGACAAAGCGAAAATCTCTTTATCGATCTAAGGCGAGGCACTCGCTGCAGTATATTTCTCATAAAAGCATTACCTTATACATGCGCTGACAAATCTAGAACTGAGTTCACTTTCCATTATGCTTCAAAAAGTTCATGGCCCACGGTCTCAAAACCACAGTTCATGGTCTCAAAATCACATTTCATGGACTCAAAATCACAGTTCGTGGTCCCAAAATCACAGCTAATGATAACAAATTACGGTCTCATGCAACAACACAGCTTATGAAGTCTGAACATGAGATAAATGAGAGTCTGCTGCATTATTAGTTATGACACGTGGATCCCCAGCCGTACCTGGACATTATTATCCATGGTGTCACGAGCTGAATGCGCATATGGTTGTCGAGCTTTCCTAATCTGAACACAACATTAGCACAGGTGTCTGGTTCTGCTGGTCAATCTGTCCTCAATACTTCATTCCGCGCAGTACATCACATTTTACAGCTTGCATGAGAAAATGGATATGCAAAATATCTAGCGAGAGAGAGACAGGGAGGGAGACGAGATGTCATGGGATATACAGAAAAGGAGATGGCCGGCACGGGTGAATTTGAGCGAGTCCTTGAGTGCCTCTCCTGTCAATTCACCTCTCCTCTTTGCTAGAGGCGAAGGGCATTTAGGGATGGAATGGAGATCCAGGCAGCTCTTCGGCCTTGCACTTCATGAGAACAAATGCGCCTGAGTTTTAGTTTGCTTCTCTCTCAACCTCCTTGTGAGCGTTTCCTTTACCTTGCAAGCTTTGCTAGGCCTGCCACCCCTCTGTGTCTCGCCATCACTAGGCGGTCTCCAGCCCCACGCTAAACTGTAGTGGATTGCTGCATCCTCACAGCTCAGACTCAGCCTGGGGGGGAATGTTAAGCGGGCTTGGCGATGGGGACTGGACTGGGCGTAGTTGCTGAAGCGTCCTCTGTTCTGCAGTTTCCGATCCCGACGCTCAAGTCCTTCCTTCGCGCCTCATCCCCCCTACATCCCCGTCCTCCTTATCCCTCTATCTCCCCTGCCCGGACTCCTGCGTCGAAAGTTCTAAACCCCAAGAGCCGATCGTCTGCACACACTCCAGACCCCAATGGTGCGTGCCGTGAGCAACTGCCGCAGCGGGGGGGCACTTGCTTGGCGTGAGTCGGAGGGGGTTGGACAGGGGAAGAAGGAAAGAGGATGAGAAAAGGAGATTAGAGGGAGAAAGAAGTGCACAAAAGAGAGTTCTCGATTTTCTACTGGCTGAGTGAAGAGTGTGACAGAGCAAGAGGTAGAGAGTCCAGCTGCATCTGGGCGGCTCAAAAAGTATTTAGTTGCTCAGAGCTGCTGTCCTGCTGTCAGCCTTGTTCTTTAAGCCAGCCGAGCCGCCGCCGCCGCCGCCGCCGCCGCTGCCGCCTCCGCCACCACCACCGCCAAAAGTGTCGCCTTTACACGCAGTTCAGTGAGCCATTGAGGTGGCGGTGAGGGTTTTCAGAGAGAGTGAGAGCGAGACAGAGGGGCCACAGATCTTGACTAGTTTCTGCTGTTCTGTTCGGTCAGGTGAGTGAGTAGGGCGCACAAGATTGACCTTTGAGTAGTTCGATTACTCACATCGGAAAATTCCTATCAAACAGAAATTTGACCTTAATTATCATTTGCATTAGGCTTCCGTTTTTAATCGACTGTGGACACGTCTATTGAGATTAATCTCTATTGAACAAAACAAAAGTACTAAGTGACTACACAGTCCAATAGAAATAAGTCCATTAATCAACAAGGCCAGCTCTCAGTCCTTTGGGATTCAATACAGTGTCAGGTTCTGGCACACCGATTCCCCATCTCCGTACCTCCTTTGCCTCCTCCAACCCCGAGGGGCCCAGACCAGCAAACCGATCCCAAATCGATTTTCCCCGATGCAATTATAGACAGGCCAGGGACACGGAATGGGCGGATTGGGTTCCAGCCAAGTAATTAATGACGAACAACCTTCCCGGGAAAACAGAAGCCTCTGCCGTACCACCTGCTTGTTATTGTATCTGTTTGTTCATTCATTCATTCATTCATTCCTTCATTCATTCATCATTCATTCATTCATTCATTCATTCATTCATTCATCATTCATTCATCATTCATTCATCATTCATTCATTCATTCATTCATTCATCATTCATTCATTCATCATTCATTCATTCATTCATTCATTCATTCATTCATTCAATCATTCATTCATTCATTCATTCATTCATTCATTCATTCATTCATTCATCATTCATCATTCATTCATTCATTCATTCATTCATTCATTCATTCATTCATTCATCATTCATTCGTTCATTCATTCATTCATTCATTCATTCATTCATTCATTCATTCATTCATTCATTCATTCATTCAATCATTCATTCATTCATTCATTCATTCATTCAATCATTCATTCATTCAATCATTCATTCAATCATTCATTCAATCATTCATTCATCATTCATTCATTCATACATTCATTTATTCCATTCATTCATTCATACATTCATTCGTTCATTCATTCATTCATTCATTCATTCAATCATTCATTCATTCATTCATTCATTCAATCATTCATTCATTCATTCATTCATTCATTCATTCATTCAATCATTCATTCATTCATTCATTCATTCATTCATTCAATCATTCATTCATTCATTCATTCATTCATTCATTCAATCATTCATTCATTCATTCATTCATTCATTCATTCATTCATTCATTCATTCATCATTCATCATTCATTCATTCATTCATTCATTCCTTCATTCATTCATTCATTCATCATTCATTCATTCATTCATTCATTCATCATTCATTCATTCATCATTCATTCATTCATTCATTCATCATTCATTCATTCATTCGTTCATTCATTCCTTCATTCATTCATCATTCATTCATTCGTTCATTCATTCATTCATTCATTCATTCATTCATTCATTCATTCATTCATTCATTCATTCATTCAATCATTCATTCATTCATTCATTCATTCATTCAATCATTCATTCATTCAATCATTCATTCAATCATTCATTCAATCATTCATTCATCATTCATTCATTCATACATTCATTTATTCCATTCATTCATTCATACATTCATTCGTTCATTCATTCATTCATTCATTCATTCAATCATTCATTCATTCATTCATTCATTCAATCATTCATTCATTCATTCATTCATTCATTCATTCATTCAATCATTCATTCATTCATTCATTCATTCATTCATTCAATCATTCATTCATTCATTCATTCATTCATTCATTCAATCATTCATTCATTCATTCATTCATTCATTCATTCATTCAATCATTCATTCATTCATTCATTCATTCATTCATTCAATCATTCAATCATTCATTCATTCATTCATTCATTCATGCAAAGCTGTAGCCCGGCCAAGCCAGAGAAAGTGCGGCTGCCTGCCTGCCAGTAGAAAAAGTCGCTTTGACCTCAGAGAAAAATCGACTCAGCACTGGTCCAGGCCCGGTCTCGCTTCTCTCTTCTCATCCAGACAAAAATCGAGAGGCCGCGCTGCGAACGGACTCAGAAGGGTACAGGCTGTGCTAGTTGGGGAGGGCGCTTAACTTAGGCCACACATCGTATTCCCCTTCCTATTTCTTCTCTTATTCGCGGGTAAAAAAACTCGCTCCCACCCGCAGCAGTTTTTGCAGAAACTCCAGCCTCATGGCTAGAGAAGAATTTGAACTAATCAATTCCGCTTCCCTGCTCAGCTCAGCCTTGTTCATAATTTATTACACTGCTTGGTTGGGTTTCTTATCCCCCCCTAGCTTGTGCGCCACAATCGCTGGACCGTTGCACTTACTTTTGCCTAGCCATCCCTACTCATTTCATTCTCAAACTTCACCGGCACAGCCCCTCTTCCTCGTTTCCTCTCGGCCTGATGAGCGAAAGGGAAGAGACCCTAAGCAACAAATCCTGGGCGATGGGAGACCTGCAGGGAGCTTTGGGATTTAGAACCAATCCTGCGGCCTGTTTCTCCCATGAGAGAGAGGGAGAGAGCGAGTGTATGCATTGCTGCTGAAGAAAGTCCTGCAAATGCACAGGCCTTTTATTTTCGACATTTGGCTTTTCTGGTCGATACTGGCAGAGATCAAAGCGATTCTGCGAGTGTCAGGGTGCACATATTCTCACCCAAGAGTATAAATATTTTCTTATTTTATTATTTTATTTCATATAGTATTTTATTTCATTTTAAAATTGCCATGTTTTGCTGCTGCTAAAGTTACATACATCCAAAACCTAATTCATCTCTAGGATCTGTTTTCCATCTCTAATCCTTTCTATTCTGCCCACAATACATGTCATTTCATCTGTTCTATTCTATTCTATTTTATTCTATTTTATTCTATTATATTCTATCTATTCTATTCTACTCTATTCTATTCTATTCCATTCTATTCTAATGTATTATATTCTATTCTATTCTATTCTATTCTAGTCTATTATATTCTAGTCTATTCTATTCTAGTCTATTCTATTTTAATCTTACAACCAGGGGCTGAGGAATACCGATGGGTTTTACGTCGTATCAACGCAAGCAGGAAGCACGTGATGCCAAGCAAGAGCGAAAAGTGAACTCTGCTTTAGAAATATGATACTTGCTAGTACCGATTCGGTGCAGTATAAGTTTTCCAACCTTAGTACTTTCTATAGCTCTCATTGTGCTTATCTGTTTTGTATGCAATTTTCTTAGCTTAACAGCGTCTTTATGCAGTTTTTTAATGGGAAACAACTGTGCTATTCACGACGGAAAGGGAAAGACTTGGCTTGGCTAATCAATGAAAGATGCACCTTGTCAGATTCTATGAGTAATTTCATTTTCCTATTGCGACAGCAGAATTGTTTCAGGAACACTTTTTTCATAAACAAGGACCCAAAGAGCTACCCAAAACATCCTTGGAGATATCACTTATCGGCTTGATCACAAATGACCCATAAGCAATGACTCATGACCAATGAAAAATCAATGATGACCAATGACCCATGACCAATGGCCCACGTTAATGACACATGAACCATGCCCAACTACCACTGCCCACCAGCAATCACCCATTACCAATGTCCCATTAACAGTACTTCATTACCAATGACCCATGACCAATGACCCATGACCAATGACCCATGACCAATGATTCATGACCAAGGACAAATCACCCATGACTAATATCCCATGACGAAAGGCCCATCACCAAAGAGCCTTCAGAATGACACAAATTCATCATTCATCATTCGGCATGGAATCGAGCTGCTGTGCGAGGGGCATTCAAAAAGTTTTGGCAAATGGTCAACTATCAAAAAACAGTAACTGCAAAAAACAACTGAACATGTCACAATCCTTCAATGTAGTCTCCCCTCGAAGATGACTAACATCTCCTTCTGGGACCGAAAGCTGGACCGCAGGACAGTCGGCCTCGCGTCTCCAGAGCCCACCCAGGCCTTGTTCTGCATCTTCTGGGGCACTTGAAAATTAAAAAAACATTTCTCATCACCTGTAACGACGTCGGAAAGCCTCTGGCTGCCTCCTGGACCGAAGTTGCCCAGGAACTCCTGGCTGCACCGCACCCTCTCCCTCTTCTGCTCTTCTGTCAGGAGGTGGGGCACCCAGCGGGCGGGGACCTTGCGGAGGCCCAGGTGGCTGAGCAGGATGGTGTGCGCACTGCCATCGGAAATACCGACAGTCTCGCTAATCACAGCGACGGTAATTTTTGGATGCTCGTCCACCATAGCCCTGACAGCTGCGATGTTGGCTTCGGTCACAGCTGTGCTGGGTCGTCCAGACCGGGGGTCGTCGTTCAAGGAGGCCCGTCCGGCGTTGATGGACTCTATCCACCTGGCGACCGTGCGATAGGAAGGGGCTTGGTCCCCGACTGCCGGGACCAGGTCTGCATGGATTTTGACCACGCTTTCTCCGAGTCGAGAGCGCATGGTCGGGTTGCACTGGCTCCATTTTTGGCAGAGTGTAAAACACTAACTTGCGTTGGCCACGCGAAAGTATAACACATTCGAGGGGAAAAAAAGTCATACTCTATGCTTAAAACCAATATATGTCTGCGATTTCTAAAAAAATTTTTTAACTCTTTGTGATATATACTTTTGGAGTTATTAGGTCCGTTGCTAAAACTTTTTGAATGCCCCTCGTATTAACAATGCTCTGTCCCCACCCCCCAACTTCAGTCCGCCAACTGCAGAGACCAGAGAAGCATGGCCGAGAAGCTGCTCTGGCTGCTGGCATCGGTCATTGTAACCGCCAGACCCTGCTGCGGAGTAGCAATCAGCGGCGACGGCGGCCCTCCACTGCCGAGCGGCTCCACAGGAAGCCACATTGTGCGCCTAACAGATGATTCTCACATCAGAGGCTTCCAGCGCAGTGTCTTAGGCAGAACCATCTGGAACTTCCTGGGCATTCCATACGCCAGGCCTCCCGTTGGTAAACTGCGCTTCCGGGCTCCCGTGCCGCTCAGCACTCCGGTTGGAGCCAGCTATCGGGAACCGTTCAATGCCTACTACAAACCGCCCAGCTGCTATTCATGGCCAACAAGCAAGCAGGAATTTGAGATGCATGTGAGAATGCGCGAATCCTCTTAAGGAAGGTGTTGGGTTTTGACTGCGCTCGGCGTGCTGGGGTGGGTAGGCTGAGTTCAGTGTGCTGGGGTGGGTAGGCTGAGTTCAGTGTGCTGGGGTGGGTAGGCTGAGTTCAGTGTGCTGGGGTGGGTAGGCTGAGTTCAGTGTGCTGGGGTGGGTAAGCTGAGTTTTTTGGAAGATCGGCACGAAATTCGTATCCTCACAATGCCATCTCCAACAAAATTATTTCCAGAATCCGGCGCTGCTGATCTGGTGGAACAACACAGTGATGTCGGAGGACTGCCTGTACTTAAACGTGTGGACGCCGTCGGTCAACCAGGGCGACAACAAGGCCATAATGGTGTGGATTTTTGGTGGCGGGTTCTACGGTGGCTCAGCCTCCTTGGAGATCTACGATGGCTCGATTCTGGCCTCCAAGGGTGACGTCATCGTGGCCTCTATGCAATACCGGACTGGGGCTTTGGGCTTCATGCACCTGGACGCGGAGGAGTCGCCCGGAAACATGGGACTCATGGACCAGCGGTTGGCTATGAAATGGATCTGGACGAATGCCAGGTAAAATTCACGAGAGGTAATTTATTGTTCACAATTTCTGTTGCTAAATAAGAAGCCATTCGCCGTCCATTTTCAGGTACTTCGGCGGTGACCCGAGTAGAGTAACAATATTCGGCGAGTCCGCAGGCGCCGTGTCCGTCAGCTACCACATGCTGCTGCCGGAGTCGCAGAAGTACTTCTCTAGGGCAATCTTGAACAGCGGCTCCGCGCTGGCTTATTGGGCCAGCGAGGACCAGGTCAGGGCCAGGTACAGGTCCTACAACCTGGCCGACTTGGTCAACTGCTACCAGGGCGACGGCAATCGGAAGCGCATTGTTGACTGCATGCGGGCAGTCACCGCGGAGCGAATCCAAGAGAGCCTGTTTGAATTGGTGGTGAAAATCAACCGGGAGCGAGTCGGTCATTACAATCGATTTCAGACTCGAATCGGTCGAAAGGAAAACATGAGCGAGCCACTGTACTTTTTTTACCTGCCGTTCAGGCCAGTCTATGGCACAGATTTCATACCTGAAGATCCGAGAATCACAGTCCGGACGGAGGATGGCATTAAAAAGACGGACATGTTGCTAGGTGAGAGCGTTGAAAAACCATTAGAAACCTTTTTTGAACATACGGCTCGTAGTTACAAGAATCGGTAGAGATACAAACTATATATTGTCTAACCACAGCGGCATAAACCAAATTTAACAAAATCACACCAAACCACACCAAACCACTCCAAACCACACCAAACCACTCCAAACCACTCCAAACCACTCCAAACAACACCAAACCACTCCAAACCACTCCAAACCACTCCAAACAACACCAAACCACAACAAACCACACCAAACCACACCAAACCACACCAAACCACACCAAACCACACCAAACCACTCCAAACCACACCAAACCACACCAAACCACACCAAACCACACCAAACCACACCAAACCACTCCAAACCACACCAAACCACACCAAACCACACCAAACCACACCAAACCACTCCAAACCACTCCAAACAACACCAAACCACACCAAACCACTCAAAACCACTCCAAACAACACCAAACCACACCAAACCACACCAAACCACACCAAACCACACCAAACCACACCAAACCACACCAAACCACTCCAAACCACTCCAAACCACTCCAAACCACTCCAAACAACACCAAACCACACCAAACCACACCAAACCACACCAAACCACTCCAAACCACACCAAACCACACCAAACCACACCAAACCACACCAAACCACACCAAACCACTCCAAACCACTCCAAACCACTCCAAACCACTCCAAACAACACCAAACCACACCAAACCACTCCAAACCACACCAAACCACTCCAAACCACTCCAAACCACTCCAAACCACACCAAACCACTCCAAACCACTCCAAACCACTCCAAACAACACCAAACCACAACAAACCACACCAAACCACTCCAAACAACACCAAACCACACCAAACCACACCAAACCACACCAAACCACACCAAACCACACCAAACCACACCAAACCACACACAACCACACCAAACCACACCAAACCACACACAACCACACCAAACCACACACAACCACACCAAACCACTCCAAACAACACCAAACCACACACAACCACACCAAACCTCACACAACCACACCAAACCACACCAAACCACTCCAAACAACACCAAACCACACCAAACTACTCCAAACCACACCAAATCACACCAAACCACACCAAACTACTCCAAACCACACCAAACCACACCAAACAACACCAAACCACACCAAACCACACACAACCACACCAAACCACACCAAACCACACCAAACCACACCAAACCACACCAAACCACTCCAAACCACTCCAAACCACTCCAAACCACTCCAAACAACACCAAACCACACCAAACCACTCCAAACCACACCAAACCACTCCAAACCACTCCAAACCACTCCAAACCACACCAAACCACTCCAAACCACTCCAAACCACTCCAAACAACACCAAACCACACACAACCACACCAAACCACTCCAAACAACACCAAACCACACCAAACCACACCAAACCACACCAAACCACACCAAACCACACCAAACCACACCAAACCACACCAAACCACACCAAACCACACACAACCACACCAAACCACACCAAACCACACACAACCACACCAAACCACACACAACCACACCAAACCACTCCAAACAACACCAAACCACACACAACCACACCAAACCTCACACAACCACACCAAACCACACCAAACCACACACAACCACACCAAACCACACCAAACCACACCAAACCACACACAACCACACCAAACCACACACAACCACACCGAACCACACAACCACACCAAACCACACACAACCACACCAAACCACACACAACCACACTAAACTAAACCAAACCACACTAAACTAAACCAAACCACACTAAACTAAACCAAACCACACTAAACTAAACCAAACCACACTAAACTAAACCAAACCACACTAAACTAAACCAAACCACACCAAACTAAACAAAATCTTGAGCCATTGCGTAGTCATGAGCGAGGCACGTGGCCTGTGTGAAGATGCTGGGCGAGCTTGTGCCATATCTTGCTTTTTCTGCGGCTAATCTTCTGTTCAAGTTCTGTGTCGAAATCTTGCAAAACGACTGAACGCTTTCTAATCTATCATCGGGCAGAGAAATGTATTTTGTTTTAATCGCATTTGGCTCTCACTTAGTCAGTTTTGCCTATTCTCATCTCACGCATCACGTTGGGAAGAAACTCCCATCCTGAGGCTCTCTCTCAAGCCAGGAAAAAAAACAGTTCTCTTGTCTTCCGTGTGACGCGAGTGTTTCTTTAATGCGAATCTTGATAAGCCTGCAGCTTTGACTATCGCCTGGCAACATTTGCTTTTGTCTCTCCAGTCTGGCTCTCAGCTTCTCTGATCTTATCGCGGTTAAAAGATCGCTACAAAAGATTTCAGTTTCTGCATCCGACCCTGGATTAACCTAGGTCAGCAATTTCTTTCCCAGTACTATTCGCTCTGGCAGTTCGTGTAGGAAAAGTAAAAGAGAATGCTTTAGAATGTTCAATGAGACGGGCCCATGGAAATTAAAATCGGTTATCTGTCCTAGACTGTCACTCTGTGCATCTGTTATCAGTCCTAGACTGTCACTCTGTGAATATGTTATTAGTCCTAGAATGTCACTCTGTGCATCTGTTATCAGTCCTAGACTGTCACTCTGTGAATATGTTATTAGTCCTAGACTGTCACTCTGTGAATCGGTTATCAGTCCTAGACTGTCACTCTGTGAATTGGTTATCTGTCCTAGACTGTCACTCTGTGCATCTGTTATCAGTCCTAGACTGTCACTCTGTGCATCTGTTATCAGTCCTAGACTGTCACTCTGTGCATCTGTTATCAGTCCTAGACTGTCACTCTGTGCATCTGTTATCAGTCCTAGACTGTCACTCTGTGAATTGGTTATCTGTCCTAGACTGTCACTCTGTGCATCTGTTATCAGTCCTAGACTGTCACTCTGTGCATCTGTTATCAATCCTAGACTGTCACTCTGTGCATCTGTTATCAGTCCTAGACTGTCACTCTGTGCATCTGTTATCAGTCCTAGACTGTCACTCTGTGCATCTGTTATCAGTCCTAGACTGTCACTCTGTGAATCGGTTATCAGTCCTAGACTGTCACTCTGTGAATCGGTTATCAGTCCTAGACTGTCACTCTGTGAATTGGTTATCTGTCCTAGACTGTCACTCTGTGCATCTGTTATCAGTCCTAGACTGTCACTCTGTGCATCTGTTATCAGTCCTAGACTGTCACTCTGTGCATCTGTTATCAGTCCTAGACTGTCACTCTGTGCATCTGTTATCAGTCCTAGACTGTCACTCTGTGCATCTGTTATCAGTCCTAGACTGTCACTCTGTGAATCGGTTATCAGTCCTAGACTGTCACTCTGTGAATTGGTTATCTGTCCTAGACTGTCACTCTGTGCATCTGTTATCAGTCCTAGACTGTCACTCTGTGAATTGGTTATCTATCCTAGACTGTCACTCTGTGAATTGGTTATCTGTCCTAGACTGTCACTCTGTGAATCGGTTATCAGTCCTAGACTGTCACTCTGTGCATCTGTTATCAGTCCTAGACTGTCACTCCGTGAATTTGTTATCAGTCCTAGACTGTCACTCTGTGAATTGGTTATCAGTCCTAGACTGTCACTCTGTGCATCTGTTATCTGTCCTAGACTGTCACTCTGTGCATCTGTTATCAGTCCTAGACTGTCACTCCGTGAATTTGTTATCAGTCCTAGACTGTCACTCTGTGAATTGGTTATCTGTCCTAGACTGTCACTCTGTGAATTGGTTATCTGTCCTAGACTGTCACTCTGTGAATCAGTTATCTGTCCTAGACTGTCATTCTGTGAATCAGTTATCTGTCCTAGACTGTCACTCTGTGCATCTGTTATCAGTCCTAGACTGTCACTCTGTGAATTGGTTATCTGTCCTAGACTGTCACTCTGTGAATCAGTTATCTGTCCTAGACTGTCATTCTGTGAATCGGTTATCAGTCCTAGACTGTCACTCTGTGAATTGGTTATCTGTCCTAGACTGTCACTCTGTGAATCAGTTATCTGTCCTAGACTGTCATTCTGTGAATCGGTTATCAGTCCTAGACTGTCACTCTGTGCATCTGTTATCAGTCCTAGACTGTCACTCTGTGCATCTGTTATCAGTCCTAGACTGTCACTCCGTGAATTTGTTATCAGTCCTAGACTGTCACTCTGTGAATTGGTTATCTGTCCTAGACTGTCACTCTGTGAATCAGTTATCTGTCCTAGACTGTCATTCTGTGAATCGGTTATCAGTCCTAGACTGTCACTCTGTGCATCTGTTATCTGTCCTAGACTGTCACTCTGTGCATCTGTTATCAGTCCTAGACTGTCACTCCGTGAATTTGTTATCAGTCCTAGACTGTCACTCTGTGAATTGGTTATCTGTCCTAGACTGTCACTCTGTGAATTGGTTATCTGTCCTAGACTGTCACTCTGTGAATCAGTTATCTGTCCTAGACTGTCATTCTGTGCATCTGTTATCTGTCCTAGACTGTCTCTCTGTGCATCTGTTATCTGTCCTAGACTGTCACTCTGTGAATCGGTTATCAGTCCTAGACTGTCTCTCTGTGCATCTGTTATCTGTCCTAGACTGTCATTCTGTGCATCTGTTATCTGTCCTAGACTGTCTCTCTGTGCATCTGTTATCTGTCCTAGACTGTCATTCTGTGCATCCGTTGTCAACCCTTTTCTGTCATTTTGTGCACACGTATTATTAATTTGAGCCTCACTGCCTCCTCGTGACCATCAGGTGTGGTGAAGAACGAAGGCATTTTCTGGATCGTGTACGCGCTAAGCCAGTTCTTCATACCGAAGAACCAGAACCAGAACCAGAGCAATTGGCACCTGCCATTCTGGTGGGCCAGCTCGCTCAACAAACTCCAGAAGAACGCACTGGAGGATATGAAGGCCAGCATGAGACACGTGGAGGTTGACCCACCACTTATTCTGGCAAAGTACTTCATGGCTAGCCAGAACCTGAACCCGCTGATTATCGACTCCGTGTCCTTCGAGTACCAGCTGCCGTCTAACAGGTTCGGCTTCCGCCATTGGTCCAGCAAGGACGTGCTGGACGCTATCGACGCGCTGACCGGGGACAACACCTTCAAGTGTCCCGTGATTGACTTCGCCGAGTACTACCTGAGGTTCCTGGAGCGCAAAGCCAGCCTAGGTAACAATGTCTGGATGTACTCATTTGAGCACCGCACGCAGAGCCTGACGGTGCCAGAGTGGACGGGAGCCATGCACGGCTATGAACTCGACTACGTGTTCGGAATGCCGTTCAACGAGAATTTCACCAGGAACTTCTTCACTTACACGCCGCCTGAGGAGGAGCTCAGCAAGGATATGATCAAATTTTGGTCCAACTTTGCCAAAACTGGGTGAGTCTAGAGCGCACAGATTTACCTGCACTTTTGGATAGCTCAAATCAGATCCAATGACTGAACTCACTCGACAGCAACCCGAACCAACCGGAGGGCACGCGGAACATCCAGGAGCACATCATGACCTGGCCGCCCTACAGGATCGGCAATAGGTCGCACATTGTGCTGGACGTCAAGCAGGGACCCGGCAGCTACAGAGTCGGCGAGAATCTTCGGCGCCGGCAGTGCAACTTCTGGAGTGCTCAGATGAGAAACATTCGCGAGTACATGCAGAGAAGCGGTGAGACCTGTTCTAGCTTGCGACTGGTTAAACATGCTTGATTGGGTGCGGTGGATTGCTAGTCTAGCCCGTTGATGAAGGAATATAATGGATTGCTAGTCTAGCCTATTGATGAAGGAATATAATGGACTGCTAGTCTAGCCTCATTGATGAAGGAATAGAATGGACTGCTAGTCTAGCCCGTTGATGAAGGAATAGAATGGATTGCTAGTCTAGCCCGTTGATGAAGGAATAGAATGGATTGCTAGTCTAGCCTCTTTGATGAAGGAATAGAATGGATTGCTAGTCTAGCCTCATTGATGAAGGAATTGAATGGATTGCTAGTCTAGCCTCATTGATGAAGGAATAGAATGAATTGCTAGTCTAGCCTCTTTGATGAAGGAATATAATGGATTGCTAGTCTAGCCGCATTGATGAAGGAATTGAATGGATTGCTAGTCTAGCCTCATTGATGAAGGAATATAATGGACTGCTAGTCTAGCCTCATTGATGAAGGAATATAATGGATTGCTAGTCTAGCCTCTTTGATGAAGGAATAGAATGGATTGCTAGTCTAGCCTCTTTGATGAAGGAATAGAATGGATTGCTAGTCTAGCCTCACTGATGAAGGAATATAATGGACTGCTAGTCTAGCCTCTTTGATGAAGGAATAGAATGGATTGCTAGTCTAGCCTCTTTGATGAAGGAATAGAATGAATTGCTAGTCTAGCCTCTTTGATGAAGGAATATAATGGATTGCTAGTCTAGCCGCATTGATGAAGGAATTGAATGAATTGCTAGTCTAGCCTCTTTGATGAAGGAATAGAATGGATTGCTAGTCTAGCCTCATTGATGAAGGAATTGAATGGACTGCTAGTCTAGCCTCTTTGATGAAGGAATATAATGGACTGCTAGTCTAGCCTCTTTGATGAAGGAATTGAATGGATTGCTAGTCTAGCCTCTTTGATGAAGGAATAGAATGGATTGCTAGTCTAGCCTCACTGATGAAGGAATATAATGGACTGGCAGTCTAGCCTCATTGATGAAGGAATTGAATGGATTGCTAGTCTAGCCTCATTGATGAAGGAATAGAATGAATTGCTAGTCTAGCCTCATTGATGAAGGAATTGAATGGAAATTGCTAGTCTAGCCTCATTGATGAAGGAATTGAATGGATTGCTAGTCTAGCCTCTTTGATGAAGGAATATAATGGACTGCTAGTCTAGCCTCTTTGATGAAGGAATAGAATGGATTACTAGTCTTGCCTCTTTGATGAAGGAATATAATGGATTGCTAGTCTAGCCTCATTGATGAAGGAATTGAATGGATTGCTAGTCTAGCCTCTTTGATGAAGGAATAGAATGGATTGCTAGTCTAGCCTCTTTGATGAAGGAATATAATGGACTGCTAGTCTAGCCTCTTTGATGAAGGAATAGAATGGATTGCTAGTCTAGCCTCTTTGATGAAGGAATAGAATGGATTGCTAGTCTAGCCTCACTGATGAAGGAATATAATGGACTGGCAGTCTAGCCTCATTGATGAAGGAATTGAATGGATTGCTAGTCTAGCCTCATTGATGAAGGAATAGAATGGATTGCTAGTCTAGCCTCATTGATGAAGGAATAGAATGGATTACTAGTCTAGCCTCATTGATGAAGGAATAGAATGGATTGCTAGTCTAGCCTCATTGATGAAGGAATAGAATGGATTACTAGTCTTGCCTCTTTGATGAAGGAATATAATGGATTGCTAGTCTAGCCTCATTGATGAAGGAATAGAATGGATTACTAGTCTTGCCTCATTGATGAAGGAATATAATGGATTACTAGTCTAGCCTCTTTGATGAAGGAATATAATGGATTGCTAGTCTAGCCTCATTGATGAAGGAATATAATGGATTGCTAGTCTAGCCTCATGGATGAAGGAATAGAATGGATTGCTAGTCTAGCCTCATGGATGAAGGAATAGAATGGATTGCTAGTCTAGCCTCATGGATGAAGGAATAGAATGGATTGCTAGTCTAGCCTATTGATGAAGGAATAGAATGGATTGCTAGTCTAGCCTATTGATGAAGGAATAGAATGGATTGCTAGTCTAGCCTATTGATGAAGGAATAGAATGGATTGCTAGTCTAGCCTATTGATGAAGGAATAGAATGGATTGCTAGTCTAGCCTCGCAGCTAATTGCCGGCCCGCACTGGAACCCCTTCAGCAGCCGTGCCGTGCATCCGGGAGCCCAAGAAGAGCACTCAGAGTTTGACACTGGCTTCTCCGGCCTCAGCCATTGCGTCGGCAGTTGTTGTCGGCCTCCTCAGCTTGACGGCTCTGGGCGCTTGGTGGTGAGGAAGCGGCGGAGGACTTATAGTTTTTATTTGCCAGGAAGCCGGAAGGGATGTTTCTCTAGCCAGCCTAATTATGTCTGCTTTTTGGAAGCAGCCAGACGTTGAAAAGTAATTTATTTATTTTTGTTACACTTTTTCATAATCCTTCCTCTTCAGTCTATTTTTCTTCTTGCAGTCGAGTGTCCCTCGTACCAATGTCTAATAATCCGGCCTTTCAACATTTAAATCACATTCGCATAGCAACTGAGAAGTTGACCTTAGTTACCGTGGTCTTTTCTAGTTTCGATTTATGCTCTGAAAGCTAAAGTGGCTTATTTGGCTCGTACTCATAGCTTTCTAGCAGAGTTGCTGATATCAACCTAGTCTCAGTTGCTATGGCGACAGGAAATCTAAAAACTTTTCACTTGCCAAATGAGAGACACTGAGGCTATAGAAACTAGATGCGCGACTAGATGCCTAGAAATAGATTTGCGACTCAAGGGCAAACTGACTCTGGAATATGCCAGGACTGGAATAAGCAGTAGACTGCTCACATTGCTGCTCACATTGCTATCCACTGCTTCTAGGGTTACATTTATCGTTTCCGGGCAAATTCTACTTTGGGCAAGTCTACGGATCCTGTTTCGAGGATTTGCAAAGTCGCTATAGCAGCTCAGTGATCCCAAAATATTCCTCTCAGCAATTACTATCCCAGATTGTCTTGTCTTTAAAAAGCTAAAATAAAATTTGAATTGCACAATTTTATATTGCTTTTCTCATTTTTTTAACGGCATCGACGGATAATTTGTTTTATTTGCAATTTCACTACGACTTTTTCGTGTCCCAGAATGGTTGTAACTCTTATAAACTTTTATATGTTTTTCTTTATCTTTCTATCTTATTTGTCTGTCTGGTTTCGCTCGTTTCAAACTTGTTAAAGCAAAGGTTGTATGTTAAAGCAAAAAGGTTGTTCGGTTTTGCGTGCTATATTGTAGTTTATTGTCTTTTTATGTTCATTACGAGTGTATACACACAATTTGCTTGCAGTAAAATTTGAATTTGTGCATATCTACACATTTATGTTTCTCCTGCAGAACACAACTTTTTTCCTAACAACTTTCTTAGGTAAGGTCACGAGCTTCAAACTCATTAGTAGACAACCTAGCAGCAGCTCCTATCTGTTTTCTAATCGCTGAAGCATGCTTTGTAATTCACTTATGTTGTTTTGTTATTCGCTTTTCAGTTTTCGCTTTATTCTATAACTGTTCTATTTTAGCCTTAAACTACTAAGACTACTGGAAGTAGCATAGATAGAGTCACGGATCCAAATGAAATAATATTTTTTGCCGAATTGTATGTAACTAAACAAGTTTTTCTAGAAGGTTGTAGGGTAGCATTCGAATTGCTGTCTAATTAACCGAATTCTAACCGAAACTTGTCCAGAGAAAGGCATATAGGTTTTCTAATATTCTAAGCACCAGAGAGTCTATATCTACATGCCAAAGCGTGACAGTAGCACGACTTGTTCATCCGTGAACACTCACATCACGGACTGCGAGCATCAATGCTTTATTGAGTCGCTCTAATTTGATATCCTAAATAGCAATTCTTGTCACTTCAAACTGCTACTCGCTATTGAGGAAGCGAATCGTTTTTAGTTTACTGTCGAAACTCATAAACTACCCCACCCAAATACGGTTGCGCAAGCAGTCAGTAAAATACTTTTCTAGCACAATACTATCATTATGTAGCGCCATATTCAATGCTTATGGCCCTATAAATACAATATAATTATTAACTTATTTTTTACTGATAAGATTTATCCTGCAAGTGTCGTTAAAGTTGCGTGTTATTTGGCGGAGACACCTAAAACAGAATCATCCATAACACAAACCCACTGAATCCCACACCCTAACCCCTATAAATCCCACACCCTAACTCCTATGAATCCCACACCCTAACCCCTATGAATCCCACACCCTAACCGCAATGAATCCCACACCCTAACCCCTATTAATCCCACACCCAAACCCCTATGAATCCCACACCCTAACCCCTATGAATCCCACACCCTAACCCCAATGAATCCCACACCCTAACCCCTATGAATCCCACACCCTAACCCCTATAAATCCCACACCCTAACCCCAATGAATCCCACACCCTAACCCCAATGAATCCCACACCCTAACCCCTATAAATCCCACACCCTAACCCCTATAAATCCCACACCCTAACCCCTAGAAATCCCACACCCTAACCCCTATGAATCCCACACCCTAACCCCTATGAATCCCACACCCTAACCCCCATAAAGCCCACACCCTAACCCCAATGAATCCCACACCCTAACCCCTATGAATCCCACACCCTAACCCCTATAAATCCCACACCCTAACCCCAATGAATCCCACACCCTAACCCCAATGAATCCCACACCCTAACCCCTATAAATCCCACACCCTAACCCCTATGAATCCCACACCCTAACCCCAATGAATCCCACACCCTAACCCCTATAAATCCCACACCCTAACCCCTATGAATCCCACACCCTAACCCCTATGAATCCCACACCCTAACCCCTATGAATCCCACACCCTAACCCCAATGAATCCCACACCCTAACCCCTATAAATCCCACACCCTAACCCCAATGAATCCCACACCCTAACCCCAATGAATCCCACACCCTAACCCCTATAAATCCCACACCCAAACCCCAATGAATCCCACACCCTAACCCCTATAAATCTCACACCCTAACCCCAATGAATCCCACACACTAACCCCTATGAATCCCACACCCTAACCCAGCTAAATCTCGCAATATAGTCTATCCTGCTATTCATGTGAATATACTCGTAGCATGAAAGCAGTTGGGCAGAAATAAACAAGAGAAGCATTGAATTGGAGCGCTGCATTCTGATTGGTTTGTTCGATTAGCGTGTTGAATAGAATAATATAAGAACATAAAACAATTATTCGCACTGACACGCATGTTGTATTTGAAAAAGATTCTGCAGTTTGCGGCCGGAGCCAGAGCTATGATACACTGCACGGTTGAGTTGAAAATGGTTTTTGTGTTGTTGCGCAGAGAAAGAATACACAATGAACGAGGATGAATCATAAACATAATTAATCAATCATATATATACTCGTATATATATGTGCATATATGTAGATATAGATATAGAATATTTAAATTAAAGGCTATAACACTCAATTTCGATGCACTAATAGAAGCTTAACAAGTCTTGAAATTTAGAAACAAAGAAATAACTAAATAAACTAAAGAACTAAAATTAGTTTAAGTTATCCCATAGAATGTAGTTACAAGACAATTAAAGCCAGGTATTTTAGTTGAGAAGAAATAGTTTTAGAAACCGGATCAGTTTAGAAATACAAAAACAAATAGGCAAGCAGACAAACAAATACAAGACATCATTTTTGCACAATAGAAATAGGAGACATCAACAAAAAGCTAGCAAGGAAAAACACTGACTAAACACAACAAGAATATCATATCAACCAGCACGCCCTGTAAAAAATTCGGCTGCTTCTTCGGCGGGTTTTTTGAGCAAAATAGGAGTGGAATCTACCAAACTCCCCCCCTATCTCGCAAGAGTTAAAGAAACCACCCAGGAAGCAGCCGATGTAACCGTAAATTGTGCGGAAACCGCCGAAGAATCACCCGAACCAGTGGCCCATGGGACAACCAGAGAATTATTTACGGGCGATTCCTCGGCGGTTTCTGAGTATGGAATCTTCCGAACTGGAGGATTCTTTGGGTGATACCATTTCGCTACCAAGAAGCACCGAGAAAACGCCCAGTTGAGTAGATTCTAAGCATGGAATAATCTGATTTGTGTGTTTCCAGCGTTCGGCTGTTTCTTTTTCTGGAAAAAACCGCAGATTCCAACTGGAATCACCCAAAGAAACATCCCTATTTTTTAGCGGGCGGTCCAGCTAACTAAAATAGGTCGACAAACAACACTTTAAGCAGTAAACTAATGTGAATAGATATAATAAGCATAGATAGGTAATTTTTTGCTAGCCCAGAAACTTTTAAAATCATAAACAAATCTATGCAAATATTTATATATAAAGATGCACATGAAGGTAATATAAATTGTAATAGACAGCGGAAAAATACAAAACAGTACAGTATTAATATTTTAAACAGCTGTGCGTTAATTCAAATTTAATTTCGATTCATGATTTAACTAACCCCTATATAGCAACATTGAAGGAATGAATTTTTAAATAAAGTAAAAAAACATTTTTATTCATTTTAACAAACAAAACGAAACCAAACAGATTAATAAAATAGGCCTGGTAGGTAGATAAGATAAGTGCACAGAAATAGACAACAAAATTCAGTAAATTTGCAGAGTAAACAGTCGGGCAAGATAGATCAAATACAAAACTCGTTATCAGATTTCCATCAGGGAAGAATATATTGGAAAAATAACCAACGCTTCATTTGTGGCATAGCTTTTAACACTTTAATACGAAATATGAATTGCACTTCATTACCCAGCAATCCGCTTTTAGGGTAGATTGACAGGCCGTTCGCAAGCTCATGTTCTAGACTGATGACAATATTGCGCTGCACAATGACAATTTCGACTCAGAGCTTGAGCACCTGGGATAAGGTTGGGCCTTATTTGAGGATCTGGGAGAATGGTAGACTCAACTTGAGGATCTGGGAGAATGGTAGACTCAACTTGAGGATCTGGGAGAATGGTAGGCTCAAGTTGATGAACTGGGAGAATTGTAGGCTCAACTTGAGGATCTGGGAGAATGGTAGGCTCAACTTGAGGATCTGGGAGAATGGTAGGCTCAACTTGAGAATCTGGGAGAATGGTAGGCTCAACTTGAGGATCTGGGAGAATGGTAGGCTCAACTTGATGAACTGGGAGAATGGTAGGCTCAACTTGATGAACTGGGAGAATGGTAGGCTCAACTTGATGAACTGGGAGAATGGTAGGCTCAACTTGAGGATCTGGGAGAATGGTAGGCTCAACTTGAGGATCTGGGAGAATGGTAGGCTCAACTTGAGGATCTGGGAGAATGGTAGGCTCAACTTGATGAACTGGGAGAATGGTAGGCTCAACTTGATGAACTGGGAGAATGGTAGGCTCAACTTGATGAACTGGGAGAATGGTAGGCTCAACTTGATGAACTGGGAGAATGGTAGGCTCAACTTGAGGATCTGGGAGAATGGTAGGCTCAACTTGAGGATCTGGGAGAATGGTAGGCTCAACTTGATGAACTGGGAGAATGGTAGGCTCAACTTGATGAACTGGGAGAATGGTAGGCTCAACTTGATGAACTGGGAGAATGGTAGGCTCAACTTGATGAACTGGGAGAATGGTAGGCTCAACTTGAGGATCTGGGAGAATGGTAGGCTCAACTTGAGGATCTGGGAGAATGGTAGGCTCAACTTGAGGATCTGGGAGAATGGTAGGCTCAACTTGAGGATCTGGGAGAATGGTAGGCTCAACTTGATGAACTGGGAGAATGGTAGGCTCAACTTGAGGATCTGGGAGAATGGTAGGCTCAACTTGATGAACTGGGAGAATGGTAGGCTCAACTTGAGGATCTGGGAGAATGGTAGGCTCAACTTGAGGATCTGGGAGAATGGTAGACTCAACTTGATGAACTGGGAGAATGGTAGGCTCAACTTGAGGATCTGGGAGAATGGTAGACTCAACTTGATGAACTGGGAGAATGGTAGGCTCAACTTGAGAATCTGGGAGAATGGTAGGCTCAACTTGAGGATCTGGGAGAATGGTAGGCTCAACTTGATGAACTGGGAGAATGGTAGGCTCAACTTGAGGATCTGGGAGAATGGTAGGCTCAACTTGATGAACTGGGAGAATGGTAGGCTCAACTTGAGGATCTGGGAGAATGGTAGGCTCAACTTGATGAACTGGGAGAATGGTAGGCTCAACTTGAGGATCTGGGAGAATGGTAGACTCAACTTGATGAACTGGGAGAATGGTAGGCTCAACTTGAGGATCTGGGAGAATGGTAGGCTCAACTTGAGGATCTGGGAGAATGGTAGGCTCAACTTGATGAACTGGGAGAATGGTAGGCTCAACTTGAGGATCTGGGAGAATGGTAGGCTCAACTTGATGAACTGGGAGAATGGTAGGCTCAACTTGAGGATCTGGGAGAATGGTAGGCTCAACTTGAGGATCTGGGAGAATGGTAGGCTCAACTTGAGGATCTGGGAGAATGGTAGGCTCAACTTGAGGATCTGGGAGAATGGTAGAGCTGAGTATCTGGGAAGCTGAGAATGCTGAAGAAGTTAGCTCAAAGTCGGCACACCGCAGCTCAGGCACCGGTTGCTGCACAAGAAAATAAATTTTAATGCAATAATAATCAAAAGTTGAGTACCCGATAATGCATTAAATAGCAAACAAGTATTGAACATAATAATAAAAAGCTAGGTAAAATATAATAATGAACTACGCCTAATTAAAGATTAAGTACAAATCGACCTCTGTAGTAGGCGGGACTGCAGTAGATAAAAATCAGAGAAAGCCAGCCACTGCCGACTGCTCAAAATAAAAATAGTTGCATGCAAAATTAAGTAATGCAAAAAATCGAGCTAGAGCAAACAAGAACAAAGACTACAGAGTCAACAACGGCGGCAACAGCAGTAACAAAAAGAAGACATCGTTTTCTTGTTAAATTATAAAAGCAGAAAGAGCTGAACAAGAGCAGAGAAACATGCATTGGACAGCGGCTGACAGTTAAAGCAAGCAGTCCGGGAAGAATTTTTGTTAACGCTTCCGGTAACTTCCGTTAACTTCTGCTAACATCTGTTAACTCCTAGTGACTTTTGAAAACTTCAGATACCTAAATAAACTTCTGTGAGCTTTACGTTACTTTTTTTCAATCTTTGTACTTGAACGTATACTAAATTTATTAACTTCCGTTGTGTTAAATTGACATTTGTAAACTTTCGTTAACTTGTTTTAACTTCCGCTACCTTCCTTAAAAAGTAAAATTCGTGCTAATTTATAATAACTTCCGTTAACTTCAGTAACTTCCGCTAACTGCAGTAACTTCCCTTGACTTCAGTAACTTCCGTAAACTTTACTAAATTCCTTTAATTTCAGTAACTTTCGTTAACTACAGCAACTTCCCTTAACTACAGCAACTTCCGTTAACTACAGCAACTTCCGTTAACTACAGCAACTTCCGTTAACTTCAATAACTTCCGCTAACTTCAGTAACTTCCGTTAACTTTTATTGTCTATTGTTCTCTTTAAGCAATACTAAGATCTAAAAGCAGGTGCATCTAATTACAATAAAGAAAAACTAAGAGGACTTCCCGGTGACTTTCCTGGCAGCGGTGATGTAGTCCTTCAGCTTGGCAGGCAGAGAGCACGCCTTGTCCAAGAACTTGTGGCTAAGCAGCTCCTTAGCTGAGGCGCGCTCAGCCGGATCAACGCATAGGCAGCGGTCCAGGAAGTCCTTGATCTCCGGGCTCATGTTGCCCGGCTCTTTGTAGTCCGGCTTGCCCTTGGTCTGAATCAGGTATATTGCCTGCAAGCATTGGATAGGGCATGTATTGTGTAACTGAGCACTAGCTGAGCATGACATAGAATATAGCTCAGAGCATGCATACGAGACACGCCTAACAGGCGAATGGTGTATCTGACAGGTGCATCTGACAGGTAAGTGACGTGTCAAACAGGCGAATGGTGTATCTGGCAGGTAAAGGGTGCTTTTAACAGGTGTAGGGTGTATCTAACAGTGTCTTACATTTGACAGAATTGCCTAACAGGTGAGAGACGTGTCTAACAGGTGACAGAAGTGTCTAACGGGTGACAGAAGTGCCTAACAGGTGACAGAAGTGTCTAACAGGTGACAGAAGTGTCTAACAGGTGACAGAAGTGCCTAACAGGTGACAGAAGTGTCTAACAGGTGACAGAAGTGCCTAACAGGTGACAGAAGTGTCTAACAGGTGACAGAAGTGCCTAACAGGTGAGAGACGTGTCTAACAGGTGACAGAAGTGCCTAACAGGTGAGAGAAGTGTCTAACAGGTGACAGAAGTGCCTAACAGGTGACAGAAGTGTCTAACGGGTGACAGAAGTGCCTAACAGGTGACAGAAGTGTCTAACAGGTGACAGAAGTGCCTAACAGGTGACAGAAGTGTCTAACAGGTGACAGAAGTGCCTAACAGGTGACAGAAGTGTCTAACAGGTGACAGAAGTGCCTAACAGGTGACAGAAGTGTCTAACAGGTGACAGAAGTGCCTAACAGGTGAGAGAAGTGTCTAACGGGTGACAGAAGTGCTTAATAGGTCAGAGACGTTTTAAACGGACATTGATGCGCCAAACACGTGTTTCTCATAGACTACAAGTTGGTTTTGTATAGTCAACATACGAGAAATAATAAGAATTAGCATTTTACTGTAAGGTGTCAGTTACCTTAATTGGCTGCTCATTCATATACGGCGGCTCGCCGTCCACCATCTCCATCACCATGATGCCCAGAGACCATACGTCAATCTTGTTATTGTAGCTGGTTGTCCGGTTGACAACCTCAGGCGCCATCCAGTAGGGTGTGCCAACCTGCGGAGCAATGGTGAGACGATGGGGCGTTAAAAACACACGAGTAATGGGCAGTTGCGTTTCGCCCGGGTAGCTGGTGACCTGAAGGATGTTGTAGGTCACCTGAAAAGCGGGGCATCTGAAGGAAATAGTGTGTCACCTGAAGGAAGTCGTGGGTCACCTGAAGGTAATAGTGGGTCACCTTAAGGTAATAGTGGGTCACCTTAAGGTAATAGTGGGTCACCTTAAGGTAATAGTGGGTCACCTAAAAGAAATAGCGGGTCACCTGAAGGAAATAGTGGGTCACCTGAAGGTAATAGTGGGTCACCTGAAGGAAATAGTGGGTCACCTGAATGAAATAGTGGGTCACTAGAAGGAAGTCGTGGGTCACCTGAAGTAAATAGTGGGTCACCTGATGGAAGTCGTGGGTCACCTAAAGGACCTATGGAGTCACCTAAAGTTGGGGATTAACCAGAGGAGCTATGGGTCTAAAAGAGTCTAAATGGGTCTAAATCGGGGTTTGCAACTATCTGAGGCTTTTGGACCAACTATATTAACAGTCACAATAGACCCAATGTCACAAAAATGCAATCGTAATACAATAATTAACTAGAAAAGCTAACCATTGTTTGCCGGGTGCTGCCTCGCTCGGTTAACTGCGCGCAGAAACCGAAGTCAGTGAGCTTAACTTCGCCGCCCATGCCCAACAGGACATTGTCCGACTTCACGTCGCGATGAATCACGTTGAAGTCATGCAGAAATGCCAGCGCTTGAAGGCATTCGCGAGCCACAGCTGCGATAAAGAGACCGCAGAGTATTGATTTTTATTAATTGTCAATTCTGTATTACTGCATTTCAGGTAGTTGTTCCGGTGTTGGAGTAGTAGTTCAGGGTTGGAGTAGTAGTTCAGGGTTGGAGTAGTAGTTCAGGGTTGGAGTAGTAGTTTAGGGGTTGGAGTAGTAGTTCAGGGTTGGAGTAGTAGTTCAGGGGTTGGAGTAGTAGTTCAGGGGTTTGGTGTAGTTGTTCAGGGGTTGGAGTAGTAGTTCAGGGTTGGAGTAGTAGTTCAGGGGTTGGAGTAGTAGTTCAGGGGTTTGGTGTAGTTGTTCAGGGGTTGGAGTAGTAGTTCAGGGGTTGGAGTAGTAGTTCAGGGTTGGAGTAATAGTTCAGGGTTGGAGTAGTAGTTCAGGGGTTGGAGTAGTAGTTCAGGGGTTTGATTAGTTGTTCAGGTCTTGGATTAGTACTTCAGGGTTTGAGTACTAGTTCAGGGTTGGAGTAGTAGTTCAGGGTTGGAGTAGTAGTTCAGGGTTGGAGTAGTAGTTTAGGGGTTGGAGTAGTAGTTCAGGGTTGGAGTAGTAGTTCAGGGTTGGAGTAGTAGTTCAGGGTTGGAGTAGTAGTTCAGGGTTGGAGTATTTTTTCAGGGTTGGATTAGTAGTTCAGGGTTCGAGTAGTAGTAGTTCAAGGGTTGGAATAGTAGTTCAGGGGTTGGAATAGTAGTTCAGGAGTTGGAGTATTATTTCAGGGTTTGCTGTAGTAGTTCAGTGGTTTGAGTAGTAGTTCAGGGTTCGAGTAGTAGTTCAGGGTTGGAGTAGTAGTTCAGGGGTTAATAATAAAGTAGTTCAGGAAGTTTTCTAAATAAACTGGAGAACAAAAATCTCTGTGGACTACTTGAAGTAGGCATGAAGCAGTTAATACAACGTAACCGCGCAACAACAACGCACCGGCAATGATGGATTCCTGCATCATGGTTTCCGTGGCAACGTCAGTTAAACTGCCGCCATCCAGGTATTCCATTACAACGAGTAGTTCGGCTGATTCGGTGCGCGGACTAGTGCAATAGGATTCGATGTAGTTCACAATATTCTTGTGGTGCAGCTTCTGCATGACGGCAATCTCTGTTAAAATCATTTCCCGTTTCGGCTGCTTGGCTAGCTGCATGCATTTGATAGCTACCGGCTTGCTGGTCTTCTTATCTCTGGCCAGTTTCACTGTGCCTGACGCACTGAATGCGGATGTGAGGAATGGGATAAGCATTTGAGTTGAGAACTGCTTTCGATGAGCAAGACACTTAATTCCCCAGTTCTTCAATTCACCCAGCTGTAATTCACCCAGGTACCACTATTAGCTGGGTAGAAATCTCGGTGGGTGTCTAAAGGGTGGGCTCCACTGTCCACGGACTGAATAGCTAGCTGTGTACATCCTTCCTAACCCTAAACTGCGGCTGTGCCACTGGCTCTGCGTCCAACAGGACTAGGCGCAATTTCTTTCTTTTTTTAACATAGACAACAAATAACTGATAATAATATAAAACACTAATCAGTATTTGCAGTACACCTGAAGCCAGCGAGGAGGCAATTCTGCCCAGCCATTAATTACTTAGCACCTTGACTTATTGTTTATACAGTGTACACTATAACTGTGCCTTGGAGATTGAATTGCAGCACAATCCCCCAAGCCTTCTCTCCGCGCCTGCGCCCACAAAGAATTGTGGCCTCGCCACGGAATCGAGCTCAGAAACCAATTGGTGCGAGAGGCAAACTCGTTATTACGCACCTAAAGCCAAAAACATTTATAAAAGTTAGGAAATCGTCTGCAACAGCTGTAAATTATATCCAGTTTTCCTAGGCCTAGGCCATTGCGGACATGACTGTAGAGACTTCCTAAATCAGTCAATTTCCTTAGCCATCTATTATGAAGCCGCACAATTAGGCTAAACCAGACCCAGACCACAGCCAGTTAGCTGTAAATCATAAAAGTAGTTTTCGTGAGAAATAAACGCTTCTGGTGAATCACTTACTGACTTATGGACTAGCTGGCTGGCTGGCTCTTTGTTCTCCCTGTCAAATACTAGTTTCTTAAAAAACCAGCAACAAGAATGCTCAATTTTAATTTGCGCTCAATTCACAGTTGATCATTTTTCACCGGCCACATGCCCCCCCCCCACACGATCGGGAACTAAGGCATTTAGGACAGGCAACTAAAAAATAGACAACTAGAAAAAGCTGAATTGAAAAATAAATGTAATGTATGTGACGCGTGTGCGAAAATACACACACACACACCATATATGCATTATTGTTTAGTCATACAGGGGGGGGGGCTTAAGGACAGGGGGTGTCAGCGGGGTGCGCAAGACCCTTCAAAAACTAGGGGAAAAAGTTCAACCCACCAAAATGGCTTGTATTCCGTCAGCCAGTACGACGTGTAGAGAGGGGTGGTGAGAATAGGAAAGAGAAAGGGAAGAGAGGGGGAGAGAGAGAGAGCGCGGCGTACGCAAGCCGCTGCAGAAGGCCTCTCCCCCTGCGAGTATTTCCCTCAGCTTTCCCAGGGCTACTGGGGAGGTGGGGAAGAGAAATAGCTGCCAGTTATGGACGAGGCTGAGACAGTGCGCGCAATGACTCATCGCTTCTGGCTGTCGGAATTGGGGATTTGGAGGGGGCAGTGGCTGCTTTCTGGGGATCTGGGCATCTGAACGGGTGAATGAATAGAGGAATGGGGTGGGACTAGACAGTAGACAGGACCTGGTTTGGCCCATTTTTCCCTACGGCCTTTTTTGAAGGGAAAACGAAGCAGATTTTTGCTTGACCTCCACACCCGAAAGGTCCATCTGTGATCCCCGCTTGCAGGTAGAGAGTTAACAGACTCGGTATTATATAACTGACTTCAATATACTCAATTGCACTAAATGCCTGAATATATTTACAGCACAGTTGCGTAATCAAACTGAAGCTAAAGACTAAGTTAGGGATCATAGATTGGCTACATGCTGCATAATAAAGTAGGCTGAATTTCAGTCAACATTTCTAGCTTCCAACTAAAACTCGTTTTAATTTGACTACAGAATTAAACAAAAGCGGACGGTGAGGCGAGTCACTCCGTGTGAGCAGAGAAAATTATTTTTCTTTCTTTAAAGCAATAAGACAAAAAATTCCAGGTGTATGACTCATGCTAAATTGCTTTCTCAAAGCCAGAAGGCTACACAGTGTCTGAATTACTTCACACTGACTTTTTGATAACACTTACTGGCCTTCTGTTGATTCTACAGTTAGCGTCGTCACCCCGGAAATCTTTTACTACTACTTTCTTTTTTACGGGTGTAACAAAAATTTTATATGGACTCTTTTTGGATAAATAATGTACCAGTTTATTAGGGCTTGATTGACAAGGGCTTCAGTGATAAGGCTCGATTAATAAGGGCTTCAGTGATAAGGCTTGATTGACAAGGGCTTCAGTGATAAGGCTCGATTAATAAGGGCTTCAGTGATAAGGCTTGATTGACAAGGGCTTCAGCGATAAGGCTCGATTAATAAGGGCTTCAGTGATAAGGCTTGATTGACAAAGGCTTTAGCGATAATGCTCGATTGATAAGGGCTTCAGCGAAAAGGCTTGATTGATAAGGGCTTCAGCGATAATGCTCGATTATTAAGGGCTTCAGTGATAAGGCTTGATTGACAAGGGCTTCAGCGAAAAGGCTTGATTGACAAGGGCTTCAGCGATAATGCTCGATTAATAAGGGCTTCAGTGATAAGGCTTGATTGACAAGGGCTTCAGCGATAATGCTCGATTAATAAGGGCTGGTTAGAAAGCAGTTAAACAGCCAGATAGCTGGCACTAGACAAACCGCATTCAGCATACGGTACTGCGTGTAACCTTTCAGTGTAGATGACAGATACAAGGCTAAATTAAGCCAATGCCAGAGATATTAAGTTCTCGATTCGCAGAATTAATAACTGCCGCCGGAACTAGCGTGTGTGTCAGCGGACACAATAGCGCCAACTACGAATCGGACACTGAACACGGCAATTTTCTAAGCTAGCTAAGTTATTAGGAGTGTCACATCACACTCCACGGCCATTTAAATATCCCCAGAGAGATGTGTAGCTAGGGAGACGGAAAATTTGCACCAGAAAATAGAAATATATGGTTAGTGGCGAATTTCCCGGCTTCATCGCTTCGAGCAGCAACTATAGCTGAAGTGCAGCAAATAGTCAGTTATATATAGAGAACGGATAGCTATGGATGGCAATGGGCCAGGAGCATTCATTCAGTGCCAGGCAGACTGCATGGCTGGGAGCTATTTGGGGACAGAATCCAGGTCACAAAAATGCTTGGACCGGAAATATAAAAATAACTAAAGTTTAGTTTAGTCTTGGATAAACAACTGCCCGCAATGCTCCAGCAAAAAAGCCACATGGCCTCTTCAAATCTCTCATCTCATCACTTTGCTGTCTCATATCTCTCGTATCTTATGTTTCCAGTGTCTCATCTCACCCGTGTCTTATCTCTTTCGAATCTCATGTTTCCAGTGTCTCATCTCACCCGTGTCTTATCTCTTTCGAATCTCATGTTTCCAGTGTCTCATCTCACCCGTGTCTTATCTCTTTCGAATCTCATGTTTCCAGTGTCTCATCTCACCCGTGTCTTATCGCTCTCGTATCTCATGTTTCCAGTGTGTCATCTCACCCGTGTCTTATCTCTTTCGAATCTCATGTTTCCAGTGTCTCATCTCACCCGTGTCTTATCTCTTTCAAATCTCATGTTTCCAGTGTGTCAACTCCCCTTGTCTTATCTCTCTCGTATCTCATGTTTCCAGTGTCTCATTTCACCCGTGTCTTATCTCTTTCAAATCTCATGTTTCCAGTGTGTCAACTCCCCCTGTCTTATCTCTCTCGTATCTCATGTTTCCAGTGTGTCAACTCCCCTTGTCTTATCTCTCTCGTATCTCATGTTTCCAGTGTCAAATTTCACCCGTGTCTTATCTCTTTCAAATCTCATGTTTCCAGTGTGTCAACTCCCCCTGTCTTATCTCTCTCGTATCTCATGTTTCCAGTGTCTCATCTCACCCTTGTCTTATCTCTCTCGTATCTCATGTTTCCAGTGTCTCATCTCACCCTTGTCTTATCGCTCTCGTATCTCATGTTTCCAGTGTGTCAACTCCCCTTGTCTTATCTCTCTCGTATCTCATGTTTCCAGTGTCTCATCTCACCCATGCCTTATCTCTCTCGTATCTCATGTTTCCAGTGTCTCATCTCACCCATGTCTTATCTCTCTCGTATCTCATCTCTCCCGTGTCATATTTCCCCTTGTCTTAGCTCTCTCGTATCTCATATCTCCCGTGTCATATTCCCCCTTGTCTTATCTCTTTCGTATCTCAACTCTCCCGTGTCTTATCTCCCCCTAGTCTTATCTCTCTCCTATCTCAACTCTCTCGTTTCTTATCTCCCCCTTGTCTTAGCTCTCTCGTATCTTATCTCTCCCGTGTCATATTTCCCCTTGTCTTATATCTTTCGTATCTTATCTCTCCCGTGTCTTATCTCCCCCTTGTCTTATCTCTCTCTTCTATCTCATGTTTCCAGTGTCTCATCTCTCCGTGTCTCATTTCCCCTTTGTCATATATCACTTGTATCTCATGTTTCCAGTGTGTCATCTCCCGTAGGTTATCTTTACTCAGCCTATAGGGTCCACTGATGTCTCTGATGGCCTCTTTGGTTTCAAACACTCAAAAGTCTTCCAAGAACAACATAGTTGTATTTTTACATATTTTTTGGCAAGCGAAGTAATATTATAACTTAATTGCTCCGAAGAAAATGCATCAAATGTGCAATTTTAATCTTAGGAAGCAAAAAGTGAGAGAAAAAGCATGAATGCTTTCTATAGAGAACTTCTAAACTGCGCAGATAGAAAAGCAGCATACGCAAAGCACCCAAAAGGATCCCTTACTGGTCAGTAAGGGATTTGATATTCAATTTTCAGCAAATTTGAAGCTGAAAACATATGTTTTTGGTTTGAAATGACACGCCGAAGATGTGGAAATATTTTTAGAAACATCGCTCAAGCCTCTGTTTTCGCAGCCGCAATCGACATCTCTAGGGAGAGATATTCAGCGATAAAATATAACTTGCCATTGGTTCTACCGTTAGTATGCGACAATAGAAACATAACATGATGAACCGCTAAGTCTTCTAGATAACAAATAGAAAATGGGAACTGTTAGACAAGACTGGAAACTGTTAGACAAGACTGGAAACTGTTAGACAAGACTGGAAACTGTTAGACAAGACTGGAAACTGTTAGACAAGACTGGAAACTGTTAGACAAGACTGGAAACTGTTAGACAAGACTGGAAACTGTTAGACAAGACTGGAAACTGTTAGACAAGACTGGAAACTGTTAGACAAGACTGGAAACTGTTAGACAAGACTGGAAACTGTTAGACAAGACTGGAAACTGTTAGACAAGACTGGAAACTGTTAGACAAGACTGGAAACTGTTAGACAAGACTGGAAACTGTTAGACAAGACTGGAAACTGTTAGACAAGACTGGAAACTGTTAGACAAGACTGGAAACTGTTAGACAAGACTGGAAACTGTTAGACAAGACTGGAAACTGTTAGACAAGACTGGAAACTGTTAGACAAGACTGAAAACTGTTAGACAAGACTGGAAACTGTTAGACAAGACTGGAAACTGTTAGACAAGACTGAAAACTGTTAGACAAGACTGAAAACTGTTAGACAAGACTGAAAACTGTTAGACAAGACTGGAAACTGTTAGACAAGACTGGAAACTGTTATACAAGACTGGAAACTGTTGGACAAGACTGAAAACTGTTAGACAAGACTGGAAACTGTTAGACAAGACTGGAAACTGTTAGACAAAACTGGAAACTGTTAGACAAGACTGGAAACTGTTAGACAAGACTGGAAACTGTTAGACAAGACTGGAAACTGTTAGACAAGACTGGAAACTGTTTGACAAGACTGAAAACTGTTAGACAAGACTGGAAACTGTTATACAAGACTGAAAACTGTTAGACAAGACTGGAAACTGTTAGACAAGACTGGAAACTGTTTGACACAACTTTAAACTGTCAAAAAACCAACGAACCGGACAGTCACACAGACAACGTTTATGCCCGTTCGCCATAGAAAGAAATAAACCAGTTTTGTCTACCAAATCGAATAGAATTATGAGTGTCGGTTAACATTTATCAAGTTTTGGAGAGATAAACAATTCGGCTCTCCTAGCTAGGGAGAAGGAAATGTGTACTAATAAGTCCTCATTTATACGAAGGCTTTATAAACACTACAAAAAGGTCATGGGCACAGGGCATGAAAGATAGCTATGAAGGAATTCGTCAAGCGCACTCACCCGCAGCCCAGCTTCTTATTCTCCAGGTTGTAGGCAGTCTCATAGCTAGTCTTAGTAACCAGCCTGTCTAATTCCGCATAGAACTCGGCGTCCGTCATCTTCTTTTTGCGATTCTTTCGCGTCAGCACCTGCTGCTGGTGCTGCGGCGAGTCCGAGTCTGCGGCCGGCGCAGGCGTGGTAGCTGCGCCAACGACGCCGTTAGTGTTAATCAACGCAGCCGCGGCAGACTGCGGAGTGGGAGTCTGCTGTTCGTCGGCTGGCAACGGAGCTGGGGAAACTGCGCCAAACTCGACTGTCGGCGACTGCGGCTGCGGCTGCTGTGGAAGCGGCGTCGGCGAGGACGACATCGGACTCTTGGCGGGCACGCTGGCCCGAGGCGGCGGTACGGGCGGCTGCGGCAACTGTTGCTGATGATTGGATTGCTGCTTCTGCTGATGCTGCAGCGACTTTCGAGGCGGCGGCACTGGCGGCGGCTGAACCGGCGCCGGCGGCGGGCCCAAATTCACGTAGTCGTGCAGCTCCTGAAGATCGTCGCTGCCGCAGCCAGTCTCGAAGCCGGACTCGCTGGACTCCGGCTGCTGGCGTTCCGACAGTTTGTCATCGCTGCGAGAAGTTTCAAGACGCTCCTTGGAGCCGAAGTCTGTCGATACGCTCTCGTTCTCGCTGCTGCTGCAGTCCTGCAGGTACTTGGCCTCCTGCTTGCCCTGCATATTATTCTTGAACAGGTGCAGCGCGTTCATGATCTCGGCGGGGTGCTGGGTGCGCGACTCCAGGTCGAATTCCATTTCCAGCCAGCGCTGCCAGGACTCGGGAATGCCCCTGAACTGCCCCGTGACAGGGTCGATCTCAACGTGCACGTGCTTCTTTACATCGGTTGGCAGGCCGATGTCCATCTCGCGCTCCTGATGATCCCGACTCTTACTCCCGCCGCCTTTGCCGCCGTCGACACCGCCGCCTCCTCCGCCGCCGCCGGGGCCGCTGCCCCGCTTTTTGCCGCCAAATAGGCGAGATAACATCCCCGAATAGGCTGGGCTTGCTGAATGCCCGGCGACAAAGAGTGCTTGTATTAAAGTATGACAAAGATAGAAATCTAGATAAAAAACATGACAAAAAGCTAAACATTTTGAGAGAAGCTTGCCAAAATGAGAAATTATTCAACATTAAGAATTCTAAACATTTTGCAGATAACCTTTCTGTCTAATGTAAAACAAAAGTTTATGGTCGACTTAAATATGTTTTTAAGTAAAACAAAAATTATGAATAAGTATTAAACATGAAAAAAATTAATTTTGTAATGAATAAATTTTTGTACATTATTTGACAACCTGAATTTGTTTTGATAATACAGTAGTGTTTATTTGCACATATAAAATTTTATTGTACTATGAATAAAGCTTATAATATTAATACTTCATTACAAAATATATATAAAACCATTTTTATGCAAACAATTAAAATGCAATTATTTTGACTCCAAAGAACAACATGATTGCATATAAGTGAATGTAAAATTTATAGCAAAAGTAAATAAAAGCTCACTTGCCTACTACTAAGTTATCAACTCAAACAAATTTACCCTTCCCACCTCAAAGTTTCTCTGTTTTCTGGAATTGCCTTTTCGAAATATTAAATGTGAAGTAATATATGCAATGTACTAGTACTATAATCAGTAAATCCATCCTTTGGAATTCCCTCTTGAGATGAAAACAAAACTACAAACAATGCTAGGCCAATTTTAGTAGCCATAAAAATACATAGTTTATTTTTTTTCTTTGGGTATACATTTTTTACTCTGCCCTTCATTTAGAAGCTAAACAATGTATTACTAATGAGATCTAAAATACTGTTTAGGAAATAAATATAGATTGTGCAAAGTTACAACTACAAGAGTAAAAATATTTGATATTCTGTCATTAGTCAATATATATTTGCTAATTTATATATTGACGAAATTTGTACCTTGATTACATATTTTATAGGATATTTAGTAGGTTAGAATATTCTATTTACACTTCTGAAAAATGCTTATAAAATGAGGTATATAGCAGAAAAGCTATATTTTAGTGCACAGAAAAAAGTTTACTTTGCACATTAAGTCATTGAAAATCTTACATAAGGTTTAAATGTCTATAGCCTCTAGCCTATAGGCCAATTTTTAATTGATAATATAGGCAGTGAAATTGTCAATTTTATCTTTTCAACAAGAAAACATACATGTTACTATCAATGCTATATTAAATTATACCAATTTTGAGCCCAAGTTGCATATGCCAAGAATTTAGTGTCAGTTTACTGCTTGCCAAACATGCATACTAAAATTATTACCAATACATGCCCAACTTAGGCAGTGTTGTGAATGACACTGCCTAAGTGTTCTCAATAGTCAGGGGATTGGCAGAGTTGCTGGATATAGATAAAAATGTCAAAAAAATAAAAAGGACAACAGTCAAAATAGTAATGGTAAAAAGTGTGACAGTGCTGCAATGCAACATGTAACACTTTGTATTTTTTTTAAAAGCATATTTGTTTTAATTAGTTTTTTATTAGTTATTACTGCAGATTCCACATTTTATTACGAGTATATTATTCTAATTCTGCTATTGACTTGGAATTTTATTGGGTAACTTGTTAAACAAGTTGTTAAACAATTTAAATTATTTGAAACTTGTTTTGAATTCCCCACTAAGGTTCTATCAAATTAAGTAACTTTAGCATTTCTTAGAGGCTGGTTGTTTTGACACATTGTTCGATGTAGCTATAAGCTTTGTGATGATGGTGACTTTGTTCATTTGTGAAAGTTCACCTGTAAACAGTTGCTTTTCCCCTTTGATCAGTTCCTAGATTGCCTCTTTGTAAGGTCAAGATAAAGATCTACTGTTATCAAATAATTAGATTATGCTAGTGCCCACAGCCCTTAGTTTAGAATATGTTGGGTGCATGCCCAACTGGTACCTGGACACTTTGTCATCTTACATCTTTGTTATCCAGTGTACAATCTGTCCAATATCTCAGAGGGTGGATGACAAAGAGACTTAGACTTTTGGACACTTTGTCATCTATAAAACAAAAGTTCTTCAAAATTAGAACAGAACCACCCTTCCCCACCCCTCCTCACATTATTTTGACAAATATCTTTCAACTGTTATAATGAAATCAGTTTTACACCTCTTTTTGACAATTTAGAATGTAAAGTGTGTTCACACCTCTGGCCCACCACCCCACCCTCACTTTATTGATGACAAACTTGATTGCTTGTTATTAGTAGATGACAAACTGACCAAACTTTAAAGCATGCCAATTGGCTGGATGACAAAGTGTCCTACCTTCCAAGTGAATGACAAAGTTGTAAGATGACAAAGTTGTAAGATGACAAAGTGTCTAGGATCCGCCCAACTGGAGAATAGGGGAAATTCAATTTACATAGGAATGTTAGACAGTTTTTTTTAATTTCACACCACTGTATGCAAGAATTGCCTATAGATACATTAATATTAGGATGAAACATACAATTGTATTTACAAAAGACATAATACATGTTTTGCTTACTAATACTAAGTTATTTGGATATTGTATTTTACTAAGAAAAGTAGCTTATAAAACTTTTTTTTAAGTACATAGGCCCTATAGTCTAATTAACAAAATTAGAAATGTTTACACTATGCATAGAACATTCCATGTTAGTCATAGAACATCCATTATTCTTAATGTACAGAAACATTAAAGTACTTTACTATAGCTTTAAAAGGTTTTACATGTATTGCCGTTATTTTATGTACAGTTCATTACTATCTGATATTGATAATGCATACACAAGCAACACATTTGATATCTTTTCATATGCACCTATGCATACCACGGTACAAACCAAAACCATCCCTTGAAATATAGGCCTACTTTGATGCATGCAATTCACCCCATGCACTACTACCTAAAGCAAATGCACACCATAAATTTTCTGGTAAGCACTACATGATCCAGACTATAGCCCATTGCAATTGCCAAAGTTATTTCATTAGTTATTTATATTCTACTGCAGATTTAAAAAGTCGCTTACGCTCATAGAAAAATGCAGTTAAGATGACAGTCAATGTTTATCCAATAAATAAATATATAAAAAGGAAAGTCAGTCTTTAACTATAATATATGGCCATCAAACTATTGCTTAGCAGCCTCTCATCAAATTCAATATAATTCATCATATTAGCTAATACTTTTATATTCTTTCTTGTAGGCATAGTCCACAGCTACTTGGATCACCTCCATGGATGCCCAGTGTCGAAGCACAGCGAGCTGCGATCTTTTCACTGTGGAAAAAATTGTCAGTCGGCTAACCCACCCAATGCTAAGTTATGGGTATTACTGTTGAGTAACTGTAATTCAGTAACACTATTCATCGTTAATATTATTAAATATTATTACTTGAACTTCAGAAAAAATGTTTAATTTGCGATTTCATATTATATTAAACTTAAAAACGAATGAAATAAAATAAATCTTCTTACTTCACAACTAAATGCCTAAACCGCTTAACTGCTTTAACTGTGCATAGATTAACTTCATTACTACAATAAAAATGTAAAAAATATAGATAGTTCCAATTTAAATGAGGGTGTTGAGTAAGCATTTAGGTAAAAATGCATTTATTTATACACCGCAGGGTTTGTGAAATAAATAAATGAATGACAATTTTTCGGCATGAGGGCCTTTTATAAAATAATCTGGCTATTAAGTTTTATGTTTGTTTTAATACGAAACGTTTTAAATACGTCGCTAAGAGTTGCACATTTTTGCATACGCAGAGGTTCATATAGCGCAGTAGGGATTGACCATTAGACTCTACTGACCTTTGTGAACACCTGGTCTCCGATCGGACACTCCTTTTACACGACAGCGGATCAACTTGAAGGGTCTCATTGTTACTCATCGTGCAGGAGCCACGGTGCGGGTTTGCGCGCTGTTTTGTTTATTGATTTCGAAGCTCGTATCAAAATTGTAACCAATATTCAAACTGCATATAAGCAAGGACTACTAAACAACACTAGACAATAGTGTTGCCTTGCAGTGTTGCATATAAGTTATACCAATTTGTTAGCTTCATTACGAGTACTTTACTGGTTTCTAAGCAATCGTTTGCAGTAAAAATCACACGCACACACGCTCCGTGTCGACATCGCATCAGAGACGAGTTCCCAGCTGTGTGTGCTCATGGATAGCAGGCTCATATTTTGTACTCTCGTGAAAGCCTTGTAACTACAAATTTCGTCTAGTAGAACATTGTTTTAAAGGCACTGTTGGGAGCAAATATATACCCATAGTGACAATAACTACATACGTCTTCATCTACTAAGTAATACGAGTCAATTACAAGTATAGGCAGATAGAAACACTTGCTTGTTCAGGCCTTCATATTGTTGATTTTAAAAAAGCTCATGATTGTAATTCATTTATTTTATTGACTATTTGTGTTGTTAAATTAATTATTACCGAAATCGCACGCAAATAAACATTAGAAAAATTTGACAAAAATTAGAAGATGGCTTTTAACTCGATAAGTTTTTGAAGGAAGACAAAGCAAATATTGCAGGCACCTGGGAGAAACTTTTGACGGTTGCTTAGCAACAACAGCTAATAGATGGCACTGACAATGAGATCATACCTGCCTACTGTAGGTCACTGACAATAATGGGATCATATCTGCCCACTGTAGGTCACGGACAATATCTAATGATACTTGGCCATTAGAGATCACTAAAGGCTAGAGTAGCGCAGGTTTTTGTAGCTGTGATGATATTGGGCCTGCAGTGAGACTTTCAAGTATTTCAGTTACTTTCTGCATGTTATGAAATTTAGTTGACTATTCTTATTACGATCGATAAAAATTATTGTAAGCGCGGAAACAACAAATTTAGATAACAAAATCGAAACGGTCTGGGAAGAGTCCAATCAGAGGATCTCGGAAGAGTCCCAATCGGAGGATCTGAGAAGAGTCCCAATCGGAGGATTTGGGAAGAGTCCCAATTTGAGGATCTGGGAAGAGCCCCAATCAGAGGATCTGGGAAGAGTCCCGATCGGAGGATCTGGGAAGAGTCCCGATCGGAGGATCCGGGAAGAGTCCCGATCGGAGGATCCGGGAAGAGTCCCAATCGAAGGATCTGAGAAGAGTCCCAATTGGAGGATCTGGGAAGAGTCCCAATCGGAGGATCTGGGAAGAAGTTTAAAGTCCCAATTTGATGATATAAAGGTAAATAAGTAACCATGATAGTTATTGAGCTGTCAAAGCAAGTTAACTAGCGTGATAATCACAAAGTCAAACAGTTTTTATTGCCTTTTTTCAGTCTGAAGAGGCAAGGAAGTTTCACCGGAAGGGAAAACCGGTTCGCAGCCTACTTTACATGCTGGATAGAGCAATTGAGAGTTACAATTAAGTTGTAGAATTTGCTTTAGCACTAGCAGTCCCAGTAAATTGTCTTCTACTTGGGAAAAAAGTAGAAACTTTTAAGCAGGCGGGACACGGGTGTTGGCATAGAAACGGCGCCCTTGCCGTAGTCTGTGTTGGCGCCGAACGCTTGAGTCACAACTCGGCTAACAATGGTCAGCATGTCCAGAACGTGGGTATCGTGCGCGTGCTCTGCGAAGGTCTTGGCGATGCTCTGGATGAACCAGCTGCCACGAAACTCGTGCCGCCAAGAAACGAAGCCTGGCGTGGTCGAATGCGCGAAAATGATGTCGGCATAAATTGGCACGCGGTTCTTCAGGTCTATGGTGTCATTGTAGTTCTCCATCTGGAGGCTGTGAATAATCTTCTGCGCGGTAGTCTGCCGGCCATCTTCCCCAGTTGAGTCCGTCTGGAGCAGATCAGTGAGCAGTGGAAAGGTATGGGTGAGTTTTGAAGGCTTGGGAAAGGGTTGGTTGAGTTTTGAAGGCCTTGTGATGTAGGGATGGGTGAGTCCTTAAAGCTTGTTGACGGGATGGGTGAGTCCTTAAAGCTTGGTGACGGTATGGGTGAGTCTTAAAGCTTGTTGAAGGGATGGGTGAGTCTTCAAGCTTGGTGAAGGGATGGGTGAGTCCTTAAAGCTTGGTGAAGGGATGGGTGAGTCTTCAAGCTTGGTGAAGGGATGGGTGAGTCTTCAAGCTTGGTGAAGGGATGGGTGAGTCTTCAAGCTTGGTGAAGGGATGGGTGAGTCCTTAAAGCTTGGTGAAGGGATGGGTGAGTCCTGATAGTTCTAGGCTGTCACCTGGTCAAACAGCCGCCCTCTGTCCCTCATCGAGCCGCGGCAGGCCTGGATGATGACGAGTTTGGGCTTCTTGTGCAGACTGCACTCCGAGCTATTGAAGTGCGTGAACAATTCGTCCTCCGTCACTTTGCCATCATCCGAGCCGTAGATAACGCCGTCGCCGTCGCCATGCGAGAGGATGCACAGGATGCAGGAGTCCAGAGCGCCGTGCCGCGGGTCCAGGATAAACCTGCGTGCGGCAGTTTGCAAAATCTAAACTAAAATCTACGGGTTCCAAAGTTTCTTTTAGATCTGCCACTAGATCTCCAATGAGATATCTCACTAGATCTGAAAGAATTATTTCACTAGATCTCTATAAAGATATTTCCCTAGATCTCATACCAGATATATCACTAGATCTCATACCAGATATGTCACTAGATCTCATACCAGATATATCACTAGATCTCATACCAGATATCTCACTAGATCTCATACCAGATATCTCACTAGATCTCATACCAGATATCTCACTAGATCTCATACCTGATATCTCACTAGATCTCATTCCAGATATGTCACTAGATCTCATACCAGATATCTCACTAGATCTCATACCTGATATCTCACTAGATCTCATTCCAGATATGTCACTAGATCTCATACCAGATATCTCACTAGATCTCATACCTGATATCTCACTAGATCTCATTCCAGATATGTCACTAGATCTCATACCAGATATCTCACTAGATCTCATACCAGATATCTCACTAGATCTCATACCAGATATCTCACTAGATCTCATACCAGATATCTCACTAGATCTCATACCAGATATCTCACTGTAGATTTGCGCCCACCTTTTGCAGAGATCGCGCATTTGATCTCCGCTCTGGTCAGTGAAGATAGTGTTTTCGTACAGTTCGTAGCCAATGTTTGTGAAGACTCGATTCAAATTTTCGCAGTCTACCTCGGTACCTTTGCGTTCGGTTTTGCCCTTAAACTTCTTGTTACTAATGATTAGAAGCAGGCCCTTCGGATTTGACTGGATCCTGTACGTGCCCTCCCAGTTGTTGGCGCTCTTCTTCTCCAGGAGGTCGAAGCTGGACGCCTTGGGCATAAGTAGCCGATTTTCGATCACACCCTCAGTTTCACAGCTGAGGTTGATGTCGTCTTCGTTGCGCTCAAGAATCTGAGCGATGATCGTATTTATTGGTAATTAATTGTATAAAATTATGTGCTATGTGCGTGTTCTTAGGCAAAAATAAACACATGCATATGTCTTTCGGAAGTTGTCCCCTCAGGTGGTTGTCTTATCAGATGGTTGTCCCCTCAGGTAGTTGTCCCCTCAGGTAGTTGTCCCCTCAGGTAGTTGTCCCCTCAGGTAGTTATTCCCTTTTCCCTCAGGTGGTTGTCCCCTCAGGTAGTTGTCCCCTCAGTTAGTTGTCCCCTCAGGTAGTTGTCCCCTCAGGTAGTTATTCCCTTTTCCCTCAGGTGGTTGTCCCCTCAGGTAGTTGTCCCAATTCGAATATATTTTGACCATAGATTCCATGGCTTCCGAACTATATTGAGCTAGCAGGTTAATACTAGTCCGTTGGATCGGACACTGCGCACTGGGCACTTTACAAAACGAAAAGTACACGGCGCTCACCTCCTGCACCGGCAGCACATCCGGCACGCTGATCACTCCGATGCGGCTGGTTGACCGGTCAACTGACGGTCTCCGCTGCTGCCTCTGCGGCGCCTGTGGCAGAGCTTCTTCGCCTCGCCTGAGGCAGCGATCCACAGCTTCGAGATAGTCGGCAAGGTGGGACTGGCCAGTTTCGCGAAGGATTCTGACAAACTTGCTGAAAGCACTCGGACCGCGTCTGGGCAGGTCGTCCATCAGCTTCTGGCGCCTTTCGTGCGGAGTACCGAGGCAGATGATCCGCTCCAGCATGCGTCGGTCGAACACATCCTTGTCCAGCAGGTGGCTCCAGAGGGCATCGTCGGCTACAAGCTGGTCTACTAGAACGACGCGAGCCTTCAACAGTACCTCTCGATGGGTTTCGTCCATTGATTGCGAGCTGGCTGGAAATTTGGGAGGGATTAGTTATTGGGGATCTATAGATTAGTTCGATAATTTAGATCACTGATTGGGGATCAACGATTAACGATGAGTCATTTAGTAAAAATTATTATCTATCTATGATTAGGGATACATGTTTGGGGTTCCGCGATTGGGGATCAATATATTATGGGGATCAATTATTAGGGATCAGTGAGTGAGTAGGGATCAATGCTTGGGAATCAGTGAGTGGGGATCAGTGAGTAGGGATCAATGCTTGGGAATCAGTGAGTGGGGATCAGTGAGTAGGGATCAATGCTTGGGAATCAGTGAGTGGGGATCAGTGAGTAGGGATCAATGCTTGGGAATCAGTGAGTGGGGATCAATGCTTGGGGATTAGTGCTTGGGGATCAATATTTTGGCATAGAATATCACGGTTTTAATATTGGAGATCGATAATCGGGATTGGTTATTAGGGATAAATGATTAGGGATCAATGATTGGAGACAATAATAAGATGTTAATGATTCTAGATCACTAGGTCCTGTCGATTTAATATGGTTCGGATATCCACGACTGGGAATCGAGAATTGGGGATCGGCTGCTTAACCCAAAACGCTCATTGTGAATTGAAGACAATAAATCAACGGCTGATGTTCTTAGTGCTAAGAGTGACAATTTTAAAAACCGAGAGAACTGCCTAGTAATTCTAAATTAATATGCTGCTGTAAAAGCACTTGAAATTAGTCAAGTCGAAGTGACATTTTTGGTCAGCGAACAGCCTTGGAGAAGAAAAAGATAGGCACGGAGAAAATGTTGTTTTCTATTTAACTCTGCAAGTATTTCATATCAGTAAGTTAATTCTGTGGTGGGGCTTGAAGCGCAGCGGTCTGAGGGGCCAGCGTTTGAGTGTACAAAAGCTATTTTTAGCTTATGCTAGAACGAAGGGAGGCATTAAGCAGAGCGTCCTACTTATAAGTAGTCAAATATGAGTACATTCGTACGCACAGAAACATGTATAAAATATAGTCGCAAAATCACAACTCGCTAGACGAAAATCTAAATTAACACGGATGAAAATTTGCTATTAAATCTGAGACGGGCCTCAATGGAGAATAGGAATAGAAATAGGAATGGCTTCAAGATCAAAGAGGGAACCGAATAATGGTGGCAAAAATACGAACAAATAAATCAATGTGTCCCAAAATTAACTGTGCATTTGCTTTAAATAAAATTTACACAAGAAAAATTCTTAAGCACCAGGAAAGGGGGCCGAGTTAAAAACAATAAGATAGTAACAAGTTTATTCCGCAAAAGGCACATTGAAAGCAAAAAAAAACGAAAAACAGAAATTTATTTTTTTGTTTCAGGACGGAAAGTAAAAATTGATATTTAAAAGACTATCAATTTTGATCTTTATTTATTTATTTAACTGTGGCATAAATAACTCAGTACCTAATTTTTGAAAGCAAGCTAGATTTTAGTTTTTCATTCAACAAAGTCATTATTTCAGTTAGCAACTGACTACTCGTATCGATAAAAAAGCAAAAACATAAAAACAAAGCGAAGTAAAAGAGAAAGTTATCAAAAAAAATAGTTGCTTTTTATTTTAAATTTTCAACATTTCGTTGTGGAGCAAACTTGGTGCTTGAGTGTGGGATCAAAGGGTGATTTTGAGAGTGGGATCATAGGGTGATTTTGAGTGTGGGGTCATAGGGTGATTTTGAGTGTGGGATTATAGGGTGATTTTGAGTGTGGGATCAAAGGGTGATTTTGAGTGTGGGATCATAGGGTGATTTTGAGTGTGGGATTATAGGGTGATTTTGAGTGTGGGATCATAGGGTGATTTTGAGTGTGGGATCATAGGGTGATTTATCAGTGTGGGATCAGAGGGTGATTCTCAGTGAGGGATCATAGGGTGATTTATCAGTGTGGGATCAAAGGGTGATTCTCAGTGTGGGATCATAGGGTGATTTGGAGTGTGGGATCATAGGGTGATTCCCTGTGAGGGATCATAGAGTGATTCACAGTGTGGGATCATTGGGTGATTCTTAGTGTGGAATCATAGGGTGATTCTCTGGGTGGGATCATAGGGTGATTCTCATTGTGGAATCATAGGGTGATTCCCTGTGTTAGATCATTGGGTGATTCTCAGTGTGGGATCATTGGGTGATTCTCAGTGTGGGATCATAGTGTGATTCCCTGTGTGGGATCATAGTGTGATTCCCTGTGTGGGATCATAGAGTGATTCGCAGTGTGGGATCATTGGGTGATGATCATTGGGCGATCATTGGATCAAATCAATGGCCTTTTTAAAAAGGAAATAGAAAACGCAACAAATGACCATTTCTGAAGTGTCTCGCGGCGTTGAGCGAAGGCAGCAGTCAGCCAGCCAGCATCTACTTGGTATTGAGCGACAATCGATTGGGCAGCAGGCCGCCGGCGGCCCCGCCAGCAGTCGGCATCTGACGCCGCAGCCGCGAACTGAGCGAAGAAGCCGCCGACAGCGGGGCCAGGTCTGCCGAAGCGGCGGCTGTGTGTGGCCTTGAAGCCCCAGCGGCGGCTGTTAGAGCGCCGCGATGAAACAACGAGCCGGAGCCGGCGATGCCGGTCGGCGGCGGCGACTGAGCAGCCACGGCAGAGCCAGCGCCGGCGTCCGAGTCGCGGTCATCAATGTCATCGTCGTCATCTTCGTCGTCATCGGAGCAGCGCAGTTCGATGCTCTCGTCGTGGGTGACGGACAGCACCTGAGGCGCTCGCTCGTCACGGATGCGGCGAACAGACCTGGGCAAATTTAAAAGTACATTTGCTATTTTTAGGCTTAGCACAGTGCCCTGAGTTCGAATCCCCGATGAGAACAGATGCTCTCGGGACTCACTTTTCGTATTCTACTTTCCAAGACTTCAGCTCAGCAACTAGCTTGGCGTGATCCCGTTCAAATGTGGCATCGTCTTTAAACTCTGGCTGCGGCTGCCGATGCTGCTGCTGCTGCTGCTGCTGGCCTCTCTGCTGTAGCCGGTGACTAAGCTCGAATCCTGTGGCGCTGCGTCTAGCAAAGAACCCAGCCGATGCCGTTTGCGGCCGGCGATCAAATCCAGCCGATGACGGCGCGGGCGCCTGCGACGCCACCGATCTGCCAGAGCCGCCAGACTGCGGGCTGCGACGCCGACGCAGGGCCTTGCTGATGTTGCCGCAGACCACATTGCCGGCGGTCAGAGCCGACTCGTCCGATCGGTCCATCAGGTCTGGGATGGGTTTCCGAAATTTTACTTTGGTTAATTTTAAGTTTAAGACTATCAAACTTCTAAGACCCAGGAAAATTAGCAATGGAGTCTGTTAGACTCTGAATCTAGGTGCGAAAAGCTGTAGGACACAAAGATATATTTATAGAATGAGGGTGCAAGACAGGGAAGAGAGGGTGCAAGACAGGGAAGAGAGGGTGCAAGACAGGGAAGAGAGGGTGCAAGACAGGGAAGAGAGGGTGCAAGACAGGGAAGAGAGGGTGCAAGACAGGGAAGAGAGGGTGCAAGTCAGAGAGAAGAGAGGGTGCAAGACAGGGAAGAGAGGGTGCAAGTCAGAGAGAAGAGAGGGTGCAAGACAGGGAAGAGAGGGTGCAAGTCAGAGAGAAGAGAGGGTGCAAGACAGGGAAGAGAGGGTGCAAGTCAGAGAGAAGAGAGGGTGCAAGTCAGAGAAGAGAGGGTACAAGTCAGAGAGAAGAGAGGGTGCAAGTCAGAGAGAAGAGAGGGTGCAAGACAGAGAAGAGAGGGTGCAAGTCAGAGAGAAGAGAGAGTGCAAGTCAGAAGAGAGCATGCAAGACACTGAGAGGGTGCAAGACAGAGAAGATGGTTGCACAGCGGGGCTATGAAGAGGGGCACAGCAGAGCACGCAATTCTCACCATCGGCGCTGCTAGCGTTAGAGGCAGCCGACCCGGGGCGGATGAGGGCGGTGCCGGGCCGGTTGTTAGCCGTGCCAGGCCGACCCTTGGAGGTCATGAGGCGCTTCTGCGCGCTGGGCATCCTCAGCGCCGACTGCGGCCTAGGCGGCAGGGAGCCGGCGGCCGTTGAAACGCCGGTGCGCGGCCGGTGGGAGCTGGGCAGGGTGCTGCCGATACCAGACGATGTGTCGAGACTCTCTGAGGAGTTGGCCGCGGCCAGCATGCCGGACTCCTGCAGCAGGCTGTTTATGTAGCTCCAGTGCTCGTCGAACTGCAGAGTGGCCTGGCGCAGCTGCGGATTCGGGTCGCGCTCGCCGGTTGGCACGTCATCAAGGCACTGCAGGCCGGGCAGCATTCGGAGCACCTCCTCACGATAGTTGTATCCGGCCTGGAGGGGCTTTGGGTGAGCTACGTTTAGAAACTTGGGATGAGATTTGGATTTTGAACTCGATGGGATTTGGGTGATGAAACTCGATGGGATGGGGATGTTGAACTCGGTGGGATTTGGATGTTGAACTCGGTGGGATTTGGATGCTGAACTCGGTGGGATTTGGATGTTTAACTCGATGGGTTTGGATGTTGAACTCGATGCTTTGGGATGTTGATCTCGATGGGATTGGGATGTTGAACTCGGTGGGATTTGGATTTTTAACTCAGTGGGGTTTGGATGTTGAACTCGATGCTTTGGGATGTTGATCTCGATGGGATTGGGATGTTGAACTCGGTGGGATTTGGATTTTTAACTCGGTGGGATTTGGATGTTGAACTCGGTGGGATTTGGATGTTGAACTCGGTGGGATTTGGATGTTGAACTCGGTGGGATTTCGATTTTTAACTCGGTGGGATTTGGATGTTGAACTCGGTGGGATTTGGATTTTTAACTCAGTGGGATTTGGATGTTGAACTCGGTGGGATTTGGATTTTGAACTTGATGGGATTGGGATGTTGAACTTAATGGGATTGGGATGTTGAAATGAATGGGATTGGGATGTTGAACTCGGTGGGATTTGGATTTTTAACTCGGTGGGATTTGGATGTTGAACTCGGTGGGATTTGTATGTTAAACTCGATGGGATTGGGATGTTAAACTCGATGGGATTTAGGTGATGAAACCCGGTGGGATTTTATTGTTTGAAACTCAATGGGATTTGCTGAGTAGATTGTGTTTGCTGGATATCTGATAAATGCTTAGCCTTGTCTACTTTAAGATTGGCCCTCCAATCTAAGCAGAGACTCACAGCTTCCTCCTTTGGCGCTGGTCGAGTGCACACGGGATTTCCCTCCAGAGACAGCTGCCTCAACTGCGAGCACATTGACAAGTACATGACGTTGTGTATGTCGTCAATGAGGTTACTGAAATGAGGTTAAAATATTTTATTGTATGCAATTAGTTGTTAGGGACTTACTCCATCCCAGGTGTTCTGTCACCTGAGCTTACTCCATCCCAGGAGCCGTCATTATCTTTGACGTCATTTATAATTTAGATAGTAAAGTGGATTATAAATGAATATCTCATCAACAAGGCCAGCCATCTACGCACCCCTCCAGATCGAGTATCTCCAGGTGTTCCAGCATGCCGCACGGAGACACGTCAACAATTTCGTTGTAGCTGAGGTAGAGCTCCCTGAGGCGCGACATGCTAGCAATGCCATCGAGATTCTCTAGGCAGCACTGGGGCATCCACAGCACGCTAAGGTTGAAAAGGCAGGAGCCGAGGTCCCGGACAGACGGTATGATGCTGTTAGATAGCTTGAGCTGGCGCAGGTTGGGCAGGTGGACGCCGAAGTTTCCAAGGCTGGCCTCGCCTGTGTCCACCTGCATCTCCAGCTGCGTCACCTTCTCAAGGTCATCAACGCCGGTCAGCGCGCGCTGTGCAGATAGACAGGTGAGAAAAGGTGACACAACTATAGGGAACGACAAGACTATTAACCACAAACATTACTCACCAGTCGACGAGGACTAAGGAAGTCATCCAGCAGGACATTGTCATCAATTTTAATTGGCTCAGGATTTACCACTGAGTCGCTAATCTTCGAGATCTTCACAATCTTGCCAAAAGAACTATAAATTTTATGCAAGGGACAAAGGTGAAGATAAAGTAAGTTAAGGATAATTTTTTATCATGAATTCTTACCTAGTCTCTTCAGTTTCCATCATGTTGCTAGCTGCACTCACTCTCAGCTTACCACATTGAACAGAAATGTCTGAAAATTTAGTTTATAATATAGTTTTTTACCCTTACAGCTTTTTATAGCAAAAATTCTAATAAAAAGCTTGAATATGTGTCTTATCTACTGTGCTTTTAAAAGTGATACCAGATCAATTCATACATTGTTATTTTTTATACATTAAAGAGTTAACTCAACAATGTTAAGACAGAAAGACATAAATATTTCAAACTGATGCCTGAGAGTCTCTTATGGTAATAAAAATTTTCCTTTTAACCAAATACTTTTATTTGTAGCACATTAAAGCATAAAATCATGCATACCCTAATATGAACTATATTGTTTAATGTTTATGTTGGCAATTTTGCAGGTTATAAGCAAATTAAACAGTGTATTAATCTAATAATACATCATAAAAGAACATACATAGAATTTTTCACACATAAGCCATATGACATTCTGCTTATTTAAAAAAGTATTTTCAAATGCCACTAACACAAAAAAATATTTTTAGTAATAAGTAGCAAAATTAGTCTAGCTAGCGACTAACCTAAATTATTTATGTTATTTTGGAGCTCTAAGTTAAGAAATATTTGATTTTTGCACTGCTTTGATCAATCTTTAAAATTGCTAAGAAGTACAAGGAAATAATGGAGAAAATTTAGAGGAAATTTAATATACACTAAAATATTAATTATATCAACTTTCTCCCACTCAAGCATTAATCAGACAACTTAAATTTTTCAATTTAAATGACTAACTAAAAACAATGAAAGCATTATTAGTTTTAAACAATTTCCAACAATAAACTGAGGTAATGATTCTACAGAACCACTCTAAATATGCTACATTATATAGGTAACTAGAAAATAACTTTGCTGTTGTAGTAGCTAGTTACTAAAACTAAAGCTTTCTATACTTGTACATATAGAATATTATTTATATGTAATGTCAGACTTGAAATTGTTTAAGATAATTTCAAGTTTTACATTTAGTTGGCAATAGGGCCTACAAATGTAAAAAGTAATTTAGGAAGAATCTAAAAACTCAAAACAATTTCTTTATTAATATAATGATTATATATGCTTATAATAGTGAAAAAGCTTGCAGCAGCAAAGGCTGTGGTAACGGCCTGCTGAAAGAATTTAGGAACTGCAGAGATAGTTGCTACTACTGTTACAAGATAAAACAAGCCAAAATATAGATACATGACAATATTATAATTTTAATACAATGCAGATGACAGTCTACTATGGTCTAGCTGTTTATATATTAACACAGTTACGTATCATACGTCATAAAAGAATTTAGTGCCATAGTAAAAAATGAATTATAAAACTATATTTTAATATCGCTGGAGTAAATAAACCATACAACAATTTTTTTTCTTTAATTGCTAAAATATTTTATTTCTTAAATTTGTTTTGTCCTAAACTAGCTGAATAACGTAAGTTCACATATTTTGCTATGTAAAGCAATATAATTTGTTTAATATCTTAAACCATTTTTTAAATAAGTGAGGCGACAATCTTGACGACGTTACAATATGATAGCAATGCAGATAGAAAATAAGGTAAGGTAGGCCAAAGTCACATATGGACATCGCAACAATTGCTTTGATTAACTACTTACTTTCACTTAAAAAACCTCTGGATTTATGAATTTGGGAATCATTTTCTGTGTTGACCCAGTTACATACAATCACAATCACTTCCGAACGGAATATCCTGCTACAAAAATTTTTCTAGGTAGGCCCCATCTATATCGATATATTTATCTGTTCTTAGCAATTAGTTATTCTATTTAACCACCTCAGGCAGCCTCAGTACTGTAGCATTTAGAATTAGTTATGGACTAGTCACAATCATAAATATGGTTGTTGTAGCCTAGCTTTACAAGAAGCAATTTTCAAACTATTTCTATTAGATCTTTTATTAATCTACGTTTTATGTTTACGTTTTACGTTTTATCTACAATCGGTCATATTCAGGGCAGACACATCAATTAATCACACAGAACCAAGTTATATATTTTTTAAGAAATGAAAACTGTGCAATGCAATGTGCAAATCAGTTTCAGTCCAGTCTGGTTAACAAGTGACAAAAAAACAAATAAAGTTCAAAGACACTTCTAACATTGCTAATTTGTGATGTGACACTGCTGCTGTTTATATCTTGACTTTTGCTAACAAAATTATTTTATTCGTAAAGCAATATATTTGCAATTTTGTTCAATGTGAGGTTTGTGCTGCTTAATACAAATAACTTATTGTTTGTACAACAATATTGATTTGTTAATTGCTTTATAACTTATCAATAGTCACTAGTTTCCTAAGCATAGTTTGTTTTATGGAAGTGCTTATTCCCATGGTCCCGTGACGATAATTTCAATTTCATCCACACAGATTTCTGCCGATAATTTTCTGCTTATCCACATCACATCGCAGCTTGTATGAATAGCTCTACTTTTAAGTCCCTGCCTATTCTTCTCTGAGCATAAGCCTTTTGCTTCAGAGTATAGTGTATAGTGTACACTATCAATGCATAGTGTATTATGTGTGATGAGTTTGGTGCTGACTAGAATTCTGCTGGTTGACTCGTATGATTTTATTTGATAGATAGACTTCTTACTTTTTAAGTCAATACAATTCAAATGAAAACATGTAACGATGACAAAAGATTTAGTAAGTTGTTACTACAATAATTAAAAAGGATGACATTAATGTTGGTTAATGAATGTGTAGGTCGAAATGTAGAACACTATCGTAACACACTGGCAACTTTGTCTATCTATTGGCTCGAGGGTTCAACAAAACGTTCAAACCCAAAAGGGCCTCGTTTCAAAGAACAGAACCGTGTGGATAAAATTGAAATTAACGGCACAGCATATTTATATAAATAGTTTTAGACCTATTCATCCAAGCTGCCATGTGGATAAGCAGAAAATTATCTACTATTAAATTCAGATTTTTTTCTGCCTTGTATATATAGGGGACTGCTGGTCAGAATAAGTGGTCTAGAAAATATATTTTAGTGGAGAGTTTTCTGTACAGATTATTTATTTAAAGCTCTATACATCAAACACAAAGCCATCTTGCTGAAAGAAAAATCTTAGTTAATATGAAAAATGTTTTTACAAGCATTTACTAAGGTATTGAATAAGTAGTTTTTGCATTTTTGTGAATTTTTTTCAATTTAAGATGAACTTAGATCATCAGAGCTGCAGTAGTAACAGCGACAGCAGCAGCCTAGGCAGCAGTTGCAGCCAAGATTTGCTGCCAAATGTGCTGTTTGACCGATCGCCAATCAGTTGTTCCATTGATGTTATTGATCGGCAGTATTCTGATAGTTGCGGCGCTGCATCTTATGGTGTGTAGTGTTAATTAAAAAATGATGTTAGCAGTAAAAATTAAATTGGCTACATATTTTCATGCTAAAGAATGCTGTACTGCAGGCTGATTTGTCTTTTCGCCTTTTATCCCTCAGGACCGATTCAGCCTTTCCCTCAGGACCGATTCAGCCTTTCCCTCAGGACTGATTCAGCCTTTCCCTCAGGACTGATTCAGCCTTTCCCTCAGGACTGATTCAGCCTTTCCCTCAGGACCGATTCAGCCTTTCCCTCAGGACTGATTCAGCCTTTCCCTCAGGACTGATTCAGCCTTTCCCTCAGGACCGATTCAGCCTTTCCCTCAGGACTGATTCAGCCTTTCCCTCAGGACTGATTCAGCCTTTCCCTCAGGACCGATTCAGCCTTTCCCTCAGGACTGATTCAGCCTTTCCCTCAGGACTGATTCAGCCTTTCCCTCAGGACTGATTCAGTCTTTCCCTCAGGACTGATTCAGCCTTTCCCTCAGGACTGATTCAGCCTTTCCCTCAGGACTGATTCAGCCTTTCCCTCAGGACTGATTCAGCCTTTCCCTCAGGACTGATTCAGCCTTTCCCTCAGGACTGATTCAGCCTTTCCCTCAGGACTGATTCAGCCTTTCCCTCAGGACTGATTCAGCCTTTCCCTCAGGACTGATTCAGCCTTTCCCTCAGGACTGATTCAGCCTTTCCCTCTGTACTGATTCAGCCTTTCCCTTAGGACTGATTCAGTGTAGATATTTTTATATGAAGTCTGTAATCGCCTAACATCTTCACCCGCCAGACATTGACACCACCTGGGATCCGCCCACGCATCCGGAACTGTTTCCTGGCGCATTCGTTCTCGACGACGATGACGGTGGACCAAGCCTGCCAGAGTCGCCGCCTCCAGCCTTAGGTAAAACGCTGCAACAGTATTCGGCAGCGTCTGTTTCTGATGACGCTTTTGGAGCCGACGCTATCGACGTTGCATCGGCGTCAGTCTTCAAGGAGCCACCACCGAAGCGTCGAAAGCCTTCAATGAAGTGTCAGCAGAAAAAGCAGCAGTCGGCCAGCGAAGCTGATATCGACACTTCACGATCGCGGGCGACTTCTTCGTTGCCTAGCAACCAGCGACGCAGAAAGACTGGCGCATCAACTATTCCAAAGTCTAATTCAGCGTCATCAAAAGAAGCAGACGATGATGCAGGTGCAAATCTATTAGACAAGGTACCCAGCTACCTGACCGCACTAAGCACCGGTCCGAAGGTGGTCCCTTGCAATGACAAGACCGTGCTCACTCACCAGGCAATCTCCAGGGCTAATGGCACAGCCAGTTACTGCTTGGCTACGTCAGCTACACCCGAGGAGGCGCCAGAAGCTGGCACCTGCTCCCGCCTGCCCGGCTACACTCAAGAATTCACTAACTCAACCCTGTGGGACGGCGACAGCGGCTCAAAGCTGCCAATTCAGGCCGAGTCAGCCGAGTCGTCTGCAACTGAGCCGGATAAGAGCGGGTCGATTTTCAAGCGAGAATATTCAATTCAGTGAGCAACTGTACATTTCGATAGTCTAAAGCCTCGCTATCTTATTAGTGTTATGCGACTTGTCTGGGACTGGATGGCCATATTTTTCAATTAACAGTAGAACTACCGAGGGGGATTTCCCCCTGACAAATTTTGTACTGCACCCAAATGGAGCAACGCAAACACAAAACTCAAGAAAACGGGCCAACTTTTTGTTGCGCATCTTCTGAAACAAAAATCAAGTCGCCAGCTCTTCAGACCGTCGAGATATTCAATGGTTCTGGCCGAAAGCTCAGATTTTTCCCATAAGCGCTAGTGTATTTCATATGCTCCTATACACGAATTAGTACTGCCGGGGTCTGCGCCTCAGTGCGGCCTCGCCAAAGTTTATCAGCATGTCACCCGAATGTGCCTGCATCATCTCCGTCTTCGGTGGTCACCTACCTTTATCTAGACTGACTTAGCATTCGGGTGCTGCCAAACAGTTTTCAGAGGGGGGCTTGGAAGTCAGAAAATGACTTGGTGGTCCTACTGTTAATTTAATCTGCAAATCGTTTTCTTAAATCCCGTCCGAGAGGAATTATTTGTGTTTTAATCAGTTTGATTGCAGAAATTGACATGCGCCATATTTATTTTAAAAAAACGTGTGGCCGTATTTTCATTTTCCCTAATACATTATACATTTAATGCTTGCGTCCCGACTAACCCAAAAAAATTATTCAGCGGCGACGAAGAGGAGGTGCAGCAGCGCCGCATTCTATTCATCGGCCACCTGCCCAAGGAGTGGGCGGATCCCGAGCGCGAATTGCAGGCTATTTTTAAACGCCAAGGCCTCGGCCCAATTCGCGAGATCTCAGTCAAGACTCGATTTCATCGTCACCTGGATAGCTACGCCTTTGTGTACTTTCTGCACCGCAGGGACGCCTACGCTGCATACGATTGTGGGTTTGAGCACTGCTGTATTGAGCATAGTAACCTTTTTATATCATACAATTATTTTATATCATAGTTACCTTAACCTGAAACTGATAATACACCTGTGTCGGATCCTTCATTGATTCAACTCATACACCTGTTGTACCCGTCCTCCAGTGCTTTAGTGATTCAGCTGATACACCTGTTATACGTGTACCCCGATCCTTCAGTGTTACACTGATACGGGTGATACACCTGTTATAACTGTTCTCCGGTGCTTTAGTGATTCGGCTAATACACCAGTTATATCTGTCCCCTGATCCTTCATTGATTCGGCTGATACACCAGTTATATCTGTCCCCTGATCCTTCATTGATTCGGCTAATACACCAGTTATATCTGTCCCCTGATCCTTCATTGATTCGGCTGATACACATGTTATACCTGTCCCCTGATCCTTCATTGATTCGGCTGATACACCTGTTATACCTGTCCCCTGATCCTTCATTGATTCGGCTGATACACCTGTTATACCTGTCCCCTGATCCTTCATTGATTCGGCTGATACACCAGTTATACCTGTCCCCTGATCCTTCATTGATTCGGCTGATACACCAGTTATATCTGTCCCCTGATCCTTCATTGATTCGGCTGATACACCTGTTATACCTGTCCCCTGATCCTTCATTGATTCGGCTGATACACCTGTTATACCTGTCCCCTGATCCTTCATTGATTTGGCTGATACACGTGTTATACCTGTCCTCTGATCCTTCATTGATTCGGTTGATACACGTGTTATACCTGTCCTCTGATCCTTCATTGATTCGGTTGATACACCTGTTTTACCTGTCCCCTGATCCTTCATTGATTCGGCTGATACACCTGTTATACCTGTCCCCTGATCCTTCATTGATTCGGCTGATACACATGTTATATATGTCCCCTGATCCTTCATTGATTCGGCTGATACACCTGTTATACCTGTACGCTGATCCTTCATTGATTCGGCTGATACACCTGTTATACCTGTCCCCTGATCCTTCATTGATTCGGCTGATACACATGTTATACCTGTCCCCTGATCCTTCATTGATTCGGCTGATACACCAGTTATATCTGTCCCCTGATCCTTCATTGATTCGGCTGATACACCTGTTATACCTGTCCCCTGATCCTTCATTGATTCGGCTGATACACCAGTTATACCTGTCCCCTGATCCTTCATTGATTCGGCTGATACACCAGTTATATCTGTCCCCTGATCCTTCATTGATTCGGCTGATACACCTGTTATACCTGTCCCCTGATCCTTCATTGATTCGGCTGATACACCAGTTATATCTGTCCCCTGATCCTTCATTGATTCGGCTGATACACCTGTTATACCTGTCCCCTGATCCTTCATTGATTCGGCTGATACACCTGTTATACCTGTCCCCTGATCCTTCATTGATTTGGCTGATACACGTGTTATACCTGTCCTCTGATCCTTCATTGATTCGGTTGATACACGTGTTATACCTGTCCTCTGATCCTTCATTGATTCGGTTGATACACCTGTTTTACCTGTCCCCTGATCCTTCATTGATTCGGCTGATACACCAGTTATATCTGTCCCCTGATCCTTCATTGATTCGGCTGATACACATGTTATATATGTCCCCTGATCCTTCATTGATTCGGCTGATACACCTGTTATACCTGTACGCTGATCCTTCATTGATTCGGCTGATACACCTGTTATACCTGTCCCCTGATCCTTCATTGATTCGGCTGATACACATGTTATACCTGTCCCCTGATCCTTCATTGATTCGGCTGATACACCTGTTATATATGTCCCCTGATCCTTCATTGATTCGGCTGATACACCTGTTATACCTGTACGCTGATCCTTCATTGATTCGGCTGATACACCTGTTATACCTGTCCCCTGATCCTTCATTGATTCGGCTGATACACATGTTATACCTGTCCCCTGATCCTTCATTGATTCGGCTGATACACCTGTTATACCTGTCCCCTGATCCTTCATTGATTCGGCTGATACACCTGTTATACCTGTCCTCTGATCCTTCATTGATTCGGCTGATACACCTGTTATACCTGTCCCCTGATCCTTCATTGATTCGGCTGATACACCTGTTATACCTGTCCCCTGATCCTTCATTGATTCGGCTGATACACCTGTTATACCTGTCCCCTGATCCTTCATTGATTCGGCTGATACACCTGTTATACCTGTCCCCTGATCCTTCATTGATTCGGCTGATACACATGTTATACCTGTCCCCTGATCCTTCATTGATTCGGCTGATACACCTGTTATATCTGTCCCCTGATCCTTCATTGATTCGGCTGATACACCAGTCATATCTGTCCCCTGATCCTTCATTGATTCGGCTGATACACCTGTTATACCTGTCCCCTGATCCTTCATTGATTCGGCTGATACACCTGTTATACCTGTACGCTGATCCTTGATTCACCTGTTACTCATGCTCAGTGGGTTGCCAAAATTCGGATGCTAGACTTTTATGGAGAGACATAAAAACTTGTGCTTTTCAACTGCCAAGTCTTTACTCCGTAAATATCTGCAATTAGCATAACCTGTTTCTATTTAAAATAGCGCTTCAATATGGGTTTTTTTGTATCCATACTCATCCAATGGGTGGCCTTGTTTTTCTCTGTTTTGCACAGATTTTATGATTCATTGATTCATAAACTTGATTCAATGCAGACCTGCAGAAGGCGGCAGAATTTCGTCAACTAAACGTTGGCTTTGGCGGTCGATGGCAATATCTGAGGGGCCAGCAATATACAGACTTGGGTGAGTGCAGCGTGCATTCAGTTGCAGCACATTTGTTTTCTAGAATATAAGCCTGAATAGTGTGTCATATGATCTTAGTCTTGTCAGAGTTAAGGCGGCCTTCTAGATATATTTTTCTGCGCGATAACCCCTGCGTTGTAGCTAGATTGTGAGTTATAGCCAGGCCAATGAACTCAAGACGAAGTTCCACTTTCCTATTATTAATTTTGCTAGGAGGCAAGCACATTTTAAGATTGTCATTTTGAGTGTCTAACTTAGATTCTGGACAAGCTCAAGTACCTTATTTATGCTAGTCTCTATACCTTTCTTTTGTGCCATAGAATCACACTAGCTAGTTATTAGAGTAGACGTATTCTCGCATACTCCGGTTATATTTTCCGCGCTTTGCTTTTGAATATTAAAGTGTACAAGCATTATTACAATGCTTTTTAATTTATGATGCGTGTGTATATTCATTTGGTTCATTGTTTCTGTCTGTAGTTTGACTAACATAAGCCTTAGAATGTAGAAAGACGACTGGGGGTAAATGCCCACATTTTTATACTTTTTCTATGTCTTCTAAAATATTCATGTCGGCGACTCATGTCAATGAAAATCTGGAACACCGACTAAAATGTACCGCTTTATCCGATGAAATAACTTCCAGAATTACAAAAAATCGGCATCGAAAAGATATTCAACGATTCTCGTCGGGGTTTTAGGTAACAAAATTTCATCTTGAATTTCATCTCGGCTCCAAAATCTATGTCAATCAATCCTAGGGACTTTCGGTTTCAGCATCCCAGTCGATTCTCCTTCAGGACCGTCTGGAGCATCGGCGGCGATCGTCAGAACTTTCAACAAAAGCAGCCGTCTTTGAGAGGCCAATCGGTTGCTTTTGTTGAAGGTCCCGACGGTCGCCGCCGGTGCTCCAGACGGTGATGCTACGACAGAAGTACTTAGATTATGAAACAATTTGGATTCGCCATAGAGTTTTACACACAAACAACAACAACAACAAAATACGCTAGCCCCAAAAGTCAGGGAGGCAGCGTCAGATGGTGCGCCGCAGAGCCAGCGCGCGAGCATGGTCCGCGCCGGTGGCAGTGTCGGGCGCCCCGGCGTCGCTCAGCAGGCAGTCGACGTAGCGGTGGGTCCGAGCTTGGCCGCGCCTGAATGGGCCCTGCAGGGTGAGCAGCAGGACGTCCTGGGCGGGCTGGCGGCAGTAGCAGTAGCCCGAATAACGTGGCCCGCTAGTCGAAGTCGCCGCTGGCGCAGGATGGTGGACGGGCGTTGCAGCCGCAACGGAGCAGCCCCGAGTGCGCCGAGTCCAGCTGCTGCTCCAGCGTAGCCGTCAGCGTCCACGACTCGGCGTTGTACAGCAGGACGGTCTCGACCACCGCCTGCCACAGCCGAGCCCTCTGGCGGTCAGGCAGCGCTGTGGACTGGAGGACGGCCCGGATCGAACGGTAGGCCGCCCATGCGAGTCCTCTGCGCCGTCGGATGTCGTCTTCCACGTTGGGCACCAGACCGCCGAGGTAAATGAACCGCTGGCAGCATGCGAGCGAGATGATCTGCCCGTCTGCGCCGCGGCACGTCAGGTCCGCTGGGATGTCGGCCGGCACGGTCAGCACCTCGGTCTTAAGCGTGTTGATCACTAGGCCGACGCTTGATGCCACCTCAGCCAACCTGTCAATCTGGCGCTGGGCACCTTCGACAGTCGAGGACAGGAAGGCGAGGTCGTCGCCGTAGCCAAGCACAAACTGAGGCGCTTCTCATCGTGACGGCGACCGATGCGTCTGCGCAGCAGGAAGCCGTCTTCAGCCGAGGGGAGCGCAGTCCGAAGCACCCAGTCCAGGAGAAACACGAAGAGGAACGGGGCCAGCGTGTCACCCTGCAGCACTCCTGACGAGGTGGCAAACAGGTCGGACAGGCACGAAGGACGAGTGGGAGCGCGGCCCTCGACACTGAGTCAAACGCCTTGCGGAAGTTGACAAACACAACAGTCAGCGTTGACTGGCGGACGCGCGCCTCCTCGATGACACCGCGGAAGGCGCCCGCGAATTGGTACTTTACGCGGGGGTCCAACAAGGCACGATAGTAGCGCCGTGGCCGCTGCTTCGGAGGTCGGTAGAGCGGGTCGTTGAGCCGCAGGTCGCAGAGCAGGAGTCGGTGGTCAGACCGGAGAGCCAGCGGAGCCATGGTGTTGCAGTTGATGACGCGGCGGTGCTCGCGAGCGCGAACCAGCACATGATCCAGTTGCGCCAGCCGCCTCGTGGCATTCCGCCCACGCGCGTTCCGTCGTTTCCTCTTGCAGCCCGCGAAGATGAACAGGCGGGCCGAAGGCTTGCGGAAACGGGTGTTAATTGACATCAGGTCCAGTCGTTCTAGCAGGTCCTCCAGCGCATCCGTGTTGGTGTTCTCGCGTCCCTTGACGAAAGGCGATCGCTCGGACCTACGTGGAACTGCGTTTAGGTCTCCGAGCACCACCAGCGTGTCGCGGTTTGGCACCTCTTCTAGCTGTCCGGCCAGAAACTCGAAAAAGGCGAGAGCTTCGTCCGGGTGGGCAGCCGTAGGGGCGTACGCGCAGAAGAGCCGAATGCAGCGAGCGCACAGGCACAGGTCAACCCGCAGCAGAGGCGGGGAGAGTGGGGCGCAGTGCACGCTCTGCCGAAGGCGCGGTCCGATCAGCACGCCGACGCCACCACGCCCGCGGCCGTCTGCCGACGTGTACAAGAGGCTCCATCCGGCTCCAAGGTCCTCATGTTGAAGGCCTGGCTCAGCCACGATAGAGACCTCCTGCAGCATTATGAGGTCCAGCTGTAGGTCGTGGGCCAAAAATATCAGGGTCTGTACTTTTTAATGGACTAATCATTAGCGCAAAGATGTAGTTAGACAGCATTTAGTTTTTGTTATTATATCAAATTACTGTATTTATTCCAGAATATATTATTATGACAAAAATTTAAATTTAAAAAGTTTTTAATATAAATATGTTCATCACTATGCTACTCATCAGTAGGAATGTAACGGTTTAGCAATATTTTTTTATCTCGCAATATATATGCAGACTCGCTGCCCAGCGTGGAGGCCGAATCTGGCCCAGTTGAGGACCTGCTAATTGAAGCGTCTGATGTCGGCAAGAAGACCGTTGGCTCTGGCCGAGACAGCGACACGGGCTTTGGCGCCTCTTCAACTTCATATTCCTCGTCGTCAAGTAATTTTGGTTCTCTATTAAAGAATTATGTTAAAATGCGTGGCGGCCTACACTACTAACGATTCATTTAAAACATTAAGTGCTTGAATTACATTGCCATCTTATCTGATACAGAAAAAAACTAACAAGTCAAAACAGTTTATTGCCAATGTCTGAAACTTTTCATTCTTCTAATTCCATATCTTCAATTGTATTCATTTATTTTGTTACTAACTTAATATTTGTGCTTTGAATGCAGTTGGTATTTATAGACGTGCAGTTATCGTTTATTGCTTGTTTCTCGTAGTTATTCATTATATTTTCTGTGCGCCCGTTATTGTAACAGACGTCTAATTTATTCAATGTTGGCACGTTCTTTCTCTCCATTTTAGCGTTAACACTTTTCGTTTATACACAATGTCATAATTTTTGTATTAGAGATCTGCTTTAGATTTTATTATAACAACAGGTACAGTTAGTCTTTTCTTGTATGTTCAACTTCATTCATTCACTAATGTTGGATTTGTGGGGATGCCTTCTCATTCACCAATTTGTGAGTGGTAATGGGGGCACTCATTCACCAATTTGTGAGTGGTAATGGGGGGCACTCATTCACCAATTTGTGAGTGGTATTGGGGGCACTCATTCACTAATTTGAGTGGTATTGGGGGCACTCATTCACTAATTTGAGTGGTATTGGGGGCACTCATTCACTAATTTGAGTGGTATTGGGGGGAACTCATTCACCAATTTGAGTGGTAATGGGGGCACTCATTCACCAATTTGAGTGGTAATGGGGGCACTCATTCACCAATTTGAGTGGTAATGGGGGCACTCATTCACCAATTTGTGAGTGGTAATGGGGGCACTCATTCACCAATTTGTGAGTGGTAATGGGGGCACTCATTCACCAATTTGAGTGGTAATGGGGCCACTCATTCACCAATTTGAGTGGTATTGGGGGGCACTCATTCACCAATTTGTGAGTGGTAATGGGGACACTCATTCACTAATTTGAGTGGTAATGGGGGCACTCATTCACCAATTTGTGAGTGGTAATTGGGGCACTCATTCACCAATTTGTGAGTGGTAATGGGGGCACTCATTCACCAATTTGTGAGTGGTAATGGGGGCACTCATTCACTAATTTGAGTGGTAATGGGGGCACTCATTCACCAATTTGTGAGTGGTAATGGGGGCACTCATTCACCAATTTGTGAGTGATAAAGTAAGTTTCGGTATACCATTTATATCTCTCACCATATTCTATAGTTTTGATGAGTGTTTTGGAATCGTCACTTTTAGCTAGTTTTATCGTTGACAAGTGTTATTACGGCTAGCACTTTGCATTGATCAAAGTATAGATCTGGTTCATATTATATGGTCGCCGTATGCGTATACACGCTCGTATTAGGCTACATGCAGTTATCATGTTGTGATTACGCAAAATTCATTGTTAATCTATGATTTATAAATTTGCACTTTCTGATTTCATCCACTGTTACTAAGTGCTGTCTTCTTAATTGTTGGCTAATTATTCATTTTTTATATATCAATATATACATTTAGTTTAGCTGTTAGATGAAGGTAGTTTCTCTATAAACATTTTATAGCCCATTGTTGTCCTGTGCCCAGTTTGTCTTGGCATTTATGTCCGTGTCTTTTCACTACTAAAGTGTTACTGTTGTCATTGTGCAGTGTGTTAGTTACCTTACATATCGTCATTATTGTGCCATCTACTGCCATAGAATAAGCATATGAGCTATAAGTACATAATCCATTGCTGTTTAATTCAACTCGCTCGCATTGTGTAAGGCCAAAAAGAAGACTAATTACTAAAGCAACCATTTGTGCGCCTGCTGACTTTATTCACTATCGGTTGATGTTATTGAGTGTGTATTTTTATTAGCACCGATTGCTGTTCTTCTATTAGCAGTAGTTTGCCTTTTATTTATAATATTTTAATATGTTTCAGAATAGAAAGTTAAACATTTCCTGTTGTTTTGGTGTTTTGTTTCAATCCTGTTTATTTCCTCGTTAGAGTCGCTTATATTGATGATTTCATGCAGTTCAGATTTCAGCTAATTTCTTTCAATCTGTAGTTTTTAGCAATACATATTTAATATTTGTTATCTTCAGTAGTTAGTTAGGCTGTTGTGTCTGTTTTCTTTCAAATTTCGATGCGTTTAAATGTGTATGATCATTTTTAAAGTACATTTTCTATCACGATGTGGGTGCACTCATTCGTTATTTGCTTTCTTTCATTTATTTCGAAAACACCTTTTTAAGGCGTTATAAGAGATTTTTAAGGCAAAGAAATGTATTAACAGCGCACAATATGTAGTAGTCCAATATTGCTAGCTAGCTACTGAATATTAGTTTTTTTGTCTATTTCATTCGGCTTTAAAAGTCTGTACCATTTTCTACCAATAGCTGTGTAGAATTGTTGCCACAAAAGGTTTATAGAACATTACTCGTAATGTCGTTGTATGAGTGATTTTAGGTGACCGAACTGCTAAGTATATGTAAGCGAAGCTTGCGCTAATCAGAGTCAGTGCTTCTAAACTAGAGCGTCATTGTGGCAATTATTGCTCTTTGAAAACTTAGTCGCTTCTAGCGATGATGTCCGTAGTGGAATCCAGATCGTCCTTGCTCAGCGTGTACGGCTTCTTGATGCCAACAATGCCGCAGTCGATGATGCGAATCTTGCGCTTCGGCTGCGAGTTCTTCGGGTTTGTTGGCACTTCTCCGATGGTGTTGACAACGTCGAAGCCGCGGACGACTTTGCCGAACACCACGTGATGCCGGTCAAGCCAGCGCGCCTTAGTCAGGGTGATGTAGAACTGGGAGCCGTTTGTGTCAGGTCCATGGTTGGCCATGGCCACCCAGCCTGCGCTGCGATGCGACAGGAGGAAGGCTTCGTCGTTAAAGGTCTTGCCGAAGATGCTGGCACCGCCGGATCCATCTTTGCGCGTCACGTCGCCCATCTGGATGACAAAGTCGGGCACAACTCGGTGCACGGGTGTGTTCTTGTAGTGCAGATGATCGCCTTTAGCCGAGCGCCAGCCTTTGGCCAGCGACACAAAGTTCATACTGGTAGCTGGTGCGTCTTCACCGAACACGCCAACTGTGAACCTGCCAGTGAAATCATCGCCAGGACCATCTAGATCCTTGATTTCAACTTCGAACCAGACCTCCTCCGTCACCTTGTAGGTTGGCTTCTGTTCTTCGTCGTCGCTCTTGTCTCTAGCCATGACTGGCACAGTGACGCACAGTAGACCAAGCAGCAGAATTGCGGTTAGCCGATGCATGATTCAGGCTGGATTCTCTCGACTGTTTGCTCAGAGTTGCTCTTCTTGCTTAGATTAAGAAGGATTGTGGCCTTTCTTCTGCTCCTGTTGAGTTTCTTTTATGCTGTAATTTTTCTTTGATTCTTCTTGTGCCACATCATCAAGCCCGATCAGTGATTGTTGGCCACTGTGCTCCTATCTGCCACGTGTATGCGTCTCTGAAGAAAATTGGGTCTTCAAAGTTCTGCCCAGCTGTTGTCCTTACCTCGATCGCATTGTGTTTACTGTTTAATCCTCTTAATCCGCGTCTACTATGGTTGGGGAGATTCAGTCAGCAATCGTTAATTCCAGCGTTGTTTTTTAATCTAATCTAAAGCTTCCACGCAGTGCTCTCTTCCTACTTGGGTTCCTGCGTGGCTCCAGTTGTGCTGACGTTGGGCGAAGCAGCCACGACTGTGCCACGTCAGACCAGCTAATGCGCTGAGTTCTGGTTTTTTTCTTACAAAATTTAGAATCTTAAATCTATGAAAAAACACAAACCAAATTGTTTTGTTGTTATAACTCTGTTACATCTGTAATTTAGCTTTGATATTTTTGAGGAATTCAGAATCTCTGCTCAAGGGAAATAATTTGTCTTTGTGCAAATTTGAAATCACAGCTGCAGCTATTTCGCGGCGCATCTGAGGGCTGCGTACGGCTTTTCAGTCCATGGACTGGGGGACGCCACAACCACCCTATATTAATTACCCTAGCTAATACTGGTACCCATTTAAAAGCTTGCCGAACCGAGCTAATACAGAGATGTGTCTTGCTAACATACGCAAATTGTTCCAGTGGAGTCGGGAATTGAACCCCCGACCTTCAAGTCGTGAGTCCGACGCTCTAACCACTCTGCTACAACTGGCTGTACACCTGGCCTAACGAAGTTAGATGCAACTAATCTATTTTTAGGAATATCTAAAGCACTTTGAAGCAGTATAAAAAATGTTCTGTCCTGAAATTGCAGCTGTTCAGTCACTTCGCGCGCAGAATGTCTGCCAACGCCGCCACAACCGCCAGCCTGCAGGGCATTTTCAACCGAATCGAAGCAAACCAGTCGCGCTACATTGATCGTCTGCGCGACGCTGTGGCCGTCAAGTCTGTCAGCGCCTGGCCCGATCATCGCCCAGAAGTTGTGCGCATGGTTGAACGGGCCGCTGATCAATTGAAAGCTCTGGGCGCCACTGTTCGTCTAGCGCCACTGGGTGACCAGGTGCGAAATCCTAATCTGACTTGGAATAGGCTAGATAAAATAATAAAAATTATGAAAGACATTAGATCTAGGATTGAAGATTTTGGACATTGGATCTAGGATTGAAGATTTTGGACATAGGATCATTGGATTGTATATATTTATTAATAAAAATACGCCTAAATAATTTGAGGATACGACATCAACTTGGCAAATGTACACATTATAAGTCTTTGTTCTTTCAGAAGCTGCCGGACGGCACGACGCTTCCACTGCCGCCCTGTCTGCTGGCCGACCTACCAAGCGCTTCCGATAGCGCCAACAAGAAGACCCTACTGGTCTACGGCCACCTGGACGTGCAGCCGGCCATCAAGGAGGACGGCTGGGACACGGAGCCGTTTGAGCTAACCGAGCGCAATGGCAATTTGTACGGCCGCGGATCCAGCGACGACAAGGGACCCGTGCTGGGCTGGGTTAACGCCATCGAGGCCTACAAGGAGGTGCGTCTAGTGCAAGTGGCTGACTGTCGGTATTGAACTCAGGACCTTACCAATAAGATTCTGAGGTTGTGGCGGCCTGGGTCTCTGGCGCATAGTTAGGCTACAGTCGACCCGCAGCCAGCGAGGAGGCAATTCCGTCTATTTCTGTGACCCTGAGCACACTCACTCACATGGATACGTTACGCGGGTACAAAATATCGCTGCTCTAGAGCTCGGGTCGGCAAACTCCGGCCCGCGGGCCAGATGCGGCCCTCGAAGTTACCAAATCCGGCCTTGTTGCCCCCTTTCGACGCCTACAGTATCCTGTCTCATCTTTCCCCTGTCTCATCTCCCCTCGGTCTCGTCTCTCCCGTGTCTAATCTCCCCCTTTCATCTCTTCACTGTCCTATCTCTCCCCTATCCGATATTTCTACAGTCAATGCGGCCCGCGGTCGTCTTTTAGGTTGTCTCTTCGGCCCGCTAGCTAATAAGTTTGCCGACCCCTGCTTTAGAGGTGATCTTTATGTGCCTAAGTTGCACAACAAGCCTCCCAACTTTTTCTTTTTCTTTGTAATTCGGCCTCGTCGAGGATTCGAACTCGGGGACCAATTTCCTGAGGTCAATGTTATAAGTAGGCGTCTTCAAGTCAGTGCTTGCTATATTCTTAGGAGGGTGTCGATCTGCCGGTGAACCTGAAATTCTGCCTGGAGGCCATGGAAGAGAGCGGCTCTGAAGGCCTCGACGATCTGCTGGTTAAGGAGCGGGACGGCTTCCTGAAGGGCGTCGACCTGGTCTGCATCAGCGACAACTATTGGCTGGGCAAGGACAAGCCGTGCCTGACCTACGGCCTGCGCGGCATCTGCTATTTCTTCTTGGAGGTCAGCTGCGCCGCCAAGGACCTGCACAGCGGCGTGTTCGGCGGCTCTGTGCCCGAGGCCATGAACGACCTGGTCTGGTTCCTGGGCCGCCTAGCTGATAAGGATGGCCGCATCCTAATCGACGGTATTGATGAGAATGTGGACCCTCTGACCGCCGACGAGGAGGCTCTCTACGATAAGATGGACTTTGATGTTGAAGAATTCAAGGCCGACAATGGACTTCACGGTCTGTTGCACGACTCCAAGGTAGATAGCTTTTTACCTAGTGTTTATTTACATGCTCATTTTTGTCCTTAACTTTTCATCCTCTTAAGGAAGTAAAATCCTTCAGCTCCTCCGTCACACTTAAGAAATTTCAGCTTTGGTCCTCCATCACTTATTATCATTCAGCTTTGGTCCTCCATCACTTATTATCATTCAGCTTTGGTCCTCCATCACTTATTATCATTCAGCTTTGGTCCTCCATCACTTATTATCATTCAGCTTTGGTCCTCCGTCACTTATAATCATTCAGCTTTGTCCTCCATCACTTATTATCATTCAGCTTTGGTCCTCCGTCACTTATAATCATTCAGCTTTGGTCCTCCGTCACTTATAATCATTCAGCTTTGGTCGTCCGTCACTTATAATCATTCAGATTTGTCCTCCGTCACTTATAATCATTCAGCTTTGTCCTCCGTCACTTATTATCATTCAGCTTTGTCCTCCGTCACTTATAATCATTCAGCTTTGGTCCTCCGTCACTTATAATCATTCAGCTTTGGTCCTCCGTCACTTATAATCATTCAGCTTTTGTCCTCCGTCACTTATAATCATTCAGCTTTTGTCCTCCGTCACTTATAATCATTCAGCTTTGTCCTCCGTCATACTGCGCGGCCCATTGTATTCAACAGCCTTTTGCAGGTCCTAATTATTTGTCTATGATCTTTAAATAAGCCTACCAAATTGCTTTCAGGCCAAGACTTTGCAGCATCGCTGGCGCTTCCCGTCGCTCAGCGTTCACGGCATCGAGGGAGCGTTCTATGGCGAAGGCGCCAAGACGGTGATTCCTCGTCGGGTCATTGGCAAATTCAGCATTCGCATTGTGCCCAACCAGACGCCTGAGGAGATTAACGCCAAAGTCGTGGCCTACTGCGAGCGCCTGTTTCGCGAGCGCTCAAGCCCCAACCAGTGCCGCATCACTCCATTTCACGGCGGCCGGCACTGGTTCAGCAGCTTCAATCACCCGCACTATCAGGCGGCCGCCAAGGCCACCAAGACTGTCTACGGCGTTGAGCCGGACATGACTCGCGAGGGCGGCAGCATCCCGGTGACGCTGAGCCTGCAGGAGAACACTGGCAAGAATGTGCTGCTGCTGCCGATGGGCCAGGCTGACGATGGCGCGCACAGCCAGAATGAGAAGCTGTCCAAGCGGAACTACATTCAGGGCACCAAGCTGATGGCTGCCTATCTGTACGAGATTGGCCAGATGTGATTTTGAGTCGCAGTTTACAATGAGTTGATCGCAGTGTGACGTTTATTGAATTCCATTATGATTGTCTAGAAATACAGATTCACTATGATAACACTAGTTCATAAATCCTTTGTTTTAGTCCTAACAATTTTTAATCATGGTCATTTTTGTTTGTTTAACTTTATCCAACAATGACTATTCAAGAATTCAGTTCAACTTCTTATCTTTTTTGGCTAATTACAAGGTTCGATTTTCAACTTTTTTTTAATTAAAACCGGTGTTTGAATCGTTTTCCGTTACTATTGTCAGTAATGATGCAGGTGTTTTTCTGCACTGTAATTTTTTATTTATTATCCAAGATCTTTACCCTAAACCGATCTTTCTGCTCCAAATTTTGTTTTCGGTACGCCAATTTAATGAGCGATCGTTTTCTGACCAATATGAAATTAGTCAATTAGGATAACCGTTTTTCGATTTTATAGGTATCCCCGTTTGCCAATTAAATAAATCAATAATTTCATTTCAGAATCCATGCTCATAAACAGCTACTTATTCCTCGCTTATTTTTTATTTAGTCTTTAAATTATCTAATAGCCCAACTTCAATATCCGAAAAACTAGTAGGGTCCATCATCCCTACTCCAATAGCCTGACACTAGTTGAGTCCATCATCCCTACTCCAATAGCCTGACACTAGTTGAGTCCATCATCCCTACTCCAATAGCCTGACTCTAGTTGAGTCCATCATCCCTACTCCAATAGCCTGACACTAGTTGAGTCCATCATCCCGACTCCAATAGCCTGACACTAGTTGAGTCCATCATCCCTACTCCAATAGCCTGACACTAGTTGAGTCCATCATCCCGACTCCAATAGCCTGACACTAGTTGAGTGCATCATCCCTACTCCAATAGCCTGACACTAGTTGAGTCCATCATCCCTACTCCAATAGCCTGACTCTAGTTGAGTCCATCATCCCTACTCCAATAGCCTGACACTAGTTGAGTCCATCATCCCTACTCCAATAGCCTGACTCTAGTTCAGTCCATCATCCCTACTCCAATAGCCTGACACTAGTTGGGTCCATCATCCCTACTCCAATAGCCTGACACTAGTTGAGTCCATCATCCCTACTTCAATAGCCTGACTCTAGTTCAGTCCATCATCCCTACTCCAATAGCCTGACACTAGTTGAGTCCATCATCCCTACTCCAATAGCCTGACTCTAGTTCAGTCCATCATCCCTACTCCAATTGCCTGACACTAGTTGGGTCCATCATCCCTACTCCAATAGCCTGACACTAGTTCAGTCCATCATCCCTACTCCAATAGCCTGACACTAGTTGAGTCCATCATCCCTACTCCAATAGCCTGACACTAGTTCAGTCCATCATCCCTACTCCAATAGCCTGACACTAGTTGAGTCCATCATCCCTACTCCAATAGCCTGACACTAGTTGAGTCCATCATCCCTACTCCAATAGCCTGACACTAGTTGAGTCCATCATCCCTACTCCAATAGCCTGACACTAGTTGAGTCCATCATCCCTACTCCAATAGCCTGACACTAGTTGAGTCCATCATCCCTACTGCAATAGCCTGACACTAGTTGAGTCCATCATCCCTACTCCAATAGCCTGACACTAGTTGAGTCCATCATCCCTACTCCAATAGCCTGACACTAGTTGAGTCCATCATCCCAACTTTCAATCGCTTCCAGGAGAACTTTCTTCTCAACTACGCCGGCCCGAAGTCGGAAGCCGTCGGCAAGCCGCGCTCCGCATCCTCGGCAAAGCGGCCCACGCCCTGGGTCGAGAAGTACCGGCCGGCCACGCTGGACGATGTCTCCCACCAGGAGGAGGCTGTTGCCGTGCTGAAAAAGTGCGCCGTTGAAGGCGCCGACCTGCCTAATTTGCTGTTCTATGGCAGTCCGGGAACTGGCAAAACCTCAGCAGCTCTCGCCCTGGCCAGGTGAGCTAGGCTCCTTGCAACACCTATTTGTCACGTGCGTTTTCTGTCGTTTTCGTGCGTTTTCTGAATTTTCTGTCACTAGCCTTAATTCCATCCTTAAGGTCACGTGATTCGATTCTATTCCTTAAGGTCAGGTGACTCGATTTTGTTCTTCGAGGTCACGTGACTCAATTCTATTCTTCAAGGTCACGTGACTCAATTCTATTCTTCAAGGTCACGTGACTCGATTCTATTCTTCAAGGTCACGTGACTCAATTCTGCTCTTCAAGATCACGTGACTCGTTTCTAGTGGTGCCTTGAGGTATCGCGCCTACCCTATCAATTCTTATTGCTCATTGCAACACTGCCCTATTTCAGCGATTTTCGTAAATCCCAAATCCCTCCTTTTCTCCAGGGACCTGTTTGGCCCGGAGCTTCTTCGCGACCGGCTGCTCGAGCTGAACGCGTCCGACGAGCGCGGAATTGGCGTCATTCGCGAGAAAGTGAAAACCTTCGCCCAGCTAACGGCTAATGCTAAACGACCTGAGTGAGTTGAATAGCGGGAGTCCCTGAATCCGAAAAATCACAGCAAACCATTCCCTTGTCATGATTAACTTTCGTGCTGTACCACCTCTGCAGCGGAAAGCCGTGCCCTCCACTGAAGCTAATCATCCTGGACGAGGCTGACAACATGACGACTGCCGCGCAGTCAGCTCTGCGCCGCACTATGGAGGTTTGCGCCAAAACCACCCGGTTCTGCCTGATCTGCAACTACGTCTCCCGGATCATACCGCCAATCAGCAGCCGGTGCGCCAAGTTTCGATTCCGCCCCCTGCCAGAGGTCGCTCTGCTGCGACGCGTCGGCGAAATCTGCGCCGCCGAACGGCTGACCGCCTCCGACGGCTTCCTGGAGGCTCTGGTTGGCGCCAGCGGCGGCGACCTCCGCAAGGCGCTTACCTACCTGCACAGTGCCGCCAGGTATGTGCGATCTCATGTTTATGTAGCATTTTTGGGATTTCATGGATTCCCTGGACTGTGTCATGCAGGATTCCTGGACTGTGTCATGTATGATTCCTGGACTGTGTCATGCAGGATTCCTGGACTGTGTCATGCAGGATTCCTGGACTGTGTCATGCAGGATTCCTGGACTGTGTCATGCAGGATTCCTGGATTGTGTCATGCATAATTCCTGGATTGTGTCATGTATGATTCCTGGACTGTGTCATGCAGGATTCCTGGACTGTGTCATGTAGGATTCCTGGACTGTGTCATGCAGGATTCCTGGACTGTGTCATGTAGGATTCCTGGACTGTGTCATGTATGATTCCTGGACTGTGTCATGTAGGATTCCTGGACTGTGTCATGTAGGATTCCTGGACTGTGTCATGCAGGATTCCTGGACTGTGTCATGTATGATTCCTGGACTGTGTCATGTATGATTCCTGGACTGTGTCATGCAGGATTCCTGGATTGTGTCATGTAGGATTCCTGGACTGTGTCATGTAGGATTCCTGGATTGTGTCATGTAGGATTCCTGGATTGTGTCATGTATGATTCCTGGACTGTGTCATGTAGGATTCCTGGACAGTGTCATGTAGGATTCCTGGATTGTGTCATGTAGGATTCCTGGACTGTGTCATGCAGGATTCCTGGACTGTGTCATGCAGGATTCCTGGACTGTGTCATGCAGGATTCCTGGACTGTGTCATGCAGGATTCCTGGACTGTGTCATGCAGGATTCCTGGACTGTGTCATGCAGGATTCCTGGATTGTGTCATGCATAATTCCTGGATTGTGTCATGTATAATTCCTGGATTGTGTCATGTATAATTCCTGGATTGTGTCATGTAGGATTCCTGGACAGTGTCATGTAGGATTCCTGGATTGTGTCATGTAGGATTCCTGGACTGTGTCATGCAGGATTCCTGGACTGTGTCATGCAGGATTCCTGGATTGTGTCATGCATAATTCCTGGATTGTGTCATGTATAATTCCTGGATTGTGTCATGTATAATTCCTGGATTGTGTCATGTATAATTCCTGGATTGTGTCATGCAGGATTCCTGGATTGTGTCATGTAGGATTCCTGGATTGTGTCATGTAGGATTCCTGGATTGTGTCATGTAGGATTCCTGGATTGTGTCATGTAGGATTCCTGGACTGTGTCATGCAGGATTCCTGGACTGTGTCATGTAGGATTCCTGGACTGTGTCATGCAGGATTCCTGGACTGTGTCATGTAGGATTCCTGGACTGTGTCATGTATGATTCCTGGACTGTGTCATGTAGGATTCCTGGATTGTGTCATGCAGGATTCCTGGACTGTGTCATGTGCAGATATTACGCATATTCTTAGTGCCAGCTGTTTAATATCTGTCGCAGGTACGCCGGGCCTGGCCAAGAGCTGACTGTAGGCCTGGTTCTCGAAATGTCCGGCGTTGTGCCGCCAGCTCGCTTCGCCGTGCTGACAGCCGCCCTTGAGCAGCGACGCACCGATGCCGTCACCCAGGCTGTTCGCGACCTGCTATTGGACGGCTACTCAGGTGAGCAGGTGCTCAACCAGCTGCACGATCACCTGCTGACTGATCGGGTGAAGCCGCGCGTGTTGGAGCAGATCGGCCTGGCCGACCGGGCCCTCGCCGACGGTGCCGACGAGTTTCTGCAGCTCAGCGCCGTGTGCGCCATAGCCATGGCCAGGTCCTGATCCTGCTTACTACTGCTCTGCGCTCATTTTAATCCTTTCTCGTATTCAATTAATATATTCACTCGGACTATTTGTCTAATATATACGAGCGTATACAGGTGTAGCATTTCTTTCTTAATCACGTATGTTCAACGTTCTCAAAGCCTGCATTTTCTGCTACAGTTTCAATTGTGACTGCGTTTTTTGTCGAAATGCCGAAAAATTCCCACTAAAATAAATTCTAATAATCTGCAATGTTGGAGTGTCTCCTTCGGTGTAGTTTTTTTAAATAACTTTTAATAACGCTGACTGTAATGCCTTTATTAATTTATGCTTCTTGACCTTTGCTTCATCTTTGTTTCGCCGTCATCTCCCTCTCGATCCTTCAGTTGCCAGCCCCTGATCCTTCAGTTTTCTTGTCAGCATCTCAATCCTTCAGTTGTCTTGTCAGCATCTCAATCCCTCAATTGTCAGCCCCCCCCCCATCCTTCAGTTGTCAGCTCCCCCGATCCTTCTGTTGTCAGCTCCCCCGATCATTCAGTTGTCAGCTCCCCCGATCCTTCTGTTGTCAGCTCCCCCGATCCTTCTGTTGTCAGCTCCCCCGATCATTCAGTTGTCAGCTCCCCCGATCCTTCTGTTGTCAGCTCCCCCATCCTTCTGTTGTCAGCTCCCCGGATCCTTCTGTTGTCAGCTCCCCCGATCCTTCAGTTGTCAGCTCCCCCGATCATTCAGTTGTCAGCTCCCCCGATCCTTCTGTTGTCAGCTCCCCCATCCTTCTGTTGTCAGCTCCCCGGATCCTTCTGTTGTCAGCAACCCCGATCCTTCTGTTGTCAGCTCCCCCGATCCTTCTGTTGTCAGCTCCCCCGATCATTCAGTTGTCAGCTCCCCCGATCCTTCTGTTGTCAGCTCCCCCATCCTTCTGTTGTCAGCTCCCCGGATCCTTCTGTTGTCAGCAACCCCGATCCTCTTCCCGCGATTGGCCATATTCCATCCTTCATTTCGCTGCTATACTACTGACAGAGCTTTCTGGTACGATGTCACTGAGGAAATTGACGAAAGTCGTTTGCAGTTGCGAATGGAAGGAGTTTTTAAGGCTTTCAAGTTCAACGTAACCAATATTATATTTAGATACTTTAAAAGAAAAACCGTGTGTATTGTCATGTTAAATATTAATAATGATTTATGCAAACACACAAATGTGTACACAAGCTAAAAAACAACTCGCGTCTACCCAGCGCTATAATTTGAAATATTTACTTAAATCGGTGCCAAACAAGTCTGGAGAAAGTAATAGACCTTCGCGAGAGTTCATTTTGTTATACTTTAGGGTGCAAATTAAATTTTTTTGAACTATAAACAAGCTTAGGGTGGGTTAACTTGAGCCAGTCAAATCTATTTAGTAAACTAATAAAATCAGAAACAGGTAGAAACTGTACTCGGGGTGAAGGGAAGGAAGGCTGCCTTGTGTTTCTCAACAGCATGCGCACACATTTTCAGATTCATCTCATGTTTCAGAGTTTAATACAGCTAAAGGGCTTGCAATTCAATTAAATTAAGAAATACGAATTAATATTGAATCTGCAGACTTTAGTTACAAATATTTGTACTGATATTATTATAAATACACGAAATATACACACATCGAGAGATATAAGATACTGACAGTACAGAGAGAAAAACTGAGAAGGATATCACACGAGCGAAACACCAAGGTGAAATTTGCATTACAATAATAGTAATAACTCTGCAAAAAAGGTTCTTACATTATATAATAGCAGTAGAAAGGGTGAGGAAAGCAACTAAAAAATAAAAATACAGTTCAAAAATGTCGTACTATACCAAACAGTACGCTTTGTATCTTCAGAAGATTTTATTGACAATTAGCAGCATAAAAGCGAATATACAAATTCTCTAATTAAGACATCTCTGGTCAAAGAAAAGGCGATCTACAAATATGTTTTAAAGCTGGATTTTGGTTTATTACAGTGACTTGAGCGCAGCCATTGATATGGTGCAAGTCATTCGATATTAAAATAATCTTAAAATAATAAGAAACAAGGCAGGTGAGCAAGCTGAAACTAATGTTTATTTGAAGCCAAGAAAAAGTACATTATTAAGAAATAGGAACTCAAACTAAAATTAGCAATAAAACAAACAAAGCATACACAATAAGGCGACTTTCACTGCCCGCTGGTCATTTCTAAAACAGTTAACAATGTTTATTCCGAACGTTGCTACTCGTTGTAATAAGCAGTAGTAGTATTAAAGCAAGTTTAACTTTGCACGAACAATCAGAACTTATACAAAGAACACGAATTCAAAGCTCAACGACTATAAACTTGTGCGCGAATATATTTGTTTGCTAAACAATTCTAGAGCATAGCAATTATGCTCTATTTCTTTACAAAAAATTGTTAGAAACATTTCGATATAAAGCCAGAATGATAACACAGATTAAAGTTATTTTAGACTGGATATAAATATTACCACAAACAATTTAAATATTAACAGGCAATAAGTTCTGGGTGCTCTTCAGCTACTTCCAGTAGGCAGTTAAACAAGTTAAGCTACTTTTTATTTAGGCATGAAAAACTGAAATCTAAAAATATGAACAGCACAAACAAAGAAGCATATTTTAGTTAGCAGAGAAATGATTTAAAACATTCGAGATATGGTGCGGACAAAAGCAAATAAATTTTAGCACAAAACATTAGAAAAAAGTTTCATCGCTGTGGGGAAACTCCAACGCTCAAAATAATTAGTTTTTTTAAGCTGAGTAACTTACTAATATAATAAGTTAAACAAAAAACAATCACTAAGGATAATTAGCAAATAAAACATACCAGACAAGCAACAAAGCACATTTATCTAGACAGCAAATAAAAAGACAACAGTGCACAGAATACAACAATATAAACAACAACAGCAGCACATCTCAGTTTGCACAGCAGGTTGCTTGGCAACACAACAGTTGCGGTCGGAGTCTGGCTACACTTCAATTTTTTCTTAGAAACAGCTGGCAACTGACCTATGTTTGATGATAACGCATTGGGCCACGTTTAACATTCGTCAAGTAAAAATAGTTTTAAATTGGCGCGAAAATATTTGTTAATAATTTCAATTTTTCGCAGTCTAAATTCAGACATAAAAAAAAAATCTAGTATTGAGTGTCAATTTTAACATTTTTTCGCACAAATTCAAAACCAATTTATCAAACGAAGCTAACCACAAAAAATGACAACAACATTGTTAGTTCGCTGGGCTTCTCTCAGGCGCTGACAATTTGACCCGGCCAGTCCTGCTGCTGCCTCGGACGCTTGGGGTCCGGCTCGCCGCCGCTGCCATCCGCGCCTCCGACATTGCCGCCGCTATTACCAGCTGATGAGACGACCACGCCAGTTAAACCGCTAGCAGAAACGGCAGTGATAGGCAGTACAACTCCACTGACATCTTGAATTGGCTGCAGAGTAAACAATTGTTGCTGCTGTAGCGGCAGCTCCGGCTTCACTTGTACCACAGATTCTACGGCGGCTGTGAGAGGACCGACGCTTGTCCCGGCGCCCGCGCCGGCGTAGGAGAACGAGTTGAAATCGCCGGCGGCGCTGGGTAGAATAGCCGATAAATCTGACAGGGAGGCTGTAGTTTGCAAAGAACCGCCGGCTGCCAGATCGATTAGCGATTGCTGCTGCTGCTGCTGCTGCTGTCCAGGCCGGGGAATCATGACGCTAAGAGCCACATTTTTCTGTTGGCCTGTCGATCTCGGCTGCTGCTGCTGCTGCTGCTGTTGACCCTGGAGTTGACTGGTAATCCTAACCGGGCTAGTTGATTGAACAACTGTAAGTCCGGGAGACAACAGGCTGGAAGAATTATTAATGTTGTTAAAGTGCGACTGCACTGTACTGGCCAACGAGAAGCCGCCGCCGCCGCCAACAATGCCACGCTGAATGAGCTGCACGGGAGCGGCCACGTTGACTGACGCCGATGACTGCGACTGGCCAGAGAACTCTCCAGCCAGGGCTATCTGATGACCGGTGGCGGCTGCGGCGCCAGTGGAGGCAGCGGCTGTGGCCGATGCCGGGGTCAGGCTATCCGTCATGCTGTCACCTTCCGGGTCATCCGGACCGTCCTTCTTGCCGTCTTTCTTGCTCAGGTACTAGATTATTTTGGGTGAGTTTTTTAATTAATCAGTTGGTTACATTTTTTACTGTCGATTTTAAAAGCAAGGTTAGTTTTTCATATATTATTCAAAAATCAATAATATTAATAATAACAAAAACAATAATAATAATAAAACAGCCGCAGCTATCGCATTTGCGCGGCGCATCAGAAAGTTGTTTAAACTATTTAACAGCTGGGTGAACTGAAGCAATGCAGAGTTAAGTGTCTTGCTAAAAGGAAACAAATTGTTCCAGTAGAATCTGTAATCGAACCCCCGACCATTAGGTCATGTGTCCGACGCTCTTACCACTAGGCTTCAAACCCCTATAAACTCAACTAACTACCCAATGATTATTCAGCCAAGCCAAAGCCATAATTTCACCTACCTCAACAATGTCCTTATTAGTGCGGCTCTCGTGCGGCTCATTGTACTCGGTGTACTTAAGCAGCACCTTGTCCATGTCTGTGCTGGCGTATTGGAATAGCCGATTGGAATTGTTGAAAATGATTAGCGCAATTTCGCAGTCACACAGGACAGACAGCTCGTAGGCCTTCTTCATTAAGCCGAATTTGCGCTTGGTGAATGTCACCTGATGATATCAAATGAAGGGTAGAGACTCTGGATAAATACTTATACTTCTGGATAAGTACAAAATAACGAATGCTGATAAATGAAACATTGCGCATGAACTAACCTGCCGATTCCGCTCGTCCTCAATGCGCACAATCTTGATCTTCTTTCGGCCCATTAAAAGCGTTTTTACGGCTTCTTGAATGAAAGAAAACGCTGTTTAAGCCTGTGAAAAAAAGGTTCTCACTCACTCTCTCACGCACACACTCACTCTTTTAATATTTGACTCTCTTAGTCTTGCTTGATCTGGCAAAACGGACACTCGCTGAAATATAAGAGTTTGATTCTGTAACAAAACTAAATGTGGCAATTACAGATATATTTGCTTCTTTTGCTTTTCTTTTTAGTTGTAATCTGTTTTATGCCTATGATACCTTAGCCCTGGGCCTGTAAAAATATTTTATGTGGCATACATAACATAACTTTATTATATGTTTTGAGTTCAAACAAATAGCAGTACATGTAGCTATTAGCTAGACCAAGCATTCAGCTTTCTGTTAAATTAGTTTTGTTTTCTGGGGGGAGTGGCAAAAGTGTTTAACACATTTGCCTCCTGCACCAATGTCCCTGATCTGAATTCTGCAGCAAGGCCACATTCAATTGTGGTGCAGCTGCAGAGAGAGGGCTTTGGTGTTTTTTGTTCAATTTATGCCCTTTAGTGCCAACCTTCAAGGCACTGTGAAAGTGTACCCTGTCTAAAAATTAGAAAATGCAGATGTACACTCCTGTGAGTGTGTGCCTGTGTACAGTATTTGTGCGCATGTGCTTGTGCTCGAGTCAGAAAAATTGGCAGAATTGCCTCCTTGCTAGTCGCAGGTTTACAAACTTATCACCAAATGCTATGCCGTGGCCTGCTGCCCACCTGCAGTGGTGAACTATTGCAGTTAAAACTTTTATTTTTTATTTGTTTTATTATAGTATGCATTTATTGCATTAACTATGATATGATTTGATATTCCATATATATATATATATATATGATATGAATATGAATATATATATATATATTCACCAAAAAAGATTAATAAAAAATCATACTGATATGCACATTTTTCTGCTTAAATCCATGCCAGAAATTTGGACATATTCTATGCTCCATAGTCTGGATCATGCTAGGTGCAAGCCAGAACAAAATTATAGAGTTTTTCTTTTGCTCGCCAACGCCAAGCAGATGCACACTAAGACATTTGATGACTTTTTGTATGCTGATGCCAAGCAGATGCATGCCAAGACATACATTTGTTTAAATATTTTAATGTATTCAGCATTTTTCACAAACTTAACTGAGTAGAAATAGCATATTATTTTGACTATATAACTTTGAATAGTTACATGAAAAAGTTAATCTACAAAAATATTACATTCCATGATGCATTGCTCAAGGCATTCAACAGATAAATCTCTTTGAACTGATTATAAGTCTTTGTATTTTTTGCATATTTTGTGTATATTTAACATTATGTATATTTTATATGCAAATGCACATGCCAAAGCACTGCATGGTGGACTCATGCAGGTTGACTGTCATTTTGTCTGCCTCCTTTTTGTTTGCCAATATACAATATAGCTGATTTTTCTACTAGTATATGATATAGTCTTTCATATGCTAACATAGACATTAGTTAGAATAACTAATTATGTCATCAAGCTTTGTATTTAAATGTTATGTAAAGGTCTTATAATTTATACTTTGTTAGACTTCTAGGATTTTTCTGAAAGTTTGGGAGTTAATAAGTTATAAATGCACAAAGTGAGAACCAAACATTTCCATCCATAGTCAGGATCATGTCATGGTATACGCAGGAATAAAGTCCCCTAAAAAATCTACGCCACTTCATACTGAAACATACGCCAAGGTCCTAGGAACTTACGCTAGGTTTTCTAGGCTTTGCGACAATAAATGACCTTTTTTGTGTGTTACACATTTTTGCCTACTTTATAAACACCTCTACTTAACACGCTTCACTCACCAAATACAAGGCACTAGATAACATAATATTGTACATTTTTTTCACTTCTGAGACAGGGACATGAATTCAAAAAATCTATAGTCACAATGCTGGCGTCGAAATGGTCGCGAACAAATAGATCATTTAAATTTGACAATTATGTCAAAGTCAAATTATGTTCCATGAACTTCACAAAGATTACAAGTAAATGATTTCTTCTTCTTCAAAAAAATTATTTACCATGTGTGGTTTTCATTTAAAGTAAATTGGCTTAGACATACTGCCAACAAAAATCAATTTTTTGTTTAAGTTTTTTTAGAAAATTACTCGATTAGTTTGCATACAATTTTAAATTTTTTTAAATCACGAATAGTTATGAACTTTCATTTCATCTTACAAGTTTTACAGTTTTTATGATTTTATAATAAGATTCTGAGGTTATGGCATTATGCCATACAATTGTTAATATTAACTTTGGCATGAAGGTTGGAGTTGGCATACGCTGCTTAGCGTATATTTTGCCTCATTTTTTATGTCAATTGTACACCAAAAAATTTACATTTTCAATTGTACACCAGAAATTTCCGGCGTAACGTACATCATCCTGACTATGGATTTCCATTTCTAAACATTGCCAACGCCAATGGTTTCATCTGTCATACTGAAGGGCATGCTGCTTAGCTGTAACTACAGCATAGCAAACAACCCAATCATCCATGAAAGCTAAAGCTAAAGCTAAAGTCGTGAGGACTAAAATATTCTTCTTAAAAGACTCAAAATTCAAATATTTCTATTAATGATGCTAGGCCTATTAAACAAAAATTTTATATTTAATAAAACTATATAATCATTCATCATCAAAAAGACAAATTTTGTAATAAAATAAATGTTTTAGGATAATATATTCTTACACTTCTCATCCTTTTTCAAAATAGTCATTTTGTCTGTAGGCAGACTAATGATAGCATACCAACCATTGCCAATTGTTATGCACATCATTGCCAACCCTGCTACATGCCAGTGTATGCCACACAATTTCTTTTGCACACAAATGCATGCCAACTGTTCAAACTGCACTAAATGATCCAGACTATGTATACTATGTATGGTATATGCTAAATGCACCACAGCCTACAAGTACCATATTCCTAAATATGGGTTAAATGCAATCCATAGGGTATATAAAGAGTAGGCCTATATATAGGCCTATAAATATATATTATGAATATAAATAATGATCTGATTGCCATTAACATATTGCCAAGGAGACTACATTAATCTGGTAATGGTATAAATGGTAAATGGTGTAATGGTAAAGACACTAGGCTTTCACCATCCACAGCAACCAAAAGCTAAATGTGCCACCAAATTCGAATTTGTGCAGCAACCCTTGATACAGGTATAGTGTTGAGTACATTTAGTAAAAAAGAATTATGTTTTAAATACTACATAGAGTAACATACTTGATATTTAAAGAAGCATTTGGTTTCATTTCAGAAGAGCTAAGTCTAAGGTCAGGTCAATTAGTAAATACATAATTCAAATAACAAGTTCGTACAAAGCTGTACGATGGAATGGTTAAGACTAATTTTATTAAATATATTAGAAATATAATCGACGCATAGAACATTTCAGGACCTGACACAGGCACGCGTGAGCAATCAATAATAGGCCTAGACAAACTTCTATCTGTACTACGAATAATGTTGCAACCTTTTTTTAGAAAAAAAAGAATTCTGTACGTTTTAAAGAACTAGTTAGTTTTTTGTGCACATTTAGTGAATTCATCTAGTTTTTTGTATAAAGTTATATCGGAGATGACATAGTTGCACTTTACAAATAATAGTTGAAATATTATAAATATTATTTGTTATTTGTCAATGCTTTAAAACCGTAATTTTTACCGCAAATTAGTTCCTTATTTAATCCACTTAACTACGTAGGTTGTATATGCGCGACTAGCACACATTTCGTAAGGCACATGAAACTTATGAAAGTCAAGGAGGGAGAAGGACAAAAATTTTATCTTATTCTCCCCTCCTTGATTTTAACAACGATTTTGATAATATAATAAAAGTCTAACAATAATACCACTTAAATGATTAGTACGTGACGCCTCCACGTACCATGAGCCTTCATTTGATGCGCTGTGCTGCTACATGCACGAAGTATATTGTATTATTACACAATGGCGTATTCCAAGGGGCAAAGGATAGCCGGCGGCGACGGCAAATAAAAAAGTAATCCCAAATCCTCAGTGGCCCATCGATATGTGTCCAAACTAGCGATCCCACGGCCACTGAATGTTATTTTACTCTTGTAATCCCCATTACCTACCGGTTTCCTCCATAGAATTTTAAGTGAGTCTTGAGGCCAGCCCAGATCGTCATCACTTGACGATCATAATTTGACTCGATCATTCATCACCAATGGACCAGCTAGACCCCTCAAAACGCCCACCCGACCTCAGCTCCACTTCATCGTTCTGGTTCACTCAAGCGTGACGGAAGCTTGACATTCAAATTTCCTCTTAGTTAAACAAATGCATAAATAATGAGCCATTTCCCAACTTATTATATAATATCACCCGCCTCACCTCCTCCTAAGCTTACAGTTACAGCACAACATCGGGCCAATCAGAGCGCGGCAGGGCAGCTCGGTTGTAAACTGGAGAGACGAAACAGGGGAGAGATGAGGCTGTGAGCAGGGTCAAGGCTGAGTCAACGAAGGCTTTCCATTATGGTTTACGCGCGTGATGCGTGACTTCTCCATTATAATCTCGTCGATCGAATTCTTCCTCCCAAAAATTCAAACGTTCGCGCTGTGTCCTCGCCTTTCGTTACACGTTCTACTGTTGTGGCCGTTTTCGCCCGTTCCGACATATTTAGACGCGATTGTCCCGTTTCGTCCGACAGCTCAGCGATACGGTTCACGGTATCCCCCTATCCATCTACTACAGCTACAGCTACCCCCAGCTACACTTCCCCATAAACTATATTATCTACCCTTACCCTTACCCTATACTTTTGCTTTTACTATTTTATAAGTACAATTTTAACTTATATACATCAAGGCATAAGTTATTAGTTATAAAATTTACCTTTTTAACATTTGATTCCGAAACTGAAATTACTTAAATTACATAAAAATATTTTTTCTTCTGAAAGTAAAAATTGCTAGTCAACAAATGGAAGAGTTACATTATGAAGGTCTTACAAATAAAAGTACATTGTTATATGTTTTAAGCTCTGCTTTGGACACACTGTGTAAATCATAGGATAGGAGGAGCTGGGGTTGGCCGTTGAGTGTCTGGCCATGTGACTTGTGTTAGGAAATTTTTCACATTAATGTGAAAGTTGCTAAACAAGCCAGTCTGTAACGCTATTGGTTCAGACAGAGAGGAGTGGTAATGGAAAGAGCCTAAATGCGCAATTCACATAGAGTTTTTGTGTATAAATCATGGTACCTATGGGCTATTGACAGTAATTCTTAAGCTAAGTAAAGTGACCGATTTGACCCCTAACTCACTTGCTTACTGAGTAGACTAAAAATGAGCCGAGTTCGTCAAAACTACCACGAAAATTGCGAGGCTGGCGTCAACAAGCAAATCAACATGGAGCTATACGCCTCCTACACTTACCAAGCCATGTACTTTCACTTCAACCGCGACGACGTGGCTCTGAAAGGCATTGCTGAATTCTTCAACAAGAGCTCCAAGGAGGAACGCGAGCACGCCGAGAAGCTGATGAAGTACCAGAATATGCGTGGCGGCACTATCGTGCTTCAGGATATTCAAAAGCCTGTCAAGCAGACCTGGGGCAGCATGCTGGAAGCCGTGACTGATGCTCTAGAACTCGAGAAAGTTGTCAATCAGGTAAGATAATTAGTTGAACAAATAATAATTGTAATAACAAAAGTTTTAATTTATGAACTTGTTTATTTGCCCTCAGAGTCTGCTCGATTTGCACAAGGTGGCTGATAGTCACGGTGATCCACAGATGTGCGACTTCATTGAGACCGAATACCTCCAGGAGCAGGTCGAGGCCATCAAGGAGCTGTCCGGTCACGTGACTAATCTGAAGCGCGTCGGAACTGGCCTGGGCGAGTTTGTGTACGACAAGGAGGCTTTCGAGTCGTAATTATCCAGTATATTACGAACTGCTGATTGTACCAGTGTGTACTAACGAGTCAATTTAAACTGTTTTGAATTCTCATTCTATATTTAGCTGCAATTGGTGAAGCCACTACTGTATCACTGTTTCTGATTCTTAGCTTTACAGTTTCATAAAAAACTGACAATTATTATTTTTTATAATCAACTCCATTGTACTTTTATGCTCGGAAATCCACTATGTACGAGTAATATTATGATTAAAACGCAGTCTGAATGTATGTATTTTTCTGTTGCATATTTTCGCATTTGTGACCCATCACAATCACGTTTTCAGCTGCATAATTTTCGGATGACTGAAATAAAGCACAGGGCCGATTGACCATTTGCATCATCTTGACACTTCAACAAATTTTCTATCTTCCTATTCCTTTGCTTTTAAAATCCATGCAGTTTTCCTGTTTTTTTGTTTCGTGTATAAGTTAAGAATTACGAAGCGGAGATAAGAAATAGACTAATTTAGCTTATATTTTCTTATAAGCTAAATATATAGCTTTTATTTAGCTTCCCTCAGTCTCCTGGTCTTTGATCACCCTCAGTCTCCAGGTCCTTGATCACCGTCAGTCTCCTGGTCCTTGATCACCGTCAGTCTCCTGGTCCTTGATCACCCTCAGTCTCCTGGTCTTTGATCACCCTCAGTCTCCTGGTCCTTGATCACCGTCAGTCTCCTGGTCCTTGATCACCCTCAGTCTCCTGGTCTTTGATCACCTTCAGTCTCCTGGTCTTTGATCACCCTCAGTCTCCTGGTCCTTGATCACCCTCAGTCTCCTGGTCCTTGATCACCCTCAGTCTCCTGGTCCTTGATCACCGTCAGTCTCCTGGTCCTTGATCACCCTCAGTCTCCTGGTCCTTGATCACCCTCAGTCTCCTGGTCCTTGATCACCGTCAGTCTCCTGGTCTTTGATCACCCTCAGTCTCCTGGTCTTTGATCACCCTCAGTCTCCTGGTCTTTGATCACCCTCAGTCTCCTGGTCCTTGATCACCCTCAGTCTCCTGGTCTTTGATCACCCTCAGTCTCTTGGTCTTTGATCACCCTCAGTCTCCTGGTCCTTGATCACCGTCAGTCTCCTGGTCCTTGATCACCGTCAGTCTCCTGGTCCTTGATCACCCTTAGTATCCTGGTCTTTGATCACCCTCAGTCTCCTGGTCCTTGATCACCGTCAGTCTCCTGGTCCTTGATCACCGTCAGTCTCCTGGTCCTTGATCACCCTCAGTCTCCTGGTCTTTGATCACCCTCAGTCTCCTGGTCTTTGATCACCCTCAGACTCCTGGTCCTTGATCACCCTCAGTCTCCTGGTCTTTGATCACCCTCAGTCTCCTGGTCTTTGATCACCCTCAGACTCCTGGTCCTTGATCACCCTCAGTCTCCTGGTCTTTGATCACCCTCAGTCTCCTGGTCTTTGATCACCCTCAGTCTCCTGGTCTTTGATCACCCTCAGTCTCCTGGTCTTTGATCACCCTCAGACTCCTGGTCCTTGATCACCCTCAGTCTCCTGGTCTTTGATCACCCTCAGACTCCTGGTCCTTGATCACCCTCAGTCTCCTGGTCTTTGATCACCCTCAGTCTCCTGGTCTTTGATCACCCTCAGACTCCTGGTCCTTGATCACCCTCAGTCTCCTGGTCTTTGATCACCCTCAGTCTCCTGGTCTTTGATCACCCTCAGTCTCCTGGTCTTTGATCACCCTCAGTCTCCTGGTCCTTGATCAGTCAGTCTCCTGGTCTTAGATCACCCTCAGTCTCCTGGTCCTTGATCACCCTCAGTCTCCTGGTCTTTGATCACCCTCAGTCTCCTGGTCTTTGATCACCCTCAGTCTCCTGGTCCTTGATCACCCTCAGTCTCCTGGTCTTTGATCACCCTCAGTCTCCTGGTCCTTGATCACAGTCAGTCTCCTGGTCTTTGATCACCCTCAGTCTCCTGGTCCTTGATCACCCTCAGTCTCCTGGTCTTTGATCACCCTCAGTCTCCTGGTCTTTGATCACCCTCAGTCTCCTGGTCCTTGATCACCGTCAGTCTCCTGGTCCTTGATCACCCTCAGTCTCCTGGTGATCACCATCACCCTTTGATCTTTGATCACCCTCAGTCTCCTGGTGATCACCATCACCCTTTGATCTTTGATCACCCTCAGACTCCTGGTCTTTGATCACCCTTAGTATCCTGGTCTTTGATCACAGTCAGTCTCTTGGTCTTTGATCACAGTCAGTCTCTTGGTCTTTGATCACAGTCAGTCTCCTGGTCTTTGATCACCCTCAGTCTCCTGGTCCTTGATCACCCTCAGTCTCCTGGTCCTTGCAGATCACCCTCAGTCTCTTGTTCTTTGATCACAGTCAGTCTCTTGGTCTTTGGTCACCCTCAGTCTCCTGGTCTTTGATCCAGTCTCTTGGTCTTTGATCACCCTCAGTCTCCTGGTCCTTGATCACCCTCAGTCTCCTGGTCCTTGATCACCCTCAGTCTTCTGGTCCTTGATCACCCTCAGTCTCCTGGTCTTTGATCACCCTCAGTCTCCTGGTCTTTGATCACCCTCAGTCTCCTGGTCTTTGATCACCCTCAGTCTCCTGGTCTTTGATCACCCTCAGTCTCCTGGTCTTTGATCACCCTCAGTCTCCTGGTCCTCGATCACCCTCAGTCTCCTGGTCTTTGATCACCCTCAGTCTCCTGGTCTTTGATCACCCTCAGTCTCCTGGTCTTTGATCACCCTCAGTCTCCTGGTCTTTGATCACCCTCAGTCTCCTGGTCCTCGATCACCCTCAGTCTCCTGGTCTTTGATCACCCTCAGTCTCCTGGTCTTTGATCACCCTCAGTCTCCTGAATGTCGAAGACGTAAATTAGTCGAAATGAGAATTTTAACTATCCATCAATTTTTCCTAGATATTGTGTTTTTACGGACGAATTGGAAAGAGTGTGCTATAGTGGCAGTAAACACATTTTGTTTAATATACAGTGTAGTTGTCGCGCTTATTTTTTATTGAGCATAGATTTTTCAGGAGTAATATTTAGTTTTGTTAGATACACACTTAAATGTAGCTGATTTAATGCTTCAAGACCCCCAATTGAGCTAGCAAAGTTGTTTTGGCTTCGGTTTTTTAATAACATGAACTCTCGCCCTGATGCGAAGACTAAATTTCGTAGTTGACAGTATTAGGCAATTATTTATTGTCCTAGCAGAGTATTCTAGCTACATGTATGTAAACGGAGAACATAATTGCATTGCATTTGGTTCAATCTAAAATCAACATTCGAAATCACTTCTGGCAACAGTCTTATACTAAATTTGGTTTCTGTGTACTTTTTGCGTCTATAGTATCGATTCATTCTGCAGATTTAAATATTAGTTTTTAGCGCTATGTGTTTTGTAAGGGTGTTTTGTAACGTCACAAACGAGGAACACGGGACTGATGGTCCTGATCAAAGACCACGGGATTGATAGTCCTGATCAAAGACCACGGGACTGATGGTCCTGATCAAAGACCATAGGACTGATGTTCCTGATCAAAGACCACGGGACTGATGGTCCTGATCAAAGACCACGGGACTGATGGTCCTGATCAAAGACCACGGGACTGATGGTCCTGATCAAAGACCACAGGACTGATGGTCCTGATCAAAGACCACGGGACTGATGTTCCTGATCAAAGAACACGGGACTGATGGTCCTGATCAAAGACCACAGGACTGATTGTCCTGGTCAAAGACCACGGGACTGATGTTCCTGATCAAAGACCACGGGATTGATGTTCCTGATCAAAGAACACGGGACTGATGTTCCTGATCAAAGAACACGGGACTGATGGTCCTGATCAAAGACCACAGGAGTGATGTTCCTGATCAAAGACCACGGGACTGATGGTCCTGATCAAAGACCACGGGACTGATGGTCCTGATCAAAGACCACAGGACTGATGGTCCTGATCAAAGACCACGGGACTGATGTTCCTGATCAAAGACCATAGGACTGATGTTCCTGATCAAAGACCATAGGACTGATGTTCCTGATCAAAGACCACGGGACTGATGGTCCTGATCAAAGACCACGGGACTGATGGTCCTGATCAAAGACCACAGGACTGATTGTCCTGGTCAAAGACCACGGGACTGATGTTCCTGATCAAAGAACACGGGACTGATGGTCCTGATCAAAGACCACAGGACTGATTGTCCTGGTCAAAGACCACGGGACTGATGTTCCTGATCAAAGACCACGGGACTGATGTTCCTGATCAAAGACCACGGGACTGATGGTCCTGATCAAAGACCACGGGACTGATGGTCCTGATCAAAGACCACAGGACTGATGGTCCTGATCAAAGACCACGGGACTGATGTTCCTGATCAAAGAACACGGGACTGATGGTCCTGATCAAAGACCACAGGACTGATTGTCCTGGTCAAAGACCACGGGACTGATGTTCCTGATCAAAGACCACGGGACTGATGGTCCTGGTCAAAGACCACGGGACTGATGGTCCTGATCAAAGACCACAGGACTGATTGTCCTGATCAAAGACCACGGGACTGATGTTCCTGATCAAAGACCACGGGATTGATGGTCCTGATCAAAGACCACAGGACTGATGGTCCTGATCAAAGACCACGGGATTGATGTTCCTGATCGAAGACCACGGGACTGATGGTCCTGATCAAAGACCACGGGATCGATAGTCCTGATCAAAGACCACGGGACTGATGGTCCTGGACAAAGACCACAGGATTAATGGTCCTGATCAAAGACCACAGGATTAATGTTCCTGATCAAAGACCACGGGACTGATGGTCCTGATCAAAGACCACGGGACTGATGTTCCTGATCAAAGACCACGGGACTGATGTTCCTGATCAAAGACCACGGGATTGATGGTCCTGATCAAAGACCACAGGACTGATGGTCCTGATCAAAGACCACGGGATTGATGTTCCTGATCGAATACCACAGGACTGATTTTCCTGATCGAAGACCACGGGACTGATGGTCCTGATCAAAGACCACGGGATCGATAGTCCTGATCAAAGACCACGGGACTGATGGTCCTGGACAAAGACCACAGGATTAATGGTCCTGATCAAAGACCACAGGATTAATGTTCCTGATCAAAGACCACGGGATTGATGGTCCTGATCAAAGACCACGGGATTGATGGTCCTGATCAAAGACCACAGAATTTATGGTCCTGATCAAAGACCACGGGATTGATGGTCCTGATCAAAGACCACGGGAGTGATGTCCCTGATCAAAGACCACAGGATTTATGGTCCTGATCAAAGAAAGGATTTTGAAACGAATTTGTTCATAATACTGATTAGACACAATTCTATGCTTTAGTCAACGCTAAAAGAAATAAATAGTCAAATTTTAGCCAGTATGTGCATACACATGCAGTTTCAAAACTGTTTAATAACGTCGCATAGTCGGCTACTATAAGTATGCATTGTGACAAAATTCTTAAATCTTAAATGTTTTATACATCTTAAAAAGAATCGATCTCGTAAACTTCTGAAAAAACGATTAAGAATTAGAGGACTGTGCATCATGGCTGGGAAACGTTGCGCAAAGAAGGCTTTCAAAAAAATTAACTGCTTGGGAACTGCATGTTGTCGTAACTATTTTTCGAAAGTGCGTTGCTCTAAATAATCACATCATGACGAGTCTTGCTGAAATGAACTTTAAGAGAAAAACAGCAAAATCATTACCGAACCACTGGGGGGGTGGTTTTACAACCTTGCACTGCAATGTGCCGCCTAAAACCTATTGCGAGTACCGGCTGCCGAAAAAAATATTTTTCTACCTGCTCTGGCTCACCTAGACAGGCGGCATTTTACAAAAAGCCACCCAGACACCTTTCAAGTGGCTGGTGGCAAGGTGAGAAAGGGCGCTCCATGTGGACATGAAATGCCGCGCCGCCTTTAGACCAGACTAGCGGCATGCATGCATGCATGCTATTTCACTTATTGACAAACTCAAGCCAAAGCGAATCGAGTCTGAGCACTAGGAGAGGCCTTTTTATTGATGAGGTCAGCATAAAAACTCTGGCTTTTTTAAGTATTGAACTAGAATCCAGCAAACATTTGGTTAGGGGCCAAAAACTTCGAGCACGCGTGGTGATCAAAGGGCCGCTGCACTGTGTCCCGCGTGGAGAAATTCACACTTTAGTACACTGCTCCCGGAGCACACTTTAAGATGAATGAACTTTGTGAAACCCGAAAGTGATGACCCGAAATTCCATGCCAGATTTTTACTGTTTCTGTAATTTCAGATCTTGTTTCGAATGCTGATTTATCTTTCGTTACTATCAAAGCAAGCACAGTGTGAAAGGCTTGTCGGAACGTATTTGCAACGACCCAGTGTCTGAAACGAAATAAAATACAAGCAACAATGATGGTTTCCGTTAAAAAAATAATGGAAGCAGAGAATTGGTTCCTTTTCAATTTAAAGATTTTAAGCTAATCGTCCCTTTAACACCTGGAGCTTACTATGTCTGGGTGCGCTCCTGGCCTTCAAACCCAATCCCACCCCAGCACCCAGTCGCAGGTGAAAAGCTTATCTAATCACTCAGACCCAGCCACCCCGAGCCTTCACACCGTTCGCTTCGACACCCTCCCCGCATCTAATCGCGACAAGAAAATGAAGAGGGTGCTTTTCGATAGAGCCAGACTGCCGCAGGAGTATATAAACGGCAAAACCGACTGGCTGGCAACGGGCTCTGATGCGATTGTGATTGACGGAATCGATCGGTGTATTCAAACAAATGGCCAGCTTTGACATTCCCGACTACAGCTGGGACCGGCCAAGCACTTCGGCAAGCAGCGCCGACAGCAGCTACGCGGCTGGGCCCAGTCACAGCGGAGGCAGCAGCAGCAGCAGCTTAGGCGGCGGCGGCGGCGGAGGCGGGAGGCGGCGTCGAAGGAATCACATTCCGCGACCAATGAACCCGTTCATGGTGTGGGCTAGGGCCGAGCGCAGGCTGCTGTCGAAGGCCAACCCAGATGTGCACAATGTCGAGCTCAGTAGACTGCTGGGTGAGTTGATCCCGGATAAACTCTATAAGTGCACAGAGCTAAAAGTACAATAAATGCAGCCCTTTGATATAATGGCTAGTTCACAATACCTCCATTCGATGGCAGTTGGCAGTTGATCAGTTTGACTATGCTAATTCTGGCAGCAGTCTGTGGGAAACTGTCTTCGGTCTTTGACAAAGCTCGCACATTGTGTTACAAATAATGCTGCAGTTGTTGTAATACTATTATGAAATGCAAATAAATAACTTCATTTCTTTAAAAGATTGTCATAATGAGAATGGCGTGCCTCATTGTCCACTGGAACTTGTTGATTTATTTTGTGAGTTTCTAGTAATTTAGTAACCAGGGGTGTTAGACACGCATGTTTCCCACATTGCATTAGACATAACTGAAAATCAGGCAACAATATCCAAGGAGAAAATTTCCACTCCGCTCATTTCCGATACAGGCGACAGATGGAAGTCAATGAGCGACTTCCAGAAACAGCCGTTCGTGCTGGAAGCCGAGCGGCTGAAGCGGCAGCACGCGGCTGATCATCCGGGCTACAAATACCAGCCGCGACGCAAGAAGCGAAGCTTGGCAGACGATACGAAACGTCCCGACCCCCAGCCAGTCGTTGCTAAGCAACAGCTGGAACCAAGGAACCAACAAAGGTGTTTCGAAGAGCATCCACATCAGCATCAGCAAAATCACCAGCATCACCAAAGCTGGACCGCGAGTTCGTGGACCAGTGCCAGTGGCCAAGCCTACAACAGCGGTTACAGCTGCTGCTGCTGCTGCTGCTGCAACTGGCAGCAATCCGCATCAAGCACTGACAGCTGCAACTGGTCAAATCATCAGCCTTATCATCAGCACCAGCGGGTCCATTGTCAGCACTCATCTGTAACGGAGGTGGGTGTTGCGACCCGATTCGACGAAGATTTCGACTGCTTCGATGCTGAGATGTTCTCGCGTTTCCTTGGCAACATGGACGCCGTGAAGATCTTCTGTGGAGACAGCGGCTGCGGCGAGATGCCGAGTGTTCAACATCCGGCATCAACTGAGATGCCAACCCTGGAGAGGTTGCAGAATTTTTTAAGCAACCTGGGCGCCAAAGAAGAACTCGGAGCTGGGGTCTACTGACTATAGAATTTAAGCTTGCTGGCTAAAATACAGAATGTGTGCACCGGTGGATATAAGGGAAATGTTTGTTTTAAGCAGATTATAACAATCACACCTGCCGCCCTGTAATACACTTTGCAAAGTGCAGAAAATTAAACAGTGCATTTGTACATCTCCATCATCTATAGGGTTGAAAACTGTCTGAAATGCAAAATCATCGTCTTACTCTTCTATCCCTGTTATTCATTTCGAAACAATGATACACGAGAAATATCCCATTTTGGGAACAGCCAATCAGGTTAGCTCATCAGCCATTTTCGAATATCCAAATCAGCGTTTGCTTTGCAAAGTTTAATTTGATAACAGTACTAAAAAATTCTTTTTCTTTGAGCGAACATGCGTCCGAAATTAATTCAAATTTGAGTATTCAGCTACAGAGTGGTCATGTTTGCCAGTGAGATAGAAGATTGATAGGCCCTCGCAACTGCAGTGACGGACTGACCAGCCTAACAGGTGAGATATGAGAGGTTAGAGAGGCGAGATAATCCAAGCCCGCTGTCTGCTCTGGCACGAAGCCTTGGCGCCTAAGTGACCACTGAGTGTTTTTTGACTGACAACTAGTCGGCTTTTTAACCGCAGCCACTAAAATTAATTCTGCGGTCGGAGTGAGTGAGTGACTGCTCGGTCTAACTTCTGACCTCACCTTTTCACCTTGAAACACTTTGAAATGTTTTTTCTGTTCCCATGGAATTTATTGCAATAATTAATAAGGAATATAAAACAACGCTACCTTTCAGTTTGGCTTGTTCTGTCAAGATTCTTGGAGAATCCCAGATTCTTGGAGAATCCCAGATTCTTGGAGAATCCCAGATTCTTGGAGAATCCCAGATTCTTGGAGAATCCCAGATTCTTGGAGAATCCCAGATTCTTGGAGAATCCCAGATTCTATGAGAATCCAAGATTCTTGGAGGTTCCCAGATTCTTGGAGAATCCCAGATTCTTGGAGAATCCCAGATTCTTGGAGAATCCCAGATTCTTGGAGAATTCCAGATTCTTGGAGAATCCCAGATTCTTGGAGAATCCCAGATTCTTGGAGAATCCCAGATTCTTGGAGAATCCCAGATTCTTGGAGAATCCCAGATTCTTGGAGAATCCCAGATTCTTGGAGAATCCCAGATTCTTGGAGAATCCCAGATTCTTGGAGAATCCCAGATTCTTGGAGAATCCCAGATTCTTGGAGAATCCCAGATTCTTGGAGAATCCCAGATTCTTGGAGAATCCCAGATTCTTGGAGAATCCCAGATTCTTGGACAATCTCAGATCCCAATTTTTATAATCCTCAATAATATATTGTCCGAGGTTTCCATAACTCTCCGTTATTAATTTCAGCGAATCTAAAATGAGGTCCGAATATTACTACTTCAAGTAGAGATCCGTCATCTTATTTAATCTCGCAATCAGCGCGGCAATGCTGTAGCAAAAGCGACTTTACTTGCTTAATAATCTTCGAACTAAAATGGAGACGTGTGCGTCAGGCATTATCACCTCAAGCTAGCGATCGTTTGTTTGAGGTTGCAATGATCAAAGGAGGCTCCTAGAATGCGGTTAATGCTTGCCCACAATTATCAGAGCATGTAACAAATCGAGAATATTGTGCTACACTTTGGCGTGCTCAATAATTTCCTTCCCGAAAATGTTTTCTTTTGTCTCGGGTGACCTTGACAGGGTAAAATCACGGAATAGTGGGCAAAATGCGCTTGATGACGTACTTGAATGTCCATTGAGACTGACGTCATAGTGCACTGATGGATGAGAAATAGCTCACTGAAGGATGGGAGGTAGCTCACTGAAGGATGGGAGGTAGATCACTGATGGATGGGAGGTAGCTCACTGAAGGATAGGAGGTAGCTCACTGATGGATGGGAGGTAGATCACTGATGGATGAGAAATAGCTCACTGAAGGATGGGAGGTAGCTCACTGAAGGATGGGAGGTAGCTCGCTGATGGATGGGAGGTAGCTCACTGATGGATGGGAGGTAGATCACTGATGGATGGGAGGTAGCTCACTGAAGGATGGGAGGTAGCTCGCTGATGGATGGGAGGTAGCTCACTGATGGATGGGAGGTAGCTCACTGATGGATGGGAGGTAGCTCACTGATGGATGGGAGGTAGATCACTGATGGATGAGAAATAGCTCACTAATGGATGAGAAATAGCTCACTGATGGATGAGAAATAGCTCACTGATGGATGAGAAATAGCTTACTGAAGGATGGGAGGTAGCTCACTGATGGATGGGAGGTAGCTCACTGAAGGATGGGAGGTAGCTCACTGATGGATGGGAGGTAGCTCACTGAAGGATGGGAGGTAGCTCACTGAAGGATGGGAGGTAGCTCACTGAAGGATGGGAGGTAGCTCACTGATGGATGGGAGGTAGCTCACTGATGGATGGGAGGTAGCTCACTGAAGGATGGGAGGTAGCTCACTGAAGGATGGGAGGTAGCTCACTGATGGATGAGTCGTAACTAAATTGGGCCCTGCCTGTTAACCTGACCCAGCATTTAAAAGCCAGAATTTAACCCCTTGAACTAACAATCGACCCACCACTTTTCACCTACCAAACCAATTTTACGAAGCATATAATTCAGTGTGCCCCAGTTTCTGAGCTGTGCTCAGGGCTGATCGAATCGCCTCAGGGCACTGGCTGAGAAACCGGGGGCAGAAGGCAGAAGGGAGGGTGCAAAGAGACAAACTCTTTGTGCTCAGCGGCAGTTCCCGGGTTAACTTTGAGCTGATCCGCAGAGTAGCACCCCCCACAGCGTCACCTCCGCACTGCCTCAGCTGCTGAGATCGGTGGGAGAATGCTGCGAGGCCAACTCCCATGCCATCCCTAGGCTAATGAGTCTTCCCACTATAATCTTCCCCTTTTCCCAATCCCTCCCAGCTGAGCGGTTGCTGGGCGAAGATCGACCCCGCTACTTACCGTGAGAAAGCCGGGCATCATATTGTTAGCCATCTCTCTCAGGAAATAATAATCCCTAAAAGGAGCTAAAATTTCAATGCGATTTTGTTGTCTGGAGTGAAAATCAACTGGTCGGATACGGAAGAAAGAATTGCAAAGGGATCTTTCGAAATTAATGATTCAAATAATAAAAACTTTTGTGGGATCTATGAGCTTGTAGATTGTGTGGTTGAGGGGTAGAGGCACACAAAGAGATGTAGAAGAGAATAGAGTGAAAGGGAGAGAAGTAAAGTAAGAAGGAGAGAAGTAGAGCGAGAGTGAGAGAAGTAGAGCGAGAGGGAGAGAAGTAGAGCGAGAGGGAGAGAAGTAGAGTGAGAGGGAGAGAAGTAGAGTGAGAGGGAGAGAAGTAGAGTGAGAGGGAGTGAAGTAGAGTGAGAAGGAGAGAAGTAAATTAAGAAGGAGAGAATTAGAGCGAGAGGGAGAGAAGTAGAGCGAGAGGGAGAGAAGTTGAGGAGCGAGAGGGAGAGAAGTAAATTGAGAAGGAGAGAAGTAGAGTGAGAGGGGGAGAAGTAGATCGAAATATGATAGAGTGAGATGAAATATTTTCAGGAGACTTCGAACCCACAAAGTCCTGACTCAAGGGCCCCTAACAGTGGCCTTTCAAAAAATATTCTTTTAAACTCGAAATCAACTAATAAGCTTAGCTTAAACATAAAAATACCAAGTAAATTATAAATTAGTAAAATGCGTTAGCAGGCCTGTATAAACACTTTACCTTCAGGTCTATCAGGTAAGATCCATCATGGCCTTCTCAAAAGCGGTCCGCTGTTAATCCGTAGATCGCTGCTTCAGTAAGCTAATAAAATGAGATAAATTCAATTAGTTCACATCTTCCGATTCATCTCCGCGCAGATGGGTGCCAAAAAACCTGCGCTTGACACGGACTGAAAGTCGGGAAGGAGAGAAATCTAATCAACTACGCAATTCTTCAGGATCCCTCGATTTTGCAATCAGCAGGTGTGGCAGGTGACTCGGATAGGGCCCTGCTAAGTGGGAGCAGGGTATTTGAACAAATTCGTTGATTTGATTTCATCCAGTTCAAATAAAAACACTGAGAGTGACATTATAGGAAATGCGGGAGGAAAAAGGGTGAGGAAAAAGTGAGAAGATTGAGACCCGGTCTCAAGATCAAGACTGATCCCGTTTCCAACTGGCTATTTAATGCTCCACCCTGCAGTGTCTCCTCTGACTGCGAGTTTCTTACTCTGCAACGCCAGTGGTTGAGTGGTCGCTGACTGACTGACTCCCGACTGATCGCAGGCCATCGCTAAGGCGCCCGCCCTGAATAATTGGAAAGAATGATTGGCTTTTATCTCCAACCCGGCTGGGGATAATGGCCTCGCCTGCTGCCGCATTATTCGCGGAACGGAAGTTGCCGACCGCCCCCCTCCTCCCTCCTCATCCCGAAATCCCCCTACAGACCAGCGGACCAAGGTGCTGGTCTGGCCTACCTGGAGCCGGGGCCACCTAACCTGGCTGCTGCGTCTTAGCCCAACTGTCTGGGAGACCAGTTCTCCCCTTCACCATCTCCCTCTCTTCCCTCTCCCCCCTCTCAGGCTCTTTCTCCTCCTTGGGTCCCAGCGCAGGAAATGCTCCCCAATAAAGAGGAGATTGCAGCTTCCTTGGCCAAGACTTTGCACTTCCGCTCTGGAACAAAGGCTCTGCGCTATATATATATGTGTGTATATAGGCGTATGTGTGAGAGAAGCATGCATGGGGCCAGGAAAGCAGTTTTATTTTTTTCTGCTCACACACACACACACACACACGAATCCATCCCTCATCGCTATTCTTCTCCCGCACACGCAGGAGTTATTGTAGAGGATCTAGCGGCTCGCCACCCAAAACTTCCCCCCAAATCCCAATCCGTAGTCAGAGCCAAGCAATGCCCAACTTCCTTCTTCTATACTGCAATCCATTCAACGCGCCACATTTTAGAAGTGCCGTAAATGCCAATCCTTAGGGATTTCTTCATCTCAAAGCTGGGCCCAGATTCGTAGAATCCCAGATTCGTAGAATCCCAGATTCGTAGAATCCCAGATTCGTAGAATCCCAGATTCGTAGAATCCCAGATTCGTAGAATCCCAGATTCGTAGAATCCCAGATTCGTAGAATCCCAGATTCGTAGAATCCCAGATTCGTAGAATCCCAGATTCGTAGAATCCCAGATTCGTAGAATCCCAGATTCGTAGAATCCCAGATTCGTAGAATCCCAGATTCGTAGAATCCCAGATTCGTAGAATCCCAGATTCGTAGAATCCCAGATTCGTAGAATCCCAGATTCGTAGAATCCCAGATTCGTAGAATCCCAGATTCGTAGAATCCCAGATTCGTAGAATCCCAGATTCGTAGAATCCCAGATTCGTAGAATCCCAGATTCGTAGAATCCCAGATTCGTAGAATCCCAGATTCGTAGAATCCCAGATTCGTAGAATCCCAGATTCGTAGAATCCCAGATTCGTAGAATCCCAGATTCGTAGAATCCCAGATTCGTAGAATCCCAGATTCGTAGAATCCCAGATTCGTAGAATCCCAGATTCGTAGAATCCCAGATTCGTAGAATCCCAGATTCGTAGAATCCCAGATTCGTAGAATCCCAGATTCGTAGAATCCCAGATGCTTTTCAATGGCAATGGTCTCTTTCTGCACTTAGATAAATGAGCTTAGGAAATATGATAAATCAGTCCTAGAAAGAGATATATAGGTAATTGTAATATATAGGTAATATATAAGTACCACAAATGATGACTTCCCGACCATGTGAAGGCACTCATAGTAATACAAAATCTATTCTATTGAGGAAGGAATTGTATATTTTATGACAGCCAGATCAACAAACTGGAACACACCGCGTTATGTAGAAACTGTCATAATTAGCTCAGACTGTGCGCAGAAGATAAAAGCGAGCCGTCCGTTCTGCTGAAGTTTAACTTCCTAAAAAAATCTCGGCGGGAGAAATGAAAATCTAGTCGCGTGCCCCTGATCAGTGAACAGTGATATATGATCTTCTGTTTTCTCAAGACTGTTTTCTATATACAACAGGAAGAACTGCTTTTGGTGCCAAGCCTAATCATCGGTCCAGGAAAATCTACAAACATACTCGACTGCGCTCACTCCAACTCTAAAGCCACATTCTTTAGCAGCCGCCAAAGTCGCGTGTCCGAGCACCTTGGAGCAGCGGGTTGATGAGGCACGCGACCCGTATTTCTACTCACGGCGTGGCTGGCCAAGGTATATTATCACTGGAGATGATTTTATACAACAAGCTGGGCTCGGGCTTTGACAGCGAGTCGGACATTTCTGTCCCAGGTGCCCGTCTCAGCCGCAATGTTTTGGTTTCGGTGCTGAGTTTAGAGACATAGGGGAAATTGGGATAAAAAAAGTGAATTATTCTCAGCTTACAACAATATCACTGGCAATAACTGTGGAAAACACAGTCTTGTTTGAGCCGGGGGGGCTGCGTCAACAATAGATTTCAGGGGCATTGGGGTGGACTCAGTATTTCAGAGATGTTCAACAAAACTTTTCCCAATTCCCCATGGGGGCAGAGCAGCAGCTCCAGTTTCCCCCTATCTCCGTGTTCCTACTTAAAACACAGCCGCATCCGCCCCCACCCGGAGACAAGGCAGCAATCAAAGTTGGGGTAGAATTACCTATTTTGATTACATATAGAGGCCAATTTACCTTCATAGACAATTTGCAGCTGCCCAACTTGAGACTGAAGTCACTGGCGCCCCACCTCACAACAAAACTCGAGTGGTGCAGTGGTGGCGTGTTCGTTTCCACTTAGTATACTGATTTGTTGATTCAACCGGCCCGCTGCTAGTTTAATAACGCAAATATTCATAGGTAATAATGATCATTGGTTAGCAAAGATTGAATTTCCATTTAGTGAGCAGCTTTCTGAGGAAAAAAAGTGCTTCAATTATTTGGGTGATTAGCCAATTCTGGCTACTCACATATGCAAGTTTTCATACGATAGTCTCAGTCGCATTTTGTTACGAAACTCTCAGATAAGAAAAATTGCCATCAACTTTGACAATCATTTTAATTTCTTTCCTAGACTTAGTCCTAGATCTGGGTTGGTCTGACACGGGAGAGATGAAACAGGCAAGAGATGAGACAGGTAAGAGATGAGACAGATAAGAGATGAGACAGATAAGAGATGAGACAGATAAGAGATGAAACAGGTAAGAGATGAAACAGGTAAGAGATGAAACAGGTAAGAGATGAGACAGGTGAGAGATGAGACAGGTAAGAGATGAGACAGGTAAGAGATGAGACAGGTGAGAGATGAGACAGGTAAGAGATGAGACAGATAAGAGATGAGACAGATAAGAGATGAGACAGATAAGAGATGAGACAGGTAAGAGATGAGACAGGTGAGAGATGAGACAGGTAAGAGATGAGACAGGTAAGAGATGAGACAGGTGAGAGATGAGACAGGTAAGAGATGAGACAGGTAAGAGATGAGACAGGTAAGAGATGAGACAGGTGAGAGATGAGACAGATAAGAGATGAGACAGATAAGAGATGAGACAGATAAGAGATGAGACAGATAAGAGATGAGACAGGTAAGAGATGAGACAGGTGAGAGATGAGACAGGTAAGAGATGAGACAGGTAAGAGATGAGACAGGTGAGAGATGAGACAGGTAAGAGATGAGACAGGTAAGAGATCCCAGGCCTAGATTCTGATCCCATTGGTATTTCACTCCCAATCATTAGACATCCCAGACATGACAATCCAGACGGCAGTCTGGGGTAAGTCAAGACGGAATCAGAAAGCATCTTTGGCAATGGCAATGTTTCTCCTGTCTTCCAGTACCGCTCCTCTCTGCCGCTACTGGACTAGGGGGGGAGAGCAAAGATTCTCCCCGGGAGAAGGAATGAAGTCGCCGGTGGACGGGGAAATAACAGCTTTGCGACTCAGCAGCCCACAATGCCGGGGCCGGGAAGTCATTCCGGACCAATGTCATCCGAGCTTCCTTCCTTCCCATTGGTTGAGCAGGTGGAGAGTGAGTCCGGTACCCGCCACCCCGCCAAGGAAGCCTCATCAGTGGGGAGTCTGGGAGGCCAGATCGCCCAATGCTCAAGGAGTGATCAGGGTGAGCGGGTGAGAGGGGGCGGGGAGGAGGGAGGTTGGGGTTGGCGGCAGACGCGCCAAGCAACTCAAAAACATTCTCGAGGAAATCTGCCGTTAGGAAGGAAGCTCCCGCCACCTCAGCGCACCCAGCAGCCGTAGCAGTCTATCAGCAACAGTTCCCCGCCCGCTTTTTAGCAAAATATTTCAAACTTAGCTAGAGCTGCAGCAAATCTGAAAGCTAGGCATTTTCTTGGCAAAAGCATGCAGGCAATGCAGAACATTAAACAGGAAGAATACTACAGGGCCTGCTCGCTGGCAACAGCACCATTGCCTCCCGTCATGTTTCCGGGTAAGTTGCAAAATTTCATTCAATTGACTGAGATCTATTTTTTCCTTGTTTTAAAACACCAACAGACGTTTTAAACAAACACTTTTGTTTCGGTGATGCGAAGTTAATTCACTACAATTTTATTTGAAGCGACTGAGAAAAATAGGTGAAGTTTTTCTCCGCATTGCTAGTCGCCTTAGCAACAAAACCTTCAGGGCCTTGTCTCACTCATAAACAGCACCAGCAGCAGCAGCTTTTGTTGTCTTTTTGCTTGCCCCTCTAACGCACGAAAGGGAGGTATTTCGCCTCGGGGGATTTTTTAGGGAAGAATTCGTAGGGGAGAGAATTATAGGAAATCATTCAGTTCTCCCAAAAGCCACCAACAATGACGCAGTAAAGTTACTCGGGATGAAGCTGGGGCATTATGAGTCTGCATGATGGAGCCGGGGGCAGATGAGATCCGAGCCAAACTTGGCTTGCACGCGAAGGCCGACAGAGAAAAAGTTGTCGCACAGCAGAACTCAAACTTGCTCTACCCGCGCAGTTCCCCTATTGTAACTGCCCGCAGAAATTCTTCTCATCAATTTTTTTCATATTTTTGACTCTCTTCTCTCCATTTTTCCCGAGGCTGCAGCATTCAACTTTAATCTCTCCCACTCCCTAAATCCCTGATCCTCAGTGCTGGAAATCTCAGCGGGTCCCGCATCCCTGGCCCCATGATTTGTGGCCGGCCCCGCATCATTGTGTTGGGGATGGGGTGGGTTGGAAATCAGAGTACCGGGTTGAAGGACACGTGAAGTGTTAAGAGTCAAAGAGGCAGAGATTGGGAATTTGGGTCAAACAATTGCCGACCAAGACTTTTTCCGACAAAAAACTGACTGACAGACACCGACTCATTCTTGAATCATTTTTAATGATCATTATTGCCCTCTGATTCATCAAATTTGACCCACAACCTATTCGACACATTCTCGCATTTACAGACAACGCCTACTCTAAGACTAGCTGGGGTCGGCAAGGCACGCCAACGCCAGGTAAGCTCAACTCTTCACTCTTTCAGCTATATTTTCTCACCTCAGCCTTATGGCACACAAGCGCATGCTAGAGCGGAAAAAGGGTTTGATTCGCAGCCTCACAATCGAAGCGCTAAAGTAGCGAATTGTTGTAGGGTTCTGCAGAAGAAAAATACTTTAGCATAGCAACCAAATCTGCTATACAGCTGAGAACCGACTCAAAAAAGCCCAAAAGCTGTTAGAATGCGCCGTCCGAAAAAGATCACGCCATTTCCGGCGCCAATATTTTCATGGTTTTTCGAAAAATGCAAAGCCCCTTAAACTTTCGTCTCCATGGCGACGCTAGGATACGGCAGCAGCCCGCTGGCTTCATCGCTGACGCCCTACTCGACGCAGCCGCAGAAGGACCACAGCAGCGGCGGCGGCTGCGGCGGCGGCGGCGGCGGCGGCGGCGGCGGTGGTGGCGGTGGCGGTGGCAACGCTGGAAGCCAGGCCACGCACTGGAGACCGCAGGGTGAGCGGCTGTTTAACCCCTGCTGTGCGCAATTGGGATCTGAATAGGTGTTAATGCGATACAGGACGCTATGGGATTAGGGTGATTTTTAATGGGATCTTCTTTGGATGACAGTGGCATATGACTCAACAGCAAGAATTCGATCTCCCAAAATAACGATTAGACAGCATCTAGCAAGAGTAAATTCAAGTTTACTTGAAATTTTGCGGCTGTAGACACAGATTGGGAAGGAGCGGCATATGCTGAAGAGTCCGCCCTCCCCAGCCCCAGCATCAGGCCTCCCCAACCCGCACTGAAAGTTGGCTCCGCGTCAGCAGCGCTCGGCGGGGAGTGGCGCGCAGCTCCAGCCGCTCCCCCACCCCATCCTCCCTCCGCACATCCTGCAGTCGGAGCGCCAGCAAAGAGTGAGGCAACTGCTTTGGAGTGCGTGTTGAGAACTGTCGAGTGGCCATTGCGAGGCTCATAACTGCAGGTTAAACGCTCGGGGGGGCTCTTGATGCGCCGGCGGGGGGTCCAGACTATGCCGTTGGGATCAGGCAAAACAGAGATTCTGGAGTCCCTGAGTCCTGAGCTGATATTGTGGCAGATTTTTTGTCCACCTAAGAGGACCCCTCACCTGTCCTCAACCTGCTGTGCTGTCTGATCCCAGGAAGGACAGATTTAGGGAAATTTTTTGATATTTTTTCCATGGCGTGGAATCTCCACCGAGCTAAGTGAAGCACCGCAAGGCACGCAATTAAGTTAATCACAAAAATCTGCTCTGCTCTCCCCCGCTGTGGTCAAACTTTGTTCCCCCAACAAACAACATTGCTGTGTAGGAGGGGAGACAGGATTGAGGAGACTAACGAGAATTGCGAATCAAGATAAATTGACCCGCCATGCTGCTAGAAGAAGCAAAAGAAGATCTCCTCCTGTCAACAATGAACAATCAATCTATATAAGCTCTGATCCCAATCTTTGAGTCTGACAGCTCGACCAGCCCAAAACTAGCCGCTCGCTGCAGGACCTGGAAAAGCAACTCTGCTTGACGGCCTTCGAATATTGGTCTGGCCCGAGCATTGGATCGGCCAAACCACCCACCCCCCTAATCTGGGCCTCGAATCTTGCGACAAAAACATGAAAAATTCATTAACAATCCCTGACTGACCGGCGGTGGCAAAAAATATTCGGGCCCCTATATAACTCGAGTCCTTCGTGCCACTGACGTCTCACCCGAAATTGACTTAGAGCCTCCGAGTCATCTTCGATTGCACCCCCATCCATCCATCCTAATTGTATGTAGAAATTATTCTTTAGTTTTCCATTTAGATAGCTAATTTTGAATTGTTTATTTTCTTTGATTTCTTTCACGGACTAAATTGGTTGTTTGGTTGGTTATGCTTTTAACGGCGGAATAGAAATGAAACAATGACTTGAAGAATTGAAGAATATATGAGAAAGGCCAACTAAGGAATATAGCATGCGTGTAATCGATGAGACGGAAGTTTAGAAATGGTGGGCGCTCTGCTCCCGATTCTCCCGATTCTCCCATTCTTCCCAGCTCCCAGCGCCTCACGCGGTTTGTATCCATGGCGAAGAACAAAAAAATATTTTAATTGACACCCAGCGGGGAGGGGCTGCATGGGGAGGGGCTGTCCCATCAGCCCATTGTGGGCCCGCCTATATTTGAATTCCAGCAGGGCCGAAACACACACACACAAATTATATCTCAGAATTGCTTTTAGTATGACAGCAACACAAGCAACAAAGAAGCAACATTAATTTGCGTGTCGTTATTTCACTATCTACGATTATAAGCCCCTGTGTTGCCGAGCCCGTAGCGACGGAGAGACCAGTCGGTGCAGGACAAAGTGACAGCGAAATTGAATCCTTTGTTTTTTTACTAAAGAGTGAAATGATCGTGCGTAGCTTCGGATTCCACAAGTCCTGGATGCTTTTAACTCAGACAGCGGAGCACGAGAATGTTGTTAGCAAGTGTCAACAGCACCTTGTGTGCAAGGAAGAGAGAAGCTAAGAACCTATGTCTCATGTGGTGGGCGGAGGGCATTGCGAAATCCATCGCTGTGAGGCTCTGGAGTGGGTGTTATTTTGAATTCTCGAGCATCATGCAATCCTGTGGCATCATCATATCTGCATTGGTGTCCACCTGGCGCTCCAGCCTGCGCAACAGTTCGGCGCAGTTCGTGACCTTCCCGACTGCCAGCAGAGAGCGCGTGCCACTCCAGAAGCTAAATATTTAAAAATGCGTCTTAACTTTTCAGTTAGATTTCTTTGATTTCTTGTCCTTTCGGTTTGGTTGGTTGAAATTATGAACGATTGCGACACGGCATATTTGACGTATTATATGCCGTTTACATGGCCTCATAAACATTCAATAATGAATGCGTGCCAGAGTCTTGCATGCTGCAGCTTCGGTTGAAATTTATTGCGAAAGCGGAACAGTCGACAGAATAGCAGACAATCAGCCAGTCGTAAAACAGGACATCCCGCACTGATTTGGCCTACAAAGCTTGTAATTATCGGCTATTTCACTTTCATAACTTGTGCGCCCATGCACAGAGTGCCCAGCCGAAGGCCAATAATTTCATTTTCATGGCGCATCTAGGCCACAAATGTCAGCAAAGCGGGACAGTTCTTGCTCACCTGGCCATCTATTGTAGGGTTGCAGGAGAGTGAGGCCGGAGTAGCACTAAATTTTATTTCATCCTTCACTCCGCTCTCCTCTGACCCCTTAATTGACGACTGGGAGACAGAGAGATTGGGAGACTCTGATTTTGGGATGTGAGTCTGGGCTGTACACTATAACTATACATATATATATATAAATATGGCTTATTGCCTTAGCTTTAATGTTCTGTGTGCTGGGGAGACACAACTGCACAGCCTCGAGGGTTGGGTGTCCAGTGATTTCTCTTGCCATTCAGCAGCCGCCCCAGCCGCGGCCGAGTCCCGTCGGCCTCCTCCGCGAGAGCTGCAGTCGCATCCGCAGAAAACTTGGCAAACAGCGGTGGAGGCGGCCAGGTCGTTCGGCCTCAGCTGCTGCTGGGAGCGCGTGTTGACCCAGCGCAAGATGCCCGCCCGCAGTCAGGCAGACTTTGTTAGACAGAGCAAATTTCTGATTTCCACCCCACCACCTCAGTTCTCGCTTCTTTTTCTGCCTATATGCCTGGCAGTGTCGCCCAGATTTTGTCTTCCTGCTGCTCACTTGATCTCATTGCCTGGCCTCTCATCCTTATGCCCGCCACTCCACCCCGCTGCTCAAGGAGGGGAGGAGACTCGGGCCTGCGGAGCTCGGGTGGATTCGCTTCCGTCGCATGCGCGGCTTCCGCCAAAGACAGACTTCCATGGATGTTGCTTTCTTCAACAAGCAAACTCCCTCCATTGTTGGCTTTGTTGAGTTCAGTTTTTCTTCTGTTGATCTTAACTCTCTCTCTCCGGGGCAAAAAGATCGCAGCCTTTTTTGTTTTACCTGGCTCCTCTTATTTCCGTTATTTCGGTTACGCTGTGTGTGTGCTCTTGGCAATACAAGACTGTATCGAAAATGGATTGTGTCATGCGGCAAGAAGGCAAAGCCATCTCAGTGCAGCTGCTGGCGCAAGCTATTTAGGGCTATCAGGCTTTTAATTAGACATAAGAATTCACCTTTATTGCCGATAATCAGATCTGATTGAGATAGTTGAATGCGGGCAAAGGGCATTGCATAATTTCTGATGTACCCAAATCAATTAGTGGTTAACGCGTCCCAGGAAAAATTATAAAACACAATATTGGACATTTTCTAAAGCACTCAAGTTCTGCGGGTCGACCAGCGGGCCATAATTGAAGGATTTTTTTCTCTGAAATTTCGCCCCTATGCAGGCTCCGGTCAGATTCAGCTGTGGCAGTTCCTACTCGAGCTGCTGTCTGACAGCCGCAACTCCAGCTGCATCATCTGGGAGGGCACCAACGGCGAATTCAAGCTGTCCGACCCGGATGAAGTGGCCAGACGCTGGGGCGAGCGCAAGTCCAAGCCGAACATGAACTACGACAAGCTCAGCCGGGCCCTGCGCTACTACTACGACAAGAACATCATGTCGAAGGTGCACGGCAAGCGCTACGCCTACAAGTTCGACTTTGCCGGCCTGGCTCAGGCGATGCAGCCCGCCACAGCCGACCCGGCCGCCTACAAGTACCAGTACCAGCAGGACCTGCTGAGCTCCGGCTACTTCACCGCGGCCAACTCCAAGTTCAATCTGATGAACGCACAGATGCACAGCGCGGTTGCTATGGCCGGCCCGCCGGCTGGCAACGGCCTGTTCCAAGCCTCAGCCGGGCATCATCACTACTGGAGCTCGCAGCCAAGCAGCGCCTCGATCTATCCCAACATCCCGCCGCCGCCGCCCCCGCCGCCTGGCCCCGGCTCCTTGTACTCAAACATGCCCAGCCACACCGCAGCCGCTTCTCACCTGAGCAGTGCGCACTATTACAATTGAAGAGCGCTGAGTAGATAGTGTACTCAACGATGAACCAACTGAGCTGGGTTGACTTTGAGCTCGGACAGATAATGGCTAGCGGAGATTGGCATTCTTTTTGCTCTATTTTAGTCAGCTATTAACATTGTTTCTGTTGAAATAGTTGAATAAGGTAACGAAGAGCCTATAGTCTAGGATTTCTATAATATTATTTAGTTTTGTTCACGCGCGCACGACAATTGATTGATGTTAACTATTGTGCAATTCTGTCTGTCTCTCATTGTTCAACTGACCCTCGTGTGCTTGCTTGAGTACTACAACTGGTTTTCCTGTCGTCCCTGGTAAATATAGAACCTTTTGCCTGTCTGTTTTCCGTGTATCTCAACCGGGTTTCATAATTTGTTCAAGTCGGAATGATTCCCCATTGACAATCAATTGTTTTTGGCTAAATTGTTATTACAAAAAAGTGATTCAGTCACCAATATTGGGAAATTCGTAGGCTGATACCAGCGTATAGACGATGCACTTCAGCACAGATGAAATTTTGTGATACACGAAACTTTTCTTGTCTGCTCGTCGGTCAATTGTTAATACATTTGTTTCCGAATCCCATGCAACCCAATTTTCCGATAAGTTTGTTCCTGTTTGTACTCTATACCTGACTAGGAGCGGAGAATTGTGAATTTTGGGCTCGAACAGCTTGAGTTTGCTTGTAAATACTTTGCGGAGCTGTTCCGTGGCTCCTTCGATGAATAAATTTATACATGTGTTTAAATATATTTGTTACCATAGCTTAAGTGTGCATTATGCAGTACTGGTAGTGAAACAAATATACTAAAAGTCGCTGGAAATTTCGGGACGGCCCAGACCTTTGCTTGCGCCTCCCAACTTCATAGCAAAAATCTGACTTCAAAAGCTTTCAAAAGCGATTTTGACCGAGTTATTTCATTCGTATATATGAGCGTATAGTGTAAATAGCGCATATAAGTTGGTTATGTTGGTTTGTGATGACCCTGGTGTGTGACATCTCTGGTGTGTGACGTCTCTGGTGTGTGTCGTCTCTGGTGTGTGACGTCTCTGGTGTGTGACGTCTCTGGTGTGTGTCGTCTCTGGTGTGTGACGTCTCTGGTGTGTGACGTCTCTGATGTGTGACATCTCTGATGTGTGACATCTCTGATGTGTGACGTCTCTGGTGTGTGACGTCTCTGGTGTGTGACGTCTCTGGTGTGTGACGTCTCTGGTGTGTGACATCTCTGGTGTGTGACGTCTCTGGTGTGTGACGTCTCTGGTGTGTGACGTCTCTGGTGTGTGACATCTCTGGTGTGTGACGTCTCTGGTGTGTGACGTCTCTGGTGTGTGACGTCTCTGGTGTGTGACGTCTCTGGTGTGTGACATCTCTGGTGTGTGACGTCTCTGGTGTGTGACATCTCTGATGTGTGACGTCTCTGGTGTGTGACGTCTCTGGTGTGTGACATCTCTGGTGTGTGACGTCTCTGGTGTGTGATGTCTCTGGTTTGTGATGTTTATGGTTTGTGACGTCTCTGGTGTGTGATGTCTCTGGTTTGTGATGTTTATGGTTTGTTTTGTTTATGGTTTGTGATGTCTCTGGTTTGTGATGTCTCTGGTTTGTGATGTCTCTGGTTTGTGATGTCTCTGGTTTGTGATGTCTCTGGTTTGTGATGTCTCTGGTTTGTGATGTCTCTGGTTTGTGATGTCTCTGGTTTGTGATGTCTCTGGTTTGTGATGTCTCTGGTTTGTGATGTCTCTGGTTTGTGATGTCTCTGGTTTGTGATGTCTCTGGTTTGTGATGTCTCTGGTTTGTGATGTCTCTGGTTTGTGATGTCTCTGGTTTGTGATGTCTCTGGTTTGTGATGTCTCTGGTTTGTGATGTCTTTGTCCGTAGTTCGGGCATATCACTGCCTTCTCAGCCTCCAAACTCTGTTGCCAGCCATGTCAAGCCTGAACACAGAGGCTGCTATACAATCCACTCATCAGGGAGGCGAGCGTGTTAACGCTAATTCCCTAACGAAACCATGGCACCGACAGGTGACTCTCGCGTCCTCTCAACCTATGATCCCATCCTAGGGAGCGGTAGAGAGAGTTCAAGATCCACAGGCCAAGCCCCTGCTCCGTGCAGCGAAAAATAAGTGTCTTTATCTCGAATAGACGCCACTGTTGCACCTGTTGCCAGCCAGCTAAGCATGTCCTGGAAGCTGTGCCACCTTTGCACGAGCTTTTTTTGCGGCCAGGAGGGCGACGAAGTGACAGGGGAGTGCGGTGAGACTGCTCGGCAGCTCTTCAACTGTCTTTAACAGAATTACGCTGCCTGAGCTAATTACTCTAGAGCAGCTCCCAAATTATCCCCAGCCCAGTTGACTCCCAAGAGTCTCTCTTACCCCAGCCTTTCTCCTCGCTGCTTTTGGCCAAGATTGAATTGCCATTTTCCACACCGTCAGCAAGGCGTTTCCTGAATCTTTCGGTAGAAAAATTTTGAAACAAAACCACTTTGCGCAGCGGCGTGTGGGCGCGCGCGCGCGTTCGAGTTTGTGAACAATGAGACTGCTCAAAATTTCAACGCGATTAATTCGATAGCGATACAAGTGGATAGCATTTTAAATGTCTGAGCCTCCCAAAGGGACTGGTTTCCGATCTTTGCTTAATTCCCAGGTTCTGTGTCTGCTTTTGAATTAGCCCAAATCCTTACTTCCTTCATGTCTTTATTTAGCTCAATCAATATCATCCTATCAATCTTTCACTGTCTCTATCAATATACCCATGTATAGTATATACCTATGATCCCTATCAATCTTCCCTGTCCCTATCAATATTCCACTACCCCTATCCATATTCGACTGCCTTTATCAATCTTCCCCTGCCCCTATCAATCTTCCACTGTCCCTATCAATCTTCCCTGTCCCTATTAATATTCCACTACCCCTATCAATATTCCACTGTCCCTATCAATCTTCCCTGTCCCTATCAATCTTCCCCTGTCTTTATCAATCTTCCCCTGCCCCTATCAATCGTCCACTGTCACTATCAATCTTCCCTGTCCCTATCAATATTCCACTGCCCCTATCAATCTTCCCTGTCTCTATCAACCTTCCCTGTCTCTATCAATATTCCACTACCCCTATCAATATTCCCTGTCTCTATCAATCTTCCCTGTCTCTATCAATATTCCACTACCCCTATCAATATTCCACTGCCCCTATCAATCTTCCCTGTCCCTATCAATCTTCCCCTGTCCCTATCAATCTTCCCCTGTCCCTATCAATCTTCCCTGTCCCTATCAATCTTCCCTGTCCCTATCAACCGTCTCTTATCTCTGTTATCTTTGCTCTATCCTCACCTAGTTTCTGTATTATATTTTTTGAATATCCGTAAATTAATTTTTTCTACACACTCTACACACGCTTTAACTTATTTTTTATTATTTCGATTCCACAGAAAAACTACAAAAACGGTCATTCAATTGAAATGGGCTGTAAAAAACTGTACCATGAGCCAATTACAATGCTGATGCAGAAAACTTGTCTTTTGATCATCCATGCAGTTTTTTTCAGCAGACAGACAAACTTGATGAGGTGTGTGCCGGGAGCAGAAACACCCCATTGTTAAAGAGAGTTTTCAGCCAGAAAAGAATAACATCGAATTCTCCACAGAAGCAACAGATCGTTCAAAGATTTTTATATTTTTTTAAAACGCTTCTCTTCCTTCCTTTCTTCCTTTCTTCTCCGTGCCTGCCTCAGTGGCCTCTTCAACTGCTTGAAGTGGCACTGAAGCAGGCTCAAGGCTCCGGCCCTGAGTAGCATGCTCAGTCCTAACGGGTATGCGACAGTCTGCGAGTTGACCCCAACCCCATTCCGTGAAAAAGAAACAGTTAGAGAAATGCAGCCTGTTGGTGGCAGAATAGCTGCAAAAAGCTATCGGGAGATTGATCCTCTAACTCCATCGGCCACGGGGCCACTTCCGATCTAAAGCTGATGACAGTCGATTCTGTCTCTTTCAACCGGGAGTTTCTCGTATTGGCGCCTGGCGAGTGGCAATGGAATGAAATAAAATGAAAAACTGATCTAACAAAAACAAAACAGAGGCACAACAATGCGCCTAGAGCTTTCAGTCGTCCTTCGCTTTCAGACAATGGAGCAGGGCCTATTGTTGCAACTTCCAGCTATCCTTCCGGGCTTCAAAGCCTTGCCTGCCCAGTCCTGTCCGTCTTTAGGGGAGAAAACAAGTAGAAAGGAAATGAGAAGTCCGAAGTTTTCTGCAACTCACCGAACCGCCTGCAGAACCCCTTGTGCATAATTTATGCAAATCGCCCACAGCAACCGGACGCACGCGGCCCTATCGAAGTTTCCGGGGAGAATGGAACTCGTAGAGAGGGGGTCTGGCCAGTGAGCAGACAACTCCGAATGGGAAATCATTACAATAAAAATAATAACAACAATGAGGGACATTGGATACTGACGGAAGTTTGAATAAGGCGAGGAATTCAATAAAAAGCCGGCCAACCAGTCCAATGGGCAATATTTGGCTCGTGGCTATGCCAAAAATCTCCTCAGATCCTCTTTTGATCTGTCCCCACTCCTTGCCACCCGATACCTCACGGAGCCCCAGCAAAAGCGGCAGCAGACGGGTCAGTGTTTGTTTTAATCCTGGCACACGCTAAGACCTATTGCCCACTGGCTAAATAGTGAGTTAGATAAGGCTGCTCAAAGTTTCTCTCCCTAACTAGTTTTTATCGGTGCCATAGTGGGCGTGGGTTTGGGACTTTAGGGAGGCAACAGATGGGATCTGGGGATAACGGCAGCCGAAAATGCCTAGCGTGTGTGTGCCAAGCAAAACTAGGCCGTGACTAGGAGGGACACGTTCAGCTTTCGGCTAAAATCTTTATAGAAAACTGTTGCCTAGCAATGAAAGCTTGTTTGTTTTTAGAAGGAGTTGACAACCCAACATGCTGGAAACATTCGGTTAACGGATGAGTCGAATTTTGAGTTATCTAAGATCTGGTCAGCGTTGTTTCTCTATTTGTTTTTGTTTCCGTCGGCTGAAGCAGAAAGCCAGGAAATTTGGAAGCTCACCTGGAAGATCTAATTAAGAGCGGCTGGAAATCTCTGGCATCCTGTTTAGCGACACACCTGACCGTTTCCGCTAATCAGGTTTGTCTTGTTTTGCAACCGCTACCCCTAGACCAGGAAGCTGGCAAAATTGTGAAAGACAAAATTTTTCAAAGACAGGATGAAAGGAGCACAAAGCGACTCTTCATTTCCCTAGGAGCGGAAGTTTATTATCCTTGAGCTCTGATGCTGATTAACTTTCAGCAAAGGCACAGAAATAGGAAGGTCCTTGAGTTCTGTGCTCAGCCGGGTGACTTATCGGTGTAATTAAGCGTGGAGACAAGCCCAGAATAACAAGACCCACTGCGCCCGCAGCCTCACTAACCCTACCGGGTGCCAGGCCCTGCCTAATTGCCGGAGTCTAGTGAGTTACCAGGCCTCAAAAAGCAGCTCTCCGTTCTTTGACTAGGAAAAAATTGCCGCATTTCTTTTTCAAACAATTTTAGTAGATATCTTCAGAGCAATTTACTAAAGACTGAAGCAGTTTTCTGCTTTTTCTGCTGTGCAGCTCACTCGATCACGAATTAGAGCATGGATGATGCAGCCAAAGACAAATATTCGATGTTGAATATCAAGAATTTTAAGCCAAGTTTAATAGAATTTTCCGCCAGCATGATTTCTGAAAAGTGTGTCTCCCCAAAGCTCGTGATGCAGGCGGCGCTGACGGGGCGTGGAGTAGCATTGATGAGGATGGAACTGGCCTGGGGCATTCCGAGCACTCGGGAGGCTGTACGGGATTTCACGATACTGTATTTGTGTGGAATGCTCCTCTTATAGATTGCGGGGCGCAGAGACTGTAGGTGAGGTCAGTTTGGTGACACGTGCCGCGCCCCAGTTAGGGAATGAGGCTCGGCCGTAATTCCAGGCCGCCTCCGTAATTAATACTTGAAAACTGCTTATTATATTAAAAGCTTGCGCTGAGAGCCATTGGCCATTGCCGCCTTTAAAACTGCAACTTAGACTATACGAGTTTAGTGGCCATCTCACCTCCATTCGCCTACTTCATCATTTGAAGCTCTGCTCAGTTGTCCCCCGAAATGTCCAGCAGCCAAACTGATGGATCCCAATGGCGTTGAGCTGTGCTCAAAAACCTACGAGTGACTTTCAGAAGTAGCCCTCTTCAACACCTAATGGGACTCGATGACGGCGAGGGCGAGAGTGCTGAAGAGCTGCGGGAGTGGAGCTGGCTGGGACAGACAGGCTATGATGTGAAACAATGAATTCACGATGCGGTCAAAAAATTAATTTCAAGACTTCCAGCAGGGTTTTTAGAATTCGACATCAACCCAGGAGATGCGTTTGTGGCGGCTGATTTTTTTTATAGAGAGCAAGATCTTCTCACCCAGTCCTAAAAAATTCATTGTACGAGCTATTTTAGTCTCAAAACACAAAAACACGATAGAATGCTTTATTCGTCTTTTTTGCCGACAGAAAAACAACTTAGTTTTTAAAAGCCTTCAATCGACGAAACTTTTTCTTTTAAAAAAATCTTCCTGAATTCATCTTTCTCGACAGCATTGTTGACAAAAGATAGAAATCCTACTGACAATATCTGATGCTGATTTCCGACAGGTTTCGAGGGCGCAGAATTTCCGGATTTTTTAACGACAACCTTGTCACGGAGAATCACGAGACGGCTTTCCGTCAAGACAAGTATGAAGACACTTTGATCTGCGAAAACTCGCTGCGATTCCTTATTCTGATACGGGGTTAGACCATTTTTGGCGGCTTGTAAATTGAGGAAATTTAATTTTGCAATTTCATCAACTCAGGTGTCAGAAAAAAACTGAAAAGCTGACAACCTGATTTGCATTTCCTCTTCAGTCACTAATCCCTGGAGATCCTATCTGCAATGTCTGGCAAAAGGCATATAGCACATTGTGCTCCATGCAGTTCTGGAACACAATGCAATGCGAATGACGTGTTAGGCAAGTGCTTGGACAAATTTTCTCCACTCCTCGTCTCCCAATTGCCTGTATTTCTTTATGTCTGTTTCCCAGGTCGGGGCTTATACCTGCGTATGAATACGAGTATATAACTATTATTTTTAGCGTGCGGCACTGCAATCAGCGCTCCTCTCTCTGCCTCTACCTCCTCCTACAGCTATGCGAGCTGGGATCAGAGCTTGGGGGTTGAGTTTAGCCTCCATAACTCTATCCCAGAGGTGGCCTAAAAAGCAAGCAAATCCTGCAGCTAAGCTTTAACTATCCAGTCAACCTGGGCTATATTCTGACTAGCGATCATCCCTCATCCTACCTGCACCAGATCATCTCATCTGGGCCTTCTGCTGCTGAGCAGAAGCAGAAGCGGGCAGGCTCTATGGGGGTGCAGGGCCGCCCCAGTCAAGTGTCCATTAGGGGACAAGGGGGGCCGAGCTGTGGCCGATCGAAAATTGGCCGACTTTATACCATAAAGCACAGTGGCGCACTCACAGTCCCATATATGAAAATAATAAATGAAACTGTGCAGCAGCAGCAGCAGCAGCAGCAGCAGAAATCAATGCCCCGCCGCCTCACCCCCCAGTGCAGTCATTCCCAAATCACAGCCAGACACAAATCCACACATTTGCTCAAGGTGAGTAGAATCGACCCCTGCTCACCTTGTTCACCTATCGATGTGAGTCTTTTTTATTCCGTTTTTTGTAGAATTATTTTTCGCCATATTCGAGAACCAGAAATCCTCATAGCTCAATCTGGGATCATTAGTTTCTTTTCCCTTTATCTCCTAAAAAATATCTGAATGATTGATGCCAACTGCTGCTGCAAAAAAGATAATGTTCTCAATAGCTAATAAAGCAAGGTGCTATATAGTTGATTGTTATTTAGAGACCAACAGTGACTCGTGACAATAAGCCAGTGCCTGCCAGCCAAAAGCCAACAACACTCAGCGAACTCTGCGGCGAATTTATTCTACTAGCGCGGCTGCCGCTGGTTGACATTAATTCACTGTGACGGGCAGCACGGACAGCCAACTGAATTGCGTGACCCACTCGCTGCCTATATAGGTATGGGGGCAGGTACAGGATGGACAGACAGAGAGAGTGGTGGCAGCAAATAAGAAAAGGGACAGTGGGTCACGCACCAAAAGCAGGAGACTGTGCCCCACCCCTACTCTTTCATCAATCACTTGCCACTTGCAACCACGCACGCACGCTCAAAATCATTTTTGTGGCCAAACTGGCGAGCGCTTTTTGAACAAATTTCTACATGCGAACTGGGATGGATGAAGCTGGGAGACAGGGAACAAAAGTGACTAATCCTAAGCAAACTTTCACTATGGGATGCTGCAATGCTTGATGGAGTATGTGTTGGGCTGAGTCTACATTCTCTATACAGTCTATAGTGTCAATATTGTTTCCTTAGATAATCGTATTCTCAAGCTCAAAAGTTAATGTATTTGCGTTAAAAAAATTAATAAATCACTATTGAAAAAACTATTATTTTGTGGAATCTTCAATATACTACTTATAAGCAGTGCCTTTCTAATATCAGAAAACGAAATGCAGCTATCTGGCTCAAAAGCAGACTCTTGTCAATCACCGAATGGATTCGTCTGTGGACACATGGGGTTGTCAGTCGCTGCAGGGAGTTGGGAGTCGCCACATAATTTTGACAGTGGATACTTCAATCTGTCGGTGGACACATATATCTGTCGGTGGACACATCCTGATACAGTGGACACATCTATCTCTCAGTGGACACATCCTGATACAGTGGAACATCCTGATACAGTGGACACATCCTGATACAGTGGACACATCTATCTGTCAGTGGACACATCTATCTGTCAGTGGACACATCTATCTGTCAGTGGACACATCTATCTGTCAGTGGACACATCTATCTGTCAGTGGACACATCTATCTGTCAGTGGACACATCTATCTGTCAGTGGACACATCTATCTGTCAGTGGACACATCTATCTGTCAGTGGACACATCCTGATACAGTGGACACATCTATCTCTCAGTGGACACACCCTGATACAGTGGACACATCTATCTGTCAGTGGACACATCTATCTGTCAGTGGACACATCTATCTGTCAGTGGACACATCTATCTGTCAGTGGACACATCTATCTGTCAGTGGACACATCCTGATACAGTGGACACATCTATCTGTCAGTGGACACATCCTGATACAGTGGACACATCTATCTGTCAGTGGACACATCCTGATACAGTGGACACATCTATCTGTCAGTGAGCACATCTATTTGCCAGTGGACAAATATATTTGTCATTGGACACATTTATTTGTCATTGGACACATTTATTTGTCAGGGGACACAATTATTTGTCAGTGGACACAATTATTTGTCAGTGGACACAAATTATTTTTCAGTGAGTTTTGAACTTACAGGCCGTCCGCTGACACAACGCCGTTTAGAGACATGATCATCTCAAAAACCGAAAGTCTAATAAAAGTTTTTTATAGAACTGGAAAAATCTTTAAATCTTATGTGGGAATTTACACGATTGGTATACGAGCCTAGTAGAGAATGGCTTGAAGAATAGTTTGAGACAAAAACATAGGTGCCCTAATAGACATTCTCCATAGAGTTTTATGGTTTCTTGGCGCCTCTTGGCCATAGACAGTAGTCATAGGGCTCAGCAATTAATTATTGGTGCTCGCCCCAAATGTCTATGGCCCAAAGTCTACGGGTAGTTAAGCAAGAAAGAGATAGCTAGCCATGGCCATAGACATTCAAGGCGTGCAACAATCGGCCTTCATTAGTACTTCTCACAAACATCCCTCCAAAATGATACGACGAAAGCGAGAAGAATAGCTGAAATGATTAGTCTCTGGGTTAAACCATCTGTAGAAGAGCCGTTTTTATGGAGCAAAAACACCGACTTCTCAGCTTGTCTCTGTCTCTCAATCCACTTCTCTCCTTTTCTGTCTATCAACTTAGAGAGGAGGGAGTAGAGGAAGGCGCGGGTTTCCCCGCATATTTCCCAGAACTTCCTACTTGGTATGCGGCGGCGGGGGCCGCCAAGGGGGGGGAGGTGCCGCCTTCTCTGAGGAAAATTCGACCCAGAGCAGCAGCAGCAGCAGCAGCCACTCGCCTTGGCCGTTGATTCGGTTAGGAGCGTCCCGGGACCGCCTCACAATGACGCGATCATTAGCCGCATCAATGGGCTCAGAAATCAAGCTGGCGACTCTACCCCCTAATCAGCGAGACCACGAAGATCTGGCACCCGCCCGTGGGTATTGAGTTATCCCGCTTGGCGAGGCAAGCCAGGTTAGGGAAATCTTGTTGACCCGACAGGCCCGGGCGTTAATTGCGGGGTGTCTCCCTAATGTGATTTACATAAACAGGGCGCTGCTGGGCTCGCAGTTACGGGCAGCGAATTTCAATGCCAACTCATCTGTGTCGGCATGTAAATTTAGTTCGCAAATCACATCAAATGCCTCACTACCTGTATAAAATGGCGCGGCACTCCAGAGCCAGCCACCTTCTTCCTTCCCCTTCCCAGTCCGGACGGCAACCCCCCAAAATCCTGAGCTATCTGTCAAGCCGTCAGCCCACACACTCGCTCCGCTGCTATCTAGTGGCGTCTGTTCCACGTCTTTAAGTAGCGGCTCATCTGCCGAGAGACTCAGAGCGAATTCTTCAGCGGCAGTTGGCGCCGATCTAACAGAGTCAAGCATGGAGTTCAACTACTACTGGAGGGATAGTCACAGTGAGTGCTCGATAGTTATTATTTGTGTATTAATTCAACTGCCTCATGATCTTTTGCGCCCATTGTATTTCAGTGGTTGATCCGTACCATATTCTGGGACCTTTGGCCAAAAAGCTTGCAACAGCAGGTAAGCATATGCTTGTTCTAATCGAGGGAGCGGTGGGAGCGGAATAAGCGGAGAGAGCGGAGGAACCGGAGAGAGCGGAGAGAGCGGAGAGAGCGGAGGAACCGGAGAGAGCGGAGGAAGCGGAGAGAGCGGAGGAAGCGAAGAGAGCGGAGGAAGCGAAGAGAGCGGAGGAAGCGAAGAGAGCGGAGGAAGCGGAGAGAGCGGAGGAAGCGAAGAGAGCGGAGAAAGCGGAAGAAGCAGAGAGAGCGGAGGAAGCGGAGAGAGCGGAGGAAGCGGAGAGAGCGGAGAGAGTGGAAGAAGCGGAGAGAGCGGAGAGAGCGGAGGAAACGGAGAGAGCGGAGAGAGCGGAGGAACCGGAGAGAGCTGAGGAAGCGGAGGAAGCGGAGAGAGCGGAGAGAGCGGAGGAAGTGGAGAGAGCGGAGGAAGCGGAGAGAGCGGAGAGAGTGGAAGAAGCGGAGAGAGCCGAGAGAGCGGAGGAAACGGAGAGAGCGGAGAGAGCGGAGGAACCGGAGAGAGCTGAGGAAGCGGAGGAAGCGGAGAGAGCGGAGAGAACGGAGGAAGCGGAGAGAGCGGAGAGAGTGGAAGAAGCGGAGAGAGCCGAGAGAGCGGAGGAAACGGAGAGAGCGGAGAGAGCGGAGGAACCGGAGAGAGCTGAGGAAGCGGAGGAAGCGGAGAGAGCGGAGAGAACGGAGGAAGCGGAGAGATGATGGAAGGAAGATAGAAGGGAAATCTAACCAGTTTTCGCTCGTCTCGCAGGTTCTGGCCAAGTGCAGCTGTGGCAGTTCCTACTGGAGCTGCTATCGGACAGCGGCCAAAGCAAGATCATCGCCTGGGAGAGTCCTAACGGCGAATTCAAAATCGTCGACCCCGAGGAGGTGGCCCGCAAGTGGGGCGCCCGCAAGTCCAAGCCGAACATGAACTACGACAAGCTCAGCCGGGCCCTGCGCTACTACTACGACAAGAACATCCTCACAAAAGTGCACGGCAAGCGCTACGCCTACAGGTTCGACTTCGCGGGCCTGTTGCAGAATCTGCAGATGGCCAGCGGCCTTGAGGGCGACCTGGCCCGCTATCACCAGCAGCAGTCGGCTGCAGCCTACACAGACTGGCTGTTCGCTGCCCACAGCAGTCAGCAGCAGGCGGCGGCGTATACCACAATGGCGCACTGGTACAACCAGCAGTATTCCGGCATGGCTCCGTCAGTGCAGCCGGCTTCATCATCTTATCGATACGCAGCCGCGGCGGCTGCATCAGCCGCCGTTGTCGGTCAGAGCGGCGCCACAGCTGGCTTCGTCAAGCCGTCGTGAAGTTGAGAAAAGTTTAACATCGGAGAGCTTCTTGGAGTTGGGCTGAGTTGAACTAACAGGGAAATGGTGATGGACAGTTCAGTGGCGACAATTGGGATTATTCAAACGGGGATTTGGTCACATGGAAGCCTCTAACAATTCGGTCTTTTTGAAGTGATAAATTTTCCCAAAACTATATCCTAATAAAAAAGTTATGAAAATTTTCAATGAGTCCAAAAATTTGATTCCCTAAATTTAACTTCCCTTAATTCCAGTTCCCTAAATTTCGCTTCCCCAAATTTCAAATCCCTTTTAATCTCTAAATTTCACTTCACAAAATTTCGCTACCCTAAATTTCTATTTCTTCCCTAAATTTTAATTCCCTAAATTTCACACCTTAGATTAGACTTCTCAACTTCAACAACGTCCCAATCGGCAAGATTAATTTCAGGTGATGAAAAACTCCTAAAATGGAAAATTCACATCTTTAGTCCCCAAAATTGGTGAATCTTTTTATCGAAAAATAAATCGTTTAATCATGCTATGACAGTACTTTATTGTTATAATTTTGTACGGCATTATGTCCAATAAGTTACCCAATACATGATATCTGCACACTTTGATTTTTGACAAGGCTAATAATAGCGGTTATAAGTTAGATTATTTCATTCACTTTACACCAACAGAATCATGCACAATTTTAACAGTAGACTTTTAACTATATTAACTAGACGATTGCCCATGTACATACTCTGCTATCCTCATGCAGTGGCATTGTATAGGCTGCTCTCATTTTATCTGTATAGATTTGCTTAAAACACATAAAAATAAACACAACACAGTACACAATAAACTGGCTAAACCGTTTTACCATACGCTATCATTTGCCTTTCTTGCATTAGGCGTGCTTTAAAAAATCCACTCCAGGCTCACCATTCCAACCTCACCCAATCCATTCCAACCTCACCCGATCCATTCCAACCTCACCGAATCCATTCCAACCTCACCGAATCCATTCCAACCTCACCGAATCCTTTCCAACCTCACCCAATCCATTCCAACCTCACCCAATCCATTCCAACCTCATCGAATCCTTTCCAACCTCACCGAATCCTTTCCAACCTCACCGAATCCATTCCAACCTCACCGAATCCATTCCAACCTCACCCAATCCATTCCAACCTCACCGAATCCATTCCAACCTCACCGAATCCATTCCAACCTCACCCAATCCATTCCAACCTCACCGAATCCATTCCAACCTCACCCAATCCATTCCAACCTCACCGAATCCTTTCCAACCTCACCGAATCCATTCCAACCTCACCCAATCCATTCCAACCTCACCCAATCCATTCCAACCTCACCGAATCCTTTCCAACCTCACCGAATCCTTTCCAACCTCACCGAATCCATTCCAACCTCACCGAATCCATTCCAACCTCACCCAATCCATTCCAACCTCACCGAATCCTTTCCAACCTCACCGAATCCATTCCAACCTCACCCAATCCATTCCAACCTCACCGAATCCATTCCAACCTCACCCAATCCATTCCAACCTCACCCAATCCATTCCAACCTCACCCAATCCTTTCCAACTTCACCTGATCCATTCCAACCTCACCGAATCCATTCCAACCTCACCGAATCCTTTCCAACCTCACCGAATCCATTCCAACCTCACCCAATCCATTCCAACCTCACCGAATCCATTCCAACCTCACCCAATCCATTCCAACCTCACCGAATCCATTCCAACCTCACCGAATCCTTTCCAACCTCTTCGAATCCATTCCAACCCTTATCCAGTCCGTTCCAACTTCACCTAATCCATTCCAACCTCACCCAGTCCATTCCAACCTCACCCAGTCCATTCTAACTTCACTCAGTCCATTCCAACCTCACCCAGTCCATTCCAACCTCACCCAGTCCATTCCAACCTCACCCAATCCATTCCAACCTCACCGAATCCTTTCCAACCTCACCGAATACATTCCAACTTCACCCAATCCATTCCAACCTCACCGAATACATTCCAACCTCACCGAAAACATTCCAACTTCACCCAATCCATTGAAACTTCACCCAATCCATTCCAACCTCACCGAATACATTCCAACCTCACTCAATCCATTCCAACCTCACCCAATCCATTCCAACCTCACCGAATACATTCCAACCTCACCGAAAACATTCCAACTTCACCCAATCCATTGAAACTTCACCCAATCCATTCCAACCTCACCGAATACATTCCAACCTCACTCAATCCATTCCAACCTCACCCAATCCATTGAAACTTCACCCAATCCATTCCAATGTCACCCAATACAAATTTTTAACTCTGCTTGCAAGTATTATATTAAACAGAACGAGTGGGAAAATGGCATTGATAGCAATACTACTTGCAGTAAGCTTATTTGATGCATTATTTTTTTATCTCGAAAAAAATCAATTGAATGATCAGTTAAGGATTATTTAACTTCGCGTTCGGATTCGAAAGCTTTGTTGCGACTTCTGCAGATGCAAAATAAAATGTTTACTTATTATTACCATAGACTATATTTTTGTTCATCAACTTGAACTCCTTCACCAAAGGACTCTCACGCAGGTACAAGCGACAACATGTAATTATTTGTAATATATAAAAGACAACTCATCGTATTGACATCAAACCCAATTCAAACATGGCCAGAAATGTTTCTGTAGAATACTAATCACTAATTGTGAATGTTTGCACAGAATTCTCTTCAAGCTGTTTTTATAATCAAATACAATTCAACAGGATTTAATACGACTAATATAATATTTACAGTGAAACTTTGCCAATGAAATATTGTTAATCAATAATAAACAGATTTAACAGTTAAAACCTAAAACAAACATCGAATGTGTAATAACAAAGCGATAATAGATCTAGATAAATCCATGAGTAATTGAACAGTTGAACAGACAGGCTGCTCTAAATTACAGAACAATCATGGGACCCAATAAATCAATATAAAATTAATCTACATGGATACAAAAATCTAGGGATGACAGGAGCCGCTATGGGATACTAACAGAGATTGGGTAGTAATACTGCTATTCACAATTTTTTACGATTACGATAAGAGAATAACATTCAGTGAGACATGGACGCCCAGAAGACTGAGATAGACACATGAGCGTGAGTGGCAGAGCGGTCTAACGCGTTTGCCTCTCGCACCAAGCTCCCTGAGCTCGATTCCGCGGCGAGGCCACATTCATTTGGGGCGCAGCCGCGGAGAAAAGGCTTGGGGGCTTGTCGTGCAATTTACGCCCTTGAGGGCCAACCTCCAAGGCACAGTGAGAGTGTACACTGCCTGACGATGAGAAAGTCAGGGCAGATGTACACACCTGTGTGAGCATGTGCCTGCGTACAGTATCTGTGTTCATGTGTGCTCAGGAGTCAGCGAAATGGGCAGAAGTGCCTCCTCGGTGGCTGCGGGTCTAGTGTCACCAAATGATGCGCCATTGCCCGCAGCCCTCCTGCAATTATTATTATTGTTATATTATAAATACTTAGTAGACACTCAGAAGAATGATAGACAGAAAAAATCTAGAGTGGAAATCTATTGTAAAAATAGCCATAGCAATAGTTTGATTGCACAATGAAGACCAAAGCAGCATAATGTGGAGCATTATAACAAAACAAAATAAAATATAATTGCAGTTTTTCTCATTTTCAGTTCACGAAAGTTAGATTTAACACTTTAGGATCAGGGTTTATCTAATTCTTAGCACAATTAAAGTGATCTGCTCAAATGTCACGAAAATAATACGGATTTTTAAATACTCGGATCAGATATGAATTTACATTTGCAACTTCTTGGAAAATCTATAAAAAAATATTTACTTTAATAAATTGGCAATAGTTTTAGTTATTCTCTAATAGGATTGAAATAGGATAGGATCAAAATTGGTTTTAACTAAACAGGGATTGTATTGTTGAATTGAATTTTAAATAAACATGAATTCCTTTAACGGGATTTTCACCAAGTGGGGATTTCCCTAAGAAGGGATTTCCCCTAAGTAGGGACTTCCACTAAGTAGGGATTTCCACTAAGTAGGGATTTCCACTAAGTAGGGATTTCCACTAAGTAGGGATTTCCCGAAGTAGGGATTACCTTTAAGTAGAGCTTTTATCAAACAGGGATAAATTAAAATAGGGATTTCACCAAGTAGGGAATTTATCAAATAGGGATTTCACCAAGTTTTGTACATTTTCTGGTATTGAAAGGCTCCAAAAATGGCTTGGCCTCTGCAAACTAGCTGAAAACGGACACCCAGTCAGTCAGTCCTCGGCACCAGACTCTCTTTGTCCAGGAGCAGGGGCAGGTGCTGCCTCAGCCGCTGCTCCTGTGTTAGACCGGGCACCTTGGCGCACAGATAATTGACCACATCGCGCAGGTAGGTCTGCAGAGCCCGCATCCGCTTCCTGGCCACCTCCTCGCGTAGACTATTGGCCACCTTGGGCGGAAAGTAAAAGTCGGCAATGTCCGGGTAGACCTGGCAAAGCGACTGGTGCGACTCGTGGAACTGGCGATAGCGACGAAAGGCCGACCAGTCATTCACTGGCGTCTGGCAGTAGATCTGCAAGAGGGAAATAGATGTGGAATGTAGGATGGGATAAGTGGAATGTAGGATGGGATAAGTGGAATGTAGGATGGGATAAGTGGAATGTAGGATGGGATAAGTGGAATGTAGGATGGGATAAGTGGAATGTAGGATGGGATAAGTGGAATGTAGGATGGGATAAGTGGAATGTAGGATGGGATAAGTGGAATGTAGGATGGGATAAGTGGAATGTAGGATGGGATAAGTAGAATGTAGGATGGGATAAGTGGAATGTAGGATGGGATAAGTAGAATGTAGGATGGGATAAGTGGAATGTAGGATGGGATAAGTGGAATGTAGGATGGGATAAGTGGAATGTTGGATGGGGTAGGTTTCCAGCCAGCAGGGATGTCTCACCTGGTACTCGTGGTGCCTGGTTGGCCCAGCGCCGCGCCTGAAGGCGCCAACAACCCACACGTACAGCGGGTACTGAGGACACCGCGGAGTCGGGCCACGGAGGGCCTCCAGCTCGCGCTGCGCCTGCGCCAGGGACTGCTGCAGCTGGGCGGACAGCTCGGACAGGTCGGCGTGCATCTCAGCCAGCCGGGAAAGCCTCTCCTCCTTGCCCACCTCCTGGCAGAGGAGGCCGTTCTCTCTGCGGAGCTGCCCGATCTGCGACTGCAGAGCGCGGCACTGGTCCTCGGCACGACGACGCTCGGCAGCTTCGCGTTCGCGGGCGCGGCTGACGTCCAACAGTGCCTAGAATGTGACAGGAGCGATGGATAATGTGGCATGATGGATTGGGAATGTAACATGATGGATAAGGAATGTAACATGATGGATAAGGAATGTAACATGATGGATAAGGAATGTAACATGATGGATAAGGAATGTAACATGATGGATAAGGAATCTAACATGATGGATAAGGAATGTAACATGATGGATAAGGAATGTAACATGATGGATTGGGAATGAGACAGAATGGATTAGAAACTTGATTCTGAAGTATGGGGTATGAAGTATAGGATTCAATAAGTTTATTTGCATAGATTTGAAATTCTCAGAGTACAATACAATAACAAGAACAAAAGCTAGAACAGGTCGCCTACCTGTCGCAGCTCATTAACGCTGAACCAGGAAGCCGAAGACAAAGCGCTGGCTCCGTCAGCCTCCGAGCAGGCCGAGGTGTTGTAGCCGGACTCGCTGGCCACATTCGGCGCCGATGGCTGCACCGCGGAGCGGCAAGCGCTGGCACCGACGACTGCGGCAGCGCCTGATGCTGTTGCACTGGCGGCGGCGGAGACAGCGGCGGTGAAATCCATCCTGTGATTGATCGACAGCTCGCTGCCGGCGCTACTCACTGCGTCGTCGTCATCGAAGGACACGACAACCGGCCGAGGCGGCTGACGTCGCCGAGGTCCCCGGCCGGCACCGTTTGGCGCAGCGGATGCCGCGTCTTCAACGGCAACCGCCGCCACCTCGATGGCGCAGTCGTCGTCGAAGCCGACGCTGCCAAAGTCGCCGTCGCTGAAATCTGAGGCGGCGGCTGCCGGAGCCGGCGGCGACACGGCGAACAGGATACTGTTGACGCCGGCGGCCAGGTTGGGCAGAGCGGCGCACAGGTCCGGGTCGCGGACGAACGCTTCCGGTCGGTAGTGCCTGGCCAGCAGGTCCGGGTCAGCCAGGAAGGTGTGGACAAAGCGTTCCAGGCTGGACTCATTAATTTTCTCGCGCAGCCAGGCCCGGCAGCGGGCCCGGCTGTCGCCGGTGAATCTGGCGGCCTCCTCATGGCTGAGCAGTTCTCGGAGCGCCAGCCAGAAGGTCGGCTGACCGGCCTGAGCTCCGCCAACTCTGAACGTGGCGCCAATGGTTGAGGTCAGCTGGGATAGGCTAGCTTGGATACCCAGCATTGGGAGAAGCTGAAGCTGTTGCTGACTAGATGGCTGCTGAATGAGTCCATGGTTGAGAACATTCTCCCAGGCTGTAAGCAGGTTGCTCACACTGCAAGATTTGAAGATTCAGCGTTTATTTATTACAAAAAACTTGTCCATTGGGCCACCTATTGACTGCATGCAGCTGTTCAGTCCATGGACTGGGAAGCCGCCATAGCCACTTAAATTTTAACTCTCTAACCTAGCTATAACACTCTTTTAGTTATATAACTTCTCCATTCTCACCACGCCTCTGAGCTGTCTGAGGCCAATTCGCGCCGGCCACCAAAGCGTCTCTGGCAGGCCTTGACAGCAGAATGCAGCTGGGCCAATAGGCCACCCTTCACTCCACTAGATGCCAGAGCCTGGTCCATGACTGGGCCAGCTGCTTGGCTGTAGTCATTCTGGTATTCAGTCTGCAATGCCAAGATGTGCATTTATTCGTTTAGTTTAGTTTAGTTGGTTTTTTATAATATACCAGCAACATCTCTTAAGTTTATGAGGCTTTTGCATCTTTAACAGACAATTAGCATATCTTTGAATTATTTAATTAAAATATGTGTAGCATATAGTGAGTATAACTATAAAATACTTTGTACATTATCTAATAGTACAAAATAAAAATAATTTTAGAATAACTAATAAACATAACTGGTATCTCAATGAAAACTTTAATATAAAAAGGAAAATAAATTAAATAAAGGACAACAATTTGCTTTCAAACTACAACTTTAATGTTATTTGATATGATAATAATAATTTGATATTTGATATGTATATTTGATTTGATATGAGGTATTTGATATGATAATAATTTCACAAACTTAGCCAGCTCTAGATAGATTAACTAATGTACATAAAGTTGTTTCATAATGCATATTATAAAAAACATACTAGTACGAAAAACTTGCAAAGCATGTCAGTCTAAAAATATTTGGGAATCTAGCCATCATTAGCTACATAAATCTACAGTTTCATGAAGATGCAAATTTATTGGGGTATTCCAGAATCACTCTGTAATATGAATGCTGATACTGCATGAGAAACATTTTTTACTAAGTATATAAAGTATATAAATTTGTATGTTTAAATACAAATGGTGATGGTGCATGGTTACACTCACTTAAATTTCGGTATAAATTGGTACGTGAAAATAGTTTTAAGCGGACGGACCCAGGTAAATATGAAAAATATTAATAAACTGAAGCTAACTGATTTAAAAAATGTTAAAAATAATCTGAAAAAATCTGACGCAATAATCACTAATTTCATGATTAAAAACAACAACCACAGACACAATCCATAGTCGCAAAAAAACAATTAGAATCAGAAAATTTCATCAGCATTCGAAAGATAAAGGCTAAATACTTACGCAAATCGCATACAACAACTAAATCACCATCGAATGTAGTTAGCAATGTATTTCACGGAAAAACTGACACTCGAAAATATAACATTTTTCAAAGAAGTATAATAAATTCGATTCGTTAACGAAAAGAAACTATCAAACATAAAGCTTTTTTCTGAATATTTGTATGTATCATTATATGTTCAAAATTTTTGTGACTCATAGTTAAAGTAGCTAATCACATATTTAATACACTGTTTTACAATATATTATATATACATAGACCTACGAAAATATCGAATCTGCCTAAATTTATTTTGTAACTAATAGTTGTTATCACAGATAATTACATTGAAAATCTATTTTTCTTAAAAGGAGTTCCTATAAACTAGCTAGTACTTGAAGCTTGCTGTGCTGGCTATATTTAATGAAAGAAAGTGTCATTAAACTATACAGAAACATATTAATTAATGTTCTTGACAGCATGTTCAATAACCTGTTGTGTTATCTGATGAGTCAACTTGAATTCTTGATGCTTATTACGAAGAGTCTTTAAATCTGAACCATCTAACTATAATCTGTACCCCTAACTAAACTAAATTCACGTACAAAACTAAACTAAACGAATCAATTCTATACTATATCACGAATCGCTCTAACTTCCAAGGACAGAAACCAGAGTTTCAACTTATACTGCTAAGTATTGCTAGTTTTGTCTTTCCTTTTTCAGTGAAAGTAGCTCGTAGTAAATAATTTGCGCATCTTTATCTTTGTTATTTGCGTCGTGACGCAAAAAAAGAGAAACCGATGATACTGAATTTCTTCAAAGAAAACTTATTTAAAAGGTTTCATAAAAATTGCGCACACAAGCGAAAAACTCTAGCAATTGTGAGATTGTATCGTGAACTGCATATCCGCAGCTGTGCCTATTGCTGCTTGCTAAAGAAGCGTATTTACGGTTCTACCATGCACAGTTATATATTCCTGCAGTGTTCTATTCAAAGATTGGCCTTTAAGCCCACGAGAAGGCCGAAAACGTATAGTCTAACTATCCTTGGCTGCTCCTACAGTAAATGTAAATATCTGCACGCCCCCAATCTCCCACTGCACAGCCCTAGCCATGGGCCTTGGCTCACAAGCTATAGGTGATCGACATAGACAGGTGACGGGCATCGGTGCAGCGGGGAGGCGCACGCGCGCCCCATCCGTCCTCGACCTAGTTTTCAAGGCTAAAAAATCGTTTCCGAAATCTCCTTTCCGTCCTTCGATAGTAGTTTTCTATTCCCATCTGGTTATTTGCCTCTTACTTTTAGGCGCAAAGCCGCACACAGAACCACCAGGCAGATTTGAATCGTGGGAGGCGCATTCGCTGTTCAAAATTGTTCCAGCCAGTAGAAATGGGCTTCTACCGGGTTGTCTATATTGGATTCCTTCGGGGTCAGCTGCATAAGGAAATGCAGATGCGAGGATATCAAGGGCTCGCTTTTATCGATCGCCCTTGGAAACGCTGCAGAACCAATGAATGGATAGTCCTAGGGAAACGCAGCAAACGATGGTATTCATCACAACCTCCCCGGCACTGTAGGCCATATGAACCGTCGCCACCAGAAACAAAAAAGGCATCATAGCAACTGTGATTATTAAGATCCATCACATATCCCAGCAAATACGGAGACAGAAACGCTAGACAACCAGACTCCAAACAACAGCACACATTCAAGGGCCAGCTCTATAGTAAGCAAAATTAGTGTAGGAGATGGCGCTGGCTAGTACCAAAACTGAGCAGGAGTATCCGGAATGCAAGTTTAACGATTTCTGGGTGCGCAAGATGCGCACCTTCTATCGACAGACTGACGCCGTGGGCAATGGCTACCTCTGTCTAGACGACATGATCGAGATTTCCACGTCGATTTTGGACGCCTTTCCCAAGATGAGTACGTACAATGGTGATGCGCTAGTCAAGGCCATGATCGACTTCTGGTTCGGCTTTCTGTGCACCTCCGTGGACGAGCACCATCGCTGCAACCACCAGTTACTTGAGAACGACCTCGTTGAGAACCTGAAGAGCACGCTCAACAGCACATTAAAGGAGAAGTTCTTCGAGTCGATCGTGGAGCCAATCTTCAAGGCCGCTGACTGCGATGAAGATGGCCTTATCTCGAACCTGGAATTCAAAATGCTGATGCAGACATTCCAGGTGACTGATCGTGATTCGGACTTAATCTTTAAGATCCAGGACACTGAACGCAAAGGCAAGATGAACTTGGCTACTTTTCGGGCTACCTGGGCAAATTACTTCTTTTCGGAGGATCAAAAAACCGGTAGGAATGCTTTTCTGCCATCTTTGGACCATTCTGTTTTACGCTATTTTCATTGTAAATAGTCTAAAAACGATGACAAATAAGGTTTAGAGAATCTGGACACAGGACTTGTTGCTCGTCCTTAAAACTCAGGCCTGAAGGTGTTCGGACCACTTGTCAGCTACAAGCGCCCGGAGGATTTTGGCGTTGTCGACTGCGGTCCTTTCTGGGAGGGCAAGATGCGCTGCATGTTCCGCAGGTTGGACATCAGCGGCGAGGGTAAGATCAGCTGCCAGGACTTCATCCAGATTGCCAGGTCGCTAAGCCAGCGAGGCCATCTGGACAGGAAGAAGAGCAACGCTGTGATGCGAGCAATCCTTTCCATCTGGGTGAAGTACATCGCAATTGATAAAGATGGTACGTCAAAATCCGGCGCAATTATAGTGTACTTTTATTATAAATGGCTGTCAACAACTGGTGTGGCATTAGATACAGAGCCCAACTCCGGCATGTTCACTTCAGGCAAGCACTTTGCCTCCATCACTGAGAAGGACTTCATCAAGAACATGCGCTCTCTGATCAACGGCGAATTCAGGCACGAAATCGACCAGTTTGGCTGGACCTTCTTCAAAGCTGTGGAGACTTCAGGCGACGGCTACATCCAGCTGCAGGAGTACCGCAACATCCAGGAGGCCTGGGGAGTTTCCCGCGAGGAAGCCGACGCCTTCTACAAGGTCTTGGACATTGACAAGGTGAGATGTCAACAGGATGTCAACTTGATGATCTAGACAGGAGCCCAGCTTTTTGGCAAAGCGATTAACGCGTTTGCCTCTCGTACTAAGGCCCCTAAGCTCGATTCCGCGGCGGAGGCCACATTAATTTGGGGCCCGTGTCGTGCATTTTACGCCCGCGAGGACCAACCTCCAAGGCACAGTGAAGAAAGTCAGGGCAGATATAGACACCTGTGTGAGTGCGTGCCTGTGTACAATATCTGTGTGCATGCGTATTTGCCCAGGAGCCAACAAAATGGGCAGAATTGCCTCCTCGCTGTCTGCGGGTCTATTGTCACCAAATGATGTGCCATTGCCCGCAGCCCTTCTGCAAATATTTCATGATATCATCGACAACACGAGACTCAAATTGTGAGATACTTCACCCCATTTATCTGCTTTAGATAGAGATTGTTTTGATCTTGTAGTTCAAAATTTCTCGGCACTGGGGAAATGAAGCTATCGCAACAAAGTCGCCTATTTTATGATCTATTTGTAGTTAAATTTCCAATATTTAAGAATTTCCACACAACTAAACGGCGTTGATCAGCACTTACACCTAGCTTAGCTCCATTTTGCTCTAATTTGGCAACCAGTTTTAGGGTACCTTTATATTCAAGTGCGTAATGAAATTAATTAAAACTAGCTTCTGAGTCTTCATGGACTCTAACTAGACTTAGAAAAATAGCTTTTTTTGTTGAATTTGCCTCGCAGGACGGACGGTTGTCGTCCGATGAGTACCTGAACGCCTGGTGCGACTATTTCCTGGGCGAGGATCCGCACAGCAAGTTCCGGGCTCTGTTCGGCCCGGTGATCACCAAGCCACCGGAAGCTCGATAGAGCAGCTTGAGAAATTCTTAGAAACAGCCTTTTTAAAATAAAAAACACCGACTTAAAAAAACTGTTGGTAGCAAAAAACTCGAATACAAATCATAAGCCTGTATCCAAGGGCTTCTATCCTCGCTTTCTCGTCAGTTACTGTTTAAAGCATGGCTTGTAACAGAACGTCAGCTGTTCGCGCTACAAAAGCACGAATTGTGATTGTTATATCAAAGTTTTATCCTTTCTTCAATTCTGTAGACAATTTAACATTAGTTTTTGTGTTTGAAAAAAAGCGTTTAGTTCGTACAGCTTTGTTTCCAGAGGGTTTTGCGTCATTCTCTAACCTCTTTAGTTTTATTCTTTTTTTTGGCACCAAAATCAAAGAAATTTTCATTCTAAACGCTTTTTAGCCTGGAATTAGATGAGTGCCACTGCAGTAAAATACCTTTACCCTTGACTTGTGCTTTCCAGCTCGCCTATTGCATGCGAAATTTGTCCATATAGGCTCACATCGGATCGCAGTAATTTGTTTCAACGATTATATCTAAGTATAGCAGCCCAATATAGTTCTAATCTCAATACATATTTAGCATTTGCAAGGAAAATTTGCCTCGTGTCAGCACTGTTTGCCTGAGATAATCGGTGTTATCTCTTGTTTCGCTTTCATTTGTCTGCCAGTTTAGTAAGAAAATGCTTTGGCGCGGCTTTTGCTGACTACGCGCAAAATTCAAGCGAATATAGCGCGTACCGATCAACAGAAGATACTCCAAGATAACAGTATACCAGACGAGACTATAGCCAGTGTGCTGCTTTAGCGAACCGTTTATGGATTGCAATTTAATTTTCATATCTCTAAACTGCATGGCCAGTGATTAGTTGCTGTGCTCAATTCCTAGAGCAATTTCACTCGTATCTAATATAGTCTGAGCCAGCCAGTGCCGAGACGGCGCTAACTGGCACGACTTCGATCGAAAATTAATCTGCTTTTGAGCCGCGAGAAAATTCTAGAAAATGTGAGATAAAAACAATCTGAAGGGTAAGTTATTGGCCAATCTGTCTGGCTGTCTGAGCTGCAATGCAGGTCACAGTTGGTAATGCGAATCTTTACAACTCCTAGCGGACAACGTTAACCACCGACGGGTTCTGAGAATTTTTTTAAGTTTCTAAAGTTAAAAAATGCTTAGGAATTTTTGTAGAAGCTGGTATATGGATGATCCACCTGATGGGACTGTGCACTTTCGCAAATCTTCATAACTCTAATCAAAGGGCTTAAGACTTAACATACCTCGAATTAGGAAACTAACTCAGGCATCATACAATCAATCGATCAGCTCCACAGCTTGCGACAGAAACATTTAGAAGTATCATGTACTCGCGCGCTCTGGATGCTGATGCGTATGTATGGCCATAGACGAAAATTTCCAGCAGTACTTGCCAGTTCTTCTGCAAGATGCCCATTAGCTTGTAGTCGCTACGAGAAAGCGCATGCGAAGCTTGTCCGCTTACTTTGCATCTCAGCGGCTAATACTGACTCGGCAAGCTTCAGCTGATGGAGCAGCTACCCAAGAACAGCAGTCGCAAGAGTTCCAAATCCGACGAGACTTCGGCCAACCATGTCATCACCAAGGGCACTCTGGATACCCACATTGAAACTGCCTGCCGGCTCGATCGGGGCAGCGTACTTGGCTCACGCTTCAGGCCAGATGAGCACATTTCAATCAACTACACCCGTGTGTACTACAGCAAGTCTTTCAAGAACCAGCCACAGACTAAGGTAATAGAGAAGCCGCAGCTGATGCAGTGGCAGGGCCAGAAGTTCAAATGCCGAATCGGCATCACGCTGGAAAACTCTACACCTGACAGTGACTGGACGATCGGCTTAGCTCAGGCGTGCGACTACCTACAGCTCTCAAACCAGTTTGAGTCCTTCGGCAACTACCAGTGGGAGTTTCATCCAACCAAGAGCGGACTGCACAAGATGGTGAATGACAGCAACGGGCTGCAGTGGCCGTTTTATTCTCACGAGACCTGCCTGCTCGAGATCGCATCCGGTCGACCACTGTTCCACTGTAGCTACGAGCTGCACTTCTCAGACTTCTTCTATCCAACCATGCAATGGGGCTTGCAGCAACATAGGCGGACCAGCTGGCTCACAGATGTGAATAGGGAGCAGCACTTCAAGGTCTGGCTAATCGCAATTAAGCGGGGCAAAAACCACCAGAAGAACGGCTTCCCAATCTGCACTTACTCGCAGTTCCGCCCTGACTTGGACGAGCTGCACGTGCTGCAGGCTATGGAGTGGAAGTACAACGTTGACTTGAAGTTTGATTGCCAAATGCCGCTGGGCAAGCGGTGTAGGAGCATCAACGATGTTCAGAACGAGCAGCCAAGGGTGCTGCAGACGATCGACCCGATACCGACGTCTGCCCTGGTGCCGCCCAACTGCAACTCCTGCCAGTCGCTGATTTTCTATCCAAAGGACAAAAGCGACACTCTAGTATTGAAGGCTAAGCCTGTCGACATCGTGGTCCCCTGGGACAAGTGGCGCGAGGACATGACCATCGGCTATTCAAACGTGTCCAACTTCAACAGTCCTACTCCGAGGCCAAACCTATTCCCGTGCTTTCCCGGAGACCCTCCGCTTGCTAGCAAACTTCCGAGCATCGGCGCAGTCAGCCCGGCGCACCGCTGCTTCTCCAGCAGGTGCTCCAGCAAAAGAAAATGAGCGCCTACAAGTTAGAAAATAATTTTTCCACTTTTGTCAAACATTTCAATTGGGTTAAAAAAATAAAGAATAAAGAAACTGATATTTTTACTTTGCGTCAATGGCAGACTCGACACGTCCATCATTAAGCATTTGGTGGCGAATTAAATTACGAGAATTGAATGCTTCCTTTTCGGTGTCAATCTGATATATCATGGCCAATAAGATAGCAGCAGACAATTCTTAGTTCTGCAATCAAAACTTTTCGTTGGCTTAAATTATTAATTTTGGAAGCTAGTACGAACTTACTATAGATAGCTCGTATGTAAATAGGTGCCCAACCAATCACACAGCAACTTTGTACAACTGTGTTCAGTCCGTGGAGGGTGTGGCCGCCACACCCACCTAAGTTTCTACCGCCGCTAATCCTGATGGTAATTTCTCAGCTGGTTTGAAGTATCCTGATGGTAATTTCTCAGCTGGTTTGAAGTATCCTGATGGTAATTTCTCAGCTGGTTTGAAGTATCCTGATGGTAATTTCTCAGCTGGTTTGAAGTATCCTGATGGTAATTTTACAGCTGGTTTGAAGTATCCTGATGGTAATTTTACAGCTGGTTTGAAGTATCCTGATGGTAATTTCTCAGCTTGTTTGAAGTATCCTGATGGTAATTTCTCAGCTGGTTTGAAGTATCCTGATGGTAATTTCTCAGCTGGTTTGAAGTATCCTGATGGTAATTTCTCAGCTGGTTTGAAGTATCCTGATGGTAATTTCACAGCTGGTTTGAAGTATCCTGATGGTAATTACTCAGCTGGTTTGAAGTATCCTGATGGTAATTACTCAGCTGGTTTGAAGTATCCTGATGGTAATTACTCAGCTGGTTTGAAGTATCCTGATGGTAATTTCTCAGCTGGTTTGAAGTATCCTGATGGTAATTTTACAGCTGGTTTGAAGTATCCTGATGGTAATATCTCAGCTGGTTTGAAGTATCCTGATGGTAATTTCACAGCTGGTTTGAAGTATCCTGATGGTAATATCTCAGCTGGTTTGAAGTATCCTGATGGTAATTTCTCAGCTGGTTTGAAGTATCCTGATGGTAATTTCTCAGCTGGTTTGAAGTATCCTGATGGTAATTTCTCAGCTGGTTTGAAGTATCCTGATGGTAATTTCTCAGCTGGTTTGAAGTATCCTGATGGTAATTTCTCAGCTGGTTTGAAGTATCCTGATGGTAATTTCACAGCTGGTTTGAAGTATCCTGATGGTAATTACTCAGCTGGTTTGAAGTATCCTGATGGTAATTACTCAGCTGGTTTGAAGTATCCTGATGGTAATTACTCAGCTGGTTTGAAGTATCCTGATGGTAATTTCTCAGCTGGTTTGAAGTATCCTGATGGTAATTTTACAGCTGGTTTGAAGTATCCTGATGGTAATATCTCAGCTGGTTTGAAGTATCCTGATGGTAATTTCACAGCTGGTTTGAAGTATCCTGATGGTAATATCTCAGCTGGTTTGAAGTATCCTGATGGTAATTTCTCAGCTGGTTTGAAGTATCCTGATGGTAATTTCTCAGCTGGTTTGAAGTATCCTGATGGTAATTTCTCAGCTGGTTTGAAGTATCCTGATGGTAATTACTCAGCTGGTTTGAAGTATCCTGATGGTAATTTTACAGCTGGTTTGAAGTATCCTGATGGTAATTTCTCAGCTGGTTTGAAGTATCCTGATGGTAATTTCACAGCTGGTTTGAAGTATCCTGATGGTAATTTCTCAGCTGGTTTGAAGTATCCTGATGGTAATTACTCAGCTGGTTTGAAGTATCCTGATGGTAATTTCTCAGCTGGTTTGAAGTATCCTGATGGTAATTTCACAGCTGGTTTGAAGTATCCTGATGGTAATTTCACAGCTGGTTTGAAGTATCCTGATGGTAATTTTACAGCTGGTTTGAAGTATCCTGATGGTAATTTCACAGCTGGTTTGAAGTATCCTGATGGTAATTTCACAGCTGGTTTGAAGTATCCTGATGGTAATTACTCAGCTGGTTTGAAGTATCCTGATGGTAATTACTCAGCTGGTTTGAAGTATCCTGATGGTAATTACTCAGCTGGTTTGAAGTATCCTGATGGTAATTTCTCAGCTGGTTTGAAGTATCCTGATGGTAATATCTCAGCTGGTTTGAAGTATCCTGATGGTAATATCTCAGCTGGTTTGAAGTATCCTGATGGTAATTTCTCAGCTGGTTTGAAGTATCCTGATGGTAATTACTCAGCTGGTTTGAAGTATCCTGATGGTAATTACTCAGCTGGTTTAAAGTATCCTGATGGTAATTTTACAGCTGGTTTGAAGTATCCTGATGGTAATTACTCAGCTGGTTTGAAGTATCCTGATGGTAATTACTCAGCTGGTTTGAAGTATCCTGATGGTAATTTCTCAGCTGGTTTGAAGTATCCTGATGGTAATTTCTCAGCTGGTTTGAAGTATCCTGATGGTAATTTCACAGCTGGTTTGAAGTATCCTGATGGTAATTTCACAGCTGGTTTGAAGTATCCTGATGGTAATTTCTCAGCTGGTTTGAAGTATCCTGATGGTAATTACTCAGCTGGTTTGAAGTATCCTGATGGTAATTACTCAGCTGGTTTGAGGTATCCTGATGGTAATTTCTCAGCTGGTTTGAAGTATCCTGATGGTAATTTTACAGCTGGTTAAAAGTATCCTGATGGTAATTTCTCAGCTGGTTTGAAGTATCCTGATGGTAATTTCTCAGCTGGTTTGAAGTATCCTGATGGTAATTTCTCAGCTGGTTTGAAGTATCCTGATGGTAATTTCTCAGCTGGTTTGAAGTATCCTGATGGTAATTTCTCAGCTGGTTTGAAGTATCCTGATGGTAATTTCTCAGCTGGTTTGAAGTATCCTGATGGTAATTTCTCAGCTGGTTTGAAGTATCCTGATGGTAATTTCTCAGCTGGTTTGAAGTATCCTGATGGTAATTTCTCAGCTGGTTTGAAGTATCCTGATGGTAATATCTCAGCTGGTTTGAAGTATCCTGATGGTAATTTTACAGCTGGTTTGAAGTATCCTGATGGTAATTACTCAGCTGGTTTGAAGTATCCTGATGGTAATTACTCAGCTGGTTTGAAGTATCCTGATGGTAATTACTCAGCTGGTTTGAAGTATCCTGATGGTAATTACTCAGCTGGTTTGAAGTATCCTGATGGTAATTTCTCAGCTGGTTTGAAGTATCCTGATGGTAATTACTCAGCTGGTTTGAAGTATCCTGATGGTAATTACTCAGCTGGTTTGAAGTATCCTGATGGTAATTACTCAGCTGGTTTGAAGTATCCGGATGGTAATTACTCAGCTGGTTTGAAGTATCCTGATGGTAATTTCTCAGCTGGTTTGAAGTATCCTGATGGTAATTTCTCAGCTGGTTTGAAGTATCCTGATGGTAATATCTCAGCTGGTTTGAAGTATCCTGATGGTAATTTCTCAGCTGGTTTGAAGTATCCTGATGGTAATTTCTCAGCTGGTTTGAAGTATCCTGATGGTAATTTCTCAGCTGGTTTGAAGTATCCTGATGGTAATTTTACAGCTGGTTTGAAGTATCCTGATGGTAATATCTCAGCTGGTTTGAAGTATCCTGATGGTAATTTCACAGCTGGTTTGAAGTATCCTGATGGTAATTTCTCAGCTGGTCTTGCTCGGCTGAGATTTTTTAGTTCTCGACCTTATTCGCCACAGTGGGGCGCAACTATAATTCATCAGGATACTAAACTGTTATGGAGATCAGCTGTTAGTTTTAACCATACTGAAACACCGGCCCAGTCAGATATCAAGATGTGAAAGTATTCTGTTGGCTGAAAGTCTGATTCTTGTCTTATCAGTTTTTTGCATATTTCGCAACAATTTCATCTGGAAATGAACATTTTTCGACCCATACAAAACCCGCTATGAAATTTCTGATATAGCAATTCTAATGTTTATCCTTAAGTAAACACACCTCGCTGAACAATCGATAAACTGGACGCTTCAAACTCTAAAACATTTGGACGCGGCTTATTGACTTGGAACCAAACAGGTGCTGAAGGCGAGTGCCATTTAGTGGAGTATCGAATCCTTGGAGGTCGCAGAGAATTGCCTATAATCTACTAAGTTTCACATTTGCGGGAAAACGCACAAACGCATAGAAAATTTAGCGATGATTCATTTCAATGTGAGCTGTTCGCTGAGGCGCGAGTGCAATCAGCAGGTGCGCAGCATTCCGAGTAATCGCTATTTATAGGAGCACAGCAACAACAGGAAATGGGGAGCTGTTAAATTAGCAGTTGGACCCTCCGCTGTCAAGGCCAGGGTCCGATATCGCCGCTACTTTGGTGGTCCTCTCCGCCTCTCGGCTTGTTATCGCGCCGCAGCGGCCTGGACAGACTCGCGCCCCCCATAGTCCAGCTGCGAGAACGGCTAATCGCTAACCTATGACCCTCCCGCGGCGCTGTGCCCATTATCAGCGGCCTAATCTGGCAGAGGGAGGTGTATATTAGCAGCCACACTATTTAAGTCCAACAGACTCAGCTCTCTGCTGGCTTTCCCCTTCACCTTGCTCCCCCCTAGTTTGACTTGCTTCGTGGCACTGATTGCAAAGTGTCATGGATTGTAAACTTCTCTTTGCCTTAATCAGCTGCATTCTGGCCGTGGCACAGGCCCGTAAGTGTGGCATCATTTTTTACTAATATTTTTTTGCATGTGCGTCCATGTCAGGCACTTTTGTACATCATTTGGTGACACTAGAATCGCAGCCAGCGATGAGGCAATTCTGCCCATTCCACTGACTCCTGAGCACACACACACACACACACAGATACCGTACGCAGGCATACACTGTACACCTGTCCTGACTTTCTCATCGTCAGGCAGTGTACACTCTCACTGCGCCTTGGAGGTTGGCCCTCAATGATGTAAATTGCACGACAAGCCCCCAAGCCTTCTCTTCGCGGCTGCACCCCAAATGAATGAGGCCTCGCCGCGGAATCGAGCTCAGGGAGCTTGGTGCGAGAGGTAAACGCGTTAGCTAGCTCATGAAAACGTAGGGGTGGCTTTATAAATCCGATATTATTATACCATAACTGGATTTATTGGCTTATTAGAAGTTTACTTTATTTCCCATCATGGTTCGGTAAGATCTCTAACAAAGTCGAGATTATTTCTGACGCATAGACATTCAACTCGTAGTGAGACTGCGTAGTGATTCTACAAATTAGGCTGCAGTTCTCTCGAATTTGAATCAAGAACGAAATTTATTTTGAACCTTTCGGATTTTTTATGGCTACACCCCAAGGGGTTCGGAGCGTCGGTGGTTCGATTCTTAACTCCAATGGAACTATTTTTTTACTTTAGCCAAACAATTGTTAAATAGGTACCAGCATCAGCTGGGGTAATGGAAGGTGGGTATGGCGCCCCCAGTCCACGGACTGAACAGCTGTACACAGCTTTCAGATGCGCCGCGCATTAGCTGCGGCTGGGCTGTAGGCTGCACATCTGGCCCAATTAGGGCAGGTGCGAAAAATTTTCTTATATCATCGTACTGAGAGATCCCAATGTATTTTTTGCTACTAACAATCCTAATCATTCTCACAATGCGCAACTAACCCAGGGCCAGCCGCCGTAGCCCCATCATCCACCAGCAGCTGCTCACTGAGCTGCTCAGGCAGGAAATTCTGGACCGGCTACGCGGCAGGAAAAACCTACCAGTACAGCTTCCAGCAGAAGGTGGAGCTGAAGTCCAGCCTTAGCCAGGAGAAGTCCGTGCTCATGCAGGTGAGCGGCAAGGCCAACTTCGAGGTCCACAGCGACTGCGAGATGGTGCTGACGGTGGACATCCAGGAGACCAAGTCGTCCAAGTCGCCATCCGAGGCTGCCAACCTTGAGGCGAAGTCGCTGCCAAAGGCGCTGGTCGACTCTTTGAAGGCGCCGCTCCGATTCTCGTTCGAGGACGGCCGCGTCGGCGACATTTGCCCGGGCAGTGAGGAGACGCGAGCTAGCCTCAACTTCAAACGCGGCCTGCTGTCACAGCTGCACCTGTCCATCGATCAGCCAGATCAAGAAACCACCGTCCGCGAAGTAGGCGACTCTCGATAGCATGATGACTATCTGACTACTATGTAGATGTAGGGAATCGGGTTTGAAGATGCAGGGAACTGGGATTAGAGATGTAATGTAGGGAACCGGGATTGAAGATGTACGGAACTGAGATTGAAGATGTAGGGAACAGGAATTGAAGATGTAGGGAACTGGAATTGAAGATGTAGGGAACTGGGATTGAAGATGTAGGGAACACGAATTGAAGATGTAGGGAACTGGAATTGAAGATGTAGGGAACTGAGATTGAAGATGTAGGGAACAGGAATTGAAGATGTAGGGAACTGGGATTGAAGATGTAGGGAACTGGGATTGAGATAAGGGAACCGGAATCGGAGATGTAGGGAACTGGGATTGAGATAAGGGAACCGGAATCGGAGATGTAGGGAACTGGGGTTGAGATAAGGGAACCGGAATTGGAGATGTAGGGAACTGGGATTGAAGATGTAGGGAACTTGGATTGAGATAAGGGAAGCGGAATCGGAGATGTAGGGAACTGGGATTGTTTTTTTCGCTCAGCTTGTAAAAATCACTCACAAATGCAATTTCTCAGAATGACGTTCTCGGCAACTGCTGGACAGTCTACAAGCAGACCGGCGCAAACAAGGTCGAGAAGACCAAGGACCTGTCCAGCTGCACAAACAACTTCGAGGTGTTCCCCCGACAGGGCGTCAAATACGAGGCTCCACGTGTAAGTACTTTATACTTTAATTTTATTTATACATTAAACGAAAAACATATTGATAAAATGATAGATGATTAGCAATACACAATTCTTAACTGTGGAAAGCGCTCTTAGATTGGCGATTAATAATTCACAAGTGTTTTTCTATAATAGATTAGCACTTTTCATCAATGACCGAGATAGAATACAAACTAATCCACTGATCTGATAAGGGGGTGAGTGGCAGAGCGTTGATGCGTTTGCCACTCGCACGGAGATCCTGAGCTCGATTCCGTGGCGAGGCCACATTCATTTGGGGCGCAGCCGCGGAGAGATGGCTCGGGGGCTGGTCGTGCAATTTACGCCCTTGAGGGCCAACCTCCAAGACACAGCGACGAGAGTGTTCACTGCCTGAAGATACGAAAGTTTGAGAGTGTTCACTGCCTAAAGATACGAAAGTTTGAGAGTGTTCACTGCCTGAAGATACGAAAGTTTGAGAGTGTTCACTGCCTGAAGATACGAAAGTTTGAGAGTGTTCACTGCCTGAAGATACGAAAGTTTAAGAGTGTTCACTGCCTGAAGATACGAAAGTTTGAGAGTGTTCACTGCCTGCAAACTGTTACCAAATTTTGTGCCAGTGCCCACATCCCTCCTGCAAATATAGTTATTTTTACACTCTGTGTGAGTGCCTGTGTACGGTAGATGGGATCTGTGTTTAAGACTCGACTCAGATCAAACGATATAACACTGCCGATAGCCCCTACAAATATAAATATTTGAAATCCACTGTCTACTTGAAAATTGTACTGATAGAGTGATTCAGAAGTTATTAATTGAGGAGATAAATTAGCAACAAGATCCATTTCATTGATCGATAATTCATATTCAAAGATATGAATTTAAGCGAATACTAGCGAAAGTTATTCAACACAAATTATCGGCAAACTATAGACTAGACTAGACTATCGGCTAACTGCAAGTCATTAGACAGCAGGAATTCGTGCTACCCTTTGCAGAACAGCGGCTCCTGGCCCACTGTTGTCGAGGGCAGCCTAAAGTGCACGATTGAACTGGACGGCCAGTCAATGGTGATCAAGGAGAACCTCTGCGAAGAGAACCGCGCCCTTGACAACAGCATTGGCGAGAGTGGCAAGGGCGAGAATGTCAAGGTCGAGACCAGCCTACGCTTCGAGAGGAAACTCGACTCTCTGGCTAGCACGCTGTTCGACATCAGCGACCGGAGCGACATGAAGCACCAGCACAAGACCGGAGACAGCTGCCACGACTCCAAGGCCTGGTTCGAAGAGGACATTTTCCACACCGGCAACGAGTGCCTCGAGAAGAAGCTACCGTCAAGCGGAGTGGCTTCGACAGACTTCAAGACGCTGGCTCAGCAAACACTCGAGCAGCTGTGCGAGGAGACGCGCGCCAACGAGATGCTGAACACGACGGCGGCCAAGTTCGCTGACGCCATCAAGTACATGCGCGGCATCACCAGTCAGAGCGACTTTGACGCCCTCTTCGACTGGGGCAAGACGGCATGCACAGACAACAACATGTTTAAGTGAGTCAACGCTGAGATTGGCTGCCTGGAGTTAAAGCTAATTTTAGCGGCTTTTTAGGCCAGTCCCGTTGCATTCAACTGACATTTCGATACACATGTTCTCCTGCCAGGATCGTGCTCTACTCCGCCCTGCCGACTGTGGGCACACGCTACTCCGTCAAGGTTATGCTGAACCAGCTGAAGGAAATGGACAGCATGAATCCCGACGCGGCCACTTCCAACTGGTTGGTTAATGGCATTGCTATGATGCCGCATCCGACACCAGAGATTGTCAGCGATGTTCTCGTGAGTAATTAAAATAAAATGTCTTATTTTTTACTTGGTGTCTATCCCATTTACTGATATTATTTTACGCGCGTAACAGATGAAAAAACATGCACTTTTACGAGGGTACACGCTCGATCCCTCGAGGCCTTCCATGTTATTTGGCTTAATTCAATTGAGCATTGATCAGTTCCTACAAGATAATAACGATACATTCGCTCGTGTATCAATAACTTTAATGAATCTCGACTAGACGGCTATACTAGAAGCTGTACTTTCCAAATAATCTTTCATGTTGAAGGGCTTAAGTATGCTAATAAAAAAGTTATATATAGCAATCAATTTCAATGATTCATGTACGCTTGTACTGTGCGATCAATGTTCTATAGAATAATAAGCATATAGCAGATACAATGTTAATACCATAATATATAGAAGTGCATCAAACAATTATACAACGCCCCGTATTCGTTTTAGAATTACACCAAGAAGGTGCAGGAAGAATCAATGATGCCAACGAAGGACGCTCCGCTGGCTTTGGCCGCCGTCACTGGTCGGTACTGTACCCTGAACAGCGACTGTGAGAACAACAGAGAGGTGGACAGAGTCCTGACCTACTTTTCGGACGCCCTCGGACCAAACTGTTCCAAACTGGCTGGATCTGACGATCCGACTGTCGTTGAAAGTGCTTTCACTGCGCTCCTGTCGATCGGCAACATCGGTCGAGCTAAAGGTGGCGCCGCCTTCTTGGTTAGCTGCGCGGAAAACTCCGACATCTCCGTGGTTTTTCGCACCTTTGTGCTGCGCTCGCTCAGGCGCTTTCCCAGCCTCAGCGGGTCAGAACTGATGCGGCTGGGCAGCATCATCGGCACGAAGGAGCTGGATTCCGAGCTGCGAATCGCCGCCTACCAGGCCATGGTTCGGTACACAACCACATCCTTCTGGAGCGACGAGCGCGCGCTCAAGAAGCTCTCGAAACTTATGCAAGATGAGAGGGAAGACGTGCACGTCCAACGCTACATCCATTCCCACCTGAGCAAGTGGCTTAAGAAGCAGTCCCGACTGACGGATTCTTTCACTGCGTCTGCGATCTTGCGTGAATACGAGCGCAGGGTTATCAGGAACTCGAAGCTTGGCGGCCTGCAAGTGTCTGGCTACTGGCTGAATCAGTTCAAGAATCCCTCCATGAAGTCCAAGCTGGAAGTTGAGTCCAACGTGATTTACTCAAGATCGTCAGCTGTACCAAGGTTTGTCAGCTTCAATTTCACAACCGAGTCTCCACTTAGTGCGGAGTCTGTGAATATGTTCGAGTTTGGCGTTCGAATGGAAGGCATGGAGGGCACTTTGGAGCAGGTCTTCAATGCGATTCAGGGCGATCGCGGTCCGATGAGGCGCAAGCGCAGACAAGCATCTGAACCGGTGCTTACTGATGAGCAGAAGCAGTACCAGATCGGATCAATCAAGCAGAGACTTGACGTGTTCACTCGTCAGAATGGTATGGAGTTAAAGCACATCAACTTTGACGAGGCCATCTTGGGAGCCGTACCAGCGATTATGAAGACTGTCGATCTGCAGAACTTGCAAGGGCTTGCCTGGGAGAAACTCAGTGACTTGAACTTTGACTATAGTGCTCAAGCAGCAGGAACCCAAATGGAAACCACTATTTCCATTCCTACAATCTCAGGCTTTCCAATCTTGATGAAGAAGGAAATGCACTACCTGCTCAACCTCGCTGTTAAGAATCAGTTAAGGATGTCATCTATGGTTGAAATGAGCATGGGATTTGAATTGCAGCCTTCAGCGTCTGTCTACATGGCGCGAACCGTGACGGTCGACTCTGGATTCGAAAGAGCTGGACTCACGTCCCGAACATCCGGTGTTACAAGTTTGGGAGCGAAGATGAGCGTTGAGGCCGACTTCACTGATCTAGATAACATTCTGTTCTCGTACAAGCTCAAGCCGTTGAAGAAGCGACAGAAAGTCTTGGAGTTGAAGACGGACATCCAGTTCATCCAGCACAGTGGGCCGAAAAACATTGTTGAGAGTCCGGTGCTTTCTGAGCTGACGCCAGTTACACAGAAGTGCTTTACAGAGGCCACGACGAAGCTATTGGGCAGGAAGCTGTGCCTAGAGACGAACTTCGAGCAGACCTACAATCCGCTATCGTTCGTGCGACAGAATCCCGGCAGCTTCCGTCTCTATATCGATAAGGATGACAGCTTGGGAGGTTATGAGGCTACTTTGAGCCTCAAGATTGATGATGGCAAAGGTAATTTCACGGCGGTGCTCGGTGACCCGACAAGCAGCGACCGGCACGCGAAGTTCCAATTTGTTCTAGAAAGATCTACGGGCCTACGAAAGATCACCCTGGAGTTGGCCAACCCGGTTCTACCAATCAAATGGGAATCTGAGAGCAAAACTAACGGAGCGAACGACGACATCAATGTTGGCTTGAAGTTCGGAAGCACTAACTACGTGTTCCGTGGCACGAGATCCAAAGATGGAGATGGAAGCACAAAGTGAGTCTAAAATTCTGAATTTTAACACTTTGTTTTACGGGCTCGTAAGTCTGGAAGATTAATTTGAAACGATAAGAAATTTGAATAGTAAATGTGACTACTTAGTTTTAACCGTAAGGCCCAAGGCAGTGGAGGTCGTTTTGCTTGTATTAAACACTCTTCTCCCATTTTTCTTTTAGACTCGAAGGCGACTTCTATCGGCAAGACAGAGAGAGACAGAAGCTGGGCATTATCACTAAGTTCCAGTCTTTTGGATTTCTGCCCCTATTCCAGTTTGACTTTTCTGTCACAACACCCGAAAGCGATAAGCTGAGTATTAAACATCTCTCCAAATATGAGCCCGGAAATTTCGAACTGAGCTTTTTGGCTACGCACGAGAAAGCAAATAGTGTGCTCACGTCAATCAAGTCGCGCCTGGTGTGCACACGAGCCAGCGGAGATCGCGAGACAAAGACCTTGATCTACAACACAGAGGTCACGAACAAGAATGGCAAGAACTTCATTCACACATTCACAGCCAGGGTCGACCGCACTCCCAAGAGTACGCCAAACACTTTCCAGTCAACGGTTTCGATAATCCACAAGTTCAACTTTGGCGTCACAAAGCAACGGTCAGCGTTAGATGTAGAAATCAACTTGAATCTGGAGGAGACAATCCGACCTATGCAGCTGTATAAGGCAATCGGCACTGGCAGCGTTCAATATGGTGCAAAGACTGACAGGAAGACAGCCAGTCTGACAAAGTTCCGATTCGTTCTTGGCGAGGATGATGTCGTGGACGGGCACTTTAACACTAAAACTTTCCTGCTGGAGTATGCGGCTGATGTAGATGTGAGTTAACAATCTAGAAGAATTTTTTTTGCTATTAAGGAACTAAGGCGGGCCCCTGTTCTTTTTGGGTTCGAGCAGCTTGCAGTTTTGCCACTTTCGATATAAATATTTGCTCGCATGCATAGAGAATAACTTAAAGTGCATTTTACAATTTCAGGGTTCCCAGTCCGAAGCTCTCGTGGCTCTACAGGTTCTGCCACTGGATAGTTGGAGATTAGACAATCAGTGCGTTTTTCTGAATTTGAAGGCAACCAAGACCACTGGAGCTGAATCAAAAAAGCATGCCCTTGAGCTAAGGCACACTTCGGGCTACGACAGTATCAGCTCATCCATGAATTTCATGCAGGTTGCCAAGATGGTGTATTCCGATAGGGTACTGCTGGATTTAGAGCACAGGTTCTATTCGATTCCTACATCAGTTAGAGGCAATACTGTCCTTGGTCACCATTTGAATGTCACAGCCTTCGACGATCGGTCCTTCTTGCTCAAGAACCAATACTCTTTTGAGTATCAAGAGTCAATACTCTTCCGAGTTGCGACTGTAGTTGCTGTGAACCAAGCGACAGTGCTTCAGGTCAACCAGAGCCTTTCGATGATTACAGCTAACCGCAGAGTCCAATATCAGCTCGATTACGATCGAAGAGGGTCTCGCGGCACCGTGGCGATGTATGCGCAAGACTACAGCCTGGAATCTCGTAGTCGGACCGCCACGGAAATCACTTCTTATCTCCTCAAAGCGAGACGGGAGGGCTTCAAACTGAAGAGGTTTTTCGGTCTGGTTAAAAATTTCATTTATCAAATCAAGTTAGAAAATGGATTTCAAATGGACACCTCGTCGATGACTATTCAAATGACGAACTACATTGACATGACTGTGACACATGGAGTCATGTTTAACATCACGCGGCTTATTAGAAGCGACGGAGTTTCGTTCATCCAGGAGTTCCGTCTCGCAAAGCAAGTTGACCCATCAACAGAAATTTATCGTCGCGTCTATAAAGTTTATCTTAAAGATAACGACTGGGAGAAACTTTTCACGTCTGAGGTAATTTTCAAGAAATCACCGAATCCTCAGTTGAGCATCGCACTCTCGAAGGAGTCTCTAACTGGGTCTAAGAGTGGCGACTACAATTTTACCTCCATTGGGCGGTTCATTCCTCAAGTTTCCCGTGAAGGTCAAATAGCTGTTCAGTTGAATATTACAAATCAGTACAAGGATGTGTCACCTTGCAAGATCAACCTGAATATTGTTGTCGATACAAAGCCGTCAAGTGTCTCGAACCCAGCTTTAAATGTGTCGCTTGGCCTTACATCGTCGGTCGGTGACTTCAAGGCATCTTACAACTTGGGACTGCAAAAGTCTGAAGTCGGTCGAAGGCTGGGAATATTGAGGAATATAAGGAGTATTGAAAGTCTGACAAGTGAGCTGAATCTCACCAACACCATCGATGTGATTCCATTCCGTTCCTATTATGGTATCAATACTTTCTCCTCAAGCAGTGAACAGCCGTTCAACATCGTGGTCAAAAAAGCTCTTGATGGCGGTGACCTTATCAACATTCAGGCCACATTGAACTCAAAAATGCTGTACATTGGTGTAAAATCAGACAGTTTGCCAGTCAGGGAAGTATCGTACACTGCGGAATACAATGTGGAATCTGATGGATTTTTGAGCTACGTCTCTCAAGTTCGCTTTAGAGTCCCAAGGATGGACTTGACAGTCAAGGACAATGGAAGGTTCAAAGCATCTGGTCGGAATGGCAAGTCTCTGTTTTCTATCGTGTACTCCGGAAATATGGAGTTCACGGGACTTGATCAAGTGATCGGTACAACCTTCCCGATGGACAGGTTGGACTACAACGGAAATTTAGATGCTAAGACGACAGGAGAGTTTGATACAAAAATGGAGATGACTAAGGTTCAGGGCACCACATCTGAAAGCCTTGGATTGGTTTCTGTGAAATTAAACTACTGGCCTTTTGAGATCTCCAGCCAGATGAAGACGCCCCTATGGGATGTCGGTCACTACGGCTTCAATATTTCTGCGGGACCGAAGGCTCCAGGAAACGGTTTCAGATTCAAGGCATGGCTTGCTTCTCCAGCTAAGCAGAGTGCTCTTAAATATTGGCACACAAGCACTCAGGGCGAAACCTTTGACGTAAACAGCGAGACGGAGCTGAAAAGTGATCACCTGATGCCAGGTTCAGATCCGATTAAATCAACGCTCAAAATCACTGGCAGAAGCATGTATGATTTTGAATACTCCATGAACGTGACAACTCCCTTTCCAACAGTTCAGCGGATGCAGATCGACATCACAGAAAATAATCAGAGACAGTCGTTCGAATTTACTTTAGATAAAAAAAACCAGCGAATTAAAGTTTTGGACTATAAGCGCACTGTGCAAGTCATTGCTGATAGTACAAGATTGGTAAATGTTACGCTTACCATCAATTCTTTTGCGCCTGAAATAACTGGCTTGCAGAGCGTAGCTTTTATCGGCGATTCCGTGATTGGATCAGACTATTTCGTTGGAATGGAATTCCGATCGAACAACGTGAAGGTCGCATCGATTGACTTCGTTTATGTCACACCAGGCAACACCTATCCGCAGCTTAGCAGATTGTCAGTTCCGGGCGCCTATTTCGGATTTGATTTGAAGGGAAACTCCCCAAACATGCAGATCTATTTGTTGCGGTCAGGAGACAGTACGAATGGGCAATGGAAGTTTAAGTACGCATCGGAAAGTTTGGTTGAAGCAACGATCACCATCGCGAATGGCCGGGTGACGGCGGGCTCCGGCGAAGTCCTTGGCCAGTCCGTCACATTCACCAGTCCATCGGAAGGCTCAATTCAAGTTACTGCAGGCTCGGCGGATGGTTCAAACACAATTACCTGGACCAGCAGCAAGGAAGGAAACGTGTTTCGCAGTCTAGAAATTCGCTTCTCTATTAGCGGCCAAGCTAGCTGTGTATCATACAGCAGGCAAGGACAACAAATGGATGTGCGGTATGGCTCGTGCGAAACTCCGAACACACTGAAAGTAACTTATCAGATTTCGAATTTCTGGGAGCTCAGCAGAGCTAAGGTACGAATTACAGTCGAGCACAACACCGTTCCAGAGGCAAACAGGGTCTTCTATCTGCTGCCTCAATTTTCGATTCCAATCACAGTAGCTACTCCCTTCAATGCCCTTTTCGATATCGACAATGAGGAAAGGAAGGGAACTATGAGTTTCACAAGGGGTTCCGATTTCGAGTTCTCAGAGGTGTACGACCTGGGCAATTTCCCGAACGCCATGCAGTTAAGAACTGTAATGAGATTAGGATCGGACTTGAAGCAGTCCACAACTATTAACTACGATATTACAGCTAGGACTGTGGACATTCGACTAGAAATGAAAAACGCGTTAAAGTTTGTTGCCTCGACAACAGAACTCAGTCTGGAAGTGAACGGAATGTTCATCGCCGGAGTGGCTTACACAACAGACGAAACCATCGGAAAGAAAATGATCGAATTCAAGGGCGAATGGAAACCAGCTACTGGAAGTGTGCCGTGTTTCCTGCGCATTTGGAAGCAGAGCATCGAAAATGGCGCTAAATATGGATTACAGTTCCAGGAGCACTCAGGAAAAGATATCAGTATTGTAAGCGATGTGACAAATTACAAATTCACAGCCACGGAATTCACCATGGATGTTACCACTGCACTCTCTTCGACGTTGATCGAAAGCCTTCGGTCTTCTAACAGTGTTATGAAGATCTCGTACCTGAAGGATGCAACAAACAATAACTACACAATAACTTACAAAGAAAGCTTGACAGCCGGAGGTGTCAGTTACTATGAGCTTGAATCAATGTTCAGGGGACAGAATAAACGATTTCCGTCAACCTTTAAGGTGGCATGTGTGAGGGGATACATCGAAGCCGATTTCAGCTACAACTTCAACAAGGAGTACAATGCTGAGTCCTATCTGCGCTGGTCCATGGAAAAGTTTGGAGACAATCGCAACAGCTATCTAGCCGAGTACCGCTCTAAGGATGTGTCTGCGCACGTTGGCAACTACTGGCGAGACTTCAGCTTTGAAATTTCCACACCTAGGCGCCAGATGTATCTGAGCGAGAGCTGCAAGCTGCTTGCTAACGGAACGGTGCAGACTGAGATTCAGGCCTACCTCAACAAACGCAATCTGGAGGGCTTCTCGGCTATTATTAACAAGGACTTCACTGTTCCAAACGTCTTCAGGAGAAGTCTTCAACTTACTTTGCCTACTCGCAAGGTCGGCTATGAGCGCGTGATGAGAAAAGAAGGAAAGCAGCTCGGGTACAATCTCACCATATTCTGGGACATGCACTCCGACCTGGAAAAGAAAATCGATATTCAATTCAACTGCGAAAAGGGGCGCAAGGATGACGGCTACTATTACTATCACAAGTTGGAAATTGCTGCTCCATTCTTGAAGAACAAGGTCACGAAAGAGCTGCGATTTAAGCGCACAAGCAATCGGTTCGACTTGTCCATGACGCATGGTCAAGAATCAAATGACCAAGTAACCATGGCGGTGAGCTGCAACCGATACTGGGATAATGTGCAATCTGCCATGCAAATGAAGGTTAATATTTCTTTTGCTCAGCAAAAGAATGATCTCAAGGCAAACGCCAGAATCACAATCAGCTCAAAGCGAGTGTTTGATGCCGAAACCCTTAGGAGAACAAAGTACGAGACGGAAGTGAATATCTTTGCGATTGTACCGTCACTGTCCATTGATTCGCACTTGCGAATCCGCTCAGTTCCTTTTGAGGAGCTCACCATTGCAGTAAGTTTTGAATGCGATACAGCATTAATTTGAACGCAAAATTCACGCTTTATTTCTTGTTTCTTGACCACATGTTTACACTGCAATCCTTTTTAGTGCAACCACGGCGCTACATTCTCCTACCGGTACATCAAAGGCTTCAAGCAGTCGAGAGTGACCCTGTTCGTTTCAGACAGCAACAAGAATGCTGGACAGCTCACACTGACGTGCGACAGGGTCAAGTCTGTCTGGAAGGCCACCCTAGACACGGGCAAGGGCTTCATGAACCCTAAATCGGCACTCAGCTTCCCTATCTACAAGCCAACGAAGGTGATGGTTAAAGTCTCGGCTGGTTTGTCCAGCGATCGCAGGATCCACTTTGGAATCATCAACGGAGAGATGCAAACAGACAGCTCTATGAAGCTTTGGAAGCCCGAAACGGTGCCCGCTGATCTGGACTTCTTCTTCGTCGGCCTCCAACTGAAGGAAGACAACACGCTGACCTATGCGTCACACTGGCGAATTCGAAGGCAGACGAAGGTAAGTCTTTCAAAATTGGATTGCATAATTTAAAGAAAAGGGACAATAATTCATTGTAAAAATATATTCATTACTTATGACTCAAAAAGTTTTTTTACCCAAAAGCAAGCCTAAAGCTAAAAACCAGTCGCATTTTCTTAAATTTTGTTAACCTTTTAGAAGTCGCCGTTCACCGTCGCGAAGGAGGTTCTCATTGACCCGTGGGCCAAGGCCGGAAATCTGCCAATCAGTATCGGCACAATCAACAGCCTGCTTAGGCCCATGAAGCAGAGCCACGCAGAGAACATCGACACGGACGTTGTTCTCGATATGTTAACTTCTATTTCAAGCAACGACATCGACTCCCTTAAGAGGTGGGCTTCTAGGGCGCGCGATAACAACGAGTTCATGTCCAACACAATCGGCAAGGCCATTTCGTCAGCATTCTACATATTCAAGGGCGGCGTAGAAGCCTCAGTCTCGGTTATTCGAAACTCGCAATACGGGGATGCGCTGCCTTCTATCGACACGGGTATCCGAAACTTAATCGGCGGACTGTTCGATTCAGCCGCGGCTGCTCTGAACAGCATCCCCGTAGATAGGCTTTGGAGTGCGGCCCTCGCCACGGCGAAATACGTCAGCGACCAGATTGGCACCTATTTCTCCGCCTATGCTCAAACCTTGGACTCCAGGATCCGGGACAGACTGTCCACTTTAACTGGTGGCGCAGGCAGTTCCGCTCTGTCCATTGTGTACAACGCGATCGCTTCCGTGTATCCACTTGGCCGGGCCTATGAAAAGTTCAGCCTTGTTTCGGAGAAGTACACTGCTTGCATCCAGGCAGCGGCCGCGGAGCTTCTTTCTCAACTCGGCAAAGTTGTGCAACCGATTCTCGTCAACACGCTTGGGGAATTGCCTAAAGTCTACGACTTCTTTGAGAATTTTTCCTTTGAAATTAGTCAGTGGCGCGGCTACTTCAATGACCTAAGCGATGAAACATTGTTTAACAGCGTTAGGAACATGGAGAACAATATCGTTGGCAAATCGGCTTTTGGCGAGAATCTAGTAGCATCGTTGGCTTTCTTCCTAGAAGGCTACTACAGCCGAGCGATGAAGAAATTCTTCAACACCGACGCCAACGTGGTTCGTGTCTGGCGTCTTGACTGCGACCAGGCTTGCTCGGACTCTGGCTCGTTCGCTGCCGTCAATGGCACTTTCTACATCCCATTGCCGGTTTTCCTCTTTGTTCAGAGCGCTAAAAGACCGGACGAACTGCAAACCTACCCCTGGATGTCGTGGAGTCAGAAGATCATGTACCGTATCAATTACAAGATCGATGGAGCCATTATAAAGTATGCCGATGATAAAAGCATTGGTGGAATTGTGAAAGAACTGCTTATTCCCAGCCACCGCAAGGCCGCAGTGAGCCTTGATTACATCCAGACATTCGGCGGAAAGCAGCTGCGCAACCTTTCACCGTGCAGATACCTGCTAGCGCACGACTTCCTCAACGGAGACTTCTCTATCTACCAGACCTACACCTGGGATGGTGTCAGCCGCTCGCTTGGCGACTTGTTGATTCGCTTCGGTGGTCGAAATGTTGTCATCACTAATCAGAACATTGTCAAATTATCAGGCGAAGAGGTTTCCCTTCCATTGAACAGAGACTTCGAAAATCCCAAGCTAAACGTTAGGGCTAATGGTTACTCACGTAGCCCAGGTGAAGGCTACGTGGAAGTGAACTTCTCCACCGAACTGCTCAATGTGCTGCGCGTGAAGTGCAAGAAGAATGGTCAGAATGTGGAGGTTTGCCGAATCGGGGTGCACCCGCTTTATCACGGCCGCCTGAACGGCGCATTCGGCAACAATGACGGCAATCCGAGCAATGATCTGCACGGCGGCACCGCCAGCGAGCACATGCGACTGTGGACAGCCGACAGGTGCATCATGGCCTCGCCCAGCAAGTAACGCTGCAGCGGATTGCTCCGCCAAGCAAATTGAGACAATAGCTGAACACGTTAAAACTCACACTATCAGTTTTTTTAGAGTTTAGCAGCGTCGTCTCAAGTCACTAACAACATTTTTATTGGTGAAATTTTATTCATTTCTGTTTGTTTACATCACTCTTCTTCACACCTTGTCAGCCAAGTTTTACAATATGAAAGCTAATGGCACGTGGAATCACCTGTCACATTATAAAATAATTATCCGAATACCTGTTGCCTGTAAGGTATGGCCACTTCTTGAAAGCTAACAAAATTTTAAGAACTGATATTTTTATAGCAATCAAATAGTTGGTCGTTAAAAAGCCAGAAAATGACTTGAAGTGGTCTGTACTAACTATAGGTCACTATTTGCATTGATTCTGTCATTGTTTTACCACTTTGAGCATGCCACAGCCCTGAACTAACTTGGTCGCATTAAAGTTGGAAACGACAATATTATTCATTACTTTTACTAAATAAAAAACTTGACATCATTATTTTAATCCGTAACTTTCTTGTGTCTCTTGTTGATGCAGCTAATACACAGCACGCAGAGGTAGTGGTTTATGATTCTGCTAGTCAAGCATTACTGGCGCAGCTCGGTCCGAATATTTATTAAAGAACAGGCTTCGAACTCTAGTAATTTATAGAGTTGCTTGTTCATACGACAGTGAGCGAATAGACACTTAGCTATGACTAATTTCAAAACAGCATTCGGTATCTAGGTTCTTATCATAAACCATAAAAAGACGAATAAAAAGAAAAAAGAAAAACTTTAGCAAAACTATTTGCAGTAACTAGGCTTGAATTAATGAAATTTGAGGGTACAGCTCATATGATTAGAAAAGGTGAGTCAGCGGCCTAGATTATTGACAGACGCGAAGCATTTGATCTCAGTTAGCTGGGAATGTAAAAATCCACAACAACAATCATAGTCAACTCAGGGCTTTCGTGCAGATACTCTACCAATTAATTCCCAAACCGAACACATTCTCTGTCAATACATCCCCAAAATGAACACATTCTCTGTCAATACATCCCCAAAATGAACACATTCTCTGCCAATACATTCCCAAACCGAACACATTCTCTACCCATGCATTCCTAAATCGAACACATTCTCTACCCATTAATTCCTAAATCGAACACATTCTCTACCCATGCATTCCCAAATCTAACACATTCTCTACCAATGCAATCCCAAATGGAACACATTCTCTACCTATTAATTCCTAAATCGAAAAACTTCCCAGCCCACTGATTCCAAAACACATTCCCAGCCCACTGATTCCAAAACACATTCCCAGCCCACTGATTCCAAAACACATTCCCAGCCCACTGATTCCAAAACACATTCCCAGCCCACTGATTCCAAAACACATTCCCAGCCCACTGATTCCAAAACACATTCCCAGCCCACTGATTCCAAAACACATTCCCAGCCCACTGATTCCAAAACACATTCCCAGCCCACTGATTCCAAAACACATTCCCAGCCCACTGATTTCCAAAACGCATTCCTAGCCCACTGATTCCCAAAACACATTCCCAGCCCACTGATTCACAAAACACATTCCCAGCCCACTGATTTCCAAAACACATTCCCAGCCCACTGATTCCAAAACACATTCCCAGCCCACTGATTCCAAAACACATTCCCAGCCCACTGATTCCAAAACACATTCCCAGCCCACTGATTCCAAAACACATTCCCAGCCCACTGATTTCCAAAACGCATTCCTAGCCCACTGATTCCCAAAACACATTCCCAGCCCACTGATTTCCAAAACACATTCCTAGCCCACTGATTTCCAAAACGCATTCCCAGCCCACTGATTCCCAAAACACATTCCCAGCCCACTGATTTCCAAAACGCATTCCTAGCCCACTGATTCCCAAAACACATTCCCAGCCCACTGATTCCAAAACACATTCCCAGCCCACTGATTTCCAAAAACACATTCCCAGGCCACTGATTCCAAAACACATTCCCAGCCCACTGATTTCCAAAACGCATTCCTAGCCCACTGATTCCCAAAACACATTCCCAGCCCACTGATTTCCAAAACACATTCCTAGCCCACTGATTTCCAAAACGCATTCCCAGCCCACTGATTCCCAAAACACATTCCCAGCCCACTGATTTCCAAAACGCATTCCTAGCCCACTGATTCCCAAAACACATTCCCAGCCCACTGATTCCAAAACACATTCCCAGCCCACTGATTTCCAAAAACACATTCCCAGGCCACTGATTCCAAAACACATTCCCAGCCCACTGATTTCCAAAAACACATTCCCAGCCCACTGATTTCCAAAACGCATTCCCAGTCCACTGATGGGGGCGATTAACAAACACATTCCCAGCCCACCAATTCCCAAACTAAACACATTCCCAGCCCACCAATTCCCAAACTAAACACATTCCCAGCCCACCAATTCCCAAACTAAACACATTCCCAGTTCGTCAGTCAGTCGGATGTGCCAGCAGGTGGTGCCCGCACGCGGCCCTCTTTAATCGGCAGTCGCAGCGGGCGCTCCTGGCGGTGTCGGGCCACCTGGTCGCGTACTTCGGCTACGCAGCGAGACATCTCGGCCTCCACGCTGTCCAAATCGGAGCGCAGCTTGTTGGCGCGACTGTCTAGCTCGGCCAGGCGACTGGCACTGGTCTCTAGCAGGGCCAGGCACTGGGCCACCCGCTCGCCGACGCTGAGGCCGTGCGTGGCCGGCGACAGCTGGCCGGACATAAACTTGTCGAATAGGTCTTTAGGCAGGCTGAGCGATTCGTGATTTAGCGAGTCGAGAAATGACACAGCGCAGCACAGGTTAGTGAAGTAGTAGCCCTGCGGTACACAGGTTTTTAAGGCATTGAATTGTCTTTCTATAGTTAATTCTCTACGGTCGAACTCAAGACCTCTCAGAGTGAGTTTGGTTTTTAATTCTCTTTTTATATTGAATTGCCTACAGTTGAGATTCGAACTCACGACCTCTTAATTAGTGAGAGTGAGGCTTTTATTAGTTTTTCTATACTGAATTGTCTAGGGTCGAGTACGCACCTGCTCCCCAGTGTTGAGCCTGGCGCTATTAGCAAACCTGGTGATGAAGGCAATATTCGAATGCAGTCTTGGCGGGTTGCCCTTCAGCAGTACGTAGATTAGGGCGGGCAGGAAGTCGTCAGCGGAGGCGGCATCACCGGAGGCCTCGTTTAACGCCTTGAAGATGTGACTGGCGCAGCGGACGATGCTGTCCAGCTTGGCTGGAGGAGTCACCAGGGTGTCGAGAGCCAGCAGGCAGGCAACGGCTTCATAGAAATGAGGACTATTGTGAGAAACTCGCGACTCTAATATAGCCGGCGTCACCCAGTGCAGGGAGCGCAGCTTCTTCTGCAGGGCAATGTCCTTGGCCTCCTCGTCCGCTCCCTGGCTGAACACGGTGCGGTAGATTCTCTTGGACAGGAATGTCTCGGCCCAGAACAGGGCATCGGAGCGCTGCTGTTCTGTTAGCCGCTGATAGACTGCCTCAGTGTTGAGTCGCTTTGCCAGGCTCGAGTAGAACTCCTGAGCAGCGTCGCTGTACTCTTCCACCGTGGACGCGGTTGGCAAATCTTTCAACCGGGCGATGGCCAATTTGATCTGCTTGGTGAGGTCCACCCCGGCAGATCTGGACAGGGACTTGACGAAGGTCATGAACTCATAGTTAGAGTGCTTGTCACTGTCTGAGGCGCTCGACGGAAACAAGCCGCTAGCCGTCGCTGCTTCATCGTCCGAGACGGTCGGCGCCGCCGAAGAATTAGTCGGAGGCGATCGACTCCGAGTTGATGCGGCCGTATCCGATGGCTTTTTCAACAGATTCTTCAAAGTGTTGGCGCCCCGACCGGTGACTTGGCGGCGCTTCTCTTCAAACTGGTTGAAAGAGGCCGACAGACCGGCGGCTGCAGCCGCTGCAGCGGAGGAAGCAACTGCTGTGGCGGCCGATGCTGACTGTCGCTGCTGCTGCTGTTGCTGTCGCTGACGAGAATCATCAGATTTAGTTTTGGATTTAAGATAGGCATCTCGGTAGCACACAGAGCAATAGCCGTGCCAGCTGGAGTTGCCGTAGAAACCGCAGTTGTTCTTACAGTACAGATTGGCCTTGGCAGATATTGCTGACTTTGCCGCTGTTGCCATTGCTGAGGGAGATCAGGGATAGTCTATGGTTGATCAGGGATAGTCTATGGTTGATCAGGGATAGTCTATGATTGATCAGGGATAGTCTATGGTTGATCAGGGATAGTCTATGGTTGATCAGGGATAGTCTATGGTTGATCAGGGATAGTCTAAGTTTGATCGGGGCTATTCTATGGTTAATCAGGGACTAATTTATGGATTAGGAATTAATCTGCTGTGGATAGCGAATAGTGATGATCCAGGGACTAGAGTCTATGGTTGATCGGGGCTATAATCTGTAGTTAATCAGGGATAGTTTATGTTTTAACTGGGGCTAGTTAGTATTAACCTAAATAAAACTTACATAAACTCTTGAGCACTTAAAAGAAAAACAGAAAAGAATGGTTCGACAACATTTTTTTCGTATGTTTTCAGCGCATAGTGGTCATAAAAATATATTAGAAAACGAAAACAAGGCGAACTTAAAAAAAACGGCGAGGCAACTAAGGCCAATTGAGAGTTTTGGCCATAGACAATATCGAAACAAAACAGTTCACGCCTCTACTTTTGTCTAGTACTTTAAAAATCAGTGGACTAAACATTTGTAACAATATTGGACAATGGGAAGAATTTTTCGAACACAATTTCGCACTAAAAAGTTAGAATAATGTATTTAAATTATAACGAAGAAAATAATAAAAATCAAATAGATAATAAAAAGCAAAATAAACTACTTGAAGTACTTGAAGTGCAATGCAAATTTCTGTCTTAAAAATATCGCAAAATAGAAAGCTGTTTTATTTTATTCAGTTTTGTCACAACAAATTTTTAGACAGATAACGGCTATCACAATCTCATGTGACGCTTGTTATTAACTTGATTAAAAATCAGATTTTAATCTAAGAAACGGGTGCTCAAGTGCTCAAGAGTGCCAAAGGAAGGGAGTAGATAATGAAACGGGATGGCTTTGCTAATTAATGTATATTTTCATATTTTAAGAAGCAAGAAAAAGCTAAGACAAAAAGAGATAAGCTAGTTAAGGATATGGTTAATCTGGTTAGGGTTAAGATTAACATTTAAGTTCGGCAATTTTTAAGTCAATATGAAAAATAGCTTGGCAAAAAATAGCTTGCAAATTTTAAGCAAAGAAATGCCAAGTATGTTTTTCATTCACAAAGCAAATAACAACTATCAACAGTAAAATTGCAATTAAGCTGTACTAAAACAATATGAACTATCTATCAGCTGCTTAGAGAGAAAAATAAATATTACACAACAAAACTATCGTTATACTACTGTGCAGAGCAAAGTAGTATAATATACATTTGTGACAAAAGAAAAATTGTTACTGAAAAAATCGATTGAGATGAAGCTACCAATGTAGAATGTAAAAGTTTCACAATCAGGCAAAAGGTAAATGGCTTTTAAAAAATAACTAAGCGAAAAGTAAAATAAACAAGGAAAGATTTAATTCAAAACAAATCTAACCCTTTTAATCAAGACTGAGCTTGGCTACAAAAACTATTTTTATGTAGGGGAGCCCAGTAGGGGGGCCGGCGACAGAGCGGTCTAACGCGTTTGCCTCAAGCACCAAGGTCCGTGAGTTCGATTCCGCGGCGGGGCCACATTCATTTGGGGACATTAGGCTTGGGGGCTTGTCGTGCAATTTACATCCTTGAGGGCCATCCTCCAAGGCACAGTGAGAGTGTACACTGCCTGACAATGAGAAGTCAGGGCAGATGTACACATCTGTGTGAGTGTGTGCCTGCCTGTGTACAGTATCTGTGTGCGTGAGTGCTCAGGAGTCAGCGAAATGGGCAGAATTGCCTCCTTGCTGGCGGCAGGTCTAGTGCCACCAATTTTTGTTCCATTGCCCACAGCCCTTCGGTAATTATTGTAATTAATTTTGGACATTATTCCATAACAGGAATTTGTTGCTACACTTATGACTAAAAAGCCTGTTTGGCTTGACCTTTGTGCGAAAATACGAGTTTCGGGCAAATAAACTAAAAAACAGAGAAACAGACGCAGCCGTCCTGCAATTATTATTAGTATTATTATTATTATTATTAGCCCGGTAGTTAAAGCTTCGGACTTCTGACCGAGAGGTCCAGAGTTCGAATCTCAGTCTATTGAAAAACTCAGTTCACCAGCTGTAAAACTCGTACCCATAAGAACTTGCTAGGGTAGAAATTCAGCATAGCCCCCGAGAGTCCACGCGTGGCTGTATAACCGGCCCAACTCGGTATTTCTAAATCCTATTTCTATTCAGCAAGCATTCAGTGATGCTTTCTACTGGAGCTACTAGACTCTGACGATTTTAACAGATCTGTGGCAGAAGCCGAATATAACAATGAAGCCGCCGAGCATTGCCCCGGCGAACCGGCCGACGGGCCATTGCCGATTCCAACATCGGCCGCAGCTGACGATGCGTCTAGTGCCGATGCAACAGTCAGCGAACTGTCGGAAGCGGACTGCGACAGGCCGTTAGCTGAAGCCGGCATCAGCAGGCGCGTCGGCCTCCGACGAAACCGCCTCAGACAGTAGCTGCACAGCTGGGCATAGAAGATCACACCGATGCCGTAGATCACGATGGCGGCCAGGCGGCCCAGCAGTTCAGTGCGAGGATTGGCGAAGTAGGAGATGACCAGGGCTCCGCCTACCAGCAGGCGCATAATGCCGAAACTGGCCATGAATAGAAGCTCCACGCCTGTCATCAGGCTGGTGCCAGTGAAGCCCTGTTTTGTGGCAGAAGGGTTATGTGCCTTTGTTTTACAGTGGGATCTGATTCTGACTGTCAACATGGTGATTGGGGTCTGTTTCTGACTGTCAATATGGTCATTGGGATCTGTTTCTGGCTGTCAATATGTTCATTGGTATCTGATTCTGACTGTCAGCATGGTGATTGGGATCTGTTTCTGTGTTCACTTTGATCTGATTCTGTCTATACTGGGATCTGATTCTGTCTATACTGGGATCTGATTCTGTCTACACAGGGATCTGATTCTGTCTATACTGGGATCTGATTCTGTCTATACTGGGATCTGATTCTGTCTATACTGGGATCTGATTCTGTCTATACTGGGATCTGATTCTGTCTATACTGGGATCTGATTCTGTCTATACTGGGATCTGATTCTGTCTACACTGGGATCTGATTCTGTGTTCACTTTGATCTGATTCTGTCTACACTGGGATCTGTTTCTGTGTTCACTTTGATCTGATTCTGTCTATACTGGGATCTGATTCTGTCTATACTGGGATCTGATTCTGTCTACACAGGGATCTGATTCTGTCTATACTGGGATCTGATTCTGTCTATACTGGGATCTGATTCTGTCTATACTGGGATCTGATTCTGTCTATACTGGGATCTGATTCTGTCTACACTGGGATCTGATTCTGTCTACACTGGGATCTGATTCTGTCTACACTGGGATCTGATTCTGTCTATACTGGGATCTGATTCTGTCTACACTGGGATCTGATTCTGTCTACACTGGGATCTGATTCTGTCTACACTGGGATCTGATTCTGTCTATACTGGGATCTGATTCTGTCTACACTGGGATCTGATTCTGTCTACACTGGGATCTGATTCTGTCTACACTGGGATCTGATTCTGTCTATACTGGGATCTGATTCTGTCTACACTGGGATCTGATTCTGTCTACACTGGGATCTGATTCTGTCTACACTGGGATCTGAGACCAGTGGGATAAAAAAGCCCCAATAGCCGTGGGCAGCACCCACCTGGTCTCGCAGAAACCAGCGCAGCTGCAGAATGGGGTTCGTGACCTCAGTGCCGCCAACAGTGGCCGCCATCTCGGCTCCGCACTTGCCCATCAGCAGGGTGCCGGCTAGGCCCAGGATGCTCATCACGTGATGAAACAGCATGAAAGCACCCTCTGACTGATAGTAGAGGCACCAGGTTAGGTCAAAGATGAAATAGCCCAGACTGGCGGTGAAGATCAGTTTCTCCAGCTCCGTGTAGGGCAGGACTGAAAAGTACATTCCAGCATGACTACTTTAACAGCTTTAATTGTAGAGATACTGATTTGGAAGTGGAGGCAACTACCCAATGGTAGACCTCATTTCTTAAGATTGCTGTGACGCCGAAGGTATCAACTGGCGGGTCACGTTAATGAGAGCTACTGCTCCCAGCCAATCAGGCGAAGCCATGCTTGCGCCTGAATTTTGATCATATTTTAAACGAAATGGGAATTTTCGTACCCCGACCTCGCAATCACCTGTGACAATCAACAATCAACTCTAAAATTACGTCTGGCATTCATTATTTGGCACTCAATAAAAGTACAGAGAGCAGTTGGCCGACAGAACGAAACACACATAGTACAGTGAATTTTCTACGAGTAAATTTATTTTCTTTCGCGAAGCACTGTTTTTTCGGTAATGATGAAAGGTAATTAAATAAAACGTTGACTCACGCTGATTCTTATGATAGAATGGTATCCGGCCGATGATAAACACATCAACAAAGGCCAGAATGGACACAAGCAGGGCGTGAACGGCTGTGACCACACGGCAGTGCCATTCGCAGCGGAATTTTGGCATGGCAAGGCAGAGAGCAGCATACACAGACACCCAGAAAAGCAGGGCGCAGCTGACCTGCACCAGCAGCCAGCCAGAGTGAACAGGGTAGCGATTGCCAGAGAAGCTGGCACTGACTTCCCGAGCTAGCCAATCCATTGGCTGTTAATCAATGCATTATAAAAACTTCTTTTTATATTGAATGAAAGCATTTTGTTTTAAAAATCCATTGTAAGCCTCAACCCAGATTCTGTCTAGACTGGGATATGATATAATAACCATATATCTATTTTTAGATTAAAAGTACAAGTACATTTAAACAAGTAAAGTCTATCTGTTTGGCCTATTTACAATCTAGTTTGAAAAAACACAATTATAGATTCCTTAATGATACTTTAAAGTAAGACTATATAAGAAACTGCAATATAGAATCTGGTAATGGGTTTAGTTAGGATAGGGCCTATTTAGTACCAGTACTACTAAAGCTTTGCAAATTTGAACTAGGATTGAACTTTAATATTATTTAATACTAATATTTTCTCTATTTTAAGAGAAAGGTGACTATTTATAAATTTACTATGCATAATTATATTTATAACAAGTCTATTTTTAATAAAAAATTATTTTTATAGAAAAAAAACTATATGAGGTAAATTTGGCAAAACGGTGATATGTTCACTATACCTGAAAATATGTAGCAAGACAATATTATATTAAAACAAAGCATTAGAAAAAATGAATTTTTAGAGATTTGCTCTACAAGTTATATATAGAATGGCCAACCCTAATCTCATAGTAAGTATTCACTTTTTGAGATTAATAAGGCATATGAGTGTGATTATGCAGAATAATTATTACATGAAAATCATTTTTAGATATGCAAGTTGAACATCACTTAATGATTCATTAGGCCTACCCAGTAACCCCCAGCCCCTACAATTAAAGTTATTATAAATTAAATAATGCAAACCCACTGTACTATTTGAACTTAGCTAACTAGAGTGACGGTTTTACAATCATGAGACTATAAACTTTCAATTTCAAATGCAAAATAATTTCCCAAAGAAAGCTGCAATCATCTGGCAGACATTGCTGACACTTGGGTCTTAGACTTACACAAGTCTAGATTAAAGTAAGATGAACGATTCATTATTAAAGCATATTTCAAGCAATAAATAAAGTCTAAAAGCTTGGCAGAAACAGAATTCTGAAATTCTGAAATAGGTCCAATGGCAATGCAATATGTAATGCAATAGGCCTATGGAGTCATAATATAACCAATTATTTAATTTTTAACCAAGCAAAGGGCAATGCCGCAATAGGACCTTAAATGTAAAATCGTAATTATACTAAAAGCAAGCAAGCCAATCTACCTTAAATTGTTTTGTAAAATCTAGCGTACTAATTTGAATTTCCTTTGATAAGGAAAATTTGAACACATGTCATATAAACCGCTCGACCGGTCGCTCCTACTTAAGAGTTCAAGAATTAAAGAGTACTTAAATTGTAAATTAAAACTTTTTCTAATTAAAAGGCTAATTATTTAATTCGACCCTATTATACATTTTCGAGGAATTGTAAAAATAATCAAAATTGTCAGGAATATGTTCTAAAAAGCGGATTAAATTTTGCTATGTTTTACTTAATCGTTTATTTACTTGTTTAATTATATAACAATTGTTGTTAAAGCATAAAACTTGCAATACTATAGATTCTAAGCATTTTTAACGTGAGACATTTGTGCCTTTTATTTCAATTAGCAGCGTGATGGCCATGGGTTCCTTTGTCGAAGGCCTAGTAATCGTGTTTAGCTTTTGTTGTCACAGACGAAAAAATCAAGACTGAGCTGAGCTGCTGCCAATTAAAGCCGATGTGAAGTAAACACCGTCGTTTTTAAGTACATCTTTATATACACGATGGATAACTTCATAATTAAGTTTATGTCAAATGTCAAAAAATGGCCATCAAATTTATCATTAGTATTTTTGCTGGCTATTCACGCCTATTCTAAATTCTAAACTCATTATGCATAAAACTTTGCACACGCATGTCAATAAATTAAAAAAAAATTTGTCAACCATTAGTAGTTAGTATGCCTTGCGTAAATTCGTGTTTGTTTATAATGATGCTAAATTATGAGCTTTAAATTTTCTATATCTAATTACAATTACTCTTTCCTTACATTCGTTTCTTGTTTTATTATACCTTTGAATCCTTGGAGATTTTCTCTAAAATGGTGTGATTATGAACATTTAGTAAGGTTAGGTTTTTAAGTAATTTCACTTACTAGGCTACTAGCTTGACAAAGAAAAGTTAGCCAAGTTAAGTCAAGTCAAGCCACGTCAAGTTAGCATGAGTAGGATGCAGACGCAGGCCCATATAAAACATAAACAAAAAATAAAGAGATTAACTGGATATAAGTAAGTAAAAACTTATTATATACATAAAAATGTGTCAGCCACAAGCAAATAGTACATTTTGTCTCGAATTCATATGAAAAAGCATATCAGTGTGGAAGCGTCAAACATAGTCTCAAAGTCTCTAAACCTAATTATCTTTGAGAGTTTTAAATGCTAACTAAGTCTTTCTATGTTGTTTTTCGCACTAGTATTAATAAAGTTAATGAATAATTTTTTATTCGTATTGTACTTTTAGTTTCTTTTATGGGCTCGTATCACCCTTGGACTATTATTCTTAATCACAATTATTGCGTTTGTCTATAAACTTCTATGGCCAACTTGTTCTGCCGATACTTGAGCATGCTTAACAGTTTCAGCAGCTCATCAGTTGCAAAAAATTCTGAAAGTATACAATATACCAATATAAATAGGCTGCAGATGGCAGAAACGAGCTAAGATGCCTCGATCTTTCAGCTTGTTTCAGCCCGAGCAGCCTATCCATAATTAGTGTTGTAGCTCGTAGTTAGTGGGCGTGAAACGTGTGAAACGGCCCGCCCACTGTGCATGTATCTATCGAATTCGGCCATAGACAACAGCAGAGGGCGGGCTGGCGTTAGTTTTAGCCTCGTTTCAGCAACAACATCCAGCGTCTATGGCATGTGAGAATGAACGAATTCAAATGGGGAAGTTGAGTAATTGAAATCTCCTAAACGGAAAGCTTACGAGCGTACTTGATTTGAAACATTGAGCTTATATCGCTTTACATCGTTTATGCTGAGCAGCCCAGGATTGAAAAAACATTTTCTCTTTTTGTTCCTTGCATTTCTTTGCATAAGCATTGTGTCAGCAGCCGCTCCGGCTAAAAACGATCCGAGAATAGTCACCGGTCGTCTCACCTTTCGTATTGGCAGCAATGAACGGGTTCCATTTATTTACACTGGCAAAATAATCATTTGCTTGGTTATTTTGCTTATAATTGCTAGAATTCTTTTGGCCTGCATCGGCATCTGTTGCAATGGCAACCAGGAGCGCAACTATTATCGCGAGGTGATCAGGCACGTGTCGTCACTGACCGAGGAAGAGAAACAGAGCCGAATGCCGATCGACAGTCTCAATATGGCTATGCAACATGTCGGCGAGTTTCTCAGCCATCGCGAAACGAAATGCATCCAACAGCTCACAGGACACGAATTCAAGGCGCCGCAGACAGTTTGAAGCGGGTTATTAATTCTCAAACTATTGTGATTTGATAGCTCAACCTCAAGTCTGGTAAACAGTTGTCTTGCTGTGTCTCATTACGCAATTACCATTTGGACTTTTGCGAGAGTTTAATAAGTTTTTTTGTTTTTTTTCACTATGATACCAGTAAATCCTATCAAAGGGTACTAATAAGTAACCATAGCCTGAAGTAAACTATATTTGCTCCTGAAAGTAATATAATTTGTACTTTTTTAAATCGCCAATGCTCTTTTGTTTGGCCATTTATCTTGATCATCAAAGCCACAATTTTAGATTTATATTTTTTCATCTTTACGTTTATTTTTACAAATATGTAATTAATGTCAGTTAAATGAATATTTTATTCCCTCATTCTTCGAGCTGACAAACGCTTAGATGACGTGCTCGCAGATGTACAGGTTGATCTCGTTGAAGGTGACCATCTGATCGTGAGCGTAGGATGTCTTGTGATAATAGTCCTCCTTGTAGCTGCCGATCATGTTCTGCATGGCGTTGAAGAAGGCGTTGAAAGCTTCGGCTCCGCGCTCCTCGCCAGAGTTCGGCTGCACCGTGTCACGGAAGTGCGCCAACTCTGGGCCCGTCACCGCCCGGTTGCCGTCCAGATCAGCCACCCGGAAGTAGAGGTCCACCTCCTTGATCCTGCGCCGGCAGTCGGCCCTGGCGTACTCGGCCTGGGTGACGCACCGGTCGCCGTCCAGGTCCGGGATGGTTCGCTTCACCAGCAGCGGCCACTCAGCGCGGAGCATCCGCAGTGCGGCGGCGACAAACTCGGCCTCGCTGGTTGGCAGCCGTCCGCGGCCGCGAAAGTGAGCGTCGAGGAGGCTGCGATATTCGTCGTCTAGCAGGCCTGGGAGGAGGCGATAGCGCAGAGCCGGCGCCAGGTACAGCCGCATCTCCCGCCTGCTCATCTGGCCGTCGCGATCAACGTCAACGTGATGCCGGAAGATGGCCCTCAGCAGGAAGCTGTAGGCGCCCGGCTCGAATGCCCAGCTGTCCGGGTTGTAGCAGGCTCCGCGCTGATTGGATACGCTCGGCCACTGCTGGGCCACGCGGCGCAGAGTGGCCGTGTTGCCAGCCAGTGTCTCGCAGTAGTCCAGCATCTCGTCGATTGAGAAGCTCTTGGTAAAGATCCAGTCGGCGCCGCCGTGCTCCAGGCAGAGCTTGCGCAGCGGTGGCGTGGTGGGCGTCGGCTTCGGCTTCTTTGCCGCATCACTGGCGGGCAGCCAGAGAAGGCCTTTTGAATGCAGAGATTGGAGCTAGTGGGACAGGGTACTTATTAAACACATTTTCACCAAGAATTCGGTGATGGAGGTCCAAGCATTTGGGTTAAGAAAAAAGAAAAGAGGAAACAAGAAGATTTTCAGTGTTTTAACAAGCTCTGTGACTTCTTATCAGCTATGGTATCCTCAATCTTGTTCAAAGAATAATTATAATACTAAGAACTGTACATAAAGTTGAAATATTCAAAGCTCACCCAAAATGGAGCAAACGGCAATCAGTGGTGCTTTTTGATGCGTCGCACCGATCATTGTACGGGTCAATATGGAAAACTATGTTTGAAACAGTCTGCGCAATGTCCTGTAATTGACAAAGCCGGCGATCTAGACGCAGTTGCACGCTTATATATCCTTCTGGCTTGTATCATCAGCTGACGCTTCTGTCACTCAGTCTGTAGACATGCACAGCCTTGCAGTATCCAGGCATACATTTTACTGTTTGTTCTTTGCTTGGTCGATGCGTTCAAAGAATGCTGACATTTTCCATTCCCAACGCGCACTCTGTTCACTGCGTGACCAGCCGTGCTGTCTTTTTCTTCATTGCAGCTAATCTATTGACCAGCTGGAACATGGACCTGCGACAACTGGACCCGGAGCTGCGGAAGTACCTCCGGGTCACCAGGCTGCCCGAAGTGTACGAGGTAAGCCACTTTGTAAACATTGTTGAAAATGGAATTAAGTCACCAAACTACTATTAGTAGGCTAGAGGATTTTTAATGTAATTCACGAAATTCATTCAATTCAACAGGCCCTTCTAGCCGGCTTGGCCATCATGCAGCCAATAAATCCGTGCAAGTGGATCGCTGAAAAACTATTCTACTTGCAGGAAGTTGGCATCAATCAGATTGACTGGTGAGACTTTTGATTGACTACATGGGGGAATTTCATATACCAACAGTTTTCTTTGGGTATATTTTTTGTGCATCTCCCAAAATAATAAACCAATCGCAATAAAAAATGCAGAACACGGACTAAAATTTTCCGCTCTGTCCGATGAAACAACTTCCAGAATCACTAAACATCGGCATCGGCGAGATATTCACCGATTCTCGTCGGGGGGGGGGTTGGTGGAAAAACCACGAGTATAGGCATACTTTTTCCGCTCAATAATTTTCCGCTTCATAATGTTCCCATGCCAGCTATTATAGTTGATGATAATTGTTTATTGCTATATTGTGAACCAATATGGATTCGCAATAGACGTTTATACTGAGCAATGCTAGCTGTCCTTTTTACCAGGGTCTCGACAAGAATCGTTGAATATCTCGACGATGCTGACGTCAGATGGTTCTTGAAAGTTGGTTCATCGTAAAGGGCGGAAAATGTTGATCTCATAGGTGGACTTTAACGAAAATCGGTCATTCATTTTGGGAGCTCTCGTGAAGTAGGCAGTGGGAAAATATCTCAGTCTTTCTACTAATAGCGTTTTTAAATTCATAAAGTTGCAGTCTTTTTGGAGTCTTATTTGAGAGACTCTTTAGAAAAATCTCATTTTTAAGCGTTTTTTGCTCGTAGTCGAATTTTGCTGGACCAAGTTCGGCAGTTCAATTAGAACTCGGTGCATGCATTTTGATGAATGGCGAAAAACAGCTACAGCTACTGTAGAGTGCAGTACAACAGCCACTCAATAAGCAAGATTATTGAGCATGCCTTGAGTCAGTTCGCATATCAGAGGTACTGAAAAATCGCTAAGAGTAAACTGCTCATCAGACAGTGCCAATCAAGGCGCCACGCAGCACGGTGGGCACCACCTGTGCGGATAGTTCGGACAGAAGCAGCGCTGCTCGGCTCCGTAGAGCCAGAACTGACCGACCCGGCCGCGCCAGGCGAAGGTGACCTCAGTCACAGGTACCAGGTAGACTCGCTGACGCTGCCGAAGGACCCTAGCGCCGGCCGTCTCGACCTGGCGACGATGCTCCTCTAGCATCCGCTCAGACATCTGCTGCACTGACAGCTGGGGGAAGCTGCTAAGCGGACGACCCTGCGGCTCCTCGGTCTCCAGGATGAGGTGGCCAGTGACGCGGCTCAGGCGCTCCTCCAGAAGGTCGCTGCGGTCGCACACAATCTGACTGGAGCTGACATTGTTGCTGTCGAGATTTGTGGTCCGGTTGCGAACAAAATTACATCAGTGATGAATGGAAGGCCTTTTTAACTGCTATCTCGACCGTGACTACGAACAGGCTTGGAATGTTGAAAAATACTATGAGAATAAAAAATATTTACTAGAGAGCTGTAGGCACTGGCACATTTTTGGTGACAGTAGACCCATAGCCAGCGGTACGCAATTCTGCCCATTTCGCTGACTTCTGAGCACACACGCACACACGCATCTGTCCAGACGTTTTCATTGTCAAGCAGTTCCCGCTCTCACTGTGCATTGAAGGTTGCCCTCAAGAGTGCATGTTGCATGATAAGCTCTCATGCTTTCTCTCCGCGGTAGCGCCCCAAGTGAATACAACCTTGTCTCGGAATCGAACTCAGGGACTCAATCAACCACTCATTCCGCCATGAGACCAATCATCAATCTAAGCAGTTAAGGAGCGAAGCTCTTACAATCGCACGTTGATCTGCAGGTAGCGACGCAGAGTTCTCTGTCCCTTGCAGTCGCGACAGCGTCGCCTCCCGGAGCCGTCGCAGAACGGGCACCGCGTTGTCCCATCCGCGGCGCAATAGTAGCACGGGCTGTGCTTTATTCGCTCGGCTAGCGGCTCCCGCGACAGTTTGTAGCCGGTGCCTTCACAGCGGACGCAGTCCAGCAGCCCAGCGCCGCGGCAGTCCGGGCAGGCAGCGAAGCCGACTCCCTCGCAGCCGGGACAGGGAACTAGCTTGGCGGTGCCGGGCACTTCAACCCGACCGCGCCCTTCCTCAAACATGCGTCCCGGCCTGGGGCACTCGACATCCCACTTGGAGGCCATGTCGATGTCGCCACCGCCACCTCCGCCAAACCGTGGTCGACGGCGGCGAGAGTATTTCCGCGAAGCATTAAAGCCCCAAGAGGGTTCCTGGGCTTCGTTTATGTCGCGAGTTTCCAAAAATGTTTCCAGCGAGTACTAAAATTCAAGTTAAATAAATTCTGCTTTCGACGGTCGTCTTTCGACGGTCGTCTTTCGACGGTCGTCTTTCGACGGTCGTCTTTCGACGGTCGTCTTTCGACGGTCGTCTTTCGACGGTCGTCTTTCGACGGTCGTCTTTCGACGGTCGTCTTTCGACGGTCGTCTTTCGACGGTCGTCTTTCGACGGTCGTCTTTCGACGGTCGTCTTTCGACGGTCGTCTTTCGACGGTCGTCTTTCGACGGTCGTCTTTCGACGGTCGTCTTTCGACGGTCGTCTTTCGACGGTCGTCTTTCGACGGTCGTCCTACTCATAACCATGCTAGATACAATGGCGATTTGCTCTGAATCGTATAATATAAGTATTAGATGAGGCTTGCAGCCACAAACCTGGTAGGCCCTCTTCACGCGCATGCTGCGAATCTCCATCTGTTTGGCGCATCCAGTCCTGCAGCCGAACTTGTTAGCGGCCCAAGTTTTTAGAGCCTCTCGACAGCGACCTTCCGCAGGCGTCACACAGCTGAAACAGAGAAAAATGTACAGGAAGAGTCTACTTGATGATCATGTAGTAGCAGCTTGAGCTTGCCTGTCAAGAGCAACACTGGAGCGAGTGTGCAGGAGGCTTCGCACGGACAAGCCCATGTCGTTGACATTTCCGCGCCCATTCGCAATTGCTGAAGTCTCAGCAGGCGTTATCGCGCTGTGAATGGCTATGTTCTGAACAGACAGCGGGTGTTCGTGCATGCGCCACTCAGCATTGTCGCCCTTCAGAAGTTCTTGGCTGGCCGCGGCGGCTTCGCGTTTAACTAGCCAAGGCATCGAGGCGGCGCGCCTGGAGTCCTGCCGCATTAGCCGATTGCTGACGTCGATGATCGAGGAGTCGTCGCGAATCATTGCTGGGCTGTCACAGAAAATAACAGGATCCGAAACATCTCATGGAGCACTCGAGCTATATAGTTGAGCTCGTTTTGCGATTAGATAAAGAGTGTCACGAAGTTGGTTAGCAACTGCTTTCAACATGCGACTCCGCTTAACAAGCGTCTATCTATCCTCTCTTTTCCCTTTCAGGGACTCCTTCATTGACGAGGAAATGAAGCCAAAGGAGTCGCCGTTTGCCATCAAAGGAGTGGCCGGCCTATTCACGAGCGATATGGGCCAGGTGAGTAGGGCTTTGCCGATGCCGACTAATTCTGCGTCTGTGTCACCTGCCCAGCCTGATAATTTGCATGCTTTGCCCCTCGGTCTCCATTGCAGTTTGGCAAAGACATGGACGCAGTAAGTCTAATTTACATTCCTAATTACGAGAGCTATCAATCATTTACGTGTAAGGTGTCTCATTATCCATGCCTTGTCAAACTGAGCCCAACTAGTGAACTAGTATCGCTATTGTCAATCTAAATGATAATTTGGACGTTCAAACGATAATGTCTGTGGTCTCATGCTATCGGATGGGTCTCCCGCGCGCAGCTCAGCTATTCGGCCATAGGGTTAATGACATTCAAAATGAGAAAGCGGAAATCAAAACGAAACAATCTAACGATCAAACAGTCAAACATTTTCTATTTCCAGCATATGTAATCATTTTTGCACGACTCCTTTTTACCACCTCTTGTTAACGCCTGAAACCTTCCTACCTGCGTATATGCTCGCATAATTCTATACGCAGTTGCAATCGGCACTTGCAGGATGGCTGCTGTGGCTTTTAGTGTTGCCCCTTGGTCTATAATAGCAGACATCCAAGCGTTGCTTGTCGACTGAGGATATTGGTGGGGGCATTTGAAAAACAGCAACAAGAAATAGCAAAGAAAGAAGCGAGAGAAAACCAAACAGGCGGAGAGCAGGGCAAGGGAGTTTTTTCAGCTTTCCCTTCCGAGCTTAATCATTTTGATTGTCTCTAGTCTATGGTCTAGAGGGTGAATTTTCTTCTGAGTGCCTGAATTCATTCTCGTTTTGAATGTCCCTTTCTCGTATTGGTTGTCCAAACGTCTATGTTCTCTACCGGCGAGGTTTACTTAAAGGATCCATAGCCATTATAAGGCTTCAGCAACGTATTATGGTATAAACGATCACTCAGCGATAATGGCATGTCTATGGCACAAACTGCGCCAATCCGCCATGAGCCAGAAGCTGACAAAATTTGGACGCTTATATTTGTTTCTTTAATTATCAATTAAAGTATTTTACCAACCGGTAAAAGCATTATAAGGCTTCAGGCCATAGACAAATCAACTCCCCCTATAACGCCGTTGCTTGTCGACCGACAGCCGCCAGATAGCGTTATAGGGGGAGTTGATTTGTGTATGGCCTGAAGCCTTATAATGCTTTTACCGGTTGGGTGCCTCGCAGTTAATGGCGATTACGATCTCGGCGCTACGCGCCTCGATCGACCGCCATTAACTTGCTCGGCACCCAACCGGTAAAGTTCCATTATCGTTTTGAATGTCTAAATTATCATTTAGATTGACAAGAGCTATACACAAGAGCTGACACCTATATTTAATTATCTAACATTGTGTACCGTATGATAGGTTTTTGCTGGTTACATTATTGTTCCTTATTATTTTAATCGGCTTAAATAAGTTATTCCTCTGTTGATATCAGCATGTGACTTTGAATTTGCTTTTAATCCTCACCATTAGTTAAAGGCCTATCATATTTTGAAAACAGTTTTCTGCCTAATAAATTACCTTGCCTAGGCTCTAATACGTATTATGTTCGGCTAACCAACTCACCGTATTGTTAGTTTAATTGCTTAACCACTGCTACATTCACTATGCAACATATTTTGTTATACAAAGCTGAGATTCTTTTCAGCAAACCAACAAGTTTATCATCACTGTGCCTATTTTTTTAAGGAATCCGAAGATAGCAATTCGTCAGATTTCGAGGAGGTAAAGTTATACCACCCAGTGACTGATTGGCGAGGGTGGCACAGGTGGAATTAGAGGTACACAATAATACTAGCATGTGAAATCAACTGATTTTTTATCTTTTTTTCATTCAGAGTAGACCCTGAGTTTTACAGAGTCTACTCAAAGTCCCTACTCAGAGTCTACTCAAAGTCCCTACTCAAAGTCTACTCAAACTCCTCACCTGATTTTGGCTCGCACTGACTCGTACGATTTCATCATTTTACTACTGTACAGAGATCAATTAATTTAGCCTCTATTGTTCTTTCGAATTCAAATTTATTGTATAAATTAATTTAAATATGCGAAACAAGTTTATGATTATATAATCAACTGCCTATCAAAGATTCCTTGAGTCTGTACTCAAAACAAAAGCACGAGTCCATTAGTTAGTGCTGCATGCACTCACCAAATCCTTTTTCCAGCACGGATTATACTGACTTCTAAGTTATATTTAATCGAAATTTCACTATTAGATCTGCGCGCACACTATGCTGCTGACGCCAAGTAGTAAGTTCGTTATTGATTTTCAAATTGAAATATTTAAATGGAATTTTGAAATTTATGTCTACCTTCTTATGTTAACTTCTTCAAGTTAAACAACTACTCTTTTAAACGGCGTAAACACTTTTTAATAAACAGATTTGAGTTCTAGTAATTATCTGTTAAATTTTTCGTTCTTAATTGGCTCAGAGCCAAGCTTATCTCTGTCATACTTAACTACGAGTATTATGCGTACTGAAAGTGTACAATCGTACTATAAATGTACTGTACATTTCAAATATCCTTTTAAATGGCGAACCATCTTCTGATGGGGTTTAATTTCCGTTAAATTTCCGTTCTCATGTAGAAAAATGAATCCGTTACTAAACGATTTTTTCGCCAGCCCTCGCCTGAGATGATAGCCAAGGCCTACCAGCACTACAATCGCAAGTCGTTCAGACGCCATTTTGATAGCTGGCTTCAGTTTCACCTGTACAGGCGAGAAAGACTAGCCGAGAAAAAGCGAATCGTTGCCAAAGCTGAGGGTCACTTCTTTCAAACAAAAGTTGGTCGCACCTTCTCAGTCTGGCTGGAGTGGACGCGGTTCCGGAAGGGCCGTCAGGCCAGTAAGTACATGCCTACTTTTGTGCTGGCTTTGATATGTGCAGCTGGGGCAGTGAAGCTTCAATGTACAGTTGGGGCAGTGAAGCTTCAATGTACAGTTGGGGCAGAGAAAGCTTCAATGTACAGTTGGGCAGAGAAAGCTTCAATTTACAGTTGGGGCAGAGAAGCTTCAATGTACAGTTGGGGCAGTGAAGCTTCAATGTACAGTTGGGGCAGAGAAGCTTCAATGTACAGTTGGGCAGAGAAGCTTCAATGTACAGTTGGGGCAGAGAAGCTTCAATGTACAGTTGGGGCAGTGAAGCTTCAATGTACAGTTGGGGCAGAGAAGCTTCAATGTACAGTTGGGCAGAGAAGCTTCAATGTACAGTTGGGGCAGAGAAGCTTCAATGTACAGTTGGGCAGAGAAGCTTCAATGTACAGTTGGGCAGAGAAGCTTCAATGTACAGTTGGGGCAGAGAAGCTTCAATGTACAGTTGGGGCAGAGAAGCTTCAATGTACAGTTGGGGCAGTGAAGCTTCAATGTACAGTTGGGGCAGAGAAGCTTCAATGTACAGTTGGGCAGAGAAGCTTCAATGTACAGTTGGGGCAGAGAAGCTTCAATGTACAGTTGGGGCAGTGAAGCTTCAATGTACAGTTGGGGCAGAGAAGCTTCAATGTACAGTTGGGCAGAGAAGCTTCAATGTACAGTTGGGGCAGAGAAGCTTCAATGTACAGTTGGGGCAGTGAAGCTTCAATGTACAGTTGGGGCAGAGAAGCTTCAATGTACAGTTGGGCAGAGAAGCTTCAATGTACAGTTGGGGCAGAGAAGCTTCAATGTACAGTTGGGGCAGAGAAGCTTCAATGTACAGTTGGGCAGAGAAGCTTCAATGTACAGTTGGGGCAGAGAAGCTTCAATGTACAGTTGGGGCAGAGAAGCTTCAATGTACAGTTGGGGCAGTGAAGCTTCAATGTACAGTTGGGGCAGAGAAGCTTCAATGTACAGTTGGGCAGAGAAGCTTCAATGTACAGTTGGGGCAGAGAAGCTTCAATGTACAGTTGGGCAGAGAAGCTTCAATGTACAGTTGGGCAGAGAAGCTTCAATGTACAGTTGGGGCAGAGAAGCTTCAATGTACAGTTGGGCAGAGAAGCTTCAATGTACAGTTGGGGCAGAGAAGCTTCAATGTACAGTTGGGGCAGAGAAGCTTCAATGTACAGTTGGGGCAGTGAAGCTTCAATGTACAGTTGGGGCAGAGAAGCTTCAATGTACAGTTGGGCAGAGAAGCTTCAATGTACAGTTGGGGCAGAGAAGCTTCAATGTACAGTTGGGCAGAGAAGCTTCAATGTACAGTTGGGGCAGAGAAGCTTCAATGTACAGTTGGGGCAGAGAAGCTTCAATGTACAGTTGGGGCAGAGAAGCTTCAATGTACAGTTGGGGCAGTGAAGCTTCAATGTACAGTTGGGCAGAGAAAGCTTCAATTTACAGTTGGGGCAGAGAAAGCTTCAATGTACAGTTGGGACAGAGAAGCTTCAATGTACAGTTGGGGCAGAGAAGTTGAGGGCCGGGTAGCTTCATTGAAGGAGCTTTTACGCTCGTATATATGATTTTTAACATCACGGAGGACTTACATAATAAGGGTTTTGATGTACAGTAAATTAATAACGATTTCATCTTCTTAAATAATTGCCCTAATCGCGCACATCCAGTGGCCTATCAGATCTTGCAGCGAGTGTTGCACGTGTCCGTCGTGCGAGTCATGTTTAAAGCCTGGCACGGCGTCTCACTGGAGGCCAGAAAGACTCGCGAGTATTTTGAGGTGCGTAATTGCTGGCTTTAAATAATTTACTCAGATTCGGAATCCGTCCGACTAAATTTATTTGCGCCAGATAATCAGTGGGCCAACCACGCTTTTCACTTGTCATTTGTTATATTTTTTTCATTGAAAAAACAATCCGCAATTTTAAAACGTCAGTCGATTATTTCCTCTTTTTTCAGAGAGAGCTACGGGTAAGAATCGAACGGTCCATTTTCTAACGCGATCGGCTTTTCTGACACTATTTATTTTAGACTTCTTAAAAACAAACACAATACCTTTATCTCACGAGCAAAATGTTTTGATTTACAACTAACCGCCTTTGTTAAATTTTAAGGCTACAATTTGCAACAAATTTGAACTAAGCAATAACTGTTTTAATTTGGCGTCGTCTTTGTTTTAATAATTAAAAATAAAGGAGTTAGATGAATTTGAGCCATCTCTTTTTAGGTCTACTATGTTCAAAGAAAACAAAGACTGCTTAAATCTGAGAACGCAAGACTCTAAATTCTTAGAAATCGGCCTTTAGGATATGATTGGCCAATAGGAGGGGTTGACTTGTTGCTATTTTTAGAACTGTTTGCTAGAAACCCCTCTTCCTAGACGTAAAGCATGTGGCTCTCCTCAGCCAATAAAATTTAATGGCAAACTTTACTAAGCTAGTATTCGACTTTTTATCTAGTAGTATTTTTTTATTAATCATATTACCTATAAGCACTAACCCATTTGATATGATAACCTATTTTTATAATTGTCGAGTAATAGCACACAAAAACTCTGGTGTCTGTTCGAGTCTCATGTGTTCCCATTGGCGACAATTCCGCAGCGCTTAGAAAGGGGCGACAACGTGACCGAGGACGCCGTTCTAAGCAAAGCTACTGGAGAGGCGCGCGACGATCTATCGATGGTATCTGAGCCACTGCGGCAACAGATCCTGCGCCATCTGAGCCTGGCCGATCTGTCACGGGCAGCCTGCGTGTGCCGCGCCTGGAAGGTTCGTTACTAGCTTGTCTTTGAACATCACGTAACTAGCTCGTAACTTGTTGAAGTAGGGGCAAAAAAGCCTACTCCTAGTTTGTGTGAAGTGGAGTCGGGAATCGAACCTCCACCGACCGTCGTGAGTCCGGCGACCCAACCACTAGGCTACAACCCCTGCTAGTGGTTAAAATGGGTTGCCTTGGACTGAGATTCGAACTCGCGACCTCTCAGTCAGAAGTCCAATCCTCTAACTACTGGGCTAGAAGCTAACTGTGATTAAAGTTGAAACTCAAAAGCTGCAGCTGATCAACTGAACTCACTGCCGTCCAGGTACACACCCAGAGCTCCGAGCTGCTTCACAAGCTCGACTTCGGGCAGGTGCGACAGCGACTGACGCCCTCCGTGGCTAAAAAGTTTCTTGCCCAGTCTGGCCCGATGCTGGCCCACCTGAGCCTGGCCGGCTGCAAGAACCTGCCACTCGATGTCTTCCAGTGCGTCGCCGCCTGCCGCAACCTCCAAGACGTCAACCTGTCCGAGTGCGCAGGACTCACAGACGACGCAGTTGGCCAGATTGTTCAAGGCTGTCCTCTGCTGATCTACGTCAACCTGTCCTTCACTGCCATCTCGGACAACAGCCTTCGCCTCTTGGCCAAGCACGCTGAGAATGTCCAGTTTCTGAGCCTGGCCGGCTGTAAGCAACTCAGCGATCGCGGCCTGCAGCTCCTGGCCCAGGGCCAGGGCGTTCACAAGCTGGAGCTTCTCGACCTGAGCGACGGAGTTCAGGTTTTAATAATAATGATAATAATGATTTCAGGAGGGCTGCGGGCAATGGCACATCATTTGGTGACACTAGACCCGTAGCTAGCGAGTAGGCAATTCTGCCTATTTCGCTGACTCCTGAGCACACGCGCACTCAGTTACAGCACGCAGGCACACACTCACACAGGTGTGTACATCTGCCCTGACTTTCTCATCGTCAGGCAGTGTACAGCAGTGTACACTCTCACTGTGGCTTGGAGGTTGGCCCTTAGAGGCGTACATTGCAGGAAAAGCTGCCAAGCCTTCTCTCCACGGCTGCGCGCCAAATGAATGTGGCCTCGCCGCGGACTCGAGCTTAGGACCTTGCTGCGCGAGGCAAACGCGTTAGACCACTCTGCCACTCACCCTCGAGTTCAGGTGTTCGTTCACTTGTGTCTTCAAAACAATTAAAAGAAGGACAGAAAAGACAGTCTGGGCTGAGATTCTTTGTGGAATCCGAAATTATTAGTTTTTGTTGCATCTAACCTTCAATATTACCCTATTTGGGCCCGTTCACACAAGATAAATGGATGAGATGAAAAAACCATCTGGAATAGATTATAGCTCGTAGAGAGCTCATCCTGTTCGTGTCAATGTGGGGCTGCCAAATTCTGTTCCAAACACCTGCTCATCCGCCATCCGCAGTTCACCTCCGAAGCCATAGTCCAGCTGGCCTCCAAGTGCCGCAAAGTGAAGCAGCTGATGTTTAACGACGTCTACAATTTGCAGAGCGCTTGTCTAGAGGTGAGACTCTACAAAGCGTGGTGTCTCAGGGGATCAATAATTTCTTAGAAATCTGTTGTCTCGGATTGTTCAACAATCGACTTAACATCAGCTCAGTGAAATATTTTTTACCCAACAGCAATTGGCGACTCACTGCCCGTCAGTTGAGCACTACGAACTGTTCGGCTGTTCGAGCCTCACAGATGACAGCTTCAAAGCCATCAGCAACCGCAGCCTCCGGGTGCTGAAGCTGGATAAGAATGACATCATCACGGACGCCGCCTTCGGGCATCTGGGCCGCCGGTGCCCCGAGCTGCAGCTGCTGTGCGTGGCCGACTGTGTGAAGATCACCGATCAGGCCGTGAAGGCCATCGGCCAGCTGCGCCACCTTCGAGTGCTGAACCTGGCCGACTGCGTCCGCCTGTCCGACGCCGGCGCCAAGAGCATCGCCGAGGCGTCCTTCGCGCAGACCCTACGCGAGCTGAACCTGACCAACGCTGTTCGACTCACCGACCACGGCGTGTCGGCGATCTGCAAGAAGGCCGGCGGCCTGACCCACCTGCGCCTGAGCTTCTGCGAGAATCTATCTTACCTGTCAGCCGATTCGCTGGCTAATTACTGTCCGGGTCTGGTCTGTCTGGACATGTCCGGCACCGGCCTGAATGACTCGGCCATGACCACGCTTGGCAATCTGTCCAGAATGCGCTACCTGTACCTGGCCAATTGTCCTCTGGTCACGGATCTGGGCGTGCAGAAGCTGGTGCAGCAGCTGCGCAGCCTGGAGCACCTGGACCTGTCGCATTGTATCCAGCTAACTGACGGCGGTGTTCGCAGCCTGTCCTTCAGCTGCCGCCTGCTCACCCGGCTAAGCCTCCGGGGCTGTCGCCAGCTGACAGATCTCAGCATGCAGTACGTTAGCGGCGTCTGCCACTACCTGACACAGCTGGACCTGTCCGAGTGTGTCATGATCACTGACAAGTCGCTGAAGTATTTGAAGAAGGCCTGCAAGAGACTGCAGACTCTGCAGCTTGACTGCTGCCAGGGCATCTCCAAGTGAGTTGACCATCGGGGTGTGTATTTCATTGCATCTTTCCCCATGGTCACCTTCTTATGATGGAGGGAAAATAAAATGTGTATGGTATGGTGGTATTGAGAATCATTTCTATATATGGAACCGTTTGTGCCATAGACTAACTGTACGGACACAAATTATTTATTTTTTAATTTGCTTTTAGTAGACTTAGCTTGGTCTCGGCTTAAAAGTCTGCTAGAAAACCTTGGGATTTGATAACGAAATAACTCACAATGCAAAGTGTATGTGGTAGAATGCCTTGCAACTATTGAACTTCAACAATGGATTTCAGAGCCTCCGTGATCCGAATGACCCGCCGAATTCCCAATGTCAGCCACTCCACGCAGGACCCGCTGGGACCGGGGCCTTGAGAACTGCCGTGCTCACCGGATTCGCATGAATAATTTCTTAATTTGGAAACCTTATTGGGACCGATTTTACTACTGGCCTGCTGCTTTTTGAGTAGTACGAGTAGTATGTATCGCTGTTATTGATCTAATTACCTTTTAAGAAAATTATTCGATAAAACTTTCTAAATACATATTGGCCTCGTTTAAGCTAGGTTTCAACTCGTTAAATGTTGTAACAAAGAAATTTGTTTTTATTTATATGATTGCTAAATTACTAAAATATACAAAATTATGAAAACTAAGAGCTAAACTGGTTTGACTGGCTTCCTGTTCTATATAATCAAAGTGCATTATTGCATTTTTTGTGTTCATACTTTCTGATGCCTATCAGAAATGATAGATAGATAGATAGATAGATAGATAGATAGATAGATAGATAGATAGATAGACAGATAGATAGATAGATAGATAGATAGATAGATAGATAGATAGATAGATAGATAGATAGATAGATAGATAGATAGATAGATAGATAGATGAGTGAACTAATGTGAGTGAAATAAAGAACTAAGGAATTAAGTGTAAAGACACGATTAATTGAGATTTAAACTCCCTTACCACCCAGTCAGGATTGCGAAGCTCTAGCCACTTCTATTAGACATCTTCTTTTCAGGCGTCCATAATTGATCGATTTTTCTACGATTACGCCTTCCCATCAAGTTCACACTTCCAGTTATATACGCGATTATAGAATTCTCTTTCCTTGTCTGAGAAATCTAGGTTACCCAGGCCCTCCTAAGACAGAAGAGCTCCAAATAAGCGCCAGCAGCTGGGAGTTGCTGGGGAAAGCTTGCTTGCAAACTGAAGCAGCAACAGCCAGCTCACTCCCGAACTCCGCGTGTTTGTCCTGTCCACAAACAAGCCCTTTCCTTCCCTCCATCCTTCCCTCATCCACTCATCCAGGGCCTCCGCTCCGTCAATTCTCTTGTTCCACAAAGCAGAAATCATGAATTCCCACCCACCCCTCGGCTACAACCTACTTTGGCTTCCCTTTTCCTTCCTCCCCACATTGCCTCACCTCTGCCCCAAGCCAAACTCAGCATTTTCTGCCCAAACTACCAGTTACCATGGCAACCAGCAGCGTATCCGAAACACACGCTCGCTCTGGCGCATAATCCGGCCCACTGGCTTAGGAAGCAAATAAAGACCGACCCTCCGCCCGCTCTCCGCTTTCCTGACACTCTTCAGCTGCGCGGAGCAAATTATTTAGCTGGCTAACACTGGCCTCACAACTCCAGCCACCAGTCTGTCACAGGCGATTGTCTCTGTAGAACTAATCGATTCCGCGCAGCAGTAGTAGCCGTTGAGCGTTAGTCAGGGTTTCTAGGTCAAGCTTAGATTCTCTCTTTAGTAGTCTACTTTAGTGCTTGAATTCAGTTTTCTTACCTTTTACAATTAAAAAAACAATAGAGCATGGGTTGCAACAGCAGCAAAGGACAAACGACAGGTGAGAAAATTTTGTGCCGAATTTTATGATTTGTCTTTTCAGCGATTGCTTGGAACAGAGTAATCTGTATTACAATTATAATTTATAATAATCAAGAAAGACTCTCTGACGTAGTGAAGTCTGCTCACGAGTCAACAATCCCTTACTAGCTTAACCTTCTCACATATTGCTCTGCAATTAAGTTGTTGTTATCGCACAAAGCCTACTGATAACGCTGAACAACCTGCTGGACCAGAATCCGGATAACGATCAGGATTTCCTCTCCGACTCTCCCAACATCTCATCTTCGTTGGCTTCTATTTTTGGCATCGAGCACCCAAACCAAACGGGAAGCCACTCGCTCAAGCAGCACTAGTTCGTTTGCTCAGGTCGAAATATAAAAAGTGGGCGAATCTCTTTGTCGGTTGTCATGACAACGCGCCCATACTAGTCAAACTATACTAGAAAAATAATAGCGAGCCTGAGAATAGCGGGGAGGTGAGGTTGCTGCTTCTCAGGCTTTGAGTTGGCCCGGCAACCGCGGGGGTTAGGATGGGGAAGAGCATAGAGAGACTGGCGTGGGAAATTGAGAATGGGAATGAAAGGCTCCCAAGCATAGGGGCTAGAGCTGAGGCACGAGCCCCTGAATCTATTTACCCTCAAATCCCAACAGCCATGGTTGTATTGTTAGCTTTTTCTCTTTTACAGTTGTTTTCCAGCACTGCCAAGCCAGGTATTGGGAAGCTCAGCGGGCAGAAATTGTTTTACTGGTCCACCAGCCCCATCACCTAAGCTCGTCTCGTGGCTATGGCTAAAACAAAAAAAGCTTTTTCTATCCTACAAGTCTTCCCCTCGCCGCCGCCAACGCCGCTCTAGAAGCGCTGAATTGTTGCCATAGCGACGCTTGCGGGCGCTTTAGTTTGTGTTTTCTAATTATTGTGAATAATGAACGCGTATACTAACGTGTGTGAGCGCTCAAGATGAGGTGGGCAGCGTTGGGGATATCGGACAATAGACTGAAATGAGGATCCCTGTTGAGATAACTGCCTAGACTCTAACGCAAGCAAAAACTGCGGAGGCGGCGAGCCACTTAGAATCTGCTGGTGGTCAAGCAAAAGCAGTCGAAAATTTCTGTTGGAAATTGTGGTCAATCAATAATGGACAGGGCAGAGTCAACTGGTGAATAAGATGAGTAGGATGAGAAGATAAGTGCAACTCAAACTGACTCCATAACCTGAGGCAGAAATTGCAGACAGGAAAGACAGGCCCGACAATCAGATAGAGGGTGACAAAATACAGATGATAACGAAGAGGGAGGATGACAGGGCGGATAAAAAATAGGGCGGATGGTAGAGAGGGGCGGATGGTAGAGAGAGAAGATTGTAGAGAGGGCGGATGACAGAGAGGGCGGATGGTAGAGAGGGGCGGATGGTAGAGAGGGTGGATTGTAGAGAGGGCGGATGACAGAGAGGGTGGATGGTAGAGAGGGCGGATGATAGTGAAGGTGGGTGATAGAGAGTCTCGATGACTGAAAAGGTGGCTGTCAGATGCCTTACTGATATTAGACGTCAATAAGGGGGAGCTGTGGATCGAATTGCACCAGCGCAAATCCCAAACCCGCATCGACCAACCCCAAGCGGTTAACGGCAACAAGCCGGCAGGCGGTCAACCGGCGGCTGCCGGCAACTCGAAGGGCGGCGCTGCGAGCGCTGCCAACGGCCAGCAACAGCAAACGGCGGCCGCGTCGGAGCAGAAGCCAGAAGCTGCGGCGAACGCTGAACACGGTAAGTAGTTGAATGCGCACTATGTCAGAAGCTTGAATTCTTAATTATTCTCTGCTTTTCCATTGTTTCCAGGCGCTGCGGCCGCTAGCAGCTCGACGCCTCAGCCGACTGAGGGCGCCACTGATGCCGGCAAGCCCGATGAGGCGGCCGCTGCGGCGGCACCGCCTGCCGAGCCAGCTGAGGCGTCGGCATCGCCGGACGCCGGCGAGAAGGAACCGGAGGCCCCGCCGGCCGCTTCACCGGCCCCGGCCGACAATGACGCCGCCACTCCGGCGCCAGAGGAGCGTGAGTGCTTCTGGGTGGAATCCGGGTGGTTGGTATTGGGGTGGTTGGAATTGGGGTGGTTGGTATTGGGGTGGTTGGAATTGGGGTGGTTGGAATTGGGGTGGTTGGTATTGGGGTGGTTGGAATTGGGGTGGGTGGAATTGGGGTGGGTGGAATTGGGGTGGTTGGAATTGGGGTGGGTGGAATTGGGGTGGGTGGAATTGGGGTGGGTGGAATTGGGGTGGGTGGAATTGGGGTGGGTGGAATTGGGGTAGATGGAATATTGTGAATGGAATTGGGCGGATGGAACTGGGCGAATGAATGAATTTTTTGTCCGACAATCAAAATCCAAAATCCAAAATGTCAATTTTATTTTCAGAGCCCGCAGCCTGAGGAGCTGAGCTGCCAGTCTCCATGCACAGCTCGCTCCCAATCGGCGCAGCAAGTTTGTTTCGCACCTGCCTAATGAATGATAATATTCACTTTTAAGCGCATGTACAGACCAGAAAACTTCAGATACTTGGCTTTCTCTTCTACAAAAATTTAATTTGCTTTTGAACTGCTTGTTTTCCGCGTGGGTTTCCTATAATTTTATTGCTGCTGCATTGCAACTAGCTACATGGCTCAGTGACTATTGCAAATGCCAGTGGCCTCGATTCGGGCTTAAATTAGAGCAAGAAAAAATAGAAAGCGTGTTAAAAGCTGTTGAATGTACATTTATTTTTCTGATATGGGGGTGGGCGGTGCGATTAGATAAGAGGGGTGGGTTAAAGTCTAGTTGTATTGACAAAACAACACAAGGAGGGATGTGGTTAAGAACGAGGCAGGGGTAAGAGAATGCTAAGGCGTAAAGAGAGGTAGGGTGGGTTTCCAACCAATCAGAAAGCAGGTGGGGGCTGGAGAATGTGGGCTAATCAGAATATTCTAGCTAGATTATGACATAGAGTCTAACAACATACCATGCCAAATATTGAACTGCTACAAGAGACTTTACTAAGCTACTCCATATTTTAGTCCTGAGTGTGAAAGCAAAAATAATTTCTGGCTCAATTTTGTCTCGTTGCATCGTTTTTGTTTTAGATTCGCGGCACTGCAAAATCTCAACAGATACAATATTTTGTCAAAACAATAAGTGCATTATTTTATTCACTTTGTGTGCCTTCAGTCTGTGAAATTAATAAGCTCGTAGAGGAGCATGATCTTCTATCTATCTTTGGCAGTGATTTTCTGTTTGAGCCGACACTGCTCCTTAAAAGCAAGCTTTAAAGATATTCAAATGGTTTTGGTACCCGTATGGAAGAATGCTTCTGTGCTTGACTTATCTACTAGCAAGAATGAAATTAAAGCAAATTCATCAGACTTTTTTGAATTATTAAGAGACGATTTTAGAACCTTAATAAAGCAGCTGGTGAACTCAGAAACCTGAGGATTTGAGGATTATTTCACTGCTGACTGAAGCATCTAAGAACTTATAGTGCACAAAATTTCCATGTTTTTTTCGGACAATGTCAAGCCTTTAAACAGGCATTAAAATCATTGGTGTAACAACGAATTTCAATTATTTAAAAATGTCCAAAATTTTCCCAAGGCAATGGCACATCATTTGGGACCTGCAGCCAGCGAGGATTCTGCCCATTTCGCTGACTCCTGAGCACACATGCCCCAAGATACTGTACGCAGGTGCACAATCGCACAGGTGTGTACATCTGCTCTGACTTTCTCATCGTCAGGCAGTGTACACTTTTACTGTGCCTTGAAGGTTGGCCCTCAAGGACGTAAATTGCACGACAAGCCCCCATGCCTTCTCTCCGCGGCTGCGCTCCAAATAAATGTGGCCTCGCCAGTACCCTGGCTTTGAGCCCCCCTAATGATACTTTAAACTGAGCTTCCGTGAGTGGCCAGGCTTTTGATTGGCTAAAGGGCGAATGAGCTAGTCGCGTGGAGTTGGGTGGGTCGTGGCCAATTGGAAAAGGCCAGATTAGGATGATTTTTATATTGGCTTTGTTATAAATGCACAACTTTTGGATTCTGCCTTCCTTTCCTATTGGCTACACACGTATGTCGCTATTAAATGAGACAGCTAATGAAAAATGAGTAACAACATTTTTTCGAATACGTTGCTAAAATGCATACTCTGATATGTTTCACTCTGATATTTCACTCTTTGTATCACTCTCTAATATTTCACTCTTTGTATTACTCTCTAATATTTCACTCTTTGTAATACTCTCAATATTTCACTTTTTGTTTCGCTCTATGATATTTCACATTTTGTTTCACTCTATGATATTTCACTCTTTGTATCACTCTCTGATATCTCACTCTTTGTATCACTCTCTAATATCTCACTCTTTGTATCACTCTCTAATATCTCACTCTTTGTTTCACTCTCTGGTTTGTCACTCTGCATTTACCACTCTCGCTTTAATTAGTTTTAGCACTTAATTTCATAGAATGCAGACATTATCTGACAGTGAAAGCTTCTGAAAAATCAGAGTGCTCATCTCTGAAGTGAGCATATGCGGCCATCGTCAGTCGCAGCTCCAAGCAGCGGAAGGCTTAAAATTGATTTGAGAATTTTTCTTTATTTTAGAGCTTTTTTTACCTTTTTATTTACGATCGATAGAATTCGATGAAAGGAGAGCAATGTACTACTTTGGCATTTGCTACATTTAGTAGTGTTTTTTGACCATCAAAGAGCTTTAGAAGGCGAGTAACAGTAGACAAAATAAAGACATGTAGACTTGAGAATTGAAACAGGTAGATATGAGAAGAGATGCAGGTAGATATGAGAAGAGATACAGGTAGATATGAGAAGAGATACAGATAGATATGAGAAGAGATACAGGTAGATATGAGAAGAGATACAGGAAGATATGAGAAGAGAAACAGGTAGATATGAGAAGAGATACGGGTAGATATGAGAATTGAAACAGGTAGATATGAGAAGAGATACAGGTATATATGAGAAGAGATACGGGTAGATATGAGAAGAGATACAGGTAGATATGAGAATTGAAACAGGTAGATATGAGAAGAGATACAGGTAGATATGAGAAGAGATACAGGTAGATATGAGAAGAGATACAGGTAGATATGAGAATTGAAACAGGTAGATATGAGAAGAGATACAGGTAGATATGAGAAGAGATACGGGTAGATATGAGAAGAGATACAGATAGATATGAGAAGAGATACAGGTAGATATGAGAATTGAAACAGGTAGATATGAGAAGAGATACAGGTAGATATGAGAAGAGATACAGGTAGATATGAGAATTGAAACAGGTAGATATGAGAAGAGATACAGGTAGATATGAGAAGAGATACGGGTAGATATGAGAAGAGATACAGATAGATATGAGAAGAGATACAGGTAGATATGAGAAGAGATACAGGTAGATATGAGAAGAGATACAGGTAGATATGAGAAGAGATACGGGTAGATATGAGAAGAGATACAGATAGATATGAGAATTGAAACAGGTAGATATGAGAAGAGATACGGGTAGATATGAGAATTGAAACAGGTAGATATGAGAAGAGATACAGGTAGATATGAGAAGAGATACAGAGAGGCTTGAGACATAGGAAAACGGGAAGTGCAGCAGTGGTAAATCTACTTAGCGGTCAGTGCAATAGTAATGCAATCAGAATCAAGCAATTTACACATTTGAAACATCATCTTAATTCATACGGGAAATCGCAAGCGCTCACTGGCAGAAGAAAAAATCAGATCGACCAGTTCTTTTTCAAACGTCTTTTAATTTTTGGCGCTTAAAATCCGCATTGTTGGCTTCAGGCAAGTTGCTTTTATGCTTGTGATAGAAAAACACACGCACAGGTACATAGGAGCTAAACTATTGTACACATTTCAGAATTAAAGCAGACTCATCTACGTGGAAAATTAGAATGAAGTGCAAATACTTCTAGTTGATGGTTTGTAAAGCTTTCATGAAACTTGGAAGTGCATACGAAATATTGTTGCGAAGAATTCATTGCAAATGATTAAAAAGCAAGGATTGCCTGCTGAATATTGCTCGATATTTGCACAAAGGCTTTATAATATGGACAAAGTAGAGGATTGTCTCAAGATTTCACTTGTAATGAGGATCAGTCACGTGACTGCGCCAAGGCTGACAGTTGGATTCCCCGAAATAATGTCTAAAAATAGCATCTACGTTGCCGTTCTCCGCCAACCAAAAATGATTCGTCATTTTTTAGGCTGACTTTACAGAATCCACTAGAAAATCTATAGACATTGTTGTCTATGGCCTAACCCTATTTACCAGGAGTTTATTAGGCCAAGAAAGTAGAGAGCTGTGTTTTACTGAACCGGGGAAAAACTGAAAATTCTATTATTATAACGTTGATTGTCAACAACAGCCTAATCTAGTTTAAGTAGCTAGGTGGGGTTCTACCAGCAAACCTCAAATCCGAAGACAGAAGACGCAAATAAAAAATTAACAAATTGTTTAAAACAAATATATTGGGACACTATGATAAAAAATCTATAAAGAAGCTAAGGACGAACTCTAAACAGGTGTTAAAGCAGTCAAGCAAATCAATTAATCATGTTGAAATTGCAAGCAAATAAAACATGCGCTGTAGGCCTTCAGCGAGATCTCCGCACAGCACCGCTAGCTGAGAGCTCAGGACTCCTGCTTGTACCCCGTAGACAATCCGGGGAAGCAGCAAAATCCGTTGTCCATTGTTGACTGAGCAGCGGCTGCGGCTGCCGCGGCGGCCGCTGCCGCAGCCGCCGAGGATGACACCGGCAGGGCCGACACGGAACAGCCTACGGGTGTCGAAATTAGCGAGACACTAGAAAATCCTTTATTTCTACTGTTAGTAGAGTGTTAAATATTGTAAGAATGTAGTACTAGAACTACATTCTACAGAGGCGTGGTAGCCTAGTGGTTAGAGCATCGGACTCACGACTTGAAGGTCGGGGGTTCGATTCCCGACTACACTAGAAAAATTTGTGTCCTTTAGGAAGACACTTAACTCTGCATTGCTTCAGTTCACCCAGCTGTTAAACGGGTACCAGCATCAGCTGGGGTAATTGAAGGTGGGTGTGGCGTCCCCCAGTCCATGGACTGAACAGCCGTACGCAGCCTTCACATGCGCCGCGCAATAGCTGGGACTGTGCTGTCGGCTGCACATCTGGCCCAATTGGGGCAGGTGTATACAGGCTTGTATTTGTATTACAACGGAGATTGCAGCCCAGTGATTAGATCATCGAACTACTGACCGAAAGGTCCCAAGTTCGATTGCTGATTCCCACATTCCCAAATCCCACATCGAACACAAATCTCACCCAAAGAGTCCATAGCAGCATCGTAGGGGGAGCTGGTCGGAATTTGGGCTGCTCCGAGCCGAGGAGTGCTGTAGCCCAGGTAGAATTCAGACTGGTTCACTGCAATCAAAATTAATTTCGTTATTCTTATGAAAATCACGTGAATTCACGACCTTTCCGCTCAACCTTCTTCCACTCAGGTTTACTCTCGCCACCTTCCACTCTACCCACTTCCTCCTCCTCTCTACCAGCTTCCCCCTCCGCTCTACCCACTTACCACTCTGCTCTACCCACTTCCCCCTCTGCTCTACCTACCTCCCCTCTCCGCTCTACCCACTTACCCCTCTGCTCTACCCACTTCCCCCTCTGCTCTACCTACCTCCCCTCTCCGCTCTACCCACTTCCCCTCTGCTCCACCCACTTCCCCCCTCCGCTCTACCCACTTCCCCTCTGCTCCACCCACTTCCCCCTAATCAAGCATCTGATTCAAGTCGCATCGCACTAAAGTGTCCACCGAAGCCGTCGTGTCCCGCTCCGTTCTGGTAGGGCTGGGGAACCACCTGCACGTCCATCTGCGCCATGATGTCGGAATCCTCGTAGGCCCCTTCCATTCTGACCACATTCATAGGGACGCTGCGGCTGCCATCGCCGCCACCGCCGCTAGATGCAGCCATCGGTTGAGCTGTCGGTTCTGTGGCCTCCGCGTTGTCTAGTAAAGAAGTACAAAAATACGAGATTTGTGTTCAAGGGAAGAAACACAGGAGCTCTGGGAATTGGGGAGGGAAAGATCAGATTATTTAGTGAAATGGCTGCAAGATGTTTAACAGGTGAACCATAAGGGGTTTTTTTCTCGCCCACAGACAATTTTTGTGCTGCACCGAACGGAGCAACGCAAGCACACGAAACTCAAGAACAAACTCAAACCAACTTTTTGTTGCGCATCTTCTGAAACAATAATCAAGTCGCCAGCTCTTCAGACCGTCGAGATATTCAATGGTTCTGGTCGAAGGTCTGATTTTTCCTATAAGTGCTAGTGTACTTTATACACAAATTAGCACTGCGCCTCAGTGCGGCCTTGCCAGACCTTCGAAATTTATCAGCATGTCACCCGAGTGTGCCTGCATCATCTCTGTCTTCGGTGGTCACCTACATTATCTAGACGGACTGCCGGACCTTCAAGGGCTACAATAGGTGGAAATAGGCCACTATGGACACCCTGACGCGAATTTCTCCAATTTCACTGATAAAGTCTAAGTATTAGACGCAGCTCAACCACAGGACACCATCGCCTAGTCTGTCAACCAATCAGTCACCACCCAATGCTGTCAGCATTCAGGCGCTGCCAAAAAATTCACCTCACTTGGTATAAAAGCGGGCGGTAAAATGGCTTTGTAGTCCTACTGTTATTATACATGATATTGGATACTACTAAAAAATAGAAAAAATGAGTTATAACCTAAAAAACCTGCGGCGGAAACTGATTGAAAAGTGCACAGACCAGCTAAGACTATTTATGGGCGCGGCCTCCAGGAACGTGTGAACGTCCTCTATTGGCCCAGCCAATGATTGACGATTCGCGCGGATTGAGAATAAAGGCAACCTATAACCAGTCAGGCCAGACTTTCCCAGGCTTCTTGGATTCTGCAGTTCGCTCGCACTCCCCGACTGAAAATACAGCAAAATACTACCAGATGCTTATCGCAATTCTAGTCACAAGGCCGCATAATGTTAATAGAGGATTGCGGGTCTGAGCTAGAAGATTATAATAATATAATTATTATCCTTCGAATAATTATAAGCCTTCTAATAATAACTGCGTATAGATGGCTGCGTACGGCTGTTCAGTCCATGGACTGGGGGACGCCACACCCACCCTCAATTACCCCAGCTGATGCTGGTGCCCGTTTAGCAGCCGGGTGACCTGAAGCAATACAGACTTGAGTGTCTTGCTAAAGGACACAAATTGTTCCAGTGGAGTCGGGAATCGAACCCCCAACCTTCAAGTCGTGAGTCCTCCGCTCAAACCACAAGGCCACTCTACTCCTCCGCTCTACCATGTTAACCCTCCGCTCCACCCTCTCCACCCTCCGCTCTACCCTCTCCACCCTCCGCTTTACCCTCTCCACGCTCCGCTCTACCCTCTCCACCCTCTGCTCTACCCTCTCCACCCTCTGCTCCACCCTCTCCACCCTCTGCTCTACCCTCTCCACGCTCCGCTCTACCCTCTCCACCCTCTGCTCTACCCTCTCCACCCTCCGCTTTACCCTCTCCACCCTCTGCTCTACCCTCTCCACCCTCCGCTCTACCCTCTCCACCCTCCGCTCTACCCTCTCCACCCTCCGCTTTACCCTCTCCACCCTCCGCTCTACCCTCCGCTCTACCCTCTCCACCCTCTGCTCTACCCTCTCCACCCTCTGCTCTACCCTCTCCACGCTCCGCTCCACCATCATGGAGAAAGGAATGACCACCGAACCCAGTTAGGCCACAGCCAGTGGCACAACCGCATCTCAAGGGCATGAATTGTTTCCGTTGGGCTGAGATTCGAACTCCAGTCGAGTTTGCAGCAATGGTTAATCACCTCCTAGAAGCAGCTCCTGCAGCAGGGTGTCGATCTGGGCCAGGCCTTCCACCTTCGTCCGGTAGACCTTGCGAATCATTTCGTGGTTAATCGACTGCAGCTTAGGCAGCAGCAGCAGCAGCTCTCCGAATCGACTGCGGCTTCTATACTGCTGGCTGCTCATGTAGTCCTGCATTTTCTGCAGCACCGCGTGGCGCCACTGCCGTACCCGGCTGGAGATGGCCGGCGGCAAGTGCACTGCGTCTGCAATGCGTCGGAGTTGCCACCTCGTTAGCCAATCAATCAATCAATCCATCAATCAATCAATCAATCTATGCCTATATTCGTGGCTTTCGCCACTAGACACCCCAATGAGAATCGTTGAATATCACGACGATGTCGATGTTGTGTAATTCTACTAGTTGTTTTATCGGATAGAGCAAAAAAGTTAAAAACAGCGGAAACTGAAAAAAAGAAAAATATTTGGAATGCCCCCCGAGGTCTTTCACCTGTTGAGAGACTCACCCGGATCGAAGAACACCACAGCCTTGAGGCAGGCGTACTCGGTGAAGTCGATTTCAAGCTCACGAAATTGCGACACCAACTCGTTGATGACCCGGCCAGCCACCTGGGCCATGTAGAAATCCGGATTGTTGCTGGTGACCCGAAACGAGTTGCCAAGGATTAGCATTGACGACTCGCCTCTGGAGCGATAGGTGACGCCTAAGATGAGGATTTCACCTGCGTGAGCCCTGAGCAGTGCCACCTGCTCTTCGACCTTCAGCTCAATGAAGGCCGGGAAGGATTTGGCCCATTCGACTAGCAGCAGCAGCTGATGCTGCATGGAGTCGCAGATTGTTCCAACGGAGGCTTCGCTGCGAACCACAGGCTGCTGCTGCTGCTGCTGCTGCTGGCTGGTCTGAGCGGCCGCGGCCGTCTGCTGCCTCTGCAGCTGCCTCTGCTGGTGGCGATCCTCGGCCGACACAATTCGATTTAGGCTGAAGTCCGGCTGCTGCTGGGCCGTCGACGCGAGAGCCGCCGCAGCTGCCGGTGTCGCCGCAGCCGCCTGCGCCCTCGTCGCTGTTGACGCCGCATCAGAATTCGAATTAGCCACCACATTTGATGGCTCAACTTTCAAGGCCGGCCCGCCGATGGAGGAGGAAGCCCCGGCTGGAACTGCCGCTGCCACGGAGCCGATGCCATCGTCGTAGCCTGACGGCTTCCGGAAGCTGATCTTGTCGCGCTCGTTCTGCACCGCTGCGGATTGGGTAGAAATGAAATGTTCGGCTTTTTCATACCTGTTTGCTCATCTAAACTAAACCAAATAAATTTGTAAGAACTATGCTTGCAGATTGGCTGTAGCTTTTAGCCCAGTGGTTCGAGCTTCTGACTTCTTAACGAAAGATTCAGAGTTCGAATCTTAGCCCAAGGGAAACAATGTGTCCGTGAGAAATGCTTACAAGTATTAGATTGGATAAAAATTTAATGGGTGTGACGGCCCCCCCAAGTCCACGGACTGAACAGCTGTACACAGCCTTCGCAACCAGGACGCAATAGCTGTGCTACTGGCTGTACGTCTGGCCCAACTGTCGACTACGCGTTATTTCCATTCTCTTTATTTATTCTGTCTGCTAAATAAGCTGACTGGGGTGGTTGTAGCCTTGTGGTTAGAGCGTCGGACTTCACGACTTGAAGGTCAGGGGTTCGATTCCCGACTCAATTGGGACAATTTATGTCCCTTAACAAGACACTTAACTCTGTGCATTGCTTCAGCTCACCCAGCTGTAAATGAGTACTAGCATCAGCTGGCTCCCCAGTCAATTGACTGAAGTGCCGTAGGCAGCCATCAGACACGGCGTGCAATAGCTGCGGCTGTGCTGTCGACTAGCGCAACAGTTGTAATCAAATATGAATATTTTTCAAACTCTGTCTAAACATAGCATTGGTAGGTAGTAGGTTCAAAGGCTCTTGCTTGCTACGAGTATAATATAATAAATAGTTCTGTCGCGGCATCCAACACAAGCGTAGTAGCTATGCACTCACTAGCATTTCTGCACTATCTCCAGGGCCTTCGCACAATGCCTGCGACTGAGCGGCCCAGCTCTCTAGCTAACACAGATAACAGAACTGCATGCTTTGAGACGCACCAATGTGTTAGGAAAATCAGGCCATTTTTTTTCTAATGAAAACCACTAGAGCTTCAGTATAAAACAATCGAGTACTTATTGCAGTTGATAATCACTAATTATCCTCATCTACCACGGGTACTAGCGGCTTTTACAGGGGACAGGAAAGGTCAGTGTTAGGCGGCCAGTCTCACCTTCCTTGCGCATGCCGGCTCGGAAGCACTTGTCCAATCGGCAGTAGCGGCACTGGTTCCGCTTGTCACGATCCACTGTGCAGCTGCGGCTGAAGCGGCACATGTACTGGTGGCTCTTGCGCACGGAGCGGCGAAAGAAGCCCTTGCAGCCATCGCAGGAGTAGGCGCCGTAGTGCTTGCCAGTGGCCCGGTCCCCGCATATGCCACAGTGCTGCGGAATGCTGTCCGATAATGGCTGACTGTCCATCGGCTGGTGCTGCTGCGGCTGTTGCTCCATGGACACTGGCGGCATTCCAACGTTGGCGGTGTAGCCAGTGGGCAGCTGGTGCTGCTGCACGTTGCCAATGTGGTCCAGGTGGCTCACGATGAATGATACTGCGGTGCGAATCAGTCCATCTCCATGCACAATCAGCTTAGACCTTAAATCCCTAATTATTCCATGTAAACACCCACACAGACACACACCCCCAGAGTGGATATTTAAATACGGCAACAGGAGAGAAAGACAGAGAAGAGATCAGCTTACCTGCCTGCTGCCTGTGGCCCGTATCATATTGAAACGTGTCCATCAGTGCGGAGCCTTGGATCAAACTCCAACGGTCAGCCTGACTTTAGACCGAGAAGTGTAATAATTGCCCTTGTGGGGTGGTCCACGAGCCGAGCGTGGGGAGCGGAGATCGGAATACTGCCAGAGAGAGACAGGGTACCAAGTCCAAACTGGTCCCGCTATAAGTCTGGAAGGAAGCCGGGGGTGGCTTTGCGAAGAAGAGAGAACTGGGGGCTGTGGGGCACAGAGCGTTTGCCAGCCTTTTTAATCAAACGCAAAAGCCTAAATAGTTAAGCTGCTAAAAGTTTGCCTTTCAAACCTCGAGCGTTGTAGATAACGCCTTATAAAAATGCGTTGGCACCGCTCCTGGCCAGCGCTGGAGCATTGTGCAAGGAAATCGCGGCATAGAAGAAGACGCACAGCAAAAGCAGTGGGGACAGGGCGGCAACACACCCCTATCAGAGTGTCAGAGCAGTGGCGTTATCGCGGTCCTCACCCCCTAAACGGGGCTTAAACTGCAGTCCTGAACAGGCAGTGCCGGTTGCAACATTCTAAGATTGCAACGCAACCTAGCGCAGATCTGCGGCTGTGAAGGGACGAAAAATTCTGTCTGTCGGCTGCGTGCATGCTGGCGGGTGAAGCCCATTTACCAACCCCTGTTCAACAAGCCGCCATGCCTCCGATAGATTTAGTGCAGATGCATGCACATTGCATGTTTTCAACACAGTTAAAATGTACACGGCGTGCCTCCGCTGACCAGGGCAGGCCTGGAGAGTGGAGAGTTGATTTGCCTTCGCTATCCAGTCCAACTTAGCTGAAGTGTCTCTGCGACTCTGTGAAGCGTTGCAAGCAAATACAAGTGGCTTAAGTTAATTGTGACGTCATGAAACTACCGCGCATTTCGCTTTGTAAATTTCTTGTCGGCTTGACGACTTACTCCCCAGCTGCACTTTACTAGTATGAGAGGTGGGGTAGGCAAAAGGTTCGGCAGCACCACCTGATATCTTAGGCCACGTTTTCAGTGCGTTTTTTATCTAACAAAATGCCTGGTGACTGAATGTCTTTCGTGAAATACCTATCTAACAAAACTTGACCATGCTCGTCTTTTAAAGGACAGGTGATCATGAAGGCCTCCCAAAAGACAGGTGATCATGAAGGCCTCCCAAAAGACAGGTGATCATGAAGGCCTTCTAAATGACAGGTGATCATGAAGGCCTTCCAAAAGACAGGTGATCATGAAGGCCTTCTAAATGACAGGTGATCATGAAGGCCTTCTAAATGACAGGTGATCATGAAGGCCTTTCAAATGACAGGTGATCATGAAGGCCTTCTAAATGACAGGTGATCATGAAGGCCTTCCAAATGACAGGTGATCACGAAGGCCTTCCAAATGACAGGTGATCATGAAGGCCTTCTAAAAGACGGATGATCAAGAATGTCTGCTAAAACGGAGGTGTTTATGATGGTAATTATGAAGGGGACAAATTTTGTCACGAAGGTTTATAAAAAGGTGATCACAGGTACCATTGAAGGCCTTCTGGTAAACAAATAAACAAATACATGAAGAACGTGCCAAGCTTGTTGTTGCCCCATTACAGTAACAACTACGCAAATAGCATGAACAAAAAGTAAAAAAAAACAGAACAGTTGTATTTATAATTGTAATAGGCCTGTCCGCACACATGTTTGTGTAGATATTAATACGGTCATAGCGAAATTGCATTGCAAATGAAACGATTTTTTATGTTGATACAGTAGTTAAATAGTTTTGTATAGCTTTTACGCACAATAAAAGAGCATTCAAAATTCGGCTGTGGATAAGGATTTGCAATTGAAAAAAAAATTGATAAAGCAACTTATGCATAAATAATATATAAATACAATAAATAAAAATTCGCTAGAACAACTGGCGTCGGTAACACAATGGGGCCGAAACAACAAAAAACAAGAAAACATTCAAAACACAAGTGCGCGCAGCAAACTAAGAACTGGGAGATTGCATTTGTAACCAGCTGTCTCTGTTAATATAGCCACCAATAGCAGGCGAGGATGCGGAGACGTTTAGAGAAGATTTTCCAAGAAACGCATTAGAACACAAATCGGGACAATGGCATTGAAATTGTTAGGAAGAGTGTAGCAGTCAGTTAGGCATGGGAGTTTATTTTAATCAGTTACTAAACCAACAATTCGATACATGGCCTCACTGGGCGGTGGATTATAATAGTGGGCAGTTATCATGACTTGCAACTTGTATTCTAATTACAAAAAAGGATTTGTGGAGACCTTACACAATACCCCGACATGAGATTTCTGAACATCCTTATCTATTAAAAACGCTTAGTTTGCAATGAGCTGGTCCTGATTTAGTCTGTCCTTAAACCCAGCTGGTCCTGATTTAGTCTGTCCTTAAACCCAACTGGTCCTGATTTAGTCTGTCCTTAAACCCAGCTGGTCTTGATTTAGTCTGTCCTTAAACCCAACTGGTCCTGATTTAGTCTGTCCTTAAACCCAACTGGTCCTGATTTAGTCTGTCCTTAAACCCAGCTGGTCTTGATTTAGTCTGTCCTTAAACCCAGCTGGTCCTGATTTAGTCTGTCCTTAAACCCAGCTGGTCTTGATTTAGTCTGTCCTTAAACCCAGCTGGTCCTGATTTAGTCTGTCCTTAAACCCAACTGGTCCTGATTCAGTGTCCTTAAACCCAGCTGGTCCTGATTTAGTCTGTCCTTAAACCCAGCTGGTCCTGATTTAGTCTGTCCTTAAACCCAGCTGGTCCTGATTTAGTCTGTCCTTAAACCCAGCTGGTCTTGATTTAGTCTGTCCTTAAACCCAGCTGGTCCTGATTTAGTCTGTCCTTAAACCCAGCTGGTCTTGATTTAGTCTGTCCTTAAACCCAGCTGGTCCTGATTTAGTCTGTCCTTAAACCCAGCTGGTCCTGATTTAGTCTGTCCTTAAACCCAACTGGTCCTGATTTAGTCTGTCCTTAAACCCAACTGGTCCTGATTTAGTCTGTCCTTAAACCCAGCTGGTCTTGATTTAGTCTGTCCTTAAACCCAGCTGGTCCTGATTTAGTCTGTCCTTAAACCCAGCTGGTCTTGATTTAGTCTGTCCTTAAACCCAGCTGGTCCTGATTTAGTCTGTCCTTAAACCCAGCTGGTCTTGATTTAGTCTGTCCTTAAACCCAGCTGGTCTTGATTTAGTCTGTCCTTAAACCCAGCTGGTCCTGATTTAGTCTGTCCTTAAACCCAACTGGTCTTGATTTAGTCTGTCCTTAAACCCAACTGGTCCTGATTTAGTCTGTCCTTAAACCCAACTGGTCTTGATTTAGTCTGTCCTTAAACCCAACTGGTCCTGATTTAGTCTGTCCTTAAACCCAGCTGGTCTTGATTTAGTCTGTCCTTAAACCCAGCTGGTCCTGATTTAGTCTGTCCTTAAACCCAGCTGGTCTTGATTTAGTCTGTCCTTAAACCCAGCTGGTCCTGATTTAGTCTGTCCTTAAACCCAGCTGGTCTTGATTTAGTCTGTCCTTAAACCCAACTGGTCCTGATTTAGTCTGTCCTTAAACCCAGCTGGTCTTGATTTAGTCTGTCCTTAAACCCAGCTGATCCTGATTTGGTCTGTCTTTAAACCCAGAAGACTGACCACACTACCACTGGGATAAAAATATGGACAGAACGGATAGCATAAAATTGGCATGTACAGCAAGCATTTAAAAGCGTAAAATTACCTAATAAAGAGTGTGGGTGACAGCAAAATATAAAAATGACAGCTAACAAATAATGGGGCCCAAAATTGCAAGAGAGAAAAGTTAACTCACTGTATTTGCTCAATCAACTGATTTCATGAAAATAGGATGGCCAAAAAACAAATATATGTAAATAGAAAAAACCATTGTAACCATAGACTATTTGTAGGCGAATGCTATAAAAAAGGTTAAAAAAAAACAATAAATTACAATAGACTGCAATAACAGCAACTCTGTGCTTCATTAATTCTGATGGCATTAAACAGGAAAACTAAATAACAGACAAATAGGGGAGAATTTCTTATTCAAATTCTTGCTGATCTCAAATCCTCAATTCAAACCATGAAAGCATGAAACGATAAAGTTTGTAAGAATATAAATTTGAAAACAGACACCTGGGCGTTTCAACGCCTTAAAGAATCCTGCGCTTCATTGCATAATCTACTGTCACTGTGCAGTAAAAGTACACACTCATTAACAAAACGCAGGCAGAGTACCAGGGTGCAAAATGTCATATATTTCCAATCGAATACTAATCAGAACGGGCCATCCAGTCACACTGACATTTCAACATCGACAGCCGTGCCAAGATTGTCGGGACTGCGCGCCGATGGCGACTGATCGTCCACGTCGACGTCGCATTCGCCATTGCCACCAGGCTCGGCGACATTGTCGTCAATAGCCGCTTCGCCGTCAAGGTGTTTCGTCTCATCTTCTAGTCGGCGAAGAATTCTCGATGTGGCCAGACGAGATGCGACCTTGGAGCGTTGGCGAATCCGGCGAAGATATTTGCGAACCAGCTGGCGGGTCTGCCTGTGGCCTGGAGTGCGCAAGTTTGTACGAAATTAGCTAACATTCAATTCCAGCCTGCAATAAGCCGCTTGGTTCGATTCTTAGGCCGATACCTACTTATGGAAACCGTTGAAGAACAGGCTCAATTTAGTAAGATTCCTGGGCGGATACCTACTCATGAAAACCGTTGCCCTGTGAAAAAATTCGGCTGCTTCTTCGGTGGGTTTTTTGTGCAAAATAGGAGTGGAATCTACAAAAATTCCCCCTATCTCGCAAGAGTTAAAGAAACCACACAGGAAGCAGCCGATGTAACCGTAAATTGTGCAGAAACCACCGGAGAATCACCCGAACCAGTGGCCCATGGGACAACCAGAGAATTATTTACGGGCGATTCCTCGGCGGTTTCTGAGCATGGAATCTTCCGAACTGGAGGATTCTTTGGGTGATTCCATTTCGCCACCAAGAAGCACCGAGAAAACGCCCAGTTGGGTAGATTCTAAGCATGGAATCATCCGATTGGTATGTTTCCAGCGTTCGGCTGTTTCTTTTTCTGGAAACACCGCAGATTCCAACTGGAATGACCCAAAGAAAAATTGATTCTTTAATAATAGTGTACAGGCGCGACAAATACAAATGCTACTACTCACTGACAGGAAGTAGTATATGGTAAAACTTTTTAAATAAGTCTAGTAGAAGAAATGCACAGCCAACTTACACAGCTTCTGCGCGTGACTCAGCGGTCTTAGATGAAATTTGCGCAAAAAATTAGACTTCTCTTTGAGATTTTTGCGCAGCACATCCGGGGTGTGAACTGGCGACTCGCGACCCTCCTCAGATGAGTCCGTATCGGCCCTTGCCAATGCGGCATTGTTATCTAGCTGATTATTTGCATCGCTTGGCACTGGATAGGCTCCATCGACTCTGCTTTGCTGCGGAGACAGGGTCGGCGGCTTTGGACTAAGAGCTGATCGCTTGATCGACTGCTGCTGCTGCTGTTGCTGAGCAGTTCGAGCTGGGGGAGGCGCCGGCGGCGGTGTCGGCTTAGCATCGTCATCGCTATCTTCAAACGGTCGAAACATTTTGTGCACAGCCGGCGGGGCAGCCGCTGGCCGGGTTGCAACCGCGGCTGCCGGGGAGGAGAAAGGCGGCTTGATGACTGGTGTTGGCAGGCTGGGCTTGCGGCTCAGGTCCAGGGCGTCCTCGTGCTGAGCACCCGAGGCAGCGGCGCCCGCAGTCGAACCCGGCTGTGACAGCTTCGGCGCCTTTGGAGACGAAGGAATCGACGGCAATGACCCGGCAGGCGGGCCACGGGTTGGCGTCTGGGGCTTCGCCGGAGTCGGCGGCTTGGCTGTGCCGGCCGCTGACACCAGAGTTGTTGATGGAGGAGCAGCGGCAGACTTGGACCCACCTAAATCAAGCGATTGTCAGTCAAAAGTCAGGGGATTGGGGGTCAATAGACTGTGAGTCAGCTGATTGGGGGGTCAATAGACTGTGAGTCAGCTGATTGGAGGGGTCAATAGACAGTGAGTCAGCTGATTGGGGGGGGTCAATAGACTGTGAGTCAGCTGATTGGGGGTCAATAGACTGTGAGTCAGCTGATTGGAGGGGTCAATAGACTGTGAGTCAGCTGATTGGGGGGGGGTCAATAAAATGCGAGTCTGCTGATTGGGGGTCGATGGCTGTGGGTCAGCTGATCGGGGGTTATTAGGAAGCAAAAGCACTTATTATCTAAAATTATTTTATAGATAAATGGACAGTTTAAACAGACCTGGTCTAGCCGGCTGCTGTGACTGTTGCTGCTGTTGCTGGTGATGCTGATGTCCCATCAAACTGCCCGCAGCCGAGCCCATAGCGGAATTGGCGTAAAAGCCGCCAGGCATCATAGCTGAAGGATCCATCATCATCATTGCCGCTGCAGCTGCAGCGGCGGCCTGCGCTGAACTGCTGGAAGAAGCGCTGCCAGCACTACCGCCTGCGTTAAAAGGACGGATAGAGGCCGGAAGCGGCCGATGACGGGCCAGGCGGTAGGGGCGGCCCGCCTCTGTGTTGCTGCTGCTGCGGATGATAGCCATACAGCATAGCCAGAGAAGCTGGATCAGAGGCGTATGGCGGATAGGCTGCAGCCAGCGCTTGAAGCATCTGATACTGATAGCTGAGCTGCTGATAGCCCAGCATCTGGCTGTAGTAGGCTGAGAGCTGGTCCGGGTTCAGCCAGCCAGGCGGAGGCAGAGTGCCTAGCGCCATGCTCGGATCGTCCATAGCTGACGAAGGTCCGGCTGCAGCTGCTGCGGCGGCATTCTTAGCGGCGATGCTGCGAAGCGCGTCGGAGTAGCCGCCGCCACTGGCGCCTGCGGGATGATGATGCTGCGAGTGCGGCGGACCAGCCGAGGTGATGGGTGCGGAGGCCATCGCCGGGCGTGTCTCGGAGGAGCGCGTGATTGGCGGCACCGTGACTGTCACGCGCTCGCGCCCGCCACTTCCGCCACTGGCGCTGCCGATAGCACCGCCTCCACTGCGACCTCCTCCTCCGCTGCTGCTGCCTCCGCTGCCGCCGGCAGCAACGCCTGAGCAATCCAGGCAGAGCAGACAGTCGCCTTGAAGTCGCACCTCCTCATTGGATGCCTTCAACTGTAGGCAGCCGCTGCAAATGTACTCAATGTGATAAACGGCTGACGCTGCGTCGACTGCGGCGGAGGCGCCACCGCCGCCGCTACCTGTTCGATGAATCCACTGCCAGCGGAGGTTAGTGTAACAGAGATCGCAAACTGGGAAAGTGCCGTTAGCGCTTGACTGACTATTTGGACGCAGATTGGCTAGAAATGGAAAATAAGGCGAGCCGGGTCTTCCTGACTTGGGCTTGTGACGCAACAGTTTGAGGGTCTCCGGATTGTGCAGGGCGCAGAGGCACACGTGGCACTGCGCTATCATTGGACGGACTGGCCCGGAGTTGGCAGCGGCTGCTGGCGAGGACTGCAGAGCGGGTGGCGGCGTGCGCCGAAGCTGGTATTGGCGAGACTGCGGCGGCAGGCGCTCCTGCTGGTTCCACTGCTGGTGCAGGTAGTCGCAGCAGGCTCGGCAAGCCATGATGCAGCCGTGCTGCCTATCAATCAACAGGTGAGCATTTTCGCATGACACTTTGCTCAGCAGTGGATAAAATGGTGTCGAATTTGAATTACTCCCGCCGGTAGCGCCGCCAGTCGGCTTCCATGGTAACCAGATTGGCGTATCTTTAAACGGATCGCCGCACAGCGGACAGCTGAGATTCGGCGTGCCGCTATTGCAAAAGAATTTAGTTTGGCCGCCGTCGCATACAACGCGATAGACTCGCGAATCCTGCGGCTTCTTAGAGGTCTCATATTGGCGATACTGCTCAACCAGAGCCGAGTGGCACTGCAGGCACAGCTTAGTGGCGCCCTGCGTTAGCGGAAGCGCCTCAGGCGGCGGCGTCAACTGGCTGAGAAACGGAAAGTGCTCGCAATTGTCGGACACCGGCCTGGCGTAAACAATCTTGGCGTCTAGCTTGGCCATGCTCCTGCGGCACAGGTAGCAGCGAATCTGCTGAACTCCGCCGCCACCGGCCACTGACGGACTGGCGCGAGACGAAGATCCGGCGCTACTGTTTGCTGCTGACCTCGCCGTCGCCTGCTGCTGCTTCTGCTGCTGTTGATGATGCTGCTGGTGATGGTGATGTTGCTGCTGTTGCTGCTGCTGCTGCTGCTGATGGTGCTGCTGCTGAGCCAGGCGCATCAGAACCTCAGGACTGTAGGCGGAGGACTGGGCTTGAAAGTCAGCGCCAGCGCCGCCGCTTCCGCCTGTCATGCCGGCTGATCTTAGCATGCTCATGTAGAATTGCTGCTGCAACAGCAGCTGCTGCACCTGGGCGCTGGCCTCGTCAGTGGAGTTCGACTGACGCCAGCTGGCTACCAGCTGATGCCGGCACTGGACGCAGGTGCGCACACCGCCGGTTGCGCTTGGCGGCTTGGCACCACTCGGGCGCTCATAGTACAGCAGGAATGGGAAGTATGGCTCGTGCGGCGCGCTGGGATTCGGCGTCACCTGAACCTCGCAGCTCGCGGTTGGTGAACCGCACATATAGCATACGTCCATGCTCACAAACTCTGGGCTGTGAGATGGGGCTGCGGGAGGGTTAGAGCGATTTCACTGCCTTTTCAGAAGCAACTCGCTGCGTATCCTAATCTAGGAGAGTGGCTGTCCATCCTGAGGATCTGGGATATTGCCTGTCCATCCTGAGGATCTGGGATATTGCCTGTCCATCCTGAGGATCTGGGATATTGCCTGTCCATCCTGAGGATCTGGGATATTGCCTGTCCATCCTGAGGATCTGGGATATTGCCTGTCCATCCTGAGGATCTGGGATATTGCCTGTCCATCCTGAGGATCTGGGATATTGCCTGTCCATCCTGAGGATCTGGGATATTGCCTGTACATCCTGAGGATCTAGGATGGGTATAGCTGTCCATCCTAAGTATCTGGGAGAGTGGCTGCCATTCCTGAGGATCTGGGATAGTGCCTGTCCATGCTGAGGATCTGGGAGAGTGGCTGCCATTCCTGAGGATCTGGGATAGTGCCTGTCCATGCTGAGGATCTGGGAGAGTGGCTGCCATTCCTGAGGATCTGGGATAGTGCCTGTTCATGCTGAGGATCTGGGAGAGTGGCTGCCATTCCTGAGGATCTGGGATAGTGCCTGTCCATCCTGAGTATCTGGGAGAGTGGCTGTCCATGCTGAGGATCTGGGAGAGTGTTTGTCCATCCTGAGGATCTGGGAGAGTGGCTGTCCATCCTGAGGATCTAATAACAAATAAAAAAACGGTGTTTATGAGCAAAATCAATGAATACTCTGTTATTTAACTAGCTTAAACTAGACAATTAGGAAATCTCAAAAAAAGGTTGACTCAAAAAAATTAAATTTCATGAATAAAACTCAAAACAGCATGTGAAAGTTTATTATTATAGGTGTTTATAATTCTATTATCGTCGACTAAAAAATAATCATAAAAAGTGCGTAAAAGTACTACATCTAAATAATGTATTTTTGATTTGTTGGATGTGTTGAGCAAAAGCAAAGGACTGCGATACAAACTATTATTGTTCTAGCATAGGTAAAAATCACGAATTGCGAATAAAGAGAAATTTGAAATAATTGTTCAAATGCTGGCGATCCAAATAAGAGCTAAATAAGAGCCAAATTAGAGATGCCGAAATGCGATATTGGTTTAAGTTGCCAAAGTACTGCAAAACCTACTTACAGTAGAGCAGCAGGCAAATATTGTAAACTGGAAAAAATAAATGCGAAAACATCAAGACTATTATTACAAATCGAAAGATGTTGGATAAGACAACATAAAAGCAAATAAATGCTTTAATTGTACACTTTGACATTCAGGATCTCTCGACAGCACCGTCTGCACCCTGCGACGCAGTGCCAGACTCCGCCGCTCGCAGCATAGCTTGAGCAATGTCCATCGTGCTGCAACTATTTTCTCTTCGACGTAGGCCGGAGGACCGCCAGTTAGGCACGAGTAGGCGCATCAGCCTGGCCGCGTCTCGACGAGCCTGGTTCAAACAGTCGGATGGGTCTGTGCCCAGGCATACCGCTGGCTGGCCGCGGCGCTGCTGCTGGGACGGGTTCGGAGGTTACTAGGTTTAGGGGATTGCTAGCCTAGCTCATAGATAAAGGAATAGAATGGATTGCTAGTCTAGCCTCATGGATGAAGGAATAGAATGGATTGCTAGTCTAGCCTCATGGATGAAGGAATAGAATGGATTGCTAGTCTAGCCTCATGGATGAAGGAATAGAATGGATTGCTAGTCTAGCCTCATGGATGAAGGAATAGAATGGATTGCTAGTCTAGCCTCATGGATGAAGGAATAGAATGGATTGCTAGTCTAGCCTCATGGATGAAGGAATAGAATGGATTGCTAGTCTAGCCTCATGGATGAAGGAATAGAATGGATTGCTAGTCTAGCCTCATGGATGAAGGAATAGAATGGATTGCTAGTCTAGCCCATGGATGAAGGAATAGAATGGATTGCTAGTCTAGCCCATGGATGAAGGAATTGAATGGATTGCTAGTCTAGCCCATGGATGAAGGAATTGAATGGATTGCAAGCCTAGCCCCATGGATGAAGGAATTGAATGGATTGCTAGTCTAGCCCATGGATGAAGGAATTGAATGGATTGCAAGCCTAGCCCCATGGATGAAGGAATAGGATCGATTTGTTAGCCCAGCGACAGGCCTAAAAGTACAACCTGAAATTGAATGCTCAGTTTTACCTTTGCCTCCTGACAGCGCAGCCGCCGACGCTGACAGCAGCAGCAGCATCTATCGCCGTGCCGCAGGCCCAGTCGGTCAGCGAATCGCATTACGCTCAGCTCCGTTGGCGTTAGCTGGCGCGGCAGCGTCCGCAGGCCGAGCCGCGGCGCCAAGCGTTTAATTAGGCGCCTAGCGGCGTAGCGTAGCCGGCTAAGCTCCCGGTCGCAGCGGAGAGCTCGAGCTGACCAGGCAGCCAGGCGGAGCTGCTCGCGCTGACTAGACGATGGCGGCTCAGCGACTGGCAGGTTAGCCACCGAGCCAGTGCTGACGTTTCACCTGTCAGCGGAGGATTTTATTGATGCAGTAATACTTCACCGTTTATGATAGCCCTGTAGACAATTCTCTAAGCTAACTCACATGGACACAGATGTCGAATGACACAGAGGGCACTGAATCATCTGGCTGCGGGCTGGATGGTCTAATTCCATGGCTGACCAACTCAGATTGGCTAAGCGCAATCGAGCCATCCAAGAGCAAGTAGGCGGCCTGATAGTGCTCAGTCACCCTGAGCATTATTGGTTCCACATTCTCATCGTTTTCTAACTCAGACATCTACCTGCTGCAAAAAAGTTTGCCTCTGTACTAAAAATGTGACTGATTCAAATGTTAATTTTTTAAATAAAATGAAAATTGTCACATCCTATTGCATAGTGCACCCAAAGTGCATTCAGCTGTAATAGCGAAATAACTATATACTTCTAGGAAAATATGCCCCAAGCAATAGTACAGAATATTTAGTAGTTCTACTATTTTCTCAACCGTTTGAGTCATATCTATTTATAAATATAATTTTCTTTCTTTTCTACTTATTAAATGTAGGAAATTGGCCATACTTGTGCAATTTTCTAATACTAGTAACAAAAATAATGCAAGTAATCTAAAAAATGTAGGGATAGGGATCTATTGTGCATTTGGTAATTCACACCTTTGTGAATTGGATTCCCAATATAAATTGGATTTTATACTTGGTGTATGACAATACTATCAAGGAGGAATTTTTGAGAATACATTTCAAGGCTTTTGTATGATAGGTTTATATTTGCAGCAGATTTGCAGCCTTGAATTCCCTCTTCTATTTGTGCTACTTTTGCATCATGCAAAAAAAATTAGCTAGCTCGTATTTGCTTTCATTTGTTTTAAATACTGATTTTATTGGCATTGTTTTGTCTAATTAAGAGTGTACTGTTATTTGATTAAAATATGCTGCCTTGCTGCAGCCCACATCTGTCACAATTGCCAATTATTCAAGAACCAGCATTGAATGCATTTGTGGGGCACCAGTGTAAGCTGATTGGAAAATTTCAAGCTGGGCTCTGCTAGCCATTTCAAGCTATTGCTTTAAAAGCTGCCCTCATAAGAACTTAATAAGTTCTGTTTAGAATTTTTTTAGGTTTTTTAAAGAAAAAATCTAAGGTGTGTCTTGGTGGGGAGTGGGTGGCTAGGTTGTTGTGGATCTCATATATAACATTTCTTTTATTTCAATCTTTTTTCTGTCTTTAGCTTCTGATGTCATTTCAAAATTTCAGGCCATGGTTTTACATAGAAAACTTTGAGAGAGGCTCAAATTTTATCAGCACAATTGCTGCTTATCTTCAAATGGTGACAAGTTGAACAAAGTTAAACAGTCAAACTAAACAATGTTTATAATGTAAAGCATTTATATGATAGCAAGGGAACTGAGCCCCCCAGCAAGATGTTTCTAGAGCCTAACTACTCATATTTCTAGGAACTTCAGGCTTAAACCTAAGGCTTGAGGTATCTGGTAATGCTAAGGCAACTGTGGAGCTATTCCTGTCCATTTGTTATAGATTGCAGTCTCACAAATGGATGAGTGCTAAAAATGCATTGATTAGACATTAGCTCAGTACAAAGGTAGTGTGCTAAAGAAACAGGACATACCAGAGCAGTTGGTGGCAGAGCAGTTATTGCATTTGCTTCTCACACATACATGCGCAACACCCGGCCAGAAATGAGGGCCAAGCAAGTTAAGTCACAAAAACTGATCAACCAAGCGCAAAAAACTCAAAGGGGGGACCAAGGGACAAAAAAGGAAGGCGTGAAGAAAAGGAAAAAGGGGAGAGAAAAAGAGAGCAAATGAGAGCAAACTAAGTCCTAAATAGAGCAATGAAACGAACTAAGTTGCAAATGAGAGCAAACTAAGTCATAAATAGAGCAAAAACTAAGTCACATGGCCGGCTAAGATTTGGGAGGTTGCGCATGTATGCTCTCGCAACATGGTACCTAAGTTCAATTCCACAACATTTATTTGAGGCGCTGCCGCGGAGAGAAGGCTTGAGGGCTTGTCATGCAATTTTCACCCTTGAGGGCCAACCTCCAAGTCAAAGTGAAATATACACATCTGTGTGAGCATATGCCTACATATATTATCTGTGTGCATGTGTGCTCAGGAGTCAGCAAAATGGGCAGAATTGCCTCCTTGCTGGCTGTATGTCTAGTGTCACTAAATGATGAGCCATTGCATGCAGCCCTCCTGCAATTATTTTTATTATTATTAACAGCACATACCCAACAAGAAGGCCAAGAATGGCTTGAATTAAATTCCAATATGAACCTTGATTAATATAATTCAGACTAATGCTATGTTAGCAGATAAATTTACTATATCATGCATTGCTAGATGAAATTACTATATTGTACATTGGCAGATAAAAAGGGGCAAACAAAATGACCATAAATTGTGGGTTGATGATACCCTTGATCCATTGGTATGGTAGCCTTGTATTACCCTATTAGGAATGAATTTACCATTGTGTTTATGGGAATTAATCTATATAAACACCAATGCAAAGAATAAAGTTATATATGACGCTCATATTAATAACTGTGAATAAGGGTACCAGATAAAACGCAGAATACAGAAAAAGTTAGTAAAACATGGATTGCAGAAAAATGGATGAATGCTGAACAGAAATAATGAATGAAATGCAGATAGCAAATGGCTGAAATGGATAAAAAACAAGTTACATTGGATACTAACTAGTAGTCAGACACTTTAAACTTGTTAATTTAACTTTAAAGTTGTTTTCTAGTTTTGTCTTTGGTATTTATTTTTGCTCCCTTATTATTTTAATAATAAGTTATGTTTTTATTTTTATTTAATTTTTCCCTATTGTGCTTCTTGGGTAGTCTTTATACACTCCAAATGAACTTATTAAAAATTACTTTACAAATGAAGTTTTTGTAAATTCAAAAAACAAAATTGAAAATAATAATAATTTTATCAACTGCCCTTTAATAAATTGTCAGATTTATTTGTGCATTTGACAGCATTGCTAAATTTTTGTTTGAACAAATTCTCGAGTTTTTTCATTGAATGTCTTAATAATTGAAACTGCAAAATCAAATATTGATTTTGACCTTTCAAGTGTAAGACTTGAATCAAGTTGTATCTGATGTAACTCGTTTTTTATCCGTTTCCGCCATTTGTTATCTGCGTTTTATCCATTATTTCCATTCCTCAACCACATCTGTTTCCACAATCTGTGTTTTACTAACTTTTTCGGCCATGTTCTACTTCCATTTGTTATATTATTTTTTTGTTTGCAAACGACAGATAACAACAAAAAAACAAGTTTAATGGTAACAAAAAGTCTGTAGTTTGGTCACACAGTTCTGAAAAGTCTTGGTCCGTCTTTCTTCTTTCAAACCGGGTAATAGTGCCTAATCCAGTACAGGAGGGCACCGAAGCTATTCTTGGGGTATAGATGGCGCCATTAAGAATTCTTCGAGGTGGCTTTTGAATAGAGCAGCACTTGTGCCATGCATTTGACGCAGCTTGGCCTTCGCGAAATCTTCAGCTTTGGTATCTCCAGATTTTACCATAGACATAGATCCAAGTGTCAAGTCACGGCAAAGCCACGTCAGCACAACATTTTCAAAATCAGAATACACGTGTGGCATGAATACAAACCAAAAAATAATATAACAAACAGAAGTAGAACATTGCCACTATTTCCATATTCCATGTTTTATCCAACTTGTCCAGCCCAGATCTGCATCTGTATCCACGTTTTATCCAGTACTGGGAATAAGTGTCTTACCACTCAGACACTGATTTTATAAGTGAGGCAGCGTAATAATTATCAAAACATTTTAAAGTCAAATTGGCGTGAAATAATGTTACCGTATAACTTTTGTTTAAATTGTTCCGTGTTTTAGTGGGGTACGCCACCCCAATGTGATCCTATAAATATAGAGGGAATTTTAGGAGAAAGACAACCGGAGTTCCGTGCTCACTCGCGAGTTAAACAGTGTTTTACATATTATCGTTAAAAGTGTCTTACTCATTTCATACCTCCCTATTGAGACAAAGCCAAGCTGTAATAGAACTAAAAAGGAGTTATTCAAATTGTGTAATTGACTGGGCAACTCTAGTCCATTGGTAACCTAATTAAGACTGGAAAACTCAAATCAGTACGTATTGTAGCAAATTTATCAATAAAGTTTGTGCATTATGATCAGTATTAATTAAGTGTCTTGCCGCTCGGACACACGTAAATTGCTACTTATAGATATAACAGACAACAAGAGGTCTTTCCTTTCAAAAGCTGATACTTAGAAGTCATTTATGAATAAATAAACCCATAGTTAAGATAATCCTACCAAAAATTTACAAACTAAACCTTAAGTAATTAGAGATTAATAGAGGAAAAGCAAGAAGATAAAAGGGCCCTACGACATAAGCTATAGTTAAGTGAATTCATATTTATAAGAGACATCATCGTGTAACAATAGTTGCAAAAATATATAAATTTAAGGTAGTTGTTATTTGTCCGGTTAACCGGACAAATAGCCATGTGGTTATTCGTCCGGTTAACTGGTTAACCACCCAAGGACTTAATTTCTCCTCTTTCAATGAGCAGGAGCAACGATCCTCCCAAAGACCACTCTTGCCCTGCTAATAGCCATCTTGAGTCTTGACCTCACAAAGACCAAACTATACCCTTGAACTAAGTTAGTCCCTGAAACAACCGAATTTCTGGAAAAGGTTTTAATTTTTTTAATTAGCTGATAAGCGAAAATAATTTGAGACACAAACTTCAAATCTGAATGACTGTCTTTTTGCAGCTTGTTAATTATTTTATCTTACAAATTATAGAGGTTCTCGTGGTAGCGCTAGGCCTACAACCCCTACAACCTCGATTAACCGGACGAATAATCAAACGGCTATTTGTCCGGTTAACCGGACAAATAACAACGACCTAAATTTAAATTATTAGAAAAGAGCCATAAAACAAAACTAAGGCAATAACTGCCTAGAATGCAATGCCTGCCATTAGTGTTCTCTTTGACCACATTGAAGCCTGTTAATTTGAATGTTACAAACAATTATGGCAAATAAACTGCAACATTGACAGTAGACTGTAGTCATAACTCCTAAACATATTTGACAAAATAGATGGAAGTTGAAGAATTGAGAACCAGTAAATTATAAAATGCAGACAAATATGCACATAAAATTTGACATTGTTATTAGGCTAGCTAAAATAACATGTCTTAAGCATTAGCTAATGGGCGTTTTGCTAAAAACCCTAGGCCTAACCAAAACTGGACGAAAAATGAACTACAAAAATTATAAAAACTATGAAGAGAAACATACGAACTTAACAAAGCTTTTTGTTTCAAAGCGTAAGATCAACCTGCAAATAATTATGATTAAAAAAGAAAGTTACATCGAACTAGGTTTCTATATTTATAATAGCATAAATAACGAAAATCTTAATTTAAATTACGCACAGTTATATCTTAGCATCTAAACAAACAAGAGGAAACTAACTAAAGTACTGTGTCTCATTTCTACTTAAAGAGCTAACTTACTTCAGTAAAAAAAATTAAAATCAAATTCTGTGAGACTAACAAGAACACTCTTTATTTTATCATCGTTGATTGCGATATTCCGTTCCCAAAAGGGTTTTCGAAAGGTGCAAATGGTTTCCAAATGACTTTTACACTTATTTGCTCAAAGTCTGGCAACTAGTGGGCTATTGCAAATTGTTTAAAGTAAATAAATGAATCACACCTAACTTTTTTATATTTTTTATTTTTGCATTTGATGTATACTATTTCTTTAAATGCCTTGAAGGCTAATTAAAACCTACTTATGGCAGAGTTTAAGATAGGAAGTTATGGTTCTAAATTTGATACTTTGAGCTCTAAAGTTTTTTAGAGCTTATTGAGTTAAACAGGATTATTCATCAAAAGGCAATATGTTTCCAAAATCAAATAGAAAATTTTGCTAAATCAGTTTTCTGAGAGTGTTGTAAATGGTGGTTGAAGAGTAATCCATAATCTCCAGCGAGAACATTTTAAGCAAATGTAAATTCTAAACAACTGTGGGTTTTGGAATTTGCTATTAAGTGCATTGTTTTGTTTTGTGCATGCATCAGGCATCTAACCAACTATTATGAAAAGGTTGACAGACATCCAAGTCACACAGGACAATACTGTTGTGGCTGTTGGCATGGCTATAACTTACTGTATACTGTAACTTACAGCCTGTAAGATTATAAGATCTTACAAGACCTAAGAATAAATTAGACTAGGCCTAATGAAGGTAATAGCTACATGATGTCATTATCAGCTATATTGGCAAGGACTAAGAGTTTAGAATAATTTTTATGTGCCAGGTGTCTAAGTTGCTTTGGGTGATGCTATTGTTATAAAGCTGGCTATACTACTGCAGGAATGATACAGAGGAGTGCAGATCCAATAGGCTGCAGTAAGACTAGTGATAAAGGCAAGGAGAATAAGCTTTAAAAATAATTATTTAGAGTAGGCCTAGAGTGGGAAACCAAAAAAGAATTGTGGTTGTTTTAGTATAGGCCTATAATTAATTTCAGCCATAACCATTTTGGCCAAAACCATATCACATACTCCAGTTTAATGCATTTAATATCTTTTCATTTGCAAACAAATATAAACTTAAATAGTCAAGTCAATCAATTTAGTGCACCATCATATAGTTTTGATATTATGTTGGCTTTTGTTCTTGAGTTTCGTGTGCTTGCCTTGCTCCATTTGGGTGCAGCAAAAAATTGTCACGGGTCTCCTCTTCGTAGTTCTACTGAAAAAGAAAAAATATCGCTGCCTAATGTATCTTTCCAGCCAATGCTGACAATGGACGCCGGCCTTGACAGCCATTTGGCGGCAATCTTTGTTCAAAGCGCCGAAGCGCATGGCAAGGAGCTGCTGTTTGTAAAGCTGACTGACGCCGCCCTGCGCGGCCTAGAAGAAGCCGCCAGGCGTTGCCGCGGCCAGACTGGCTTTCTGAGCTTCGACGGGCCGGCCAGCGAGCTGCAGCTACCTGGCGGAGCCAGCTTCGCATTTACCGTGTCGGATGCTGTGCAGGGCTCGGACCAGCTGGACCTGGTGCAGCCGACTGGGGCGCAGCGGCATCACACCGGCCACCCCACTGTTGGCCGGCTGGGCGCCCTGCACAAGAAGCTCACCGTGCAGGCTAAGGACGATGTCTATTCCAATACAAAGGAGAAAATTACTCAGGTGAGCAGTGCAGAACAAGCCACTATGATTAGTGAGAGGGCGGTATCATGTCATGCGCTGCAGAACAGGGATAGGTGAGAGCGTGCCATGCCATGCACCAGACAGCGAGAACAGCCACACACTAAGAGACTAGGTTAATTTTTACCCTAGTTATTTACTCACACAAGTGAAAATTATAGTTCTCACGGAATGACCTTTGAATCCAGGCCGATCAAAACGAGAAGCGCGTCCGCACTAAGGAGCTGAAGTCGAACAACGGCGCGAAGCAGCGCCTAATGAAGCGGTCGCTGGACTCCGGAGCATCGGCCTCATCTGGTACACTTCCACCCAAGCGGCCCACGACTCCACTAGGCAATAGCGGTGGCGGTACCAACACTAGGCCTACACCCCCTTATGCATCCCAATCATTGGCTGCGTCGCGTAATCTCCGCGATCACGTCATCCACCTATTGGCTCTGCGACCCTACAACCAGGCCGAGCTGCTGATTAGATTGCGTCAGAACGGTGTAACTGTTGAATCGCAGGCGCTTACTAAAGTTTTAGACGTAGTTGGCCGCCTGGAGCCCGGCAGGGCGCGCTATTTTCTGCTTCCCAACTTGTTGGCTCAGGTTTGTTTTTGCGCTTGTCAATGTTTCATTTCTGAAATTTCATGGACCGCTGTGCATAATTCCCCTCAATTTTTTCCTGCTTTGCTTCCTCAGGTGAACTTGGACTGGCCACTGTACTCCCAGCAGGACAAGGAGCGACTGCGAGATCGCAAGGCTACCTACCAGCAGCGACTCAGCACAGCTAATAGTGCCCCGGCTACTGCCCCAGCAGCTGTTGCTAAGGCTGCTAATCCAGCTACTGCTTTATCGGTTGGACCGGCTCCCGCTGCCTCCACTGCTCAAACTGCACCTACGCAGCCAGCCGGCGCAACCGCCATCGATCTCTCATTGTCCTCCTCGCCTTCCTCGGCGGCGTCGCCGTCTTCGCCACCGGCGCCTGTTGTCGAATCTCAACCGGTTACCGCATCCGCCACTGCCGCCCCTGCCCCCGTTTCCGCCCCAGCCTCCGACCCCGCTGCCGCCGCTCCAGCCGCCCCCGCTTCGGCCTCGGACGAGCTCAAGCCGATCTCTAGTCTGGAAGATCGGGCTCGCTACAAAGCCGAATTCGATCGAGATTATCCCGAATATCGTCGACTGTGGGATCGCATCCGATCCGTCACCTACAAAGCCATGGATCTGGAGCAGCAATTGGATAAGCAGGTCCGCGGTTCGCCAGCTTACGAGGCCGCATGCGAGAAAATCATCGAGCTTTACAAACACTGCCATTCCCAGCCGGAGTTCCGACTGGATGCTGAGCACTTTATGGCCATGGAGAAGCGGCTTCAGCGAATCCGCCAGCTCATTGTGGATTATGATCGCGGTCGAGGAGGACCTATCAATCGTTAATTTTTTCGAACTTTTAAAAGCTCTGTGCTTGGCTTCCATGATTTCATTTCTCTGAAGAATCGCCACTGGCCACCCTAACAGAATGTTAGTTGCTGGCGGTTTGAACCTGTCAGATTTTGCAGATCATACATCATGTTCGTTCATTTTCTAAAAAGTTGTACTTTTAGTATTTTATATATGAGTAATTCACTTTTCTATGTACTATTGTAGTCCACCTATCACACACAGATTGTTAAAATTAAAATGATAATAAAGATAATGCTGTGCTTTCCGTCCTCAATCGGACCTGCCTACCATCGTTTCGTTATTTTATTTTCTTTGTTGAGCATCTGCTCTGCACTTTTTAATATTGTTCTACATTATAACTGGTCTGTTGCTAGAGCGCTGTTAGACTTTTGAGTACGGTAAATGTATTTGTACACACTCTCGTGGTCTCTTATTTAATATAGTTGGTTTTATAATTACTTTATTTTGGTCAAATGCAAATAGTCTTCCCCGCACTTCACCAGTATAATAAATTATTTTTTAAAATTTAGGTTCGCTATCTAAGCTTTCGTTTTCAAGAAGAGTTCAGAGCTTGCAGAAACTAGTTAACCAGTGCTACCCTCACCTAGTCCTTCAATAAACCAGAGCTATCCTCATCTGGTCCTTCAATAAACCAGTGCTATCCTCACCTGGTCCTTCAATAAAGCAGTGCTACCCTCACCTGGTCCTTCAATAAAGCAGTGCTACCCTCATCTGGTCCTTCAATAAAGCAGTGCTACCCTCATCTGGTCCTTTAATAAACCAGTGCTATCCTCATCTGGTCCTTCAATAAACCAGTGCTATCCTCATCTGGTCCTTCAATAAACCAGTGCTATCCTCACCTGGTCCTTCAATAAAGCAGTGCTACCCTCACCTGGTCCTTCAATAAACCAGTGCTACCCTCACCTGGTCCTTCAATAAAGCAGTGCTATCCTCATCTGGTCCTTCAATAAAGCAGTGCTACCCTCATCTGGTCCTTCAATAAAGCAGTGCTACCCTCATCTGGTCCTTCAATAAAGCAGTGCTACCCTCACCTGGTCCTTCAATAAAGCAGTGCTACCCTCATCTGGTCCTTCAATAAAGCAGTGCTACCCTCATCTGGTCCTTTAATAAACCAGTGCTACCCTCATCTGGTCCTTCAATAAAGCAGTGCTACCCACATCTGGTCCTTCAATAAAGCAGTGCTACCCTCATCTGGTCCTTCAATAAAGCAGTGCTACCCTCATCTGGTCCTTAAATGAGCCAATGCTGTGTCTGAAGGCCAGATTTGTTTTAGCTAAGTTCGGAAGAATTATTATGTTTTAAAACTCCGTTGTGTGTATCAGATTGAATCATTTTTTATGTTTCAACAAAAATTAAGGTTTGCATAATTATTTTGACAATTGACAATTAATTAATCTCGATGCTTTCAGTTAGGCACATTGTCTGCCGCACCCTGTCATTCTATTATTGCTTGTCAACGCTGCTGCAAGTCAGATTTGAGTAAGCTTTGCAGTCAGACTATAGACTATCTTTTAGTCTAAGACGAATTTTCTGTTCGGTGCCATAAGCCTTGTCGTGTCTATGCCTTACCCGTTCTCTTCCGTCTACCCGCATCTCTTATCTGTGTCCTCCCATCTCTTCTGTCTACCCGCATCTCTTCTCTGTGTCCTCCCATCTCTTCCGTCTACCCGCATCTCTTCTGTGTCCTCCCATCTCTTCCGTCTACCCGCATCTCTTCTCTGTGTCCTCCCATCTCTTCTGTGTCCTCCCATCTCTTCCGTCTACCCGCATCTCTTCTCTGTGTCCACCCATCTCTTCTGTGTCCTCCCATCTCTTCTCTGTGTCCTCCCATCTCTTCTCTGTGTCCTCCCATCTCTTCTGTGTCCTCCCATCTCTTCCGTCTACCCGCATCTCTTCTCTGTGTCCTCCCATCTCTTCCGTCTACCCGCATCCCTTCTCTGTGTCCACCCATCTCTTCTCTGTGTCCACCCATCTCTTCTCTGTGTGCTCCAATCTCTTCTCTGTGTCCTCCCATCTCTTCTCTGTGTCCACCCATCTCTTTTTATCTTGTCTCTTACATCTGTGGCTTTGCAGTGAATAGCCCGCTTGTGTATGTACTCGTATGTATGTGTATTTGTTTCCTATTTGTGCTCGTTGGTGCCTCGAGTTTTTAATGCGGGGCCTTGTTTCCTATCTATTTTTAGACCGAGGTTAATTTGTCATTCCTTCGTTCTCTCGGTGTTGGCTACTTTATTCGCTAGCCATAACTGTCTCTTGCGTCATTCATTTGGTTGTGCCTCCCCAGTTTGCAGAAAGCAACTTTCCTCACACTTATCTGGTCCGCATGAAGTCTAGATCTCCCCAGCTTTAGTTTGTGTTGCCCCAAACTCGCTTCCATTGTCGCCTGATTGCTGCTCTATTTTTCCCTCTGGAAATATAGCGTGTTTTGGCGCGTTTTACTTTAGCTAGCCCCATTGAGCTGATAATTTATTTATTCACATGTTTGTCTTTTATTCAATAAATCATGCGCAGGCATTTAGCCCGGGAATGGCTCATTCATTTTCTCTCACTGGGAAGTGATTTGCTTTTTCCTCCTTTTTGTTTTTTACAAGATCTCTTAATGTTATTTGGACAGGCCAATTTTTAGGGCAGCATGAGAATCCAGATTTCCCAGTCGGGATGTCTTCCAGTCGGAATTTTTCCATATTTCTAACCTGGAATTCTCCCTCACTGGAATAAGCTTTAGCTTAGTTCACGAAGTCTTGGGTATGACCGCATAATTTGGCGATAGTGGACCCTCAGCCAGCGTGGTGCCAATTCTGCCTATTTCGCTGACCCCTCATTACTCACACGCACGCGCACACGGATACGCAGATGCACACTTGACACGTGTCTATGAGTACATAAGCCCTAGGCCCTCTCATACTTTCCCTCACTGCGGTCCTCGTGGACGTGAATTGCACGACAAGCCCCCCAAGCCTTCTCTCTGCGGCTGCGCCCTCAGATAAATATGCAAGACGTCTTATAGCTCCGCCACTTTTATCACTCTCAATATACGTAATCCCATCTACCATTTTCAGTCGCTAACTAGCCGTGATCAGGTTGGAGCTATTCCGGAGCACGAAATTTGCAAGTGAAGTGAAAATATATAAACCAGTGCGCTCATTTCCAGGTGTCCAGAATAGCAAACACAACTAAAACTACTAAACTAGTGATCAAATGAGTGAAAATCAGCAACTGAGTCTAGAGACCGCCAATCTGGTAGATCAGCCGAATGAGGAGAATCTGCAACACAATGAGGTAGATGAGCCGAATGAGGAGAATCTGCAAGACAATGAGGTAGATCAGCCGATTGAGGTGAATCTGCAACACAATGAGGTAGATGAGCCGATTGAGGTGAATCTGCAACACAATGAGGTAGATGAGCCGAATGAGGAGAATCTGCAAGACAATGAGGTAGATCAGCCGATTGAGGTGAATCTGCAACACAATGAGGTAGATGAGCCGAATGTGGAGAATCTGCAAGACCATCTGTTGTGTAAGCCTGAAAATATGAATCTAGAAAAACGGTGTCCTCCCAAAGTTGTCTATGACTGTACTGCAAACGACGTTTTATCAACTGGAATGGAACCTCAGACAGTGCACAAGTTGCTAGATAACCAACCTTTCGAAGATCTAGTTCCTGCGACTACCACTAAATGTGATGCGAATATTTTCGATTCTAAAGAAATAATTGTCGATGTGCGGCAGAAACGCAGGCAAAAGAAGCGATCTAAGTCAAAGTCGATTGAAGTGAGTATTTTGTGCCATTTATTCTTCGGTATTTTCTTATATTTTCTTGCTAGTGCTGCTAGTCTTGCTTTTCTTGCTGTCTTAACCAAATCAAACTCGTTTCCTTTCGTGACAATGGGGTTTCAGAAGAAATGGGACTTCAGAATAAATCGGGTTTCAGAAGCATCAAAGAGAGTTTCAGAAGCAGCAAAGAGAGTTTCAGAAGCAGCAAAGAGAGTTTCAGAAGCATCAAAGAGAGTTTCAGAAGCAGCAAAGAGAGTTTCAGAAGCAGCAAAGAGAGTTTCAGAAGCAGCAAAGAGAGTTTCAGAAGCAGTAAAGAGAGTTTCTGAAGAGACAGAAGCAGAACAAACTTTTTTACCTAAGGAGCGGAGTTGAGATTAAAATGTCGCGCCACCTTCAGGCCGACGAAGACACCCAGCCGTCAGCGAGGCGATCTCGCAAGAAGAGTCACCGTTCGGCCGACTCTGCCGCTGTAGCCATTACGCCGGCCACCGCCGACGGTCTGGAGTTCGAGTCGAGCGAGCTGTGCTACATAATCGTCTATGGCCTGCCAGTGTCCGTTTGCGACGCCGCTCTGCATCGGGCATTTCGTCGTATTTTCCGTCGACGCCTTCTGGCGGACTCCGACGAGCTTGTCGTGGTCCCCGAGTCCGACAGTAAGACGGTGCTGATGTTTGCCGGCAGCTCTCAGGAATGTGATCTGTCGCTCATTCCTTCTAGGCGAGGCGACAAGGGTTAGTTTCTTGCTAAATGGGTACCAGCACTAGCTAGGGTAGAAATGTACTCTCCAGCACTAGCTAGGGTAGAAATGTACTCTCCAGCACTAGCTAGGGTAGAAATGTACTCTCCAGCACTAGCTAGAGTAGAAATGTACTCTCCAGCACTAGCTAGGGTAGAAATGTACTCTCCAGCACTAGCTAGGATAGAAATGTACTCTCCAGCACTAGCTAGGGTAGAAATGTACTCTCCAGCACTAGCTAGGGTAGAAGAAATGTACTCTCCAGCACTAGCTAGGGTAGAAATGTACTCTCCAGCACTAGCTAGGGTAGAAATGTACTCTCCAGCACTAGCTAAGGTAGAAATGTACTCTCCAGCACTAGCTAGGGTAGAAATGTACTCTCCAGCACTAGCTAAGGTAGAAATGTACTCTCCAGCACTAGCTAGAGACCGCGCCGGTTCCAGGTGGCTGGCGTCTCTCAGCCCGTCGCGTTGAACGACGCCTTCGTTCGTCGCATTTCGAATCGCGCTTCCCGGAGACCACCCAGCTTGACTGCGTGCGGGTTCTGGCGTCTGACTCGCAGGATTATTTGCGTCGCTGGACTAGAATGTACTTTTGTCCGGTGCCACTAAAGCTGGCCGAGGATATTCAGTGCCAGCACCTACTGGCTAGCAATTTGCCGGCTAACATACTGCATTCGCCTGACAGTCTACTGCGACGATTCACACAGATTATGCCGGAGGCCAGGTAAAAATCTGTGGATTAAAGATTGAAAATTAATAACCAAGTAATGTTAACACTAGAAAATTCAATCAAAGCGTACAGGGAGAGTACAATACATTTCTAATAAACCGGAAGGCTTTAAAAGAACTAAAATGTTTGATTCCATCAAGCATTTGATCAACCTAGATTTCCAGGCCCTCATCAACCTAGATTTCCAGGCCCTCATCAACCTAGATTTCCAGGCCCTCATCAACCTAGATTTCCAGGCCCTCATCAACCTAGATTTCCAGGCCCTTATCTACCTTGTCCACCTTATCTGCCCTTATCTTTTTATTGAGAATTTAATACAAAAATTCCATCCTGATTTCTTTTGATTTCTTACTCGCAGATCGTTCTTCCTGCCTGTCGATGACCTAGACCATCCGCTCGGCTACCTGCTGATACGCTTCGACCAGGCCTCCAGCTGTCTGGCCTGCCTGAACCAACTGCGCCGTCACTACAGCCTTGAGTTGAGCTGTGTCAGCCTGCTGGAGGTCTGCCGGCTGCCCTGTGGCTATCGCATTCCGGTGCACAACCTGCTCAACTGGTGCTGCCTAGATCGTTCGTCTGTGAGCGCCGGTGAGCCATTGTCCGCCAGGGTGCTAGCCACTGCCCATGTTATTCTGGACGACCCAATTCATCGGCCGTTCGTTTGCACTTGTCATCCGGATGCCCTGCATGTAGCGCCACCGCCTCACCGTCTGTCGGAATTGGCCAACGAGTTGGCCTCACTTGAATCGGCTGGTGGGCCGACTGGTTTGAATGAGTTTTTAGCCACACTGGCGCGCCTTAGCTGATCTCGTAACTCCCGTGATTCATTATCAACCGACTCTGGAGATTCTCATGCTTGATAGGAAAACTCCCCATAATACCTGATCTAGCAACTCCCCAGATCCTCATACCTGATCTAGCAACTTCCCAGATCCTCATACCTGATCTAGCAACTCTATAAATCCTCATACCTGATCTAGCAACTTCCCAGATCCTCATACCTGATCTAGCAACTCTCTAGATCCTCATACCTGATCTAGCAACTCCCCAGATCCCGATACCTGATCTAGCAACTTCCCAGATCCTCATACCTGATCTAGCAACTCTCCAGATCCTCATACCTGATCTAGCAACTCCCCAGATCCTCATACATGATCTAGCAACTCTATAAATCCTCATACCTGATCTAGCAACTTTTCAGATCCTCATACCTGATCTAGCAACTCCCCAGATCCCGATACCTGATCTAGCAACTTCCCAGATCCTCATACCTGATCTAGCAACTCTCCAGATCCTCATACCTGATCTAGCAACTCCCCAGATCCTCATACCTGATCTAGCAACTTCCCAGATCCTCATACCTGATCTAGCAACTTCCCAGATCCTCATACCTGATCTAGCAACTTCCCAGATCCTCATACCTGATCTAGCAACTCTCCAGATCCTCATACCTGATCTAGCAACTCCCCAGATCCTCATACCTGATCTAGCAACTTCCCAGATCCTTATAGAAGGTTTGTCTCACTGTTATTTGAGATTGTTTGCCTTGAACCGTTTTTGGAGTTTTACCACAAAAGTTATTCTTACAATTCCTATTGCACTCAGATGCTGCGGTGTGCTTCAGTGGCACAGTCTTTCCTAAATCTTTGTGGTGCTTTTACCCAATGCCTTTATTATACGAGATGTCAAGCTACTCTGTTTTAACAGTTTGTCTCACATCCGGTTTCTTGGAAAGTGTGTGCAATTGCTAGTAAAAAAATATTTTCTACCGAAGCATTTTCCCGCCTTTTTCTCTCCACGCAGATTCTTAGTTTTTTAGTGTCTTAAAATTTTTATAAAATTAATTCATTACTATCTGGAACAGAAAGGCTTTTAATTGCTCAATCCCAGTCTCTGCGATCTCCTTGCTCTGTATGTTTACTTTTCCGGCCTTTTCAGCACGGCCTTAATACGAGTATTTCTCGCGTTAAAATTTCTTTTTCAAATTGTTTCAATTGTTAAAAACATTTATTTCGGGCGCAGCAGCGGAGAGAAGGCTTGGTGCCTGGTGGCTTGTCGTGAAATTTATACTATAAAGGTTCAACCTCCAAGGCTCAGTGAGAGTGTACACTGACTGACGATGAGAAAGTCAGGGCAGATGTACTCACCTGTGTGAGTGTGTTCTCGGGAGTCAACCAAATGGGCAGAATTGCCTCTCGCTGGCTGCGGGTCAGTTCGGTAAATTAGGCAGCACATTATGCAGGATAGTTTTTGCTTTGCTGTTCATGAAACATGATCTAATTATGCTACTTAGTGCCGCGCATCTCAGTAGTCAGCGCGCATCTTATTTGTCCTTGTATTTTCCAGCCAACCGGCCGCATGCGCGCCTCGCTAGTTTCGCCAGTTGCTCGCGTGTCCGCCCGCCTGTTGGCGGCCGCCTATTCGAGCGCCCCGAATGCCGCCTCTCGCCTCGGCGCTGCCTCGGCCGATGGCAGCCGTCGTCAGCAGCAGCAGCAGCAATACGAGGACGATTTCAATTACGACGACGCGAATGCCGATCGGGTTCGTCGGCGAATGTACGCTGTTGGCGCAGCCACCGCTGCCGCCGCTGCTGTAAGCGCCTTCGTTGCTGCCTCCTGGAGCGGCGCCTTTGTTGGTCCTCGAGCCGAAGCGAAGATGCTAAAGGTGACGGAGGAGGACAGTCCAGTTGGCGGCAATGACAAGGACTCTGTAGATGGCGCCGACGTTGAGGACAAAGACGAGAAGCCGCACAAGCAGCGCATTGGCTTTCGCGACCGGAAGATCATCGCCTACGAGGACCGGATCCGGTCCTACAGCACGCCTGACAAGATTTTTCGCTACTTCGCCACGCTGCAGCGGGTCGAGCCGGACGGCTCCACCCAGGTGCTGATGACGCCGGCTGATTTCGTGCGCAGCATCACCCCGGGAGTCAAGCAGCCTGAGGGCCTTGGCTTGGACTCCTTTCAGCGCTACGATCCAACTAAGGACGGGTTAAAACTGGAGGTGAGAAGTTTTTCTCGTTGTTGATCTATTTGAGTCGGGATGTTGTTGGGACAGGGAGAAAATAGATAGACGGAGAAGTGGAAAATTACGTAATCTGGTTAAGGGATTTGATACGGAGCGATTAATATGGAGGGACTTGAGACAGGCAGAGTAGGACGAGATAGGCAATGGGACGAGACAGGAGAGTTGGACGAGACAGGCAGAGAGGCAGAGTCGGACGAGATAGGAGACTTGAGACAGGCAGAGTAGGACGAGACAGGCAGAGTAGGGGCGAGACAGGCAGAGTAGGACGAGACAGGCAGAGTAGGACGAGACAGGCAGAGTAGGGGCGAGACAGGCAGAGTAGGACGAGACAGGCAGAGTAGGGGCGAGACAGGCAGAGTAGGACGAGATCGGAGACATGAGACAGGCAGATTGAGATAAGAAAGACTGGCGGAGCAAGGCGAGACAGAAAGGTGAAACAGAGGATAAATAGAACAGAGAGAGATGAGATGAAGGGAGTGTGGAGGCGGGCCAGGGAGCGGATTTCGGAGCTTTCTGACTTCTATCTGAAGTGTTTCCTCCTACATTTAATCCCTTCTCCGATGGGATTTCAGATCCGGCCGGACTCCGTGTTTTACACCCTCGGCGACAAGGCCCTGATCAGCTTCAGCGATTACGTATTCCTGCTCACCGTTCTCAGCACCGCGCCGCGCCAGTTTGAGATCGCCTTTCGCATGTTCGACCTAAACTCGGACGGAAATCTGGACATTGAAGAATTCGGCCGAGTTCAGGCCATCCTGCGCGACCAAAGCAACGTTGGCAAGCGGCACCGCGACCACAGCACCACGGGCAACACTCTCAAGGCTGAGATGAACACTGCTCTGGCTACGTACTTCTTTGGCGAGACTGGCCAGGGCACTCTGAGCGTGGCCCGCATGCTGGAATTCCAAGCCCGCCTGCAGCGCGAGCTCAACCGCATCGAGTTCGATCGCTACCAGCCGGACGAGCGCGACCGAATCTCCGAGCTGAGCTTCGCCCGCCTGCTCATCACCTACGCCGGATTTCCCGAGGCTAAGAAGCGCAAGATGCTGCGCCGGGTGCGCGAGGCCTTCGGCAAAGGCGGAGACGACGACAATGACGACGACGATAAGATGGAGAAGAAAGCTGCCGAGCCGAACGGGATCTCGTTCAAGCAGTACGCCGAATTCGCCCAGCTGCTGAAGTGCATCGCCGATGTTGATACGGCGCTAACCTTCTATCACCTGGGTTAGTCTATTTAATTAGAGTTTTTTATTCAATTTGGGCGGGGCATCTGGGGGGTAGCCCCACCCAGTCCATGGACTGTACAACGTGTACTAATCCACTAAACGACATTGCATATTTTTATTTATTTATTCACCATCGCTCTCTGATTTCTGCAGCCGGAGCCGCCATTGACAAGTCCACCTTCAAGCACGTCGCAGTTACCGTTGCCGGCATTGAGCTAGACGATCACGTACTCGATGTGGTCTTTGTTCTATTCGATGAGGACGGCGATATGCATCTTAGCAACAAAGAGTTCGTCTCGGTGATGAAGCACCGGATGCTGCGCGGCTTGGACAGGCCGATGGACACCGGCCTGGTGCGGTTCCTGTCCGCGTTGAGCACCTGCGCCCAGCAGCAGGTGTACGGCTGGTTTGCCAAGGAATGAAAATCCGCTTTTTTATAGCGACCAGCAGCGGGTTGGTAGTTTTCATTGGTTCTGTTTTCATTTGAGAGCCTATCTAATAATTAGGACCACGGCTAGCTATGGGTGGTCCTAAAGTACAGAGTCTATTATCTTGACATTAGATTATTTTGGATGGATACTAGATTTAAATTGTCTTACCAGGCTGGCTCGTATGCGTACTTGTTCTGTTTTTTCTTACTTATCCTTCTGTAGCTTCTATGTATTTTCTCATACTTCGTGATAAAAAAACTGTTTTCTCACCTTTTTGCGTAACTGTACACACTGATTAGCTCCCAATGTCCCAATTTGTTTGGTATGTACTCAACTGTAGTAATTAGTACACTTCTAACCAGCAAATTTACTCGTAATAATAATAATTTTATTCTTTCCTTATGCTTCTGCGTCATCAATTTTTCGTATTGTGGCAGACTATTGCACACATTTGGCATGACGGCATTGAAAGTGTCGCTGCTCTTGAAACCATTCTTGCACAAGTGGCCATCAAATTTTCGCTAATTTCTTTGCTGTTCTAGATACTTGTCTGTCTACTTCAAACCGCGACTTTCTTGCATTCGCAACTCTTTTTTCGAACTCTCCCTCTGTGTCTGTTTCTGAATTTAGGCGGCCGAATTTCGTCTAGACGGAAGTGTTCTAGACCCACTGTTTCATCACTCGTCCAGCTAACCTCTGTTCCACCATCTTATCGAAAGAAAGCGCACTTTGGTCTTCTTCTGGATGTTAAATCCAGACTCCAACATATAAAAATACAATGCTATTTTCCGCGGCTGCTGACAGACAGTTTACTGAACTCCTATTCTATAAATAGTTTTCAGTTATGCAAATATTTATTTCGGCATTACATCGCACTTAGAGATATTTGTTATCTCACCTAGTTTTTTTTCTTTCTAATTCCAAAAAACACGATTTGCTAAACCTCTAGCGGTGAAAACCGTAGCAGGGCAAGCGGCGTTATAACATTTCTCTCGGCTAGGGTGACACTTTGACTTAGCTTAGAATACATTAATCGTAATTGTATCTCAATAAAAATATTATAATCAATCACAACAAAGAACAATCTGCATTACCAGGGAAGCTATTACAGGCTAATTTTAAATCGGAATTCGATGTCGACTCCCAGATAAGAAGACATTTGGCTTTATTGTGGGGCGCTATTCCTGTTTATTAGGTTAGCTGCCCAGCCCTAAAAATAATGTCTTCGAAATGTCGTGATAGCCATTCCGCAGCGTCGGCAGGATAAAATTCCCAACCTAGCCGTGCCATTTCAGTCGGCAAAGACCCTTTTTGACTTCGCTAGAGCTCTGATGTGCTTGCTAAAATTTAAACGAAAAACTCTTAACCGATATCCATGATTTTCGTGCTGTACGCCTAATTACAACATTAATTATTACACAATACGGATTTTCCTGAAAATATTCCTGTTCCATTTAGGTAAATGATTATTACCAGTTAGTAAAATTCGAAAATTAACAGATTTATTTTTATTACGTAAGTAAAGCGTAAATATATGCATTATTTTCTAGGATCCAGGCACCAACGTTACCTTAAAAGATGACTGTGTTGGACAACCGAGACGGCAAGAGAGGGTCAAAATATTCTACAAGTTCACCCGTTAGTACTCCTACTCAGACTGTTTTAATAAATTAGGAAAGATTATTCAGCGTTGTGGAAACAACATTAATTTTTTAATTTATTTGCTGTCTGATGAATACTACTTACAGTAGAAGAAATGTAGACAAAGAAAGATACTTCTTTGTGTACTTTTTCTAAGCAGTAAAATGTAAATGCTGGTTTCTTATGCTTATCAGAAAAATGCATAATTATTGAAATAGCTTAGTATACTGCAAGTTTATTTCCATGCTTTGAATTTGTATTTAAGGGAAAAAAATGTGAAGTAGCAGCAGATAAGCAAATTACATGAAATATAGCTCGCGTATTTTAACCATGGTTTCAAAGATTAAAATCTCGAAGCTTCATTTCTCATTCGTCCTGCTGCCTAACAACAACGTCTCCTTGACCGGACCAGAAGAAGCGAAATTCCGAGGCTTTGGCTAGCAGAGCTTCCCAGCTGTCGCGCTTCGGCTTGCGCCACAGCTCGTGCGGCAGGTCCAGCATGCCGGCGATCACTTCGCGACCAAAGCAAGCCGGGAATGCTGCTTCGTCTTCAATGACGTGCACTAGGCCGCTGTCGCGACCGAATTCAACGGCTAGATAGGGAAAGCCGCGCGGCACAGTGCGACGAATGTCCATGTCGCGCAGTGGCACCGCTTTGTGATTTGTTGCCCACTCGGGTCCGGCATCCTGAGCCGGGTGGTGAGTGAGTGGGTAAGGCGAAAATAAGACTAATATGGCCTTCAATTATCAAACAAAAACTGATTGCCGAAGTTTTCTATTATCCTGTGATGTTTTGACAGTAGAATTCTTGGGGAATACGAGTACATTGGGGAATTCCCCCAATGACAATTTTTTTCGCTGCACCCGAACGGAACAATGCAAGCACACGAAACATAAGAACACGGCCAACTTTTTGTTGCGCATCTTCTGAAACAAGAAACAAGTCGCCAGCTCTTCAGACCGTCGAGATATTCAATGTTTTTAGCCGAACGTCTTTTTTTCTCATAAGCGTTAGTGTATTTCATACATCCCTATACACGAATTAGCACTGCGTCTCAATGCGGCCTTGCCAGGCCTTCAAAATTTATCAGCATGTCACCCGAATGTGCCTGCATCACCTCCGACTTCGGTGGTCACCTACCTTATCTAAACGGATTTGCTTGACCTTCAAGGGCTACAACAGGTGGAAATAGGCCACTATCGGACACCCTGACGCGAACTGCTCCAATTTCACAGATCAAGCTGTGAAATATTATATTAGGCGGAGCTCAACCACAGGACACCCTCGCCTAGTCTGTCAACTAATCAATCACCACCCAATGCTTTTATCAGCATTCAGGCGAAGCCAAAAAGATTTCGGGATACCCCCTTGGTATAAAATGGCTAGGTAGTCCTACTGTTAACGCGTCTAATAACATGCGTTTAAGAGAATCCTAAGTGCTAACATATTCTTGCAATCTCTACTTACGCCCAGCGCCTTGTTGAAATATATAGCGGCTGAATCTCCGACCTCCTTTGGCAGCGGGAATGCTTCCACAAGCAGGTGCGGATGCCGATTAAGACATTTCGCTGTTTCAACAAACACACAGTCCAAGTCGAGCTTGCTCAGCAGTTCAACTAGGCGCCGTTTCAAACGCTCCAACTCGGCGAACGCGTCATCGTCTAGTTCGGCGCAGCAGGTCACGTGGTTGACAGTGCTTAGTAAGCAGTGCTTATCAACCAGAGAGCAAACATCCGGCAGCCGAAGGTAGACGCGAGAGCCGCATTCCACTATCAGACCGCGCCTTAGCCTTTCAGTCTCAGAATCAGTGCTGCTGGCGCCCTCTAAGCATAGGTCACATTGGCGTCCAGAAGCTCTCATTTTCTGGCCGGCCAGGGATCGGTCACGGTCCGCGGACTTCTCTAACTGGCGCGGTCGCTTCGTCTTGCTAGCCAAAGTCTGATCTTCGTACTCGCCGGTTGGGTCGTCTGCATCAGCAGTGGAAGGAGCCTGACGCCAAGCGCCAGCAAAGTCCAACTGCATTGCGCGCGAATCGATCAAACGCTCGTGAGCGCGCATCTCTTCAATGGAAGCTGACGCGCCAAGGGCGTTTAAATTCGGACGCTTAGGCGCTGTCGATGAAGATTTTTGCCCTGAAGCGGTAGTTGCCTCCGCAGCAGTTTTGGCAACGCGTTGTTTAATGCGCACTTTCACATTGCGCCTCTGCGCCTCTCGCATCACGGCAAGACGCTTCTCCAATTTGCCTGCCTTTACCTTGTCGCCGTCCATTTGTGCGCGCATTATCTGTGCTGATAACTGGTTGATGTCGTCCTGACGAACGTGACGCTCCTCTTCTACTGTGACCATTTCGTTCTTAATACTAGCTGCTTCAGGCACTTCAGACGATGCATCTCGAGCGCCAGAAGCCGGTTGGGCCCGTCCACTACTCTCGGATTGGCGCGCTCTTGGTGGCTGTTGTTGAACATCAGTATCAGATCGGTGCGAGCTTGCTTCTGACCCACGCTGTTCATTGTCAGCATCTGGTCGGCGCCAGTTGGCATCTGACCGACGACGTTCATTGTCAGCATCTGGTCGGCGCCAGTTGGCATCTGACCGACGACGTTCATTGTCAGCATCTGGTCGGCGCCAGTTGGCATCTGACCGACGCTGTTCATTGTCAGCATCTGGTCGGTGCCAGTTGGCATCTGACCGACGACGCTCATTGTCAGCATCTGGTCGGCGCCAGTTTAGACCTGACTGATGAAACCCCTCGAACTTTTCTGACTTTCGCTCATCAGCTTCAGGTCTTTTGCTATCCGATGACGACCTGCGATCATCTTCGCTAGTCTCTAGACGCCGCCTGTCACCATGGTGACGCCTATCTTGCCCACAGTATTTTTCATCACGCTGGCGCTGTGTCCGCCGTGGCACATGTCCATCACTCCGGTTTGAATGACCTTCAGATGAGCCGGCGCTGCTGCCCATAAGATTTCGCAATCTCTCTAGACTACCCCATCTTTCAGCGGCGACCTCTTCTAGAGAGCGCCCTTGCTCCTGGGCTTGCTCCTGACAGCGACGATATGCGCGCCTGTACCAATCCTGAGCCTGTGGAGGCTGCGGCGCCTGTGCCCCCTGTTGCGGCTGTTTTAAATTCTCCGCAGCAGCCGCAGACTCTCGGTTAATTATCAGCCCCGCACCATGTTCCGCAGCCTCGCGTGCGGCGCGCTCCTTCTCAGCGGCACGAATCTTGCTGGAGGTGGCTGAGCCTAAAAATATATTGACCTCCATTGCCTGCTCAGAGATACTGGAAAACCAATCACTGCGAGGCTTCGCAGATGCAGCTGGTGCCTTCTCCTCCCATTGGACGCCTGCAGCATGGCCAGGTGAGCCAGATGAGGACGAAGCAGAAGATGAGGAAGAAGATGAATGGCGCTTCTTAGACTTACTTTTCTTGGTCTTCTTTGACTTCTTTTCATGCTTGGATTTCTTTCCCATTTTGGCTGGAATTAAAATTATAGCTTATTGAGTAGCAAAAAATACAAATAAAAAGCAAAAAATACACTTGATGTATGCAGCAATCTGGTTCTAGAACAAGCTTTGGAAGATTCAAAATCATGTAGCTTAAAGTCAGGCCAGATATAATTAAAGGATATTTGTTTATATTAAACTTATAAGATTCTTAATTTATTAGACTACCACAGTTTTTAAACTTCATAGCTTACAGATCTTTGGTAATTAGAATGTTAAGGTAATGTATCATCAACCGAACAGTGTATCTTCAAAACTGAACAAGAATTTTGACTTCTTCCTTGGTCTCATGCAAGACAGAAACAAGCTATTGTGTTTCACAGAACAACTAATTTGAAAGTTGAAGAAATTATCTACAAGCTGAGGCATGATGTGTAATGAAGCATTAAGAGGAAAGAATGATATTTTAGTAGAAATTTTTATTGCGAAAGCATACTTTATAACAACATTTTTTCAGTATGTACTTTAGACGAAGATTGTATGTGGTTGCTTGCCAATTAAATGACCATAAATGTAGTTATTTATAGAGCATGAAAAATGCTTTCAAATTACATAATTCATGACAGTTCACTCCTTAAAATAAGATTAAATCACTCACTCAAATTGTAAAACCAAACATCAAATTCTCTGTTTGGTTTGAAGATACATGAAAATCATTGTTCGGTTTTAGATAAAAAGCAGGAATAACTTTTTTTCTATTTGATAAAATAGCAAAAGCAGATACTTTTTAGAAAGATGTTACTGTTTTCTATAACTTGGCTTTTGATTTATCATCATATCTTAAATAGAAAATCTGTAGCTTAGGTTTGAAGTTAAAAAAATACACATTCTTGTTTGGTTGATGATACAATGATACAATGTGATAAGCTAAATAGCTTATTACATTGACATAACAATATTCAAATGTAATTAAGTATACAAAGTTCATTCTTTCAATTGCAAATATGCTGGTTTACTATGATTCTGAAAATTTATGTACACATCTGTCCCTGTGTTATTTCTTAACTTGTTCTGTTCTCTAGGCCTATCAGTGACATAACTTTAAGACAGGGATAGAGATATATGGATACACATATATATCCAACATAGGGCTGCTTACCATGTAGCCTATTGGGCATCATCCTCTGATTCAGTTTAGGCCTACTTAAAATTAAGTACATTAACCAGTAAACTTATGTGCTACAATTTGGATTTTAATTGGCTAAAAATGGAAGGATGTCAGATGCCAGACTGTCCAGAGAGTGTCTGAAGTGGGTAGTGGGACAAGGTCAATTTTCTTTCCTTTGCATGTCTTAATTCTTAAACCTAGGCTATGCTGTCAGATAACCGACAATCTGCCCAGTGCCCACCAACATTGCCTTTGCCTAGCCAATATGACACAAGTAAAATTGGTCTTGAAGGCCTAAGGCTACAGTAGTCATTAGTTTGATTTCAATACAGGCTCTTATTATTATCTCGCTCATTCTCCATAACTTTCATCGTACGATACGAGCATTACCTGTGCAGCTGTGCTGTGTGCAATTTCGAATTTGCATTTTGAGCCTTCTTATTAGAAAAACTATTTAAATTATGTACGTGCGAAAACGTTACGTTAAACACGCAATGAAAATAGGAAAGTTTTTCTTTACTGTTTGTTTATCTCTTTTCTTACAATCATCAACTGATAATATAACGGGTGTCTCAAAATGGGGCCAAAACCAAATAAACTGTCAATTTTGGCATCCCTCTCAACCGACAAGTTTAAAACTTAACAGATTGTTTGTAAACGACCTGTAAGCCTTGCAAATACGCTTCAGAACATTGTATTTGCATGGCTCACATGATTCGCGTACACGACGAGTCGTCCGTGGATCGATACGGCCCAGGGGAATGTGAGGAAGAAGTTCGGCGAGCGTTCGCTGGGGAGCGTGTGCGTGTGGGACAAAGAAACAGCTGCCCCTGTGTTAGCAATCTCCCAGCGTTTCTCCCTCTCTCCCCATTCTGCCTCTGTTGTGCGCGCTGCTTGAATTTAAATACACTGGAAGCGAGAGGCAGAGCTTCGCTGCCGCTTTTCATGTGACTCCGGAGTCCACACAGAAACGGGCCTCTGGCCCGTGGAGCGTTTATCTCTCTGTTGCTGTGGCAGAAGGTAACAGGAAGGCAAAACTTTCCTGTTATACGACCTATAACTTTTTTGCAGTAAAGTTTTAACTACAACTAATGCTGATATGCAGTATATAGTGTAATATTCTATTTAAAAAATCCCGGCTGAATTCAAAGTGGAAATAATATTTACAGAAAACTCCAAGACGACTCCAATCAGGCTTCTTAAAAATCATCATTTGGTCATTCCAAAATCGTACTTTAAAAGTTATGTCTCATGACATTTGGATGGCAATTTTTGTGGTTCAGTCTAATTTCATTGAATCGCATATGCAATAGGAGCATCCTTTGTAATTAAAAAACTAGATTATATTTAACCTAGCTAAGTGAAATCAATTCATTTAAGTTTAAATCATCCTAAACCGGTCGATCACGTTTTACGAAATAACAGGCAAGCAGCGCGTATTAAAGTAGGATTATCTGCTTATTTATGCTTATCGGACAACCACATCAATGACTATAATAATACTGAAAATATCTATTCCGAATTGCTCGCTAATCGTAGCCAACGCAGTTCTAAATTTACATGACTAGTACACTCGAAGCATTTATAATTATGAACAAATCTTTCGTTGCAATACTAAACACAAGCTATAAGACATAGCATGTGTGTTATGTGTAAAATGTGAACCAAGTTGTACTAGTCTCACTGGAGTTAAATCTGTCGCTATACAAAACCATAAGATTATTTTCTCCTCTGCAAATAGACTCGATCCCCGGCCCATCATGTTTAAATCAAATCGAGTCATGCATATGGTCAAAATCAGAGTCAGAGACAGTGTAAGATGTCTCGATCAATCGCGCCTGTAATTAAACTTGTGTGTATCTATTGTACCAGCAGGTGAGTTTTGCGGGAAAAAAATGAGGAAAGGTAATTAATAACCAGAAGAGATAAGTCTGAGGACTGTACTATATTTCTCCTGCATTTTGAAGCACTTTACATGCATTTAGGCTCCACGAATCTTAATAAATATACGATGCAAGTGATCAATTACTGGTACTATATATATTTTTTTAAAATCTCAGTAGCGTGAAAAAAGTTAACTTTTTTATATGCAAAGCACCATCGGCCTCAGAAATTATTATCCTTGGAAATTTGAAAGTACATGTGCATGTATGCAATTGAAACATGAAACGGAAATCTTCCGCAAAAAATCGATCCTCTTTATTAAGCTACTTGATATTCTGAAAAACGGATGCTCCAAAATGTAGTAGGCAACACCACAAAGCATAGCTGCATGGCCGAAGCATTTAGCAAAAAAAAAAACAAACTAGAACGCTTCCAAGGTATTAAACGAAGTGAATTCGAACTTGGCGAACGGGCTATGTGCATTACCTATCCTAAAATAAAAAATCTGCTTGCGTTAAAAGTCTTCGTGTAGGCACATCGCCAAATATATTTTTGGCTTGTCTTTTTGCTAAAAAAACTACTCAACTGAGCTGACCTGATGCGCCTGTCTGTACTGCTCACTCTTGGCCATTTGCCTGGCCAGGTGCAGGGCACCCGTATAGCTCCAGCGTAGCGGTGGGTCCACAGAATCTGCCGCCAGTGGCCTGAGCTCCAGTTTCTGCGAGATCCGATTCTGTGTAATCCTCTCTGGTAATTCGCCGCGAGCGGTCGCAGCAGCCTGCAGGATGGACAGGTAGGAAAGGATGTGCGCCACCTTGGCCACTGGCACTGTGCCAGGTGTGTTCACCTCGCGCTCGGCCGCTGCAGCTGCTTCTAGAAAGAGACGCCTAGACAGGTGGTCGAATGCGTTCTCGCATACGGTCTCGGAAACTGCAAGGAATTCCCTCTCGGACATGAAGCCAAATTCAGCCATCGGAGACTGCAAACATTTGGACTCCATTTCTAGGAAATACGGGTCGCGGTAGCGCAGAAGCATGTAGAGGATGTAGTTGTACACAGAGCGCCGGTTAACTCGATTTTCGCAGTAGGAAACAAAACCTATCTGAAAGGTCTCGATGTCGTCCTCCAGCATGAATGGAAAAGCCGCCTGGACAAACTCCCGGAAGTCCTCCGAGTGGCGCCAGTCAACCTGGTTGACCAAATCGATCAGCACAAGGAAATAGCGAAACACGGAGCCATCCAAGTTGTTGCATAGCACATGGGTGAACATTCTCAAGTGATCGTCTGTCTCTGCGTGACTTTCCAGACTGGTGAAGAAGTCGTGCGCCGCAAGGAACACAACGTCCTCCTGCATGTAGCGCGAATACTGAAACTCATAGAAGTTGTCAAGCACGGAGTAGCCCTCCTCGTCGTCAGGAGTATACTCGTCGTCCCACAGGCAGGTGGCATAGAACTGTTCGATCAACGATTCAACAAGACTCTTGGCTTGAGTGATCGGATGATGCCGCACCAAATCTGTACGAGCGTGATAGTCGTCCCAGACTCGAGAAAACTTGTTGACAAATCTCGTGTCCTTCTCGTCCATCTCGCGACTCTTCCCAGTCTCAGTGGTGACGCCTGTGTCAAAGCTCGTGCGGCTCTCCTCGCGCAGGCGCTGCTGCTTTGGCAGAGGCGGTAGGCCGGACTTGCGCTCCAGCATGCGCATCTCCTGAAGGCTCTGGCGAAGTACCTCCTGGTTGACTTTCACTTCGGGCCGGTTTAGGCGAAGGTGGCTTGCGTTGGTGGGCAATGGCAGCACGATTTCGCGGCCGCGCAGCTTGTGGGGACAGACGGTAGTTTTCTCGAAGCACTGATGGCAGTAGTTTGAGCCGCCGAATTCGCTGAAGGTCTTTCCTCCATTTGTGGACACAAACAGCATCAATGAGTATTTGCTAAACACTCGCTCATTAACGACAAATGGATCGCCAGGTACATAAGCATCATTGCCGGGATCTCCAGCATTGCTGATAGTCTTGAGCAGGTCGAGTACCGAGTCACCGTCTCGCTCATTCGCCTTCACCATTCCAAGAAGTTGCTCCTCCAGCATCACTTGATGCTTCATTAGCAAATTCATTTCATTATCAACGCGTTCGATGTTTTCTAGAAATCTTTTCTGGCTCACCATCAGCTGTTGGTCTGCGTTTTCTGCTTCGAAATTGCGAATCGAAGACGGATCCGTACTCACGGTGGAAGGCCTAGTGTCTGACTCGTGGTTTTCTTCAGACCGGATGCTCGTTTTATGCTTCTCTAAGAAGCCATCGAATTCCTGAATTAGAAGGTTTTGTCCTTTGAGCAGTTGGTCCTGCAGCTTCACCGCGGCCTTGATGTCAGAAATTAGCTTCTCTTTCTGGGAAAGAGGCTTCGGCTTCTGATTTTCCGCCTTCTTGTCGTCGTAGGCTCGGAGACCGATGTTCTGGAATTCAATCTGCATCCTGTCGTAGCCCTCTTTATAGGGCTTGCAGAGATCCCTATCAGCAGTGACCAACCGCAGCTCCTCCTGCAAGTCCTGATAGTCGAACTTTAATTCTTGGATCTCCTTCTCGGTGGATTGCTGGTAGAGCTCGAACTCTTTCTGGATCAAAGCCTTCTCCTCCTCCAGCAGGCGGATCTCGCCCATCAACCTCGCAATCGTTTCGTCTCTTTCGTTGCATTCACGTGCCAGCTCGTCGTTCTTCATCAGTTGGTTCTCAAAGCTCTGCTGCTTTTCGAACAGCTTCTTCTCCATTTGAGAAACATTCTCCTTGTAGTCATCTTCCTTGTACTTGGCCTCTCTGAACAGTCGCTTGACCTCTTCCATGTGGGGGATTCTTTTGATCTCACTCGGATCCTTTGTGATGCCCGGGTGAATCGATTCTGAAAATACTGCCTCCATCATCTCTTTTCGAAGTTCAACGAATAGTTCTTTGAATACGCCCAACTGTCCAAGCACTTCGTCTAACACTTTGAACATGATGTAGATCCGTTTTGGACCAACAAATTCTTCGCCGGAAGTTAGAATTAGAGTTTGATACTTAGAAACCAAGCTTTGCTTATCACTAAGGCTCTTCTCAACATTTAAAGGCCTGAAGAGGGGTTCTTTGCCCACACTGAGAGCCATTGTCTGAAATTGTTTGGTGTTTATGATGGCATTAAAAAGGAAGTGACGTTCAATGGAGTTTGCAAGTAGAAGCTTTATCATTTTCTTTTACATTTACTAAGAGACATTTTACCCTTTTCCTCGACTTGTAGTAATCATGATAAAAAAAATTTCTTGTAAAATGCTCTGTTGCCAATAAAAAATATATGTTAAGCTTATCCATTTACAGTTTTAAACACTTGCGAGACCACCATAAGGGCAGAGAATGGGGGGCAGAGCATCTTATGTTAAACTTGAGCAAGTATCGGAAAATATTAGGAACGAGAAATCTCAGAAACAAACAAAATTGAACTTTTCACAACTAATTTCTTTCACATATTATGCACTAGAAAACGTATTCCTTTTCCAGAAATAACTGTCAGTATAAGTATGCGACTAGTCTTTTTTTACTGTAGCCAAACATAGCTACTGAGAATTTATAACAATTAGTGTTGTACTCTAAGGATTCAGAATATGGACTAAAATGATATAAATGAGAATATATAATTTTAACTAGAATTTTAAAGCATAAAATACACATGTTTCATACTTGACACTAGGTTCCATAAAAGTAATACATATTAATATAACTATATTCTACATAGGCCTACTTATTATTGCCAGGGCAAAGTAGCATTCCGACATTTCATCGGGTAATAATAATTGCGGTAATTTGTTTGGATGCTGCCGAAATGCAGCGAAAAAATAAATTCCATTGGTGACACGCGGCTGTCAACCGGTGTCCGAGAGAGCCGGGGATTACATTAGCTGTGCAGACCCCACCTGCTAGTGTGCTTGGCACACAACACCTGCATTGGCCCTTGAGTCTAGTGTCAATATTATTATTATTAATTATGCGTTGGCGTTGTGTCCTGTAGTTTGCGTGGTTTTGACTTACTCTACAAAAAAGTAAACATTTCTTCTGAAATGCATAAAAAAGTAAAGATCCAATTGCTGCACACATTACAATAGACAATTCGTTTAAAGTAAAAAGCTTAAATTTGTAAATATCACTACGTAGTCAAGTAAATTATTGCAAAATTTTAAGTAGATGAAAAGGAGTTCGAATAATCGCTATTGCAAGTGTCAATGCCGACGACAAAGTTTAACAAATGTATATTATTTTGCTTTACTTTTTACCTTATTTATTTTCAGGCAGCGCGAATTCAGTGAAAAATAAAGTTTTAAAATTATTTTTAGTAGTTTCTTCTGAAGTGAAAATAAAAACACCTAATATACATGTGCGAATTTAATTTTATCTTTTACTAGTACTTCCGCGACACTTGACATTTACAGTTTCTTAAAAAAACAGTGCATTGTTGCTAAATAATTTTCTTGTTCGCCAATCGAATAATACTGTTGAGATTTACGTTCAACTCTTATTTTCTTTCACGTTTTTTTGCTTTATCCAAAAAGATCGGTTGTATGAGAAGAAAACTATAATTAAAAATGAATAGATAAATCTATTAAAAAATTATGGTTTACTTATCTATATTCGTGATCCATACAAAGTAACATTAATTTCTGTTTGTAGCAGTCAAGTACATTTATTGTATAAAAGGCTATACATTTTTTCTACATTGTTTCTACAAAGTCTGCTTGTTCTTTTTTTATAATGTCTTTTGGTATATAATAATTTGTGAAAAGTAGCTCACATAAAAAAATAGAAGTAAGATGAAGCTAAGAATAAACATTAAAGCACTGGACCAAGCGATCTGCCGTCCAGGAGCAACTTCTCACCTATGATTCATGCTGCGACAGCAACCATATCGCTTTATTTATTTAACGTGGTTGATTAATCCATCATGAGCACACTTTGAGCTTTTCTTAGGCTATGTACATCAAAGATCAGAATCCTAGCCAGAACTGCCAGCTAGCTACGGGGGTGCCAGCTGCCAACTCAGCATGTTTTAGATTGGTGTGTGTACTACTGCAACCATTCATTCTGTCTCTTTCCTTCCTTATGTTCTCTCTCTCTCTCTTTATAGCCTTCCTTACCAGACTGAACCTGATTTGACTGAAAATTTCTATACATACCTTGTTAGACTAACAAATTTCTATTTACACCACAACTTTGCTATAGTTTTGTTGATTGCCCTGACGATTACTAATATATTGATTGCCAAATGCATTGAATTACATTGTTGTTTTTTTCTTAACTCCACAAAAGTTTTTACTTACCTATGTTTTCTAGTTTAAATTATTATTATAAATCAATAAATTTGTCACTGTGTTATGTATTCATTTGATGCAAAAATGTACATTAGCACATGCAATTTTTTACTAATGAGCATTTCTACAATATTCTAAAATATGTTGTCTTCTTCAGGAAGTAATCATGATGCATAGATTAATGGAATCCATTCATTGAAAGCACAACATTCACCACCTTTTTAGTTAGAGCATTGGAACTAATGTTTATCCCAAAATAGAAAGCCAAATAGGAGCTTGTATTTATAGTTATAAATAATACTATCACTGTTTCTTTTTCTAGATAAAATAAGGGTAGAGTGACAATAATTATCCTGGATATTGTTAATGTCCCTAATACAAATGTGGACATTATTTTTTGAAAATATGTGCAGAAACAGCTTTGGCAACTCTATACTCCTTGTCACTTAGGGTAACTTTTTGATTGATTAAAGTTATTAGTTTGCTTGCAGCTATTGAGTACCATGTCGACAAATAGGCAGTTCTTCATAGTGCTCTTGGCCCATGTTGTCATTAAATTATTGATCCGAATTTTTTACAGTGAAGGATTTCCTTGCTCAAAACCAGCCAGCACTAGATATCACAGCACATTGTTGTCAGGATAGAATAAAGCATTGCCAGGCACACTCACAAAAGGGAGGCTAAAAATACAATATGCCGCCACCGCCGCCACCACCAAAGCCGCCAAAGCCGCCGCAGAAGCCATCAAAGCCGCGCTCTACGAAGATCGCCCGCAATCTTGGTGACCTGAGTGAGCGGCTTGAGCAGCACTTTGAGGGCGAGCCGGAGGTGCAGGAGCTGGCCGGATTTCTTCAGGGCAGCGACCTGCGCAGCCTGCTGCTGATGCACGACAGTCTGAAGCGGCTCCAGAAGCAGCGACGCAAAGCTGGTTCAGACGCGGACGCCTTTCCAGGTCGGTTAGAATAAATAAATAGAGCAGAAATATCCGTCTTTTGACACTATGTTCCTTTCTAATATATTATTTGTTTTAAGTCCCTCATAATAACTCCAAACGTCGAACACTGTCAATGCAGGCGTCGCCAGCACAGAGTTCGTTCGCTCCCTGCATGACACCCTGGAACAGCTGGAGACTGTCGCAGCCACAGACGACGAAGCCAACGACCTCTACGAACTGCTGGCCTCCGGCCGCCTAGGCACCTTTGTTGAAGCCCTTGAGGATATCGGGCATAAAAACTACGAAGGCGACCAGTTGAGAAAGCAGCGCAATGCCGCCGCAGACAATAACGAGGAAGTGTCGGCCGCCGTTGCTGGCCTGGAATCGGCGGCTGGCGTAGGCGGAGCTTCAGCCGAATCGCCCGGCCCGCTGTCCGGCCGCGCCGCTTCAGCCGCCACGCCCGTGTTCTCAGACAACAACGAAGATGACGGCGCCTTCGGTGCCCCTCAGCTGCAGCCGCCAGGCGATCAGCAGGGACTGATGACGGAAGATCTAGACGAGTTTGATAGGCCGCAGAAAATGGTGGCCTTCGCTAAGGTTTGTCTTGTCTTCGGCTATTTGACTATTCTCATCATCAGGCAGTGTACACTTTCACTGTGCTTTGGAGGTTGGCCCTCAAGGGCGTAAATTGCACGACCATCCCCCAAGCCTTCTCTCCGCGGCTGCGCCCCAAATGAATGTGGCCTCGCCGAGGAATCAAGCGAGAAGCAAACGCGTTGGACCACTCTGCCACTCACACCCTCTAATCGCACTTACATGTTCACAGATGCCAGGCGAGGATCTGGGCATCACAGTCGGCACAATCGAATGGTACGACGACAATACAGGACAGAGCGGCTTGGACATTGTTGTCGAGCGCATCATGGCCGGCTCCCGCATTGAGCAGCAGGGTGTGCTGAAGCCCTATGACGTCATTAAAGAGGTGAACGGCATACCGATCGACTCGCCGGAGAAGCTGCAACAGGTGATGCGCAAAGCCAGCGGCAATGTTACACTGAAAGTGCGCTCCGGCTTCTACGAAGCTGGCAAAGGCAGTCAGGTCAGTCACGGTCATGGCCTTTAAATGTACTTTTTTCTTTCGTCAGTCATTTTCAATATTGATAGTCTATTCATGTCTCTACTGCAAGTAGAATACGGTGTACACGTTTTGTAGATGCTTCAGCTTATTTCATCTAGCTGAAATATTTCATCTTAAAATTTTCATTTCAGGAAACCTTTGTAAGCCGTGCTTTCGCAAAGTTATAATGGCTTTTAAAGCCCTCTCGTTAGTTTTTTATCAATCTTTCCTTATTTTATTCGATTGATTGATGCAGTCTGCTGTTGTGTTGCACAGTTTTTTAAAACTATTTCTATGTTGTTGGTGTGCTTGCGCTTCTAAACCTTAATTGGCTAGAATTACATTTCTCTTCTTTTGTTAGGTAATCTCAGCGTTTTCTGAGTAGATTGTAGATTATGTGTAGATTATGTAGATATAGAAATTACACCTACGCTAAGTTGGTCCATATATGCATCCTGTGCCAAGACGCAGCCATTGTTTCTGTTGGACTGTAATCAACCTCACTCGGTCAGAAGTCTCTCGGTCTCTGATGTCTGAAGAGACTAGCCACTAGCCCCCCGTACCATGCGTGTACAGATAAGACATCAATTATTTGACATCAAAGTGGTCGCAAGTAAAAGTGATTTTTAGATAAGCACAAGCAATCTGTTCTAATCATCAAAATGTGGCGGCAGCGGTGGGATGAAACAGTAGATTTTTTTCTTTTTCGCACGCACGCAATCATCGGCATACATGAGCCTTTCATAATGTATAAGGACGCCGCCCACCATTATACATTCTCTCTCCACAACCCGCAGACCTATGTGAAGGCCCTATTCTCCTACGATCCCCAGTACGACGGCCTAATCCCGTGTCGCGAAGCCGGATTAAAATTCACCGTCAGCGACGTGCTCCAGGTGCTCTCCCAGGAGGATCCGAACTGGTGGCAGGCCAGGCGATGGGATAATGCTGGGCGGGCCGGTCTGATCCCTTCACTCACGCTGCAGGAGCGTCGGACGGCCTTCTTGCAGTCGACACCGGACAAGGATGCTATTAACTACAAAGTGATGGGCCTGGGCTTAGCCAAAAAGAAGAAGACTGTTCGCGTGGCCTACAAGGCCAATGTGGCGCAGTCATTCCAGCGTTCCGATCTTAACATCTACCAGGAGGTGGCCCGCGTGCCACCCTTCCGCCGCTCCCTTGTGCTGCTGCTGGGCGCCCCGGGAGTCGGCAAGGCCTCACTTATCAGTCAGCTGATCAAGCACCATCCGGAGCGCTACGCCAGGCCCATTCCCCACACTAGTCGGCCGCCTAGAGACGGCGAGGTTAGCGGCGAGAGATACCTATTCGCCGGCCAGCAAGAAATGGAGGTGGATGTTCGCAAAGGCGCCTACCTGGAGTACGGCCAGCTCAACGGCTTCCTGTACGGCGTGAAGATCGACACTCTGCGATCCATGGATAAACAGGTACATAGCGCTTATATAAAATCTGTCTATAGAATATCATTTCTAGTTCCTGGGTGATTGAACCCAATGAGTGGCCGAAAGTTCGCTTCCGCGGCAGAAGCCACTTTTTAGCTAAAGCAGTTATGCAGTGCAAATTGGGTCAATCGTTGCTACAAAATAAAAATGTAAATTAAGGTGTACACTGCTGAAAGACTAAATTATTGAATGAGTTTCTGATTGACTTATTTAAGGCTACTTACTGACAAGTAGTATGCGAATTATCATTTCGAATATCCCGCATTTGCCGCAGGACCGCACCCTGCTGGTTGACTGCTCCCCGGAGCGAGCGCGCCAGGTGTGCACGGCCGAGTTCAAGCCCTACGTTGTGTTCATCGCCGCCCCCAGCTTTGACTGCATGAAGTCAATGTACGAGCTGGGCAGCTCATTGGGACTCACCAACAATTTCAAGCGGGTGAGTGGCCTTGGCAATGTAGGAACCATTGTTCCTCCTTGCTTCACAGTCCCTTCATTTCCTATCTTGAGATCCCAGCCTCCGATCCCTTCATCTCCTGTGATGAGATCCCAGCCTCCGATCCCTTCATCTCCTGTGATGAGATCCCAGCCTCCCGATCCCTTCATCTTCTCTTATAAGAATCCCAGTCTCCCAATCCCTTCATCTCCTGTGATGAGATCCCAGCTTTCCGATCCATTCATCTTCTCTTATAAGAATCCCAGTCTCCCGATCCCTTCATCTTCTCTTATAAGAATCCCAGTCTCCCAATCCCTTCATCTCCTGTGATGAGATCCCAGCTTCCCGATCCCTTCATCTTCTCTTATAAGAATCCCAGTCTCCCAATCCCTTCATCTCCTGTGATGAGATCCCAGCTTCCCGATCCCTTCATCTTCTCTTATAAGAATCCTAGACTCCCGATCCCTTCATCTCCTATGATGAGATCCCAGCCTCCCGATCCCTTCATCTTCTCTTATAAGAATCCTAGCCTCCCAATCCCTTCATCTTCTCTTATAAGAATCCCAGCATCCCGATCCCTTCATCTTCTCTTATAAGAATCCTAGTCTCCCGATCCCTTCATCTTCTCTTATAAGAATCCTAGCCTCCCAATCCCTTCATCTTCTCTTATAAGAATCCTAGCCTCCCGATCCCTTCATCTTCTCTTATAAGAATCCTAGCCTCCCAATCCCTTCATCTTCTCTTATAAGAATCCTAGCCTCCCGATCCCTTCATCTTCTCTTATAAGAATCCCAGCCTCCCGATCCCTTCATCTTCTCTTATAAGAATCCTAGCCTTCCAATCCCTTCATCTTCTCTTATAAGAATCCTAGCCTCCCGATCCCTTCATCTTCTCTTATAAGAATCCTAGCCTCCCGATCCCTTCATCTTCTCTTATAAGAATCCTAGCCTCCCGATCCCTTCATCTTCTCTTATAAGAATCCCAGCCTCCCGATCCCTTGACTTACTTGACTTAACTGCAGGGCGGTCCGACGGACGCAGCGGGGAGGCGGGAGTCGCCCATTCCGCTAATCCCTGAAAGACCCGCAATCGGCCGATGGCGCGGGGCCAGTCAGGGAGGTCCGTGTTCGGTCCTTCCTGCAGCTTGTTCCTCGCTGGGGAAGAAAGAGGCTCGTCTGGTAGCCCTTAGGAACCGGACGAGCCGCGGGATGTTCTCGGATCTGCAAACATCGTCCATTGATGGGTTTGGTCCGAGGTGATTGAGCCTCTCTCTGGTGAAGAAAGGGCAGTGGCAGACGAAGTGCAGGGCATCCTCGTCCTCAAGGTTGCAGAAAGGGCACAGCTCACTCCGGAGGTCTCCACGGAGGAAACAGTGTCTGGCGTAGCAGCCATGGCCCGTGAGGGTCATGGTGAGGGCCCGGATGTCCTTCCGGGTCTGGTTCAGAAGGACCTTCCGGAGCCGAGCGGATGGCACTGGAACTGCCGCTTTGGATTGGCGGCAGTTAGTGGTGCTTCTCCACCGGGTAAGATGGAGGTTGGCGGTCCAATCATTAATCTGACGATAAATGACGGTGCTCGGAATCGGAGCCGGGGGGGAGGGGCCCGGCGCAGAGCTGGCTCCTCCCTGCTTGGCCAGGTGGTCAGCAAGCTCGTTACCAGGGAAACCGGCGTGCCCTGGTATCCACTGAAGTCTGACGGTATTCTTACCGGCCAGGTTATTGAGCTGCCGGACACAGTCGGAGACTGTCCGGGAGGTTGTGGTGGTGTGACAGAGGGCTTGCAGAGCAGCCTGACTGTCCGAGTGAAAGATGATAGTCCTGCCTGAGATGTTTTTCTCATTCAACTCCGCAGCGCAGGAGCTGATGGCCAGGACCTCGTTCTGGAAAACGCTCGAGGATTTTCCAGTGTGTTGGGCGTGTGTGGCGACAACACGTCCGTTGATAAGGATACAGACCCCGAAGCCAGCGGAGCCATCCTTCATGGATCCGTCCGTGTAGCAGTGGACCTCCTGGGTGTTCCAGTGGTCGCTAACTTGGTCCCTGGTGGGGATGAGAACCTTAAAGCGCTGAAGGAGGTTGAGCGAGCACGGTTCACCGTCCGTAAGGACATTGATTCCGTTGCTCGCACCCAAGTCTCTCAGGCAAAGGTCCGTGTGCGGCAGGAGCTTTCGCTTCGCTGCCGCTCGTTGGGGGACGAAGCGCACACCGGCATCAAGGAGACGCCGGGCGGTTTTTGCCGCCTCCCCGCGGATAAAGATATCGAGCGGGAGGATGTTCAAGAAGGCGTTGAGGCCATCGAAGGGGGCGGATGGCGGGGCGCTCATGATCGTCCGACATGCGCGACCTTGCACTCTCCGAAGAGTCTCATGGCAGGTCTTAAGCTGAAGGGCACTAGCCCAGATCAGTCCGGCGTACGAGACAGCCGGCCTGACCATAGCAGTGTAGATCCACCATAGGCGTTTGGGGGTGAGACCCCACGTGTTGCCCACCGCCCTGCGCAGCTGCGCCAGGATCGCAAAGGCCTTTTTGGCTTTGGCATGGACATGAGGAGTCCAGCTGAGCCTGTGATCGAGCGTTATGCCCAGGCATTTAGTTTGCATCTGGAAGGTGATGTCCTTTCCATACAGCTGCAGGGGGCGAATATGCCATTTGTTTTTGCTGGTGAACATGATCGCCGCTGTCTTAGACTCGGAGAGCTTCAGACCGCAGCGAGTTGCCCATCTTTCGGCGTTGTTGATAAAGTTTTGCAGAAGGTCTCGGAGGGCCTCTGGTACCGGGCCAGATGCCACTGCCGTAACATCATCCGCATAGCCGACCTTTAGGATGGGGTCTGGCTGAGAGTCTCGTAAGAGCTCGTCGATAACCATGTTCCAGAGAACTGGTGAGAGGACGCCGCCTTGTGGGCAACCTTTGCAGACAGTGACCGTCCGCTGGTGTCCAAGAAGGTGTGCCGTAGCAGTGCGGTGGCGGACCATGTACATGATCCACCTCCTAAGATGCGAATGCGTGTGCCGCATACGTAGGGCCCTGTCAAACGCCTCGAAGAGAACGTTGTCGAAGGCCCCGTCAATATCCAGGAAGATGCTCAGGGCAAAGCCGTTCCCGAGGACGGCCTTTTCCAGAGCGTCCACCAGAGCGTGGAGAGCGCTTTCGGTGGAACGTCCCGACCGAAAGGCGTGTTGATTGCCGCTTAGTGGCATATTTTTCAGCTCCACAGAGAGGAGGCGCCAGAGCACCAATCTCTCCCGATCCCTTCATCTTCTCTTATAAGAATCCTAGCCTCCCGATCCCTTCATCTTCTCTTATAAGAATCCTAGTCTCCCAATCCCTTCATCTTCTCTTATAAGAATCCTAGCCTCCCGATCCCTTCATCTTCTCTTATAAGAATCCCAGCCTCCCGATCCCTTCATCTTCTCTTATAAGAATCCTAGTCTCCCAATCCCTTCATCTTCTCTTATAAGAATCCTAGCCTCCCGATCCCTTCATCTTCTCTTATAAGAATCCTAGTCTCCCGATCCCTTCATCTTCTCTTATAAGAATCCTAGCCTCCCGATCCCTTCATCTTCTCTTATAAGAATCCCAGTCTCCCAATCCCTTCATCTTCTCTTATAAGAATCCCAGTCTCCCAATCCCTTCATTTCCTGTGATGAGATCCCAGCTTCCCGATCCCTTCATCTTCTCTTATAAGAATCCTAGACTCCCGATCCCTTCATCTTCTCTTATAAGAATCCCAGTCTCCCAATCCCTTCATCTCCTGTGATGAGATCCCAGCTTCCCGATCCCTTCATCTTCTCTTATAAGAATCCTAGACTCCCGATCCCTTCATCTCCTATGATGAGATCCCAGCCTCCCGATCCCTTCATCTTCTCTTATAAGAATCCCAGTCTCCCAATCCCTTCATCTCCTGTGATGAGATCCCAGCTTTCCGATCCCTTCATCTCCTGTGATGAGATCACAGCCTCCCAATCCCTTCATTTCCTCTGATGAGATCCCAGCCTCCCAATCCCTTCATCTCCTGTGATGAGATCACAGCCTCCCAATCCCTTCATTTCCTCTGATGAGATCCCAGCCTCCCAATCCCTTCATCTCCTGTGATGAGATCACAGCCTCCCAATCCTTCATTTCCTGTAATGAGATCCCAGCCTCCCAATCCCTTCATCTTCTCTGATGAGATCCCAGCCTCCCAATCCCTTCATCTTCTCTGATGAGATCCCAGCCTCCCAATCCCTTCATCTTATCTGATGAGATCCCAGCCTCCCAATCCCTTCATCTTATCTGATGAGATCCCAGCCTCCCAATCCCTATCTTGAGTTACAAATCCTACAGTTAAGGTTCCTAGCTCGTTATGCAAATGCAATTTTTCCGCAAACAACAGGATGAAGATTTCCGCAAGGCAATTCAGCAATCCATTCACATCGAGCGCACCTTTCGGCACCTGTTCGATTCTGTGCTAATCTGCGATAATTTTGACAGCTGCTACGAGCAGTTGGAGGCTATATTGGACTCTCTCACCACTGAGCATCAGTGGCTGCCAGTACATTGGCTGTACTGATCTGCTGCCCAGTGACGCACTGAAAACACAGCTTCTGATTGTTGTTTTACTATTTTACTTGGCGGTATTTTTAACTGCGTTTCAATTCCATTTAGACCAATCATCTCACCTGATATCGCCACGCTTATCGCCGGCATAGCAACCCGATTGCTTATCTAAGGAAGCACTCTCGTTGCTAAGGTGTGGCAAGAATTTTACTGCGATTTTTATCATATGTTGCGTTGCTGTTAAAGGTGAATTGATGATTTTGTTATCTCGGCACTAAATCTCGAAATCATGGCACTAAACTTTGGCCTCAAATGGCTAATTTATACACTATATAAATATTACAAGTAAATGGAAACCGAAAAGGATATATTTGTAATTTAAAATGTTAATAACATCAGACCACTGGCTGGCTGTGCATTAGAAAGTTGTGTTTTTAATCAGAATGACCAAATTCCATTTTTTGCACTTTTTTACAGGTAAGTTTAACAATGCTTCAGTTCCGTGTTCTGTATATATTTGATAACTTATTGGAAAATGGTTATCAGGATATCAACACAGGTTCCTTCATAGAATGTGATGATTGATTTATGTGAAACTCATTTTTTAATTAAATTAAACTGTTGTTAAAATGATGAATTTACTAGCATGTTAAAATTTGTGTATTTACCTGCGCTTTTCATCATCAGCTGACCATTTCAACTTTACTGCGGCAGCCTGTCTTACATTACATTGTTTTATTGTTAATGTTATTATACATATAATAATATTGTCTCACCTTTATTCGATAGTCCGTGATTTCAGTTTGAACCGTCATAATAAAACTTAAAGGAGACTAATGGGATTTCCCTAATTGAAAGTAATTTTAGTTCGACTCGTCGTATTGCCCAGCACTAAACCATCTGATTGATTTATGCTGTGAACTTTGTCTAAATTTAAACTTGTAGAACCATCAAGTATTATCGTATATTTATATGTGTCAGATTACAGACGGATTCATGTCAGATTACAGTAGGATTCATGTCAGATTACAGTTTGATCCATGTCAGATTACAGTTGGATTCATGTCAGATTACAGTTGGATTCATGCCAGATTACAGTTTGATTCATGTCAGATTACAGTTGGATTCATGTCAGATTACAGTTGGATTCATGCCAGATTACAGTTGGATTCTTGTCAGTTTACAGTTGGATTCATTTCAAAGTAGAACTGTTCAAATATGAGCAAAGGAAAAATTGGGGGAGAGGCGAACACTGAGCACACTTAGCACTGGGTTGAGTTCAGGTGAGCTCAAGGAGAGGAAAGGCAGGTTTGGAACCAGTGACTGTCAGGTGGCTTCGAGAAATATGCGACTTCTTTGCGCCCGAAAACAGACAAGACGCGCGGAAGCAACTCGCGCCGCGTTCAAAGTGAGCCTCTGAAACAAAAATCTGTGCGCACGCAGCGGGAATCGATCGATCGATTTTTATGCTTGATCGGAACTCCCTTTGATACGGCTAGGGGGGCAGATAAAAGCTTGTGTCAGAGCCTAGCTGACTTACCTGCACTCTCTAGAATTTTACCGCTCAAAGATTTTTGTGCTGCCCTACTGGTGGGGCATATTGATAATGATTTTGCTTAATTAATCCACGAGTAATTGCTGCTGTTTTGCAGGCAAATCTCCCATTGTTATTTATTCTGTATGCGAAAATTAATTGAAGAATAATACTCGAAAAAAAGCCAACTGAACAAAGTAAAAATTACAAACTAAACTATATTCACTTGAAATATTGACTGAGAGAGGTAAGTCGGGGGTCAGTGGCAGTCGGGGATCGGGGGAGTTTACCTCTCGCGTTTACCTCTCGCACCACGGTCCCTGAGTTCGATTCCGCGGCGAGGCCACATTCATTTAGGGCGCAGCCGCGGAGAGAAGGCTTGGTGGCTTGTCGTGCAATTTACGCCCTTGAGGGCCAACTTCCAATGCGACAGTGAAAGTGTACACTGCCTGACGATGAGAAAGTCAGTGCAGATGTACACACCTGTGTGTGTGCCTGCGTACAGTATCTGAGTGTGTGTGTACTCAGGAGTCAGCGAAATGGGCAGAATTGCCTCCTCGCTGGCTGCGGGTCTAGTGTCACCAAATCATGTGCCATTGCCCGCAGCCCTCCTGCAATTACGAGTATAATAATTATAATGAGAGATGTAAGTCAAAATTCACTTGCTCTGTGACCTTCGTCATTCACGACTTTGGGATTTCTCCCTTGCAGGCTCACCTGAAGGCGTCCCAGGTGGCGCACCTGACCCAAGAAACTGCTGCTCCAGCCCAACCAAGCGGGAATTCTCAATGGGCGGCAATCAGTCTTGGCTGAACTGTGAGAAGACCTACCCGGCTGAGACCAGCGTCCACAGCGCCAGCGGGCGCGACCGCGCCGAGTCCGGGAGTCTGCTTCTGGCTGTGTTGGCATTTCTGCTGACAATTTTGCTTCTGCTGCTGGCTGTGACAGTCGGCAACTGCGTTGCTATTTGGCTGCGTCATCGACGCAGGCGGCCAACGGCCAGTCAGGAGCAACCCGAAACAGCGGGTGCCAGTGGCCTAGGCAATGGCGTTGACGATGATGACGTTATATCAGACGACGATTCATCCGAGGAGTCAATGGACAGCGTGACAGCCAGAGCGGCGGCCCTGGCGCAGCATCGCCGGTTGAGTCGCATTGCTACTCACATTGAGCAGGAGCAGTCTCAGCATCAGCAGTCAGCTGGTCTGGAACTTCCCGATGGAAGAGACAATGACGGCTTTGTCAAGGCTTCAAACATGTACTTGTGAAAAGTGTACTTTATTATGCACACCAGTGTCAAATATTATACAGCAGGCTAAAAACAGCTCTCATTTGTCATGTACTGACCCACGACCCAAGCTTGAACCAACTGTGCAAATTTCTGCATATCTCGTATTGGGGAAACTTTGCTATTCTAGACTTGAAATAGTCAGAAGATTGCTTAACAGTAGGAGAACCGAGCCATTTTGCCGCCCGTTTTTATACCCCCTCAGGAAAATGTTATGGCAGCGCCCGAATGCTAACAGCGTTGGGTGGTGACTGATAGGTTGACAGACTAGACGATGGTGTACTGTGGTTGAGCTGCGTCTAGTGTTTTGGCTTTATCAGTGAAAATTTGCATCAGGGTGTCCATAGTAACCTATTTCCGCCTGTTGTTGCCCTTGAAGGTCCAGCAAATCCGTCTAGATATAGTTAGGTGACCACCGAAGACGGAGATGATGCAGGCACATTCGGGTGACATGCTGATAAATTTTGAATGCCTTGCAAGGCCGCACTCAGGCGCAGTGCTAATTCGTGTATAGGGGTGAAATGAAATATACTAGCGCTTATGGGAAAAATCCGACCTTCGGCCAGAGACATTGAATATCTAGACGATCTGAAGAGCTGGCGATTTCATTATTGTTTCAGAAGATGCGCAACAAAAAGTTGGCCCGTGTTCTTGAGTTTCGTGTGCTTGCGTTGTTCTGTTCGTGTGCAGCACAAAAAATTTTCAGGGGGGGGAAGTCCCTGAATGTTCATAATCTGAATGAACATTGGGTGACAACCGGCACTCCTAATGAACAGGGGTGACAACCGGCACTTTCAGTTGTCCCTGTTTCAGCATCGCCAGCAGAATTGCACCGTAGTGCCGAAGAGCCATTGTGACTAACTACGAGTATTAGTAATGCTAAATAATTGTGACTCAACACACAACGCTACACAATATTAAACCACACTGCGCTAGATATCTGCATTAGAAAGAGAGCATTGTACACTGTACAATGTACAATTATACTTTATGGGGTGTGATTATAAGACACGGACCTTCAAGCGGGACATTAAAAAAACTGTGCACCGAAAACACAGGCCTGGGTGGCCTTGGCCCTTGGACTGTTGGGCAGGGGAGAGGGTTAGAAAAAAGTGGTCAGATCGGAACTATTCACGCACAGTTATAGCTTATAACGCTGCACAAACCAGACGGCCGGCAGCTTATGCATTATACTACCGAAAGAATTAGCCAAGAGACTCAGAAGCCAGCTCAATACCGGGGGCAGCCATGGATTCTATTCAGTGGACACCGGAGTTGGGCCTCGGCCTGGCTGAAGTGGTCGTTTATGTGGCCGTAGCCTGGCTAGTAGCCTTTCGTCTAGTGAAGACCAGTGAAAGATTTCTAGTGTTCTGGCTGGTATACAATGGTCTGACTCACTTTTTGATGGTAAGATGAGCAAGAATGATTTATTTGAGGTCAGTGTTTTCGTACGGTAGAGTGTCAGCAACTGTTAGGTGATGGATTTGGTCCGGTAGTGTTTCAGCAACGAGAGGGTTTTGGTCCGGTAGTGTGTCAGCAACTGAAAGGTTTCGTACGGTAGTGTTTCAACAACGAGAAGGTATTGGTCCGGTAGTATGTCAGCAACGAGAAGGTTTTGGTCCGGTAGTGTGTCAGCAACTGAAAGGTTTCGTACGGTAGTGTTTCAACAACGAGAAGGTATTGGTCCGGTAGTATGTCAGCAACGAGAAGGTTTTGGTCCGGTAGTGCGTCGGCAACTAGAATGTTTTTGTCCGGTAGTGTGTCAGCAACTGAAAGGTTTCGTACGGTAGTGTTTCAACAACGAGAAGGTATTGGTCCGGTAGTATGTCAGCAACGAGAAGGTTTTGGTCCGGTAGTGCGTCGGCAACTAGAATGTTTTTGTCCGGTAGTGTGTCAGCAACTAGAAGGTTTTGGTGCGGTAGTGCGTCGGCAACTCGAATGTTTTTGTCCGATACAGTGTCAGCTATTGGTAGGTTTTTGTTCGGAAATTTGTCAGTAACTAGAAGGTTTTGGTACGGTAGCGTGTCAGCTACTAAAAGGTATTGGTACAGTAGCGTGGTAGCTACTAAAAGGTATTGGTACGATAGCGTGGTAGCTACTAAAAGGTATTGGTACGGTAGCGTGGTAGCTACTAAAAGGTATTGGTACGGTAGCGTGGTAGCTACTAAAAGGTATTGGTACGGTAGCGTGGTAGCTACTAAAAGGTATTGGTACGGTAGCGTGGTAGCTACTAAAAGGTATTGGTACGATAGCGTGGTAGCTACTAAAAGGTATTGGTACGGTAGCGTGGTAGCTACCAAAAGGTATTGGTACGATAGCGTGGTAGCTACTAAAAGGTATTGGTACGGTAAGCATATGAAAGAAGTGTTTTGATGATCAGATATGCGATCGTACGAGTATACATCGATGATATGACTCGAACAAATTCACAATAGATTTCTTATCGCGATAATCAAATTTATCAATATGTTGCAGGAAGGTCGCTTTGTGTACTACTCGTTGACCACTACGGTGCAAAATGCTACTGGGCCGCTGGCTCACGTTTGTACGAGCTAATGAATGCGATTGTCAATTACCTTGAATTAGCCATCCATTTTTGCTTCATTTTTAACAAATGTTTGTCTTGCCCTTCCTGACAGGGAAAGAATATGGCGCCGCGGACGTGCGATGGCTTTGGGCCGAGCAGAACATTGTTGCCATGGAGATTGTGACGGTGCTTCTGGACGGTAGCCTGTGCTTTGCCATCATCTGGGCCATCAAGAGTCACAGTCCGAATAGGCACTTCTTGCAGATTGTGCTGTGCACCTGCGAACTATACGGAAGTGAGTTTTTTAGATACAGTTTTTTCAACCCTCTGCTTTACTAGCTATTAACATCAGCGTAAACTTATCGCCGACAAATTTCATCAGACTGGATGACGTTCGCACCTGAGTGGCTGTCCGGCAACAAGAACCTGACCGACAATCCGTTCCGGGTTTGGTTCCACCTGTTCTTCTTTAACTTCCTGTGGGTTGTGTTTCCGCTGCTAATGCTAATCCAGTCCTACAGGGCTCTGTCTCATCCCAAGGTCATCCAGTCAAGGAAGACGCGATAGAGCACTGAACTACGAGAACTATTGACGAAACATTTAATATAATTTTCAGGGAATTCAGTGGAAAATGGCGCCAATGGTTAGGCGAACTGATTTCTTAGAAATAAACAGATTTGATTTCTCGGCTGGCATCCTATTTGGCATTGCTAACTGATATTGTGTTGAAGGAATCATGGATTGTTTTAATTTTTTTATTGCTTTATCCTTTGTTGTGACTGAACATGGCGATGGTGGTGATGGAAATATGATTAGTATTTATGCCCTTAAGGGCCAACCTCCAGGACACAGTGAGATTGTACACTGCCTGACGATGAGACTGTCATTGCAGATGTACACACCTGTGTGAGCGTGTGCCTGCGTACGGCATCTGAGTGCGTGTGTGCTCAGGAGTCAGCAAAATGGGCAGAATTGCCTCCTCGCTGGCTGCGAGTCTAGTGTCACCAACTGGTGTGAGATTGCCCGCAGCCCTCCTGCAATGTTCTACAAGCGATCGTCAGTGAATGAACTCAAATAAGCACAGCAGAGTGTCTTTAATAGAACCATAAGAACTATGCTCAGACGAACCACAGATTTTCACCCCAGACACCTGAGACACCTGAGACCCGACCTCACTCACTGCGCCGCATGGTCTTTGAATCGAAGCGTGCACCTTATCAATGAGGCGTTCGCTAAGACATGGATGACCTTTCTGGCGTAGCACTGAATCAGCAACAGAAACTAGATTTAACTGCCTGCAATCAATGCGCAATGACTATGTTAGCAGCAACAGCTTTGATAAAGCCAATCTGACAGAGCTGTTGAGTCCGTCCTCTGCGTGTTATTTACGCTCGAGATCTTATTGACTGGCATCAAAAAAGTGAATGAGATAGAATTTGCCTGAGCATGCAGGTCCGAGTAGGTACTGGTTTAAAACAATCGACAAAATATTTTGTTGCTGCCAAGATTCCACCCGGCACTTTCCAAGAAACAAATATATTCCGCAGCAGCATGCATTAGTCAAGCAATTTGCACAAAGAAATGACATTAAGTTCTATGAATACTCGTGCAATGGACTGATATTTTTGAATAAAAAATTCAGGTGCTTTAATGAGTTTATTTGATGCATTTGCACAGTGCGAAATCGGATAATGCCGAAATATGCAAAGTATGACGGAATTCTGGCTATAGAGATATAAAATTCAAGTGAGGCAAAAATGCATAATGAAACACAATGTACTATAGTTACTGGGACAAAAACGATCGAAGCAGCGAATTTCCGGGAGCGCAAATGTGAGAATATTTGCCACACCTGTATATTTTATATACGCACCGAAATTTGCCATTGCGTAAGTCGAATGCATGAAAATGAGAGTTTGCGAAACACTGATAATGAAGCATGCCAGGCGTTATCGTACGGTGAATTTCGCATATCGAAGGTGTTTGAGTGAGTTTTCTTTTACCCGGACCCGGTACACAACGTCAATCAGCAGGTGTTTGTAAACACACCGCTGTCCATCGTGCTGGAGGTGTTCGCTCCCTCGCATACGGCAGTCGGGAAGCCTTGATTGTAGCCATCGTGCTCCTCCTCATCACCGTCATAGGTGTACTCGCCAAAGTCCATCAGAGAGAAGGCTCTGCTCTCACCATTCGGCGATGCTGCGCGGCCGTACACCGCGTACTCGTGCTCCGCCACAACCTCCGGACTGGCAGCAGGAGCAGAAACTGCCGCTGCTTCAGCGACTTCTTGATTGACCACACAGCCGGCAATCCACCGGAGCCAGCGAGGGGATCGCTGCTGACGCTGGGGCGGCGGCTGCGGAGGTTGAACCCTGGTTCTTGAACTGGTTGGATCGGGAACTGAATTCACGCCTGACGGACTCCTGAATGAAAATTGAAAAAAAATCTTCTAATCTTTGTCGAACAATTTTTTTAGTCAGAAGAGGTCGTGATTAGGAAGAGAGTTACCTTATCATGGTTAGTTGTGTCTGCGGCCAACGTCGCGGCGGCAGAGGCGGCGGTGAAGCGTCAGGATTCGCGGCACAAGCCGGCCAGCTGCTGCGCAGGCAGCCGCTGCTACTGTTTCTCTTCTGGTCGGCCAGCCAGCTGGACAGGATGCTGACCGCCTCGTCTTTCTCCAGGTCGCCCCTTCTCGTGGCGGTCTCCAGGAGGTCCAACACGCGACTGGCTTTCCCGGGGTCCAGGCTGCTCATGTCTTCGCTGGGGCGTTCAAGAACTTCAGTATGGGTGAGTCTGCTCTGCAGAAAGAACAGCGGGAACGCACACTTATTGAAAAGTGTTGTTGTGAGATTTGAAGCCAAAAATTTTATGCGACTTAAACTGGATTGACTGTACATTAGATTGCAGACCTCCAATCGTTCTAGCAATGTCTGTGTACATCTGAAAATGTCTTCAGCAGTTTTTCTTCAACTTTGAATGAGCGGCGGGTATAGCAGTTCAGATAGCTTTTATCTGCTCAAGATAATGAATGTGTGGGCTCGCTGAGCACTCGACACTTTCATTGCTGCTTTTCCGCGCAGGTAGGCGGTACAGGTGCCTAACACCCACAGTCAGTTTTAGTCCGTTTTTGTCACCTCAGAATACCCGAAAGCGAATGTAAAAGTTTAGCTGTTTATTATCGAGCTTCGTTTTTATGAAAACGTCCTAGAAAACATGAGATTTTTCGGTCCTATATTTTCAGTGCTTGTTTTTCGTGAATTTCGCTCACTTTACCTATCTGGCCACTTTCAACTGATGTATGTTCACGCTGGGCGGATAGCTCAGTCAGTAAGGTGTCGGACTCTGGATCAGATGGTCCTGGGTTCGACTCCCGACCTAGTCTAGAACTATTCGTGCAGCCCTTGGCAAGCTGCTTTGCCCTGATGTGCACACAGTCTACTCAGCTGCAAATGAGTACCGACATTTCGTCGGGTAATAATAATTCGGGCTGGCGTGGAATAAAGCAGTTCTGTGCGGCAATTCTGTGGGGTTTGGATGCTGCCGATATGTTTGGAAAAAAATAAATTACATTGCTGACACGCGGCTGTCAACCGGTGTCCGAGAGAGCCGAGAGTACAATAGGTGTGCAGTCCCCACCTGCTAGTGTGCTTGACACACAACACCTGCACTGGCCCTTGGGTCTAGTGTCAAATTATTATTATTATTATGTTCAAGCAAATCAATTTGTTATCAGTATTGCAGTACATAATGGTGATTATAGAGACACGAACAGAATCAAGAGAAAATGTTATTACAAAAATATCTGCGCATTAAAACACTTTCCTGAAGTTTTTCGAAAATTCGAAATTTTATCCAAACTGATAAAAACTTACCGTGTGCAATAAATCAGCAGCGACTAGCGAACGAACTTGCAGCAGATGGTCGCGATAATATTTACCCGACGATAAAGTTAAGGCAACAACTGCAACAGCTAGCGGCATCTCAATCTTTGTGGCCATATATCACCCAAACCGAGGATTTATCTAACTTGGATCCGGATCTGCCAGGACAGTTCCAGCAAACAGCACAATCCAAACCAAGCTTTTGCGTCACGTAGCGACTACAAATGAGGAAAAATTTCTGTTTGCTCAGCTCTTCAGGACCCGAGCAATTGCGCCTATTGAATTTCAAATCGACTTTAACTGGCGTTTGGAGACATGCGGCTGCCGCGACCGACACGCAAAAAGGACAGCTACTCGCTCACTCGAGCCGAGATGCCAAGACGGAAGCCGAAAAATTCGCAGTGGCGTCTTCGATGGTCAGCAGTTCGATCGCGCTTGAAGCTGCCAAGCTTATTCACAAATTCCACTGCATCGACAGCCTCGGCGAAGAGGTTTGGCTTCCCAGAAGCTGCCATCTTCGGCCTGGCGCCCGAGACCCTGAATCGCTGGTGCTTGGCCGTCCAAAAGGACGACGCAAACGAGCTGTCCGAGTTGCTGGACGCCGACGACGCACACCGACAGCTGACGCTGGCCTACCGCAGTCCGCCGGGCTGCAAGCGCATCTCCTTTCACCGGCTGACACATCTGTGCGCATTCAGCGCTGCGGCTGAGTGCGCCCGCGTTCTGGCCCGCCGATTTGGTGGCGCTCCGGCTGTCTGGTGCGCCAAGGACACCAACGAGAGCAGCGTGCTGCACGCGCTGTGCTGGGGCGCGCACTATCAGCTGGAGCGGGAGGCCTGCTACGTGGCGCTCTACAATCAGCTGACTCACGGCTCCTTGATGGCGTTGAAAAGGCTGCGCGAACTGCTGCTGGCGGAGGATCTGGGTGGTTTCCGGCCGGTGGAGTTGGCCATCAAACTGCGCTGCTTCCGGTTGGCAGTAGCAATGCTGGAGACACCGGGTGTGTACCAGGAGACACAGCTGGCTGGCAATCTGCAGGTGAAGCGCTATCAGCTGCACGGCTATGCCAGGCGACCTGGAGAGGCCTGCCGACAGCTCAGGAACCCGGTGCTGTTGCTTTCGCAGATGCGGTAAGGTTACGCTCGGTGGAATGGTCTTGCGGGATGCTAACTCAAAGCACAATATTAAAATCTAAACACACTTTGTCTAAAATCTATTTTAAAATGCCACCATTGACAACTAAAGCAAAGCGGACTTCAAGGAGCTGCGAAGCAGTGAGATACTGAAGCACCCGGTGATTCGGCACATGATTGGCCAGCTGTGGCGCAGGAACATCGCCATCTGCATCCCGGTGGCGCTGTTCTGGCTCTCCCTTGTCGTCATGATGCAGATCCCATTGGAGATGCAGATGCCGCAGGCGACCACGTCAACGCAGATGTGCTTCAGCCAGGAGGTGATGCGGGTCTCCTTCTACAGCGTTGTCGTGTTCGACCTTAAAGTTCTGGAGAATGTTGGCAGGCAGAAGATTCGACTGAGCGGCAAAAACTGGTTGTAAGTGCTTAGCATTGCTCAACAGAAGTAAGACAGTTGAAATACCACGTAAGCATCTTGGACAAGATGCTTACGTCTAACGGCTTTTAAAATTTGTTCATCGTAAAGGGCGGAAAATTGTGATTCATGAGGTGAACTTTCACGAAAATCTGAAATTCGATTAGGGAGTTTTCGTGAACTAGGCAGTGGGTATTTGAAATACCCCTGTGGTCCTTGCCCAGTGGACAAAATAGCGTGATCTTTCCACAGTTAAGAAATTGAAGACTACCAAACAGCAAGGGTATTAAGCACACATTTAAAAATTTTAGTAAAGCAAACATCACGATGGAAAACGACACAGACGCTGCAGTCGCGCCCGAAGCTGATCGTCTCAGCAGCGACATTGCCCCGCTTCTGCTGACGCCCGTGATGGACAATGGGGACATTTTCACGACGATTCGCATCGCCTACATATCCGTGAGCATCTTCCTGTTGCTGTGGCACACTGTGCGCTCCGTTCAGCGTCTGGTTGCTAAGCGACGCCTAAACAGAGACGGTCGCCTAGCCTACAAGAAGTTCCTAGTTGTCATGGAAACCGGATGGATGGACCAGGATTGGCTGGCCAGCGTCTGTCGCTTCGGCCTCATCCTGTTCTGCTTCATTCTGTGCTCCGTGCGGATTTCCTACCTGCCGTGTCCGAAGAGCCCCCTGTTCTCCTTTCTGTTTCATTTTAAGCGGCTGCTCACTGAGGTAGTTGTTGCTTTAAAATTCTCTGGCATTCTGCGTAGCTTAGACCTGATAGCAAATTAAACAAACTTAATTAATTTCACAAAAAGAAGATGAAGAAATCACACCTAGCCCAGCTGGACTAATTCATGCAGCGAGTGTCAACGATGTATCGATTGGCTGCGTACAACTGTTCAGTCCATGGACCCCAATTTCTACCCCAGCTAACGATGGCAGCTGTTGTAAAGTCGTTGTGTAACAAGTCTGTTCTCGAAGAATCAATAATTAAGCCAAGGCTTCCGAGAGACTTGGGTCAAAATGCAGGACCCCAATTCTTAAACCTGATAATTTCATCTGAAATGCTAGGAATATCGTGGGATTATTTTGAAACGACTCGTGTGTTGCATTGCCAATCTAAATTATTATATGAAATACTGAACACTTCCACAGGAGCGCGTTGCCCACGTGTTCCTGTCATTAAGGATAATCTTCCACCTGTGCTACCTGTTCCTGCACATCCTCATCGTGTATTACCTGGAGATGATACCACACCTTGGCCCGGTTGTGTACGCATTCCGCTGCATGTTCTCGCGCTTTCTACACTTCGCCGCCATCTACTTGGTTGTGCTGAGCATCTTCTCCAGGATTTTCTCGTCCGTCAGCTTCGCGTCAATCAGAATCCACGGCGGAGTTGGCGACGACGCGCTATTGTCGCTGCAAGAGTTCCACTCCAGCTGGCTTTGCCAGGTGAGCGCCAACTGACTTGGGCATTGTGCCGCTGATTGCGCAGTTTGATAAATTGATAGGAATTACCCGAGACTGCGTAACGCATTGTGAAGCTGTTCGATCCACGGACTGGGGGCCGCCAAACCTACTCAAATTTCATCCCCATCCTAAAAAACATACTAAAAAATTAATTGCAGGAGGTCTGCGGGCAACGGCACATAATTTGGTGACGCTGACTCCTGAGCACACACTCACACAGGTGTGTACATCTGCTCTGACTTTCTCATGGTCAGGCAGTGTACAATTTCACAGCGCCTTGGAGGTTGGTCCTTATTGGAGTAAATTGCACGACAAGCCCCCCAAGCGTTCTCTCCGCGGCTGCGCCCCAAATAAATGTGGCCTCGCCTCGGAATCGAGCTCAGGGACCCTGGTGCGAGCGGAAAATGCATTAGACCGCTCTGCCACTCACCCAGAATTTCCACCGCAACTAATTTAGATAATTAACCTTTTTCAGATGGGATGGATGGGAGATGGGATGCTTTCATAGCCTTAAAATTTCTCACTTTGATTCATGATTTCAGTTGATTTTTGAAAACTAATATTTTATTAAATAAATAATCCTTCAATAATCCGGATAGCTGTGCAGCTATTGCGCGGCTGTTCAGTCCATGGACTGGGGAGACGCCACAGCCCCACCCTAATTCTAGTACCCATTTACCAGCAGAGTGAACTGAAGCAATGCAGATTAAAGTGTCTTGATAAGGAATATTGTTCCGTTGTAGTTAAAAATCGAGCCCCCGACCTTCAAGTTGCGAGTCTTGAGTACAGAATTTTTTATTTCTCTCTTAGAGTTTGTCAAAAATGCTTGGGGGAATTTCACAGGCGGAAAATTGTCCGATTTTGGTATGGAAAGCAACACTCGCAAATTCCATGTCTACAAAAAATGTCTTCAATCCCGAAGGTGTTCTACGCCTTCAGCCTCAGTCTGAACACTGAGAGACCGCTGGAGCTGGTCAGCCGGGACGACAGCGTCGGCCACTCCGAGGCCAGCATCGCACACATCATCTTCGTCCTGGTGTTCGTCGTGCTAGTCCTGAACTTCATCATCGCCCTGCTGGTTAGCGCAATGAACGAAGTTAACGAATTTCGCGACGTCTTCTACACTGTGCGAACCCTGCGAATGATCCTGCAGATCGACGCAGTCTGGTTTCCCGTGCTGGCCAAGCTGTCCGACTGGACGGGACTCGGCTTGACTGGCGACGCCGCCTTCACCACCGTCACGCCAGTGTGACTGTCAGCGTCGCTGCTCTGGTGACAGATCTAGGTATATATTGCCCGGGACGAATGGCTCGTCGTTCCATATACGAGTAGCATGACAAATTGAGTTGTCTATGGCTTAATTTATCGCGTGAATTCAAACGCTTGGCCATAGAATTCAATGGGCCAGTTTCGTTTCGCATATCCACTGTTACACATAGCACGACAAAAGCAATACTTATTCATTTACACCAGTGCTAAGGCCATAAATGGTGTTTGTATTTCTCATTTATCTAGTTTCTATGGTAATAAATGCTTGAGTGGTTGGTTTATTGACCCAGCTTTTTGCCATAGACACAAGGGAAATATTATATGTATCCATCAGTTGGGAGACAAAATTCTTGATATGGTGAAGTACAAAGTACTAAAGTACTAAAGTACAAAGGTCTTTCTCCATTGCATTTATTCTCTGCATTTATTTATTGCACCGGTGATAATAATCAACTTTCAACACCTGACCATAGACTTATTGTGCAGGATTAATGCCCAACTCGGCTTCGCCGACAATAAACCAGCCGCTCAAGCATTTATGGCCATAGACATAGACACTTGTATAAATGGGGTCTATTTTTTGTATTCATCAGCTTGCACTCAGAAAAATGAAATAAACTACTAAGCCATAGACTACTGCATCAGTGAAACTGGGGATGCATGATTTTACTACATTTCAAGTAGTCTAACACGCACATCGATATCGAAATTTATTTTATTGACCTGTACTCGTAAATACTGGAATACAATAAGCAAATTCAGCTAATCCAGATCAATCTAATGAAACTTCAATTACACACAGGCGTTTCAAATACAATGGGAGGCTTTTCTAAGCTATAACAAAGGAATGCTAGAAAATTTTCGAAGCGAGTCAATGTAAACAATAAAAATGGGAATGAGGCATCATTTTCCGCCAGAAAGTGTCGATTGAAAAAAATTACTGATTCATATCGTATGTGAAGATTGTGCATCTATACTATAAAACAAAAAAACATGAATACTACCAGTCGTCAGATTTTTTTCGTTTACTACTTATATTTACAATTATGTAATGATATTAGTATTATAATGATTATTTTTTTGTTTTTTTATAAGCGTTACATTTCCGGTCGGTGGCATACAGCCGCAACTGCAGTTGGTTGATCAGTGGAATCGGCTCCAAGCCATCATTGTAGCGTAGTCCTCGCACTGACTGCTCATAGAACTGACGGCTGCCACTGTGGAAACAGGTCGCATCGTTAATGGCTTTCTTAGAAATGCAATCTTCTGCACTAGGTACTCGAATTTGTAAGCTTCTATCCTACATGTGGGAGGCTTCCCTGTCTAGAACCCTGGGCCTTCAGCCAAATGCAGTCGGCAATCACATTTATCTATACTCCTAGTCCTGGCCTATCTGGCCTATACCAAAGTCTACCCTGTCCCATCTCTCACCTGTCTCATCTCTCACCTGTCTCATCTCTCACCTGTCTCATCTCTCACCTGTCTCATCTCTCACCTGTCTCATCTCTCACCTGTCTCATCTCGCACCTGTCTTATCTCTCACCTGTCTCATCTCTCATCTGTCTCATCTCTCATCTGTCTCATCTCTCACCTGTCTCATCTCTCATCTGTCTCATCTCTCACCTGTCTCATCTCTCACCTGTCTCATCTCTCACCTGTCTCATCTCTCACCTGTCTCATCTCTCACCTGTCTCATCTCGCACCTGTCTTATCTCTCACCTGTCTCATCTCTCACCTGTCTCATTTATTATCTCTCACCTGTCCATCTCTCACCTGTCTCATCTCTCACCTGCCTCATCTCTTACCTGTCTCATCTCTCACCTGTCTCATCTCTCACCTGTCTCATCTCTCATCTGTCTCATCTCTCGTCTGTCTCATCTCTCACCTGCCTCATCTCTTACCTGTCTCATCTCTCACCTGTCTCATCTCTCACGTGTCTCATCTCTCACTTGTCTCATCTCTCACTTGTCTCATCTCTCACGTGTCTCATCTCTCACCTGTCTCTCCTAACTAATTTGGTCTATTTATTTCATTCCAGACCTAAATGGCGTTGTATAAAAACGCAAGCCAATAAAATACAATAACATTTAAACAAAAGCACTCACTACTATGAGTAGAAGCAGCTGGCGCGAATCCGCCATAAACGGCGGCGGCAGCGGCGGCGTGGTGTGCACCCGGGGCGTGCGGCCCGGCACCCAGCAGTGAATAAGTGGCGGCCGCTTTTGAAATGTCAAAATATCCGCCGCTGGCTCCGCTCAGCTGGGGCTGCTGATTCGCAATGGACTGGTCCTGGCCGCTAGCGTATCTGCCTGTTCCAGACTGCAGATCCTGGGACTGATGGCTCACAGGCTGAGTCTGCTGTGACTGCTGCTGCTGTACAATAGCATCAGTCGGCTGGGCTGTTGGGTACATGCCAAATGGAACGTGACCAATGCTGAAGGCAGCGGCGGCCATGTTCTGCTGGTACTGTCTGGCGGCCAGGCTGAGTCTGTGGTTCAGCTGCGGCTGCGACGGTGGCGGCGGCACCGGTGGCTGTTCGCCAGTTGAAGTTGCCTCGGCAACCGCAGTCAGCTTTCTAAGATTCTTCGCTCCGCCAGCTGCTGCGCCGCCACCGCCGCTTCCGCTGGCTCCGTCGACCGGCTCGGCCCCGTCTTTGATGCCCTCCTCGCGGCGCCATTTTGCGCGCCGATTTGAAAACCAGATTTGAATGCGCGACTCTGAAACACAGGCTCGTCTGGCCAGGTCCTCGCGTGAGTACGGATCCGGGTAGTGGCTGCGGCTGAACTCTGCGAATCATCACGAGGGACAAAGAATATTTCCTTGATTTTTTAACATTCACAAGACTAAAGTCTAGCGGTTAGAGCTTTGGACTCCTAAGTGAGAGGTCGGGAGTTCGAATCTCGAACAAGAACAATTAGCGTCCTTGAGCAAGACACACATATCACTGCAACAAGCCGTCTCATTTGAACCAGTTTGTGAGAAGTCGCGGAGCAGAGAGAAGCTGCCACTCACCAGCTTCCAGAATGTCCAACTGCTGCTGCGAAAATGAGATCCGATGCCTTTGAAGCGATCGCTTCTGGTGCTGCTGGTTCGACGATGACTGTTGCTGCAGTCGCTGCCGGCCGCCTGATTCATCCTCGTCTTCGAGATCGTCCTCATCTTCATCGCTAGACTCTCCCCCTCCATCGTTGGTGTTTCTAACCGAAACGCTCCGGCCTTTGATGTCTTCGCTGTCCGACCAGCAGCTGCTGTCTGGCACTGCCGCCTGCTGCCCGCTGACACCCCCTGGCTCTGCCAGGGCCTCAGCTGCGGCCGCGGCTGCTGCAGCTGCGGAGACATAGCCTGAAAATAAAAGTTTCTTTAAATTCTTTATTGATATGTTGATACGAGGTTCGGGGCCCTTGGCTCCTCTTTTACGATATCTTCAATTGACTAGGCGCGACCCTTTCTACCATAGACAACTCTCGTTTAAGGGGTTAGTGGCAGAGCGGTTAACATGTTTGTCTCTCGCACCTTGCACAAGGTCCCTGAGCTCGATTCCGCGGCGAGGCCACATTTATTTGGAGCGCAGCCACGGAGAGAAGGTTTGGGGTCTTGAGGGCCAACCTCCAAAGTACAATGAAAGTGTACACTTCCTGACGATGAGAAAGTCAGGGCAGATGTACACACCTGTGTGAGCGTGTGCCTGCGTAAGGTGTCTGTGTGCGTGTGTGCTCAGGAGTCAGCGAAATGCGCAGAATTGCCTCCTCGCTAGCTGCGAGTCTAGTGTCACCAAATGATGTGCCATTGCCCGCAGCCCTCCTGCAATTATTATTATTACTACCTTGTTTGCCTTCTTCGGCAGCTGCAGCGGCAGCGGCGGCAGCGGCAGCGGCAGCGGCGGCAGCGGCTGCGTGAGCGTGAGTCAGAGCACTAGCATAGCCCGACGCCTGGTGATGGTGCTGTGAGTGAGCCGGTTGTGGCTGCGGCAGATGCTGTTGCTGCTGCTGCTGCTGACTTTGGTCGGCACTGGTGGCCGCAGCGAAAGCTGGCGCGGCGCTGAAGTACCACGGCGCCGTGCCCCAGTGCGGATGCTGGCTGGCTGCGGCTGCGGCGGCCATGCGCATGTTGAACCGATCGTAGACGCTCGACAGCATCAGCTTCTTCTGCGCGTCCTGGTTCACGTTGCGTAGGACGCGATTGATGGACGATACCTGGATTGTGTGGACAGGAAATAAATGACATTCTGTAAGAACTGTAAAAATATCATCTCGTTGCGTAACGTAGCAATTACAGTAACGATGTCGTCAATTATCCAAAGTTGATCAGCATTAATCCCAGAACTCACGCTGGGCACGCTGCTGGCAGAGCAGACGCCCTCCTGGACCAGCCTCTCGCGAATCTCCCAAGCGAAGATGCTCGGGCACTCCTTCTTCATGTCGCAGACTCGGCGCACCACCCGGTCGGTGGCCACCCTCGGCTTGCTGCCCCCAATGGCCCTGGGCTGAACGCTGCCAGTCTCATAGTACCTGGTCAGGATCTTCGACACGCAGCCGTTTGACACCTGCAGGATTCGGGAGATGTCACACGGCCTGGCGCCGCTGTGGCTCAACTCGACAATCTTCTTGCGAGTGCCTTCGGGCAGCGGCCGACCGTTGACGAAAACCCCGCCAAGCTGGTTCACACCTGAGTGACCTGGCATGTGGCAGAGTGAGTGACAGGCTTGGTGACTGAGTGACAAGCTTGGTGACTGAGTGACAGGCTTGTTGACTGAGTGACAGGCTTGGTGACTGAGTGACAAGCTTGGTGACTGAGTGACAGGCTTGGTGACTGAGTGACAAGCTTGGTGACTGAGTGACAGGCTTGGTGACTGAGTGACAAGCTTGGTGACTGAGTGACAGGCTTGGTGACTGAGTGACAAGCTTGGTGACTGAGTGACAGGCTTGGTGACTGAGTGACAAGCTTGGTGACTTAGTGACAGGCTTGGTGACTGAGTGACAAGCTTGGTGACCGATTCTATTCCAGTACAACTCCGATTCTATTCCAGTACAACTCCGATTCTATTCCAGTACAACTCCGATTCTATTCTATTTCAACTCCGATTCTATTCCATTACAAGTCTGAGTCCATCACTAGAATTTTTGTGCATTTTCATTTGATCTTGATTAAAATTTATTATCTGTGTTTAGTAACTATCATTGAATGATTTATGGTTATAGCTCGTGTATATCGTAAAATTAAATTTTCCTTGGAATCCCAAGTGTTCTTGGGGATAATAGAACAGAGCAGAGTTGCAAAAGCAACACCTGCCAAAGTGATCAATCAATAGTTTATTTTTTTACCTGGAATGACAATCAGTCGACGAACCAACGCAGCAAAGGGAATCATTGGTGGGATTTTAATCCTATCCTCAGCCTCCATGGTGTCAGTGTGAGTGTGTCGGTGCTTTGCGACCAGAGTACCGCGACCGCCTTTATATAGGCCCTCTTAATTTTCGATTCCCACATTCTAAGTCTGTGCGAGTTACTGAGGGGTTTCTTCAGTTCTTGTGTTGGGGCGAAAAAGGCGGCGGCAAAGACAACAAAAGATTGAGCAACCGGAGATGGGAAAAGAAGCAGATTCGAGGCTGCGGATATTAGGATGGCCTAGTTACTGGCCCACCTTTGTACGGCCCACAATGCCCGCAGGGGATCTGGGCTTGTTCAAGCGCCCCAATCTTAACACTCTGTATGAATTAATCAGACTGCATGACAATTATCGACCCGACTCAAACTATAGGATTGTTGAGACACATTTTTTAAAATTTTTTCTGTTATTAGCTTGGTGTGAAAATTGACTCAAATTAGTTTATATAATCAAAGCCACATGGTTTTTCTTCTAGCATTTCTTTCTCTTTTAAGCCAGCTTCTTCAAAGAAAGTGTTTCTCGAATTTCTGTGTACTCAATTTTTTTAATATGGCTTTTTAAAATGAAAGCTTTGACTTACTAAAATTAAAACAAGCGAGCAATTTCATTCATCGAAAAGTCTTGGGAGTTTTTATCTTAGAAACTTTTAGTTATTTTTCAGTTTCGTTTCGGTATCTGTGAGGGGAAATTTTGGTGGTGGGAAGTTTCGGCGATGGGAAGTTTCGGTGGTGGGAAGTTTCATTTTGTGGGAAGTTTCATTGGTGGGAAGTTTCATTTTGTGGGAAGTTTCATTGGTGGGAAGTTTCGGTGGTGGGAAGTGTCGGTGGTGGGAAGTTTCGCTGGTGGGAAGTTTCGGTGGTTGGAAGTTTTGGTGGTGGGAGGTTTCTGTGATGGGAAGCTTCGTGGTTGGAAGTTTCGGTGGTTGGAAGTTTCGGTGGTTGGAAGTTTCGGTGGTTGGAAGTTTCGGTGGTTGGAAGTTTCGGTGGTTGGAAGTTTCGGTGGTTGGAAGTTTCGGTGGTTGGAAGTTTCGGTGGTTGGAAGTTTCGGTGGTTGGAAGTTTCGGTGGTTGGAAGTTTCGGTGGTTGGAAGTTTCGGTGGTTGGAAGTTTCGGTGGTTGGAAGTTTCGGTCGCCAGTACTCACAGCGTCGAAGTTTTTTGAAGGCCCTCTCCGCGGCGTCGTCCTTGTCGTCAATGTCGCCGACAAGGACGGCTCCAGATGAGGCGGAATGCATGCCAGTTGAGCTGGGATAGTGATGCTGATGATGCAGCTGGTGATGCAGCTGGTGCTGATGCTGGGACAGGTGATGGTGCTGAAGCTGATGCTGTAGGTGGTGCTGGTTGTGACCAGATTGCAAGCTCTCAGCTTTGTTACCCGTCGGATAGCGAAATTGCTGAGCGCCGGAAAACCTGAAACTGTCAGTATATGGGCACCAGTGAGCTCAAACAGAATGAAATTATACTCTGGTTTCCATTGGTTTTTATAGAGGCCGTCTGTCAGTCTGGCAGTCAAACGGCTCGATCAATTGATTTCCTATATTTCGGCTCTTCAGTGGCGGCAGCCAGGTGAGGCGACACGCAATTTCCGGTTCGAGACGAGGGCGCCGGACTCAATTTGGCTGAGTGGGCTGCGGGGTCGAACATTTCCTGGAAAACTCGAAGCACTCGCCACTAATCTGGCGGATTAGTGAGTCGAGTGCTAGCACGACACGATGCTCAAACTGCTCCAAACCACATCATCCTGTTGTTAATGAATTGATTTGACACGCAAGACATTGTTACCAGCTTACCTGCGTTCCGATTCGTCCATTGTTTGCTTCAAAAAAGAGAGAATTTTTATTGCGTCAACTCTCACCTCTCTGACTGAGAATCTAAATAGATTGGATAACTGCAGGCTGATAAAGGCATGCCTATAAGGACGAAGGGACTGGTTAGAAAGTTTGAGCTGGACTGGAGCCTGGACTGGAGCGAGGACAAAACTTTGTTGGTCCCAGCCAATCAGAGACGAGGAAGGCGGCGGTTGCGGCGGCGGCGGCCGCGTCATCTGACTGGAGCTGGGGTTGGGAGAGATGCACGGCGGGATTTCTTCCCTTTTTTTCTTTGGGAAGAAACAATGACAATGCCGCTTCTCTTGAAGTCAAAAAAATCAAACTGAACAGCCGCAACAATGGGACGTCATTCCGGCTGTCACTGCTGGTGTACCCTGTGCCGTGCAGTTTAATCAGGAAATCGTGTCAAATTGTTTTTTGCTTGACTGGTTCGCTTGTTTCATGCTCAATTTGACATGCTCAATTTGTTTCTATTGGGATCTGGGGATCTAGGGATCTGGGGATCTGGGGATCTTGGGATCTGGGGATCTGGGGATCTGGGGATCTGGGGATCTTGGGATCTGGGGATCTTGGGATCTGGGGATCTTGGGATCTTGGGATCTGGGGATCTTGGGATCTGGGGATCTGTGGATCTGGGGATCTGGTGATCTGGGGATCTGGAGATCTGGAGATCTGGAGATCTGGAGATCTGGAGATCTTGGGATCTGGGGATCTGGTGATCTTGGGATCTGGGGATCTTGGATCTTGGGATCTGGGGATCTGGTGATCTTGGGATCTGGGGATCTTGGATCTTGGGATCTGGGGATCTGGGGATCTGGGGAGCATAGCTGCTGCTGTGCTGTCGGCTGCACATATGGCCCGCTATGGTCAGGCGTACTGCAAACCATAGAATTTCCCAGACTTAATTTCCCAACAAGCCACGCCACATTCGTTAAAGGTATCTCAGGTGTTTATATTACAAGTATACCAACCCTGCTTGTGTGTGATATGCCGCTAACAGACAGGGAATGGTCTCACCACTGAGTGGCGCCACACAGTCTGGCAGTTGTGGGGTGAGCAGTCTGACGCGGCCAGGAAAGAAAGATGAGGAGGTGGTGATCGCGGGGATCGGGGAGGGGGACAATCAAACAACTTCCTCTTACACTGCTGGCCGCGGTGCCATTGTGAACACTTGCGACGCCAACGCCTTGAGTCTGAGTCTGAGATCAAGGTGGCAACCGTGATCCAGACTCACTTTTGCCTGCTTGAGCAGACAGTTTAATGAGGCCTAGCACCGTCACTCAAGGCCCCTCCCTTGTCCGCAGACAAGTGTCGGAGAAACAGCCGAGTCCGCATGCTCTGCCCGCACCTTGCTGTTTCTGATGCAGGCTGGCCTGCAGTATAGGAGGGCTGGCTGGTTCCCACCTTCCATTCTTCAACTGCAGCCAGTTCTGTCATCCATCAGTCTGATGAGGAAGTTGGGCTCGCCGTGAAAGCCTTCCGCCAAGTTGCTCTCACACCCTCCCCCCAGCTTCCAGGTGATGAGGCTTTGGCAGAGCTTTTTGAGTAGAAGCAGCGAACCGATTGGCAGATGGAGGGAAATAGTGGCCTAATCCGAGCTAGGCGATGGGATAATAATAGGCTGCAGTGGACTTGGACCCAAACTTTCTTTCATCATATCATTCGCACTTTCGCTCCGGCGAACATTTTCATTCTAATTCATTCACCTGCTATGGAGTGTCCGGCATCGGTTCTCATTGTGCGCCATTGTATCTGCCGTCATTCCCCAAAAAATCCCATTTTTTTCTCATCATTCTCGCGGAATCTGAGGGTCATTGCCAATGGGATTTAACTGTCAGGGACTCGCCACTCAACGTTTGTTAATCCCCAGTTTTCTGGCCGTAAATAATTACGATATTAAAGCTGTGAATTGTCTCAGATTACAATCTGGCCTCTAGCTGCATCTAATCCCAAATAAGAATGCGGATAATAAGAAAAAATTATCCGCGAGTAAACGTGTTGCCATCAGCAGCTCATTGCACTGGCATTAATGACGGCTTTAATGCAGCGACACGAACGCAGCTCAAACTCGTTGGCTGCGCGAGCTGAATGATTCGTGTGACTACACACAAATGCTACAGACTCATTAATTACTACAGCTTATCCTGAGTTACACTCACACTGCCCCAGTTAGTCACTGCTCTCTCTCCCCTCATCTCCCTCTCCTCATCTCCCTCTCCTCATCTCCCTCTCCTCATCTCCCTCTCCTCATCTCCCTCTCCTCATCTCCCTCTCCTCATCTCCCTCTCCTCATCTCCCTCTCCTCATCTCCCTCTCCTCATCTCCCTCTCCTCATCTCCCTCTCCTCATCTCCCTCTCCTCATCTCCCTCTCCTCATCTCCCTCTCCTCATCTCCCTCTCCTCATCTCCCTCTCCTCATCTCCCTGTCCCAATCTCCCTCTCCTCATCTCCCTCTCCTCATCTCCCTCTCCTCATCTCCCTCTCCTCATCTCCCTGTCCCCATCTCCCTCTCCTCCTCATCTCCCTGTCCCCATCTCCCTCTCCTCATCTCCCTCTCCTCATCTCCCTCTCCTCATCTCCCTGTCCCATCTCCCTCTCCTCATCTCCCTCTCCTCATCTCCCTGTCCCCATCTCCCTCTCCTCATCTCCCTCTCCTCATCTCCCTGTCCCCATCTCCCTCTCCTCATCTCCCTCTCCTCATCTCCCTCTCCTCATCTCCCTGTCCCATCTCCCTCTCCTCATCTCCCTCTCCTCATCTCCCTCTCCTCATCTCCCTCTCCTCATCTCCCTCTCCTCATCTCCCTCTCCTCATCTCCCTCTCCTCATCTCCCTCTCCTCATCTCCGTGTCCCCATCTCCCTCTCCTCATCTCCCTCTCCTCGTCTCCCTCTCCTCATCTCCCTCTCCTCGTCTCCCTCTCCTCATCTCCCTCTCCTCATCTCCCTGTCCCCATCTCCCTCTCCTCATCTCCCTCTCCTCGTCTCCCTCTCCTCATCTCCCTCTCCTCGTCTCCCTCTCCTCATCTCCCTCTCCTCATCTCCCTCTCCTCATCTCCCTCTCCTCATCTCCCTCTCCTCATCTCCCTCTCCTCATCTCCCTCTCCTCATCTCCCTCTCCTCATCTCCCTCTCCTCATCTCCCTCTCCTCATCTCCCTCTCCCCATCTCCCTCTCCTCATCTCCTCAGTGACAAAAAACTTCGTCATGCTTAAGTTAAGCGCTAGTTGTTTCCCAGAGTTTAACATGCCAGGATTTCATCTGCTCTTGTCATCATCCTCTTCCCCTTCACAACGTCTTAAGTGAACTCCCAAATAGCCTGTTCAATTGCCTCTTATATTAAGTGACTTTATTCCCTAACATTGACAGTTGACACGTGTTATTAGTAAGGCTTGTTGTAGGGCCGTGTTCCCAGTTCAGGCAGACAAGGCCTTAGCAATTCTTCCGCCCATTATTCTTCTTCCGCGCGTTGCCTCAGTTTGACGCCCTTGCGCCCAGGATGAAGGATGAGAGAGCCCAGCTTCCTTGCACTGCTCAACCACCGCCACTGCCTCACGGCCGACTTGTCGTCATAAGAAAAAGCTTTCCTGGCCGGGGGTCATAAAAGAGAACCGCAAGATTCTTCTAGTCAACTAGTCATGGTCGAACAATGACTGCAGCTAGCTGTCAGATGAGAAAAAGCTACACTATGCATGACAATGAGCTGCGACACAGACCAAATTAGTTATCAGGAACGGCATCTTTACATGTATTGTCCCCCGCATTCATTATGCGAGTGCGACAATTTTCACCTCTTGCCGCTGCGGCATCCGCGTCTGCCAAGGCCAATGAGTTTGAGTGGATGGTCTTCTGTCTAACCTTTGCTGCAGTGCCTCTGTCTGTCACTCCTTCTCAGTGTCTGTCACTCCCTCTCAGCGTCTGTCACTCTCTCTCAGCGTCTGTCACTCCCTCTCAGCGTCTGTCACTCCCTCTGTCTGTCACCCCTCTGTCTGTCACCCCTTCTGTCTGTCACTCACTCAGTCTGTGTCTGTCACCGCCTCTCTGTATCTCGCTCAGTCTGTCTCTCACTCCCTTGGTCTTTCACTCCCTCTGTCTGTCACTCCCTTTGTCTGTCACTCCTTCTGTCTGTCACTCCCTATGTCTGTCACCCCTTTGTCTGTCACTCTCTGTCTGTTGCTCCCTCAGGCCTTGTCTCTGACTTTGTCTTTCGCACCCTCATCTGCGTTTCTTGCTCACTCTCGCTTTTCTCTCAACTCTCACTGTCTCTTTCATGCTGATCAAAACTGTAGTTGCAGCGTATCTTTACGAACAGAACAACCGGTTTTACTTACGTACTACTATTAGTAGAAAAAACTTGTATGTAACTTTAAGACTAAATTTAGTTTTTAGCATTCAGTCTACTCAGTCTCGCGTTAACATATCTATCCAAATTACATTATCTTCAAGATAAGCCTTAGTTATGGCATTAGCAGGCTAACTATTCGATTTCTGTCCGAGAGGTTCTAAGTTCGATTCGCAGCAATATTTGTGTCCTAAAGCAAGGAACATAATTATCAATTGCTTCAGTATTGCTCATTATTAAACAGTAATTCTCAGCATTGTTCTGGATTGACTATTATAAGATTAGATCTCTATCTTTTTTTATAGAAGCTTGAGTCTATAAACCCACTGGAGATAAAAACTCATTGATGCAGCAGCCGCCGCATCGTGAGCAGCCCTGGCCCCTCGCCGAGACTGCCACTTGAAGACAACCAGGCACCCGAAACGGACTGTTAAAAATCTTTTTTTAAACCCAGCCAGACACTATGGAAAAGAAGGTAGCTTGCTTTAGCTCTTAGCAAAGTCTCCAGTTAGAGTCCAGACGCAATTATCTTTTTTTTAAAATGGAAGCCGCAGCGCACGATTGGTCCGTGAGATTTGAGCACACAAAATGCGCACTTGAGAAACATATTAAATGCGTGTGAGCAGTATGGGCTGAGAATCAGATGGGAACTTTGGCCAGAATATATATTGAACTAAGGAAACCGACTGGTAAAGTGAAAATAAGCGCCAGGTGAAGGAGTAGGGCCTCACTTTAAGTGGGGATTAATAATTCATTGAGCGGCAGTTTGAGTATACAAGAGAGAATTTTCTTCTAAAGAATATTTTTCCACGAGAATTCCCACCTGAAAATCAGCCAGTGCTGAGACCTCTGGCGCCTAGCAATGCTCGACTGCATCGACTATGACGTCACGCCTCCTTCACCGCCAACAATGTCTGGAAAGAACTTTCTGCACAAGCGACCAAAGAAGACTAGACTCAGACCCGTAACTTCTCCGGCAGTGAGACCGCAGACTGAGCAGCAGCGGCAGCGGCAGCAGCAGCAGCAGCACCAGCAGCAGCAGCAAAGGCGACGCATCGACTGTGTGCTGCAGCCGATGGAGGCCCTCAGGAGGCTTGAGGACACCCTGTCAATCAGTGAGTCCCTGGACCTGCGAGAGAAGGCTCGGTGCCTCCGCATTGAGTGGGCCGACTACAAAAACTGGGAGCACCAGAGGCTGCAGGCGTTGTTGCCAGGCGAAGATTCCTCGGCCTCCGACCAGAGGCCGCAGCCGCTGCCGTTGACGCAGCCTCCTGCGCCGATGTATGCTAAGCCCTTGGAGCTTCGAGTGATTGTGCGCTGCAAAACTTCCTGCAGGACCTGCTTTGTGCCTCTGCTGAGAGAGCCGAGACTGCAGCAGCTGGAGCCTTCGCCGCCGCCGCCGCCGCCGCCGCCGCCGCCGCCGCCGTCACAGCAGCAGCAGCATCAGCAGCAGCATCAGCAGCAGCATCAGCAGCAGCATCAGCAGCAGCAGCAGTTTCGCAGCTGCCTGGAGAACGATGCTCAGTCTAGATTTAGGCGACCGTTTCCGATGCCAACCTGTCTGATGGTCACTGGCTATCAGTGAGCCTGTGACTGCTCGTGTATAAGCTCCTATTTCGTATATTTTGAGTCAAATAGTTCGAGATAGTCTTAAGTTACTGGCAGATTAATCTGTACTTTTAATTTAACTTGACATTTGGTGCTCAGTGTAAAGTAATTCATTTGCTTGATAGCAATGGCTGTCTTTAAGAAAAATTTTTTTTGAGAAATTCTCTGCTAACTATTCTTGATGCACTACTTAAAGTAGAGTACATAGTTTTTTGAGTCGCGCTGCATGCTTTGTAAATAAATGCCAACACAGTAAATAACTCTTATATTAAGGACTTCAAAGTTCTTTTATGTACTTGGAATTTACTTGAGCACATAAAAATAAATGAAAAACTAATTTCACTTTGCATGGCTTAAACACTCACATAATATACTCACATATATAACCGGTGAGCTTAGTATCGAGAGTATATTTATGTAAAAGAGAGTAGATTGGAGTATAGTAGAGTAGAGTAGAGGAGAGGAAAGGAGAGTAGAGTAGAATAGAGTAGAGGAGAGGAAAGGAGAGTAGAGTAGAATAGAGTAGAGTAGAGGAGAGTAGATTCGAGATGAGTAGAGTAGTGTAGACTGTAGAATAGAGTAGAGTAGAGGAGAGGAGAGTAGAGGAGAGGAAAGGAGAGTAGAGTAGAATAGAGGAGAGGAGAGGAAAGGAGAGTAGAGTAGAATAGAGTAGAGTAGAGGAGAGTAGATTCGAGATGAGTAGAGTAGTGTAGACTGTAGAATAGAGTAGAGTAGAGGAGAGGAAAGTAGAGAAGAGTAGAGTAGTGTAGAGTAGAATAGTATATAGTAGAGTAGAGTTGAGTTTATTCAAGAGCTGAGTTGAGCATGAATAAATTAATTAACGAGTACATTTCGGATCAGTAGTAAAGTAATCAGTGCTAGCTGGCTGTATTAGGAGTAATCGTAGCCAATGAGACAGACGTGGAATTGTGATGAGTCAGGGGACTGGGTTCGCATTGTCCACACCCGCCTGCACGCTACAGCTAGTTGCAATTTTCGCTCAACTTGATTTTTAGAAATTGCGCTACTGATTCTAAGAAATCTGCAGAATACGCTTAATAATTTATAGTCACGCAAATTGGGTCAAGATGCATGTCGGTGCTGACTCATCCTTTGGCGGATCCCGATTTTTAGCGAGAGTGATCGCCATTACGAATTGTTTATCAAGAGGAAGGCATTTTCAGTAATCCAATGACGCTGTCAGTCATGCTATGACATTTTCAGTCAGCCTATGACCATCCTCAGCCATGCTCAGCCATGCTCAGCCATGCTCAGCCATGCTCAGCCATCCTCAGCCATGCTCATCCATGCTCAGCCATGCTCAGCCATGCTCATCCATGCTCAGCCATGCTCAGCCATGCTCAGCCATGCTCAGCCATGCTCAGCCATGCTCAGCCATGCTCAGCCATGCTCAGCCATGCTCAGCCATGCTCAGCCATGCTCAGCCATGCTCAGCCATGCTCAGCCATCCTCAGCCATGCTCATCCATGCTCAGCCATGCTCAGCCATGCTCATCCATGCTCAGCCATGCTCAGCCATGCTCAGCCATGCTCAGCCATGCTCAGCCATGCTCAGCCATGCTCAGCCATGCTCAGCCATCCTCAGCCATGCTCATCCATGCTCAGCCATGCTCAGCCATGCTCATCCATGCTCAGCCATGCTCAGCCATGCTCAGCCATGCTCAGCCATGCTCAGCCATGCTCAGCCATGCTCAGCCATGCTCAGCCATGCTCAGCCATCCTGCTCAGCAAAAAATGTGTTTCTCCAGCTACCCTGGCCCCATCCCCAATCTGAATCAATCAATCAGCCATTCTTTTGATTCCCATCAGTGAACTGCATCCCATACACTCGCATTCTACTAAAATCCCATTGTCTATCCCCCTCACCTGGGGTTGAAGGTTGAATAGCTCAGCAGACTTTGAGTTACCCGCTGCTTCAAATCTGATTGGCTGTGCCCAGGAAACGAATTCAGATTTAACTATATATGCAGTTCAAGTTATACAGCTAGTATCAGGCAGCCTAGAGAGTGTTCAGTTTGCAATAATATTAGAATGGTTTCAACACCTTTCTAATTATTAAACATCGTTTTAAGATATCCTGCAGTGCAGCTGTTTGGTGAGTTTACTCAGTACCTACACATTCTAGATCTAATCAATTTGTTTGCCAGACAAAGAAGACTTTGCTTTTTTGTTGCCAAGCAAAATGTCTGCTAAATGCGTACACTGCATGCGCTAATTGTTTGCCATCGCACTAAAACTCAACCCCCAACCAATGGGAAAAGTACCTACCCTCGTTGGGCGAGACTGCTCACGGCAGAGGGAGTGCTCAAACTATTTGTCCTGGCTTTTGTTTATTTCCATTATTTGCCTGGCGCCAATGGAGGGAGTCCATGAGGAGTTTGCTGCATGCACTTTTATGCTGTCAAAGCAAGACTGACATAATCAGCTGGGCGAATCTGTCTGTCTCTGTGTTTGCATTTGAGCAGATTTTTTAGTTCGGCTCACAGTCACAATGCGGCCAGAAAGTAAACAGAATGAAACCTTAAAGCAAATCAACGCAGTTTCATGCAGTTCATTTAGTAAAGAAATCATTTAACAAATCAATGCTGTAAAGTTATATTGTTGCCAAATTTTTGTAGCTCATTAAGATACATTGACTTTTTTGTGACAAAAGACTGTTTAAGTGTTGGGAACCCAGTCTGTTTATGAGTTGGGAATCCAGTCTGTTTATGAGTTGGGAATCCAGTCTGCTTAAGAGTTGGGAACCCAGTCTGTCTATCACTTGGGAACACAGTCTGTTTATGAGATGGGAACCCAGTCTGTCTACGAGTTGGGAACCCAGTCTGTCTACGAGTTGGGAACCCAGTCTGTTTATGAGTTGGGAACCCAGTCCGTTTTTGAGATGGGAACCCAGTCTGTTTATGAGTTGGGAACCCAGTCTGTTTATGAGTTGGGAACCCAGTCTGTTTATGAGATGGGAACCCAGTCTGTTTATGAGATAGGAACCCAGTCTGTTTATGAGATAGGAACCCAGTCTGTCTATCACTTAGGAACCCAGTCTGTCTATCACTTAGGAACCCAGTCTGTCTATCACTTAGGAACCCAGTCTGTTTATGATTTGGGAACCCAGTCTGTTTATGAGATGGGAACCCAGTCTGTTTATGAGATAGGAACCCAGTCTGTTTATGAGATAGGAACCCAGTCTGTTTATCAGATGGGAACCCAGTCTGTCTATCACTTGGGAACACAGTCTGTTTATGAGATGGGAACCCAGTCTGTCTATGAGTTGGGAACCCAGTCTGTCTATCACTTGGGAACACAGTCTGTTTATGAGATGGGAACCCAGTCTGTTTATGAGATGGGAACCCAGTCTGTCTATCACTTGGGAACACAGTCTGTTTATGAGATGGGAACCCAGTCTGTCTATCACTTGGGAACACAGTCTGTTTATCAGATGGGAACCCAGTCTGTCTATCACTTGGGAACACAGTCTGTTTATGAGATGGGAACCCAGTCTGTTTATGAGATAGGAACCCAGTCTGTCTATGAGTTGGGAACCCAGTCTGTCTATCACTTGGGAACACAGTCTGTCTATCACTTGGGAACACAGTCTGTTTATGAGATGGGAACCCAGTCTGTTTATGAGTTGGGAACCCAGTCTGTCTATCACTTGGGAACACAGTCTGTCTATCACTTGGGAACACAGTCTGTTTATGAGATAGGAACCCAGTCTGTTTATCAGATGGGAACCCAGTCTGTCTATCACTTGGGAACACAGTCTGTTTATGAGATGGGAACCCAGTCTGTCTATGAGTTGGGAACACAGTCTGTTTATCAGATGGGAACCCAGTCTGTCTATCACTTGGGAACACAGTCTGTTTATGAGATGGGAACCCAGTCTGTCTATGAGTTGGGAACCCAGTCTGTCTATCACTTGGGAACACAGTCTGTTTATGAGATGGGAACCCAGTCTGTTTATGAGATGGGAACCCAGTCTGTCTATCACTTGGGAACACAGTCTGTTTATGAGATGGGAACCCAGTCTGTTTATGAGATGGGAACCCAGTCTGTCTATCACTTGGGAACACAGTCTGTTTATGAGATGGGAACCCAGTCTGTTTATGAGATGGGAACCCAGTCTGTTTATGAGATGGGAACCCAGTCTGTCTATGAGTTGGGAACCCAGTCTGTTTATGAGATGGGAACCCAGTCTGTCTATCACTTGGGAACACAGTCTGTTTATGAGATGGGAACCCAGTCTGTCTATCACTTGGGAACACAGTCTGTTTATGAGATGGGAACCCAGTCTGTCTATCACTTGGGAACACAGTCTGTTTATGAGATGGGAACCCAGTCTGTTTATGAGATGGGAACCCAGTCTGTTTATGAGATGGGAACCCAGTCTGTTTATGAGATGGGAACACAGTCTGTTTATGAGATGGGAACCCAGTCTGTTTATGAGATGGGAACACAGTCTGTTTATGAGATGGGAACCCAGTCTGTCTATCACTTGGGAACACAGTCTGTTTATGAGATGGGAACCCAGTCTGTCTATCACTTGGGAACACAGTCTGTTTATGAGATGGGAACCCAGTCTGTTTATGAGATGGGAACCCAGTCTGTTTATGAGATGGGAACCCAGTCTGTTTATGAGTTGGGTGCAAAGGAGTTTAAAAACGTTGATTGTACTCACTGGGGAAATATTCTCAGTGTGTGAAAGTTTAATGAGGCACTTTCCAACCGCCACCAACTTCTCCCAAAGCTTTACTACTCAGCCCCAAGGTCCCAGCCCCGTCACTCGTTGCTGCACGGGCTGAGGCTTGCCTGAATTTGGTGAATTTGGCATGGCATGGCGGGCAGCTCAGCGGGTGAGAAGACAACGCGATGAACAAGCGGCGTCTGGCGCCTTGCGTGTTAATTTGAACTTTCTCTTTTCTCACTCCATTCTCTCTACTCGGCTATCTATAAAGTGGCGCCCTAGCTGACCGAGTCGATGGGCAAGCAGTGCACAATAGCCAGTATTATTAGCGCCGCACTCATTGTAGCAAGCTAGGCTTTGAGCCTCCACTCTTTCTTATTGAAAGTACGCATCTGTGACATGTCAATCATTGTTAGTGTTAAAAAGCGCTTTAAGCAAGAATTGAAGTCTTGAGTCTACAGTTTCTGGCACATTCTCAACCGGTTCCTCAGGTAGGACACTCTTGAAATGGACGCCAACGAAATCGGCCAGTCTTTGTTCCTGACGGAAGTTGACGACAACCTGCTGTGCAGCATTTGCGCCGCGTTGCTGGACGGCCCCGTCTTGACGCCCTGCGGCCACGCCTTCTGCCGCGCCTGCCTGGACACCTGGCTGAGCGGCAGCGCCACCTGCCCGCACTGCCGGGCCCTGGTCCTACCCGGCGACGCCAGGCCCATCCTCTGCCTCCGCGGCCTCATCGGCAGCCTGCAGGTCCGCTGCCCGAATTCTTGTCGCGGCTGTCAGCACACCTGCAGGCTGGACGGGCTGCGCAGGCATCGAGCCGGCTGCTCGTTCGCGCCGGACCTCCAGCCGGGCGGGAAGCTGTCGGACTCCGCCACCGCCTCCGCTGCGCCAACTCCGCTGGCTACGGAACGAGCAATACAAACCGAGGAGCCGCCACCGATGCCTCCGACACCGACGACGCCTCATCAGAGTCTGTTTACTACTGGCGGCCGGGCCAGCCTCAGAACCGACCTCGCCAGGCTGCAGTGGGAGCTGACTGTGGCACGGCGAGATTCAGCCGCGGCCGAGGCTCGCGCACGCGCCCTGGACAGAGAGCTGAAGCTCTGTCGCTCCGACTTGGAACAGCAACGGCGAAACTCCGCCGCGTCCGCCGTCGCCGCAGCCGCAGCCGCCGCGGCGAACCCGCTGCCGGAGTTTGACCTGGACTACGAATACGGCTTCGCGCCGCAGTCCATCGCCCGCCTGGCCCAGTTCATCGCCCGTCACCTGCGTCGCCGGCCGCAGTTCGTCAGCTCCGAGCGAGTCTTCAACTCAATCAAGCGTTGCTATGACAACTACGCGCGCGGCAACCCAAGCTCGGAGTACCTGGCCGAGGTGCACATGCTGGTTGCTACAGCCAACGCTAGCGATTGGTTCACGGAGAGCCAACGAATCACACTGCAGCTGTGGCTGCAGTCTCTGGGCAGGCATCACAAAAGTGCGAGCAGCAGCAGCAGCAGCGGGCCTACTCTCGGTAGCAACTACAAGTACTATGTGTTCTGAGCACATCCTTAGTGAGTAGCCTCACAGATCAATGTAAAAGCTGTGTACTAACTATACTAACGTAAATATCAAAAAATTAATTTTAAATTTCTAATAATTATTATAAATTATTGGCAGCCTGATTCTGGAGTTGAAGTCACACACGTAAAAATACATTTGCGCTCTTATTTGACTTTTGTTATTTATCATATGTACGAGGGGTGTCCCTCGTAAATACTTATAGGAATGCACTTTATTAAGTACAATAGTCCAACCCTCGTCAAACACCTGCTTGTACTTTCGGTTCGGCTTTTCATTCATTTTATGACAAGCAGTTGATTAATTAATTAAAGTACTATTGCTTACTAAAATATGTATTTTATTGGCTTTTATACACTGAATTAAAAATATATCTTTAATGGATAACAGGCGCATGTTTAATTAGCTTCATCAATTAATTATCGCCGAGTAACTTTAACTGTTTTCTTAGTCTTGATTGTCATCTGATTTAATTTCTCCAAGTGGGAATTTTGGGATTTCGATTTTTGCGGGAAAATTCGGGAGAAGGCAGAAAGGGAAAAATCGAAAAATTACTAAATATGATATACTTTTTTATACAATAAAAAACACAATACACACAATAAAAAACACGACCTATTACTACTAACGGTAGCATATTCTGTATAAAATAAAACCTCCACAAAGTGACGTCACTAATCACTTTTTTCCTATTTTGTTCGGCTTCCAAGCACGATGTCTCAATCAAGCAAGCACAGAGCCAATCAATGGCTTCCCAGTTCAGGCCCTCTGAGCCAAGCTTGACAGCACTGCGCCAGTCAGCACGGCAGCCAAGGAGCCGGCAGTGGCGATGGCCGCCTTGTCCACGGCGGGGCACAGCTGGGGCCGTTTCCAGTCAGCCGGCTTCAGGCCCTTCTCCAGCTGGGCGGTCGACTCAAACGCCGGCGAGCGCAGGAGCACCGCAGCCGGAGACTGTCCGCCGGTTGACGCCCGGCTGATGCGCAAGAACAGCGGCGTCTGTGGCTGGTATAGCCGGGCGTCCAAGCTGCCCGGGCGCAGGGTCACGTGACTGGCGTTGAGGCTCAGGACCGGCGCCGGCACTGGGAAGCCGCTAGGCCGAAGGACGGTCAGGAAGAAGCTGAAGTCAGCGTCGGTCTCGCCGGCCAGCCGGACTGGTGTCATCTCGTACAACACGGAGCCGTAGGACGCGGTAAAGAGGCCGCTGGTGCTGTTCTCCGCGATCAGCACCTCGCCAAATCCGAAGCTGCCGAAGCTGCACAAATGCGGGGAGGGAGCCAAGCGCTTCTATGGTCAAAACTCTAATGAGAAATGCAGGGCCAGGCAAATTAGGCGCATTCCGTCATTCACGGTAGATTAACAGTAGAACTATTAAAGGGAGGAATTCCCCATGACAATTTTTTATGCTGCATCCGAACGGAGCAACGCAAGCACACGAAACTCAAGAACATGGGCCAACTTTTTTTTGCGCATCTTCTGAAACAATAATCAAGTTGCTAGCTCCTCAGACTGTCGAGATATTCAATGTTTCTGGCCGATGGTATGATTTTTGTCATAAGCGTTATGTACGAGCGCGGATTTTACACACCCCATACACGAATTAGCACTGCGCCTCAGTGCGGCCTTGCCAGGCATTTAAAATTGATCAGCATGTCACCCGAATGTGCCTGCATCATCTCCGTCTTCGGTGGTCACCTACCTTTAACTAGACAGACTGCTGGACCTTCAAGGACAACAACAGGTGGAAATAGGCCACTATGGACACCCAGACGCGACTTTCTCGAATTTCACTGATCAAACCTAAATATTAGGGCTAGACTCATTCATCCATGAAGGCTAGACTAGCAATCCATTATATTCCTTCATCCATGAGCTAGACTAAAAATCCATTATATTCCTTTATCTATGAGTGCTAGGCTAGCAATCCATTGTAATTCACATTGAATCCCACAGCCCAGCTCACCTCCCGGTGCAGATTTCTGCGTCGGATCTGCTGAAGCTTCGCCTGGGCACCACCTGCGGTGGTCCAGGGTTAGCTGCCTTGAAGATGTTGCACACATTGTCCTGCGTGGCGAAGGACGTGTTTTGCAGCAGCAAGTCGGTCAGGTAGTTGTTAAGCAGGTTGGCGTAGGCTGATTGGACAGGTGTTAGGGCCGGCCCCAGGGTGACGTGAAGAAACACCGACAGCCGCAGTTTGGACAGCACTCGCAGGTGGCAGTGGGCGTTGAATAAGGAGCCGCCGTGCTCATAGGACAGGTGATCTGCATTGATAAGTTAGACCAGTGGACAGTGGCATGCGTATGAGAATAGGGAGAATTCAAAATGGGATCTGTGAACAGTGGGGAGAATTTACCATGTGATCTGTGAACAGTGGGGAGAATTTACCATGGGATCTGTGAACAGAGAGGTGAATTTACCATGGGATCTATGAACAGTGGGGAGAATTTACCGTGGGATCTGTGAACAGAGGAGAGATTAAACAGGGATCTGTGAACAGTGGGGATATTAAACAGGGATTTGTGAACAGAGGAGAGATTAAACAGGGATCTGTGAACAGAGGGGAGATTAAACAGGGATCTATGAACAGAGGGGAGATTAAACAGGGATCTGTGAACAGAGGAGAGATTAAACAGGGATCTATGAACAGAGGGGAGAATGAACAGGGATCTGTGAACAGAGGAGAGATTAAACAGGGATCTGTGAGCAGAAGGGACATTAAACAGGGATCCATGAATAGAGGGGAGAATAAACAGGGATCTATGAACAGAAGGGACATTAAACAGGGATCTATGAACAGAGGGGAGAATGAACACGGATCTGTGAACAGAGGAGAGATTATACAGGGATCGGTGAACAAAGGGGATATTAAACAGGGATCGGTGAACAAAGGGAAAAATAAACAGTGATCTATGAACAGAGGGGAGAATAAACAGGGATCTAGGAACAGAGGAGAGATTAAATAGGGATCTGTGAACAGAGGGGAGAGTAAACAGGGATCTATGAACAGAGGAGAGATTAAACAGGGATCTGTGAACAGAGGGGAGAATAAACAGGTATCTATGAACAGAGGAGAGATTAAACAGGGATCTGTGAACAGAGGGGAGAATTTACCATGAGATCTGTGAACAGAGGAGAGATTAAACAGGGATCTGTGAACAGAGGGGAGAATTTACCATGAGATCTGTGAACAAAGGGGATTTAAACAGGGATCTATAAACAGAGGGGAGATTAAACAGGGATCTGTGAACAGAGTGAATTTTAAATGGGGATCTGTGAACAAAGGGGATATTATGTAGCTGACTTGCTACAAATGTTGCTGTTAAATTTAAGAGTCGGCAAAAGCTTGCGCTTGTTTATTTAGTTTTGTCGTGGGGTTACATTTAAGTCTTAACCGGGCGACTGTACCTAACTATAACAAGGGTCATAGACAAATTAGCGGTAAGGGGGAAATAAAAGTACCATTTGAATCTTTAAATATTAAGACTAAAAAGAAAGAAGTGAATTTGCTGCTACAATTAAACAGGGATCTGTGAACAGATGGGAGAATAAACAGGGATCTGTGAACAAAGGGGATATTAAACAGGGATCTGTGCGTGACACTCACCGCGGTACCACTGGCGGTTCCAGCCGTGTCCGTAGGACTCTGAATCAACATCCGGAAAGTCAGTCACTGAGTCGTTGATGAGTTTGAGATCGATGATTGGCGAAGCCGAGAAGGCGTTGACAGATTTGAACGGCCCCGGAGGTGGTAGGAAGCTGGAGTAATTGGCTGAGGTGTGATGCCGCATGTACTTTGCCATGTCGTCAAGTGGGGCGTAGATGCCACCAGCGGCTTCCACAATATCTAGGGATCTGAGAGGGCGAGATGGCGAGATTCAATCAGTGCTATGCTATGATTCCGAAATCAACCCACCCAACAGAATTACCAGCTAGGACAAAAAGGTTCACTTACAATACTAGTTTAGTGGTCATTGATAGGAATCGGATCTAAGCCCTGTAAGATCCTAGCCCAGTGGTTAAAGCTCAGGAGTCTAAGCCGGGAGGTCCTGAGCTCGAATCTCAGCCGAGGAGAAACTATTTGTGTCCTTGATCGAGTCAATTAATTGTTAGCTTCCGTTTAGCCAGCTGTAAAATGGGTACCAGGATTTAGCTGGGGTAGAAACTACAGGGTGGGTCTGTCGGTCTCATTGTCCATGGACTGAACAGCTATACGCAGCCTTTGTAAGCGATACGCAATAGCAGCAGCTTTGCCTCTGGCAGTGCATCTCTCCAGCAAACAAAAGTTTGGACCTTAAATGTGCTGTTTTAGTCTCAATTTTTTTTTGTTTATTCTGCGATGCTTTTTTTTAATGCAGCCATACAGCTTTGGGGGTCGGTGGCACGCGTATGCCTCTCGTGCCAAGGTCCGTGGGCTCGATTCCGCGGCGAGGCCCCATTTATTTGGGGCGCAGAGGAGGCTTGTCGTGGAATTTACAAAATTCAGGGCCCTCAAGGAAGTGCACACTGCCTGACGATGAGAAAGTCAGGGCAGATGTACACACCTGTGTGAGTGTGTGCCCACGTTCGGTATCTGTGAGTGTATGCTCAAGACTCAGCGGAATGGCCAGAATTGCCTCCTCGCTGGCTGCGGGTCTACTGTCCCCAAAAGACGTGCCATTGCCCGCAGCCCTCCAGCAATTATTTTATTATTGGTGCAATCAGGGTTCAAGATTTAGGCGCGAATATAAGTGAGGCAACCCGCCTGTCACAAACCTCTCCAATTCGGTTCGCTCGAAGGCAGACCAACTCGAGCCGAAGCTCTTGGGCACTCGCAGCAGCTTGGAGACCAAATTGCGCGAGTCGATCTCTGAGCTGCCAACTGTGCCCGTCATGCCCAGCCGTTGCCATAGAAACCTGCGCATGTAGGTGGTGAAGTTCTGGCCAGTCAGGCGCTCCACAGTCATGTCAGCAATGGTCCAGACCAGGTTGTTATAGATATAGGAGCCTCGGAATGTCCCGGTGGCGCTGAAGCGACCAGTGCGTTGAGCCAGCTCAGCCTTGGTCCTGATGCCCGACCAGAGGGACAGCGCGTCATGCCGGCTCAGGCCGGTGGTGTGGCTGGTCAGGTCCTCAATTGTCACCGCATCAGTGCGGATGTGGTCTAGGAACCAAAAGTTATCGTCGCCCAGCAGCTTCTTGATTGGGGTTGTCAGCAGGCTGGAATGTTAGACGGTTGACCGATTTTTAGCAGCTCTGTTGGTAAGGATCCATTTGGATAGTGATTTTTCATGGTAGTATTCCTATGTACGTGTAAATGGGTTGATCGGTTAATTAATAATAATTGCAGGACGGTTCTGGGCACAGATACAACCTTTAGCGGCAGGAAACTCACAGCCCGCAAGAGACAAAACTGCCCATCGCGCTGACACCTAAGCACACACGCACACAGATACTGTGCGTATGCACACACTCATACAGGTGTGTACATGTGCCCTGTTTCTCTCATCGACAAGCAGGTGTACGAGTACACTCTCTATGTGCCTAGAAGGTTGGCCGTCAAGGGCGAAAATTTCACGAAAATCCCCCAAGCCTTCTCTCCGCAGCTGCGCCCCAAATGAATGTGGCCTCACTGTGGAATCGAACTCAGGGACCATTGTGCGAAGTGCAAACACGCTAAGCGATCTGCAGCTAAACAACCGATCTGGTCCGAACGGTAGTATTCGAGTGTGATTCTGGTACTATTGGTAGTATTCGAGTGTGTTTCTGGTACTATTGGTAGTATTCGAGTGTGTTTCTGGTACTATTGGTAGTATTCGAGTGTGTTTCTGGTACTATTGGTAGTATTCGAGTGTGTTTCTGGTACTATTGGTAGTATTAGAGTGTGTTTCTGGTACTATTGGTAGTATTCGAGTGTGTTTCTGGTACTAGTGGTAGTATTCGAGTGTGTTTCTAGTACTATAGGTAGTATTCGAGTGTGTTTCTGGTACTATTGGTAGTATTCGAGTGTGTTTCTAGTACTATTGGTAGTATTAGAGTGTGTTTCTGGTACTATTGGTAGTATTCGAGTGTGTGTTTCTGGTACTATTGGTAGTATTCGAGTGTGTTTCTAGTACTATTGGTAGTATTCGAGTGTGTTTCTGGTACTAGTGGTAGTATTCGAGTGTGTGTTTCTGGTACTATTGGTAGTATTCGAGTGTGTTTCTGGTACTAGTGGTAGTATTCGAGTGTGTGTTTCTGGTACTATTGGTAGTATTCGAGTGTGTTTCTGGTACTATTGGTAGTATTCGAGTGTGTTTCTAGTACTATTGGTAGTATTCGAGTGTGTTTCTGGTACTATTGGTAGTATTCGAGTGTGTTTCTGGTACTATTGGTAGTATTCGAGTGTGTTTCTGGTACTATTGGTGGTATTCGAGTGTACTTATGGTACACTTGTGAATTTGTCAAAAATAGACAGCTATCAAAAGTTATACTGAAGATGCTCAATGGCTCACTCGAAATTCGGGTCAGCTTTGTCTTCCCTCAGCTGCTGCTGCACAATGGGCAAAACTGTTGAGAACATGCCCTTGCTGATTGAAGCCAGCGGTAGCAGCACGGAGGTGTCCGCGATGTCGGTGACGGAGCCATCTGACTGCAGCTGAAGCCGGAAGCTGTGCAGCTGCACGCCACGGTGCACCACCGTTGCGTGCAGCTGCGGCAGGTTCTGGCAGCGCATGGCGGTGCTCAGCACAGCTCGGACGGCTGCTGGATCCAGCTGATGAGGCTGCTGCTGCTGCTGCTGATGCTGCTTATTGGCTAGACAAACTGTGCTTAGTAGAAGCACCAGGATTGCAAGGCCCGGGCCTTGAAAAAGTGACATTGCAGAAGTTGTTGAACTTATTTATTTTACCACTAGAAATGAGCCACAGTTGAAGCTTTTCGAGCGCGGTTCTGCTCTTCTCGTCAATTTATAATGACAGTTTCAGGTTTTTACAGGGTCACTGCTAGCTTGTCATTAGACCCTTCGTGATAAGGAGACTTATAGCTTCAGTTCAGCTTTCCAATCTTTGTCGAGAAATTGAATAGATAAATAAAAATTAAACGAACATTAAGGCTTTCCTTTATCGACAGCTTGGAGTACTTTGAGAGCCATTCTATTTTTCATTTAGTGTCCTATTTTTAAACTTGTCCTTACTCATAGCTCTGATAAGCGTTCTAGAGTTTGGAAAAATTTGACGTTTGGCTGAAAGAATTTTTCGCATTTGCGACAGTGTGAATTGATCAACCTTTTAAACCTGAAGTAACTTGAAGAAACTAGTAAAAAATAGACTCAAATTTACTACTCACAATTTGCCTTGAGTTCTGCTCACTGCTGGGTTCACGCTTGAGTGAACGACTAGCTCTTTTATCACAAAAAATATAATAGAAATAATTTAATTCGGTGTTCTCAGGGACAGTGCAGAGTTGGACTCGACTGATTAAACCTACCGTGCCCCTTGTGGCTACATTTTATTGGAATTTTCACCTCGGGAGCTGTATTTCATGAGTGAAAGGTTGCAATATGGCAATCATTGACGACGAGTATAAAAAATATTTTATAACGAGTGGCCTTGTTATAAATAAACACGAGGTCTATGCCAAATCGTGCAGATACCGCTGAAACTCTGGGGAGGTCTGGAGTTCGAACATCAGCATCGAGAAAACAATTTGTGTCCTTGAGCAAGGACAGCTGTAAAATGGGTATAGGCTGGCATAGAGTGTAGGCTTGGTGTAGTATACAATTTTAAGGTTTTGCAGGTACAGGTTAATAGTAGCTACTTGTAATTAAAAGCTACAGGAGACAGTTAATTAGCAGGAAAGTTTAATTGTTGGATAATATTTATAGTAAGTAAACGTCACGAAAAATTGTCTCGATTCAATTATCGATTCCAACATTGATTGATCTGCCGAAAATTTTCACCAGGCTCGAAGCAGATTTAGTCAACCAAATCGTCGACGTCCACTACTCCATGGAAACATGATCTCCAGCCTGTCGTTGTTAGGATCAACAGCCCAATTGTTTCTGTTGCGCCAGGCATTGTAATGCCTTCCTAGGAAACCTTCGCCATTCAGCTTGCGCAAAATCAGGTCGTTGCGCATTCGAGGCAGCTCGTCGCCCATGTGGGTGGCAACCTTTAATTTTTTAACGAAAAATTGAAGCGAAGTCAATAAACTTTAATTAATTCAACTTTTTGAATTCTCTAATAGTACAAGTGTTTTTATGCATAGAATTTAACATTTTGAACACTAAATTTGTTTCTCTCGAGTCAATATACAATAATATGTTTTTTAAATAAGCGTTATTCTAACGTTTGTTATAATCAGCTCATATTTTAAACCGCGAAAAAAATCTGAATCTCGTAATTTATTGTGCTAATTCACGTATTTAAAAAATGAACAGCAGGAGCGAGGCCAAAACGACAAGGGACAATTGCTTATTCCATATCACCACAATGAATTAGAAGGTTCAATTTAAATTGCTTGGTTTTGCAGGAAATTTGTTTTTTTGTATGTACTTGGTAACTAGTTAACTAGTTAAGTTTCATCTTGAAAATTGTCACTAATATAACCCTTTCGGGCGCAATATCTTTTTAAGCGAGGTCAGAAGTTCGAATCTCCTTAGGAAGCTATTTGTGTCTATGAGCAAGGCAATTAAATCCAAAGTTTTCTTAACTTCACCCAGCTGTTAAATGGGCAACAACAATTAGCTGTGGTAGAAATTGGGGTGGGTTAACAGTCTACGGACTGAACAGCTGTACACTGTCTAATGAAGCATGATCGGATAGCTTTTTAAATCGACTCACATATCTCTCTAGGGGACTGTTTGGATAGGCTGCCTCGGCGATGATTCTATTGTAGTAGGTGCTGCGCGCGAGTGCATCTTGGAGGAGCACGCCAAGCAGCAGGGTCAGCAGCAGCAGGCGCGACATTTCTGATTGAGTCGTGAGCTCGGGGGGTTTCCTGCAGCATTAATACTGTCTTGGCAGCAAGTCGAATCCGTGATTTAGCCAAGTTGCGAGTGTATTGTTCAATTTTTTTAATTCTATATTATCGTTGCAATTCGTTGCAAGTAGAAGGCTTTGTAATAGGAAACAGACGGCAAAGCATCAGACAGCTGAAGCGTCACATTCGAAGTTTGAGACCAATTCACGGATTTAGCTAAATAAAAAATTGAATCTACTTTAACCACACACAGATTCACGCACACAGATACACAAGCGAAAACACATAGGTGTGTACATCGACCCAGACTTCCTTATCGTCTCAGGGGGTTGTTGGTCCTCATAGGCGTAAATGGCACATCTAGCCTTAAACCTTCTCTCTTCGTGGCTGCACCCCTAATCAGACACAGATGCTCGTCTCCTGGTCTACCGTCTGTAGGCGATCCACTGAGTAACTTAGATTGGAGATATTGTAGTCAGGAAACCTTTGTCCATGAAATTTATTTACCATAGACAAATTTCAAGAATACAGTTCTAGAAAAGCTTTTGAGTTAGAGAGAGAATCATACAGCTTAGCTGAAAAGAGATTGTCGGTTTGTACCATAGGCAAATTCTTGGAGGGCTTGAAAACTTAAAATAAAAAATAAGTGAATAACGGATTTGAGAATACAAACACATTACTGGTTTATTGGACACTGGAGAAAGATGATCAACTGGAAGCATTTGCCAGTAGAATCCTTGATGGCGTTACATCAAGCGCATTGGCTCACTGTCAATGTCGGGAAGATCATAGTGAGGATAGAGAGCTACAACGCTTTCTTCAATTCATTATCGATTTCAGTCGACATGACGATGACACCGTCATGGGAGTGGAACTTCCTGATCTATCGGCTGCTGACAGTGACAATGCCGATGTGGGCGTTTCGATAGATGAGGATCTCGCTGCCTATAGATCAACACGAAATCAGATGCAATTTCACGGACAAAGGTTTGCTGACTAAATGTCCAATCTGAGTTACTCGGTGGATTGCCTACAGACGGTAGGCCAGGAGAAATTGAACGCGCATTCTGTACCATTTTCGCCTGGCGAAGCCGAGTGGCGAAAAATACTCCGCATCAAGTCTGGTTTGCATTAGGGCTGGCATCCAGCGCATTTTTAACTACGTCGTTAAAAACGACAAATAAACATCATCGATGCACCTGAATTCGGCAGCGCTAACCGTATGCTGCAAATGAAAGTTCGAGAATATCATGCTGCAGAAGTGTGAAGCGCTTCGAACCGATTGAGGAAACGGACCTCAAGAAAATATTTGCGTACTTAATCTGATCGGTCCAATGGTGAACGATTACAGGATGAGGTACTCTTCACGCTGATGTATGTATTGGGTGAAAGAGGACAAGAACATACGAGCGTATGAAGCAGCTGTGCCGTAGAGATAGTCTTAGTGAAAAGACCGACAGTGATGGTAAGCAGTATTTGCCTATGTTGCCTACAAAAAATCAAGCGCCGAGCCGACAAGAGCCAAGCATTTTAATCCAAAGCAAGCTCGATTGTACGCGAAGCAATACGACCCTCTACGTCTGTACATGTCGGTCCTTCCGTCTGAAACGAAAGATGACACTATGTGTCCCGCGACCAATGGCCAGTTCCGCTTTACAATTTCTCAGTAAGCAAGTCCGAGGCTCTAGCTATAAACTAGCTATGTACGTACATGCAGCGGATCAGCAAGATATGCGGCCCGAGCAAGGGATATACAAACCACTGCATCCGCGTCACTCGAAAGATTCAGGCTATTCTGTGTCTGACATCATGAGCATTACTGGCCAACAAACGGAGTCTACTGTGCGGCGGTCTCTCCCTGAAGCGTGACAGCGCCATTTGAGACATGGCAACTACTGTTGGGGCTACGTTAAAACTACGCGCAGTAGCAGTGGTACTTGCGTCTTGAGTAGCAGCAAAAGCATCATCAGCCACGAGACAACAACTGTTCGTGAGAATACCAATGCTGCAGTGTTCGCTAACTGCCAGTGCGCAAATTGCACGATCAATATCAATAATTAGTAGGAATACGTGACGGGGCATCTGTGTTCACCACGTTTTGTTGGACTGATACGCTGCACGACATGAGTCGTATTTGTTCCGCTTTTTTGCTTGTTGTTCTCATATTCATATTTTTTCCTGCGAAAATTGTCTGCACGGACTCGTTGAACGCGCAATACGAGCCAATAAAATTTGAACCATAGCATATGGTCAAAATATCGCTCGCACCGGCGGGACACAATGCCTGTGTGGTATGAGTCAGACCAGGCCTACGGGCTAAGGTCTGCGATGCCTCACACCTGCAGTCGTTTTTTGAGCAGGTTTGGCAGGAAGGAGACCTGTGCCTCCGGGTGAAGGAATCCTCTCCACGTTGTCCCGTCAGCTGACCCATGGGTACACGTCCCGCGAGTGTTCAAGGCTGACCCTAGGGCAGCCGGACAGAATGGGCAACAGCGCTGGACGACCCATCCAGGGCCTCCGGCCTAACTGGGTACCTCTAGCCCCGTTTGGAGGGAAAGGTGTCACCCTTTGACCTTAACAGGGTATGCGGCCAGTCCGCAGCTTTCGTGCACCTGTGCGTGATCAGGTACCTCTGGCTACGGCTCTGAGGAAAAGGTGTCACCCTTTGACCTTAACAGGGTATGCGGCCAGTCCGCAGCGTTCGTGCACCTGTGCGTGATCAGGTACCTCTGGCTACGGCTCTGAGGGAAAGGTGTCACCCTTTGACCTTAACAGGGTATGCGGCCTGTCCGCAGCGTTTCGTGCACCTGTGCGTGATCAGGTACCTCTGGCTTCGGCTCTGAGGGAAAGGTGTCACCCTTTGACCTTAACAGGGTATGCGGCCAGTCCGCAGGCCTCGGCGCTGGCCAAATAGCGCCCTCTAATGTCCCAGTGTTGACCGTGCTGATGGACGCTTGACCAGGGAGTAGTCTGGCCTCCTACGGTTCCTCCCGGTGGTCCTGGCATCCCACCCCGGGTTGTAACTTGTCTTTTTTGGCTGCCCCCGCTCAGCTTTGGGATCGCGGCTGAGCGGGTTATTCCTGCCTGTGTCTACAGGAAGCCCCTCTCCTCATTGCAGCTTTCAAATGGCTTCCAGCCTACCAACTGCTCCGGCCGAGGACACCATGGTGCCCGAGGCCATACACGCTGCGGCGCCCGGGCTAGCTGGCCCCGCGACCGCCACAAATACCGCGCTGCCCAACTCGCGCGATGACCGGGGCGCTAAGCGCTCCTCAACCTCTGGAGCGGCAAAGCGTCGTAGGCGCTTAATGGCCCACGGCAAGCCGGCTCCATCGACCGAGGACCGGGCCCAGACCAGAGGGGCCGAAGGGGCTCTGCCTAGGGCGGGGGCTGGGGCGGGGGGCCTTGCGCCTCCTGCCCAGGCTCCTGCACGGGGCGGAGCCCACGACGCCCCGAGGCCAGGGTCGCGGGCCAAGGAGGTCCCGGCGCCCATCCGGACGGCGGCTCGGCCTGAAGGAGAAGCGGAGGCAGAGGGCCCTGTGCCCACCGCCGACGCTGATCCCGAGGGTGGGGTCGCCACCGGACAGGGCCCGGGACCACATGCCACCTACGCCGCCATCGCACGTAGGCAACCTGCCGTTGTCATCACCGGCAGAGACGGAAAAAGGCTGAGCAGCGAACAGCTCAGCAACATTTGCCGCAACATAGATGCTATGCTGTGGCAACTCCAACTGAAGGGCGAGCCCCTGGCGGTCGGCGCAAGCGCTACCAGGGAATCGTGCTTCGTCGTCTGGCCCGGCGACGCGGAATCAGGGCGGCGGCTCCTTGAGTTGCTGCCCACGCAGAGCTGGGCGGCTGGCCTCGACTTCCTCCGGGAGAACGAGCCACCAAAGACCAAGCGACACCGCATTTTCGTCCCGGCGAAAAGTGTCGTCACCAGCGCTGAGGACCTCCGCATGGGCCTCATCGCGATGAACCGGGAGCTGCCGACAGCGGGCCTGATCGTGCACCGCACGATCCTGCGCCCCGATGGCACCGGGTTTACCGCCATTCTGGGCCTGTCCGAGCAATGGACACGCCGTTACCCAGATGGCGCCAACATCTGCATCGGTCTGTGGAAGACCAAAATCTTCGCCTTCGAGGCAGATAAATCTCGAGGTCAGACCGGGCCCACCACCGTACCGGCCACTGAAGGGTCCTCGGACCCCGAGGTTGGGACTGGGGGCAGGGCCCAGTCGTCTCGCCAAAAAAGGCCAGAGCGTGCCATCGCTGGCAGCTCTGAGCGTCGCCCCGCGCGCATCACAAAGCGCCGGGGCCTTCTCCAGCGGGCCTCCGAGGTGGTGCGAACCGCCAGGATGGCCCAGCTGCGCGCTGAGATGCGCGGTGGCCCACCGGGGGCAGGCGCCGCAACCAAGGGCTACGGGGGAGGCCTCTAAGGTGCCCAGCTCCATCGAGCAGGGCCCTTCGAGCGCCCCTCCCACGGCCCAGGGTGCGGTGTTGGCACCGGTTGAGGGTGACTCTGGGCCTGGGCTCAGGGCCGGGGGTGGGGACTGGGCGGCTGACCCCGTCGAGTTCCCGCCTCTGGCTCGGGGCCGGGGCACGGAGGAGCCCATGGCTACCGACATCGACCCGGAGGAGGAGGACCGCCTTCTGGCTGAGTCCCCCTCCAAGTAGACCTCTGCCTGCATGATGATCCCCGGAATATCATGTCTGCAAGTTAACACCCAGCACTGCGTGGCAGCATCAGTCAATTTGATGCGCACGACAGAGCGCACGATGCCGGGCCTTGTACTTGTGCAGGAGCCCTGGTTATCAAAAAACAAGCCAAGTAACATTCCTGCTGGCTATGACTGCTTCTGCATGGCAGACTCTGTCCGCCCTAGATCACTGATCTATGCTGCAAAAGCCTTAAATGCGTGGATGAGACCCGATCTCTCTAACGGGGACATCTGCGTCATCCAATCTGCACACATTGTGCCCAACAAGTTGACCCTCGTGGCATCCGCCTACCTGGCAGGCGACGCCCCCGTGGTCAGCGATACCCTCGTCGCCCTCTGTGATTTCGCCAGGGCACGAAATTTTGAGCTGCTCCTCGCGGGAGATGCAAACTCGCATCACACCCACTGGGGTAGCTCAAAAATCAATGACCGCGGCGAAGAGCTCCTGGCCTTCGTTAGCGGCACGCCTCTTAACTTCTGCAATGTGGGCAACACGCCCACGTTCGACAATGGGCGGTGGGCTGAGGTGCTTGACGTCACCCTGGCCTCACCCGGCATCCTCCCAAGGGTGCTGGGGTGGGAGGTGTGGGAGACCGAAAGCTCGCTCTCGGACCACCGCTTCATTCGCTTCAACATCGGTACCCCCGATAAGAAGCAAAAGCCTATCTGGAGGCGTAATGTCAGAAACACCGACTGGCCCGTGTTCAGCCAAAAGCTGCATGAGGGCCTTCGGGATTCCGACCCCTCCATGGCCATGGCAACCACGCAGGACCTAGATGGAGTGGCTGCCCTGCTGGGCGGCGCCATCACAGAGGCCTACGAAATGGCTTGCCCGCTCAAAGCCTACAAAGGCAAAAAATCGGCCCCCTGGTGGAACCCCGAGCTCGGAGTCCTGAGACGCCGAGCAAAGGCTCTCCAGAGGAGGCTGAAAATCTCGCACGACCCTGATGACAAAGAGGCCTATACTCGCGCCATCCATGAGTTTAAGGGCCGGGTCAGAAGGGCAAAAGCGGACAAGTGGCGGCAATACTGCGAAGGGCTTGAGGGCTCGCGGCCCACGGCCCGCGTGGTAAAGGCGCTCACCAACGACCGCTTCTCCAAGCTCTCATCGATCAAAAAGCCAGACGGCTCGATCACGGAGCGCCCGGAGGAAACGCTCGAGCTTATGCTAGGGCATTTCTTCCCGAGTGTACCGGCGCACTTTGGCCCAGACGACCACTCACGTGGAGGTCAGGGCCTGGCTCAGTCACTCGTCACGAATGACCGCATCGTTCGCGCGGCAAAGTCATTCAACCCTTTCAAAGCACCTGGGCCAGATGGTATTTATCCGGCCTTTTTGCATGAAGCGGTCAAAAATGGCCGCTTCCTCCATCTCCTCTGCAGACTTCTACGGGCCTGCATCGTGCTGGGCTATGTACCAGCGCTGTGGCACGAAGCCCGGGTCGTCTTCATCCCGAAGCCCGCCAAAGGCGACTATCGCTCGGTCAAGTCCTATCGCCCGATAAGCTTGACTTCCACCTGCCTCAAGCTCATGGAAAGACTGGTGCTTTGGCGCCTTCTTACTGTAGAGCTAGGGCGGGCCCCGCTCTCCCCAAACCAGCACGCCTTTCGGGCGGGCCGGTCCACGGAGAGCGCCCTCCACTGCATCGTGGAGACTCTCGAGAAGGCAGTGCTGGGCAGCGGTTTTGCCCTGGCTGTCTTCCTAGACATTGAGGGGGCCTTCGATAACGTTGTTTTCGAAGCTTTTGAGGAGGCCCTGGTCTCCAGGGCCACTCACCCCCACCTCGTTCGCTGGGTCATGTACATGATCCGGCATCGCCACGTGGTGGCCCACCTCGAAGGAAGGCTGCTCTCGGCACCTGTCCTAAAAGGAGGGCCCCAAGGCGGCGTCCTCACCCCACTGCTGTGGAATCTCGTCATGGATGAGCTGCTGAAAAGCACTCGTCCAGACCCAGTCCTGAAGGTGGGATATGCCGACGATGTGACCGCCATCTGCGCGGGCCCCTCGGCAGAAACCACCAGAGACCTCATCCAGGGCTTTATCAACAGGGCGGTGCGCTGGGCGGACCAATGCGGGCTCCGACTCTCTGAGTCCAAGACCGTTGCGGTTATGTTTACCAGCAAACTGCTCTGGACCATTAAGCCTCTGACTCTCTATGGCAAGAATATTGCCATGGAAAAGCAGGTCCGGTGCCTTGGTCTCGTGCTAGACCATAGGCTTAACTGGACCCCACACATCACCACAAAGGCCAAGAGGGCCCTGGCCATACTGGCGCAAGTCAGGCGTGCCGTGGGCACCACCTGGGGGCTAACCCCCAAGAACCTTTGGTGGATTTACACGGCGATCATTAGACCGTCCGTCGCTTACGCTGGCCTCATCTGGGCCAGCGCCATGGGCATCCAGAAAAACCTGGAGGCGCTTTATAGGGTGCAGGGCAGAGCCTGTCGTATGACGCTGGGCGCCCCACCCTCCACTCCCTTCGAAGGCATGAATGCTTTCCTCAACGCTACACCCATTGACATTTTCGTCAAGGGGGAAGCAGCAAAGTCCACCCGTCGTCTTCTTGATGCGGGTGTCTCCTTCCAGAATTCGCGAGCCTTCTCGAAGCGCTCCCTTCTGCCTCACTCTGACCTCTGCCTGAAAACTCTGGGCGAGTGCGGAGGGCTCACCATCCTTTCGGACGGGGCCCCGGCCACTTTACTCCGGAGCCACAGGTACAAAGTCAGCATCTCCCCTCGTAATGAGGTAAAGGACTGCTGGGATGACCCGGCAGTCCACTGTTACACTGACGGCTCTCTGATGAACGGTAAATCGGGATTCGGAGTGTGCGTCGCCTCGGGTGGTGAGGTCCTCTGGACCCACTCCCAATACTGTGGCAAGAGCTCTAGCGTTTTCTAGAAGTGCTCGCCATCAGCTTCTGTGCGGCTGAGCTGCGCCAGAGGCAGCTGGCTGGTCGGAGGATCTTTTTTCACTCCGACAGTCAAGCAGCCCTCAAGGCCCTCAGCCGCTGCACCTCTCGCTCCAGAACCACCTTGGACTGCAACACCCAGTTAAACGGGTTGGCGCAGTCTAACAAGGTGGAGCTGCTATGGATCCCTGGGCATGCCGGGTTCACAGGGAATGAGATGGCGGACCAGCTTGCTAAGGCTGGAGCAGCCAGCTCCCTGATGGGCCCGGGCCCGGAGTCCCCGATCCCCATCTCAGTTGTCAACTCCAGCATCAACTGCTGGATGGAGACCCAGCACCGGAGGAGGTGGTCCAGCACCCTGAACTGTCGCCAGTCCAGGGCTGCGGTGCCAACCCCCTCTAGTAGCCTGCGTAAGGCCTTACTCAGGCTTAACCGCAGAGACCTAAGAGCAGTCACTATGGCTCTTTCGGGACATGGCTGCTTCACCAGACACCGCTACCTTCAAGGCCACGTGCCTGAGGAAACGTGTCCCTTCTGCTGCTCCGGACGCGAAAATGCTGAGCATTTCATCTGCCACTGCCCGGCCTTCACCCGGGCCAGGCTAAAACATCTCGGGCCGGCACCGACTCTCGCCGAAGCCTGCTCGCCCGAGAACATCCCACAGCTCGCCCACTTCCTCCGGGATACCGGCCGAGCTGATTTCTTCCCAGCCTATGGCGAGGAAGATCGCGCGGCGGATTCGACCGACGGACCACCCTGAGCGGCACCGCCTCGCTGGAGGCTGTCTGGCTGCCAGGGGTTAGCGATATGGGCGGCATCAGCCGCCTCCTCGCTGCGTCCGTCATGGAGGCTCCCTGCCGCTAAGTCAAGTCAAGTAAGTCATGGTCAAAATATCTGCTCTATAGCGTGTGGCAAGCAGAAGCGTTGCCAGTAGACTTAATTGGTCCATTTGACATGGGAATTTTAATTTTTTTCGCTACATACGTCTTGAGCTCTCTTAAATAACTGCCTTGCTTTAGTCGCCACTAAGGACTCGCCACAAAGGAATCGTCGTAAAAGGGATACAAAAAATAGTCCAAGAGACTGAGTAAAAAAGTTCGTTAATGATAGAAATAAAATGCAATTAGAAGACTTAAACAAAGCAAAAAGCTAATTATTACTCTAAAAAGTAAATGAAGTAATTCGCATGCTAACAAACGACGCAAATATTTTTAATGCCTTCACATTTTACACACAATGACTGATTCGATTCAGATTTGATTTTATTTAGACCAACTTTATATTTTATCGGCCCATTTAAAAGGTTGTTGACTTTATATATATATATTTGATACTGTACTTTATTCGATACTTGGTAGCCCTAACTAAGCACAAGAGTTCGCTTTTATATCCCTACTTATTAGCAACAACGCTAGTCCTAGACTTATATGCCAGTTCAGGTTGATAATTTCGTGAATGTTGCGCATTTGAAATCTGCAGGAAATGCTTTAAAGTGTAAAATATCGGCATTATATACGAGTTTTTGCATAATTTACCTTTTTTTATTTCCCTGCATTAAAAAACTCTAACGCTCTACAATAACCTCGGAAAAATTCGTGATATTTTCGTTAAACTTCGTTTTCACAGTCTATATACAGTATAATCTATAAGCAATCTATGTACAGACTATTATTATTCGATTATTCTATAACAGCTACAACGGTGGAATTTCAAAATTGGAATTGAAATGATATTGAAATTAACTCAAGACATTGTTTTCGTCAAACACAAATATTGACAATTCCTGATTAAATGAAAATTGTCACATTCCATGCGACAAACAGAACCGCGGTTTATTATTCTTTTTTTCAGTTCAAATTGGACTTGCAAATTGAACTATTTCAATTGTAAAATAAGAAGGACCAAAAAGAAAACCTTGGTCGATTACAAAGACAATTTAGTTTTGTCGCTATCAAAACTTTTTTCCTTTCGGTTCGACCCGCTTACGGCAGCTTGGTGGGAACTTCTCTACTCTCTTTCTCGTTTTGACTGAGAGTCTTGGTCTCGTCTAGAACCAGCTTTGGCCTGGCAACAGCGTAACGGAAGTTCTGTCCAAACATGCTGGAATACCTGAAGTCGATCTCTTGTCTTGTATAGCGCTGAATGTGCTGCAACTCATCCTGCGCCTTCTTGATTGTGTCTGACTTTCCAGTGTCCACCGCCTCCTCCTCGGCCTGGCTGACCTCGGTCATTTTTTCATAGTCTCTAGCGAACAAGATGATCGAGCCGGCGCTGCCCATAGACGAAGTGCAGGACATACCCTCGCCACCCTCGCCAGCCATGACGTGCATGGACATGAGGCGCTTACGCGAAACCATAAAGTCACCAACTTCGTTCATATTACTAGGACGATCTTCGCTACCCGAGTCTCGATTGCGCCAAAACGACGTGCTGAACATGTCAGAAATCTCAGGAATGGAGTAGTACTGCGTCAGCATCAGAGGAGCCTTCTTCATCACGCGCATCACACAGTTTGATTGCAGGCCTGGCACGCAGTTCACTAGGCTTGTCAGGCCGAAGAATGTGTCATAAAAGCTGAAGTTGAGGAATGGCTCAATAAACTCGCTGGAAATGAGGACATCGAGCAGAAGTTTGCAGATTCTGTCAATGATTGTTGATGGCAAATTTTTGAGTATGCATTTCTGCATGATGCCAAAGAGCAAAGAGATGCAGTTGAGGACGTCGAATCGGTGAAACCAGCACAGCATGTGCTGCCTACCGGCAATATCGGACCAGTTCTGCTCGCGAAGAACAACCATTTTTACTTTCGCCAAGTCAGCATCGAAATGCACGTCCTCCATAACTTGCAAGTTGACAATCTCGAAGATTTGAAACAGTAGCGGATCTCTGTGCCACGGAACCTGTGAGCAGAGCTGATTGCAGCAGAAGTAGCGACTCCTTTCGAACACCTCCGTCACAGATAGAATCTGGCTAAGAGTGGTAAGATTCTCGTAGTCATAATAGTACGTGTAGGACAGGAAGCGCCGAGCAGCCGACACTGCGTGCGGCATGACTGGCCTAGCCGGCTTGTGCTCAAACACCTTCACGTAGTCGCTGGGCATTGGCGGCTCCTTATCATGTAGAAGCTTCCGGCCGGCATACATACCAAAGCAGTTCAGATCGTTAAAGTTTTCTGCGTTTAACTTCTTTAACTCAAAGTATTCAAGCATCACCTGACCCATCTCTCTGAGATCAATTAGTTTGAACTGAGGTGAGCGTGACACAATTAGCTGCTGTGTGACCTTAGATATCTGCAAACTTGGAGTGCGCTTCAGAACATTGCGGCAGACATCCACCCAGTCCAGGAATGGAGTGATATACTGATAGTAGCGACGTCTAAAAAAATGGTGTGCAATAATGCTGAAATTAGTGTTCTAATTGAGAAACTAACCTTCCTACAGAATAGTCGAAGCGACTCTACTTGCCTGTAAACAAGTTTTGACGGATCACCCGGAGTCCATTTGATTTGCAGCAGAAATGGAATGGCTCCGTAGGCTTCCCTCTTCATAATGAGGTAATCAAAGTGAAACAAAAGGATATCACCACAGGATGCATCGTTTACAAAGGATGCATAGTTTTCCTGGTTGTAGTAGATCATCGGCTTGTTAAATTTCTGCTGCTTGGCCAGCACTCTCAGTGTGCTGTAGTATCGCAGGTAAATCGATATTCCAAATGCGTTCATGAACAGCACCGTCTTTGCTGAAGAAAATGTGATTTTTACGGGGTTTATTTTTCAGTGATTATCATTTCTTAGAACATTGTGTTTCCTTTCTGATGTCAATGATTTACCTTTTCAACCCAATTGGACAAGTGGGCGTTCTCATTATGCGATATTATCCGATTGCATAATCTGCGATTCAACATAGTAAACCAGGAGTCGGTTAAGCTATATGCCTATGGGAGAGATAAGACAGGGGAGAGATGAGACAGGGGAGAGATGAGACAGGGGAGAGATGAGACAGGGGAGAGATGAGACGGGAGAGATAAGACAGGTGAGAGATGAGACAGGTGAGAGATGAGACAGGTAAGAGATGATACAGAGAAGAGATGAGACAGAGAAGAGATGAGACAGGTGAGAGATGAGACAGGTGAGAGATGAGACAGCCTGACAGGGGAGGTGTCGTTTCAAGGGGCCAGTGGGTGTCCATTCAGAAGCTTTGCAAGAGTTTTTCGATCCCTGTTTTACTGGTTCTAGGCAGGGAAGCCATAGGACTACAAATGCTTACTCATAGGAGTTACACTGAAATGGCACTGATAATAATTTTTACAGCTGTGGCTACGCGAACACTTGTGACCCCGCCCCTCCATATTCGAAATCTTAGATCTGCCACTGTCTGCACAGGGGAGACTTCGAATCCCACGATTAGTCTCAATGTCACCCATCAAAACGGGACGAAACATGAAACTCTGCCATTTCTGCCTCGCATTTGACATTTCAGTCCCGATGCTGTCTACTGGTAATATTATGTAAATGACTCACAGTCGAACATTGGGCGCTCAAGTGGGTTTCCCCTGAGGTACTTGGCCGGCTGGTCTTGCAGTTGGTAGTACTTGTCAGACTCAAACAGGATGCGGGTCCTGCCCTGTTTCAGCATGCGCTGCAGTCTAAAGTCGCCACCGTCGCCTATTATGTTCAGCAGCCACTTGGTGTTGCAGTGATTGGCGCCAAAGAAGCCTTCACCGACGCCAATGCTGTGCTTATTGTCCCAGCCCTGGTGCATGGCCTTGGGCAGGTTAACGAAAATTTTCGGTCGCTCATCTTTCACCCCGTTATGGCCTAGCTCCTCGCACACAATTGACTTGCTAACTCGCCACTCCTGATCGATATATGATTCAGCTCGTGTTCGCATTGTTTCCTTGTGCCTCTTTTAATGTGGCTGCTGCCAACTAATGCGTTTATTTTACGCTAGATTTCCTGCGCGACCTTTCGTGTGTGAGTTTTAACTCTTCAAATATAGTTATTTAAGCTAAGAGCTTATTCACTGTACCCAGTTTAGACCATAGAAACTGCTGCTTTCAGCTGACAAATTGGTTTGACTTAGAAGGAAGTATAGAATAATACTCCTGATTTCGTTTCTTTGGCCTAGGAAAGGCTAAGGACGCGTTTCTTGGCCGAGGCGAAGCCGAGGCCCAGAAGCGCAGTCCGAAGCCGTTCCAAGGCCATAGACAACGATTTCAGGGGGGGTATTATAGTATTTAATCCTAAAGCTTGGCCCGGCTCACGAGATTGCAAACCTAAAACTGTTTACAGCAACTGTGACCATAGACTATATGTTTAATCGGCGTAGGCCGTTAAATCATTTAACGGCCTAGGCCGATTAAATAATAAGTGCACAGAATTCATCACAGATTCTATATTAGGTAATATAGAATCTGTGGAATTAATAGCCAATAGGCTGGGCCAAGCTGGGGATTAAATTAAAATTCAGTTATATTTTTGTGGCAAATACTAAAATCTCGAATAAAAAATGATCAGAAACATTTTTATATGAGTTATCTTATACTAGATAAGAACGAGCAATTGTTCAATTGTAGTTGTAGACTCAGAAATGGATCATATCCAGCACTGTATTGAGTACCCTTTTGTTCTTATTGGTTTTTCTATCACATTTTTCATGTTTGAAAATAAAAGTACACGCCTTGTTCAAGCGGCGCACAAATACCTTCATGTTGGCATTAAAGAAAGTGGGAAAACTGGAAATGGCGAAAGACGCTGAAGATGTTCTGAAAATGTTGGAAAAACATTTGACTACCTTGAAAAGCTTTGACTGATTTCGCAGCCGCAGACGGGTATATTTTTAACTCGAACTTGAATAAACTTCGAGTGCTAATACCTATTCACTCGATGACTAAACAATGACAGTGAAATAGGATTTATACTCATTTACAAAAGAAAGCTGCAAAAAACTGAAAAATTAATGTGAGTACAAATTAAGTAGATTTTATTGCAAGCAAAACCTGAACGTGCAACCTGAATTGCTTAAAGCAATGTTTTTCACCAATGAGTTCTTAACAACTCCTATAAAAAGTTTTCTAATGCCCCGAACTCTATAATCTTTCAGATTCGGTAGGCTCATGACATCATCCACGAAGAGCTATAGCGTGATGTGAAACATTTTTAGCAAGGCGTTGTCTATACCAGCATCAGCATGCAGGAGCAGACTAAAGTGCAGCAAATTAGAAACACGATAGATGAGCACGTTTATCCGTGCATTGCTCAATCCCAATTAGTGCAGGTGTGCAGTTGCAGGTGAGAACTCTCCGCCGCTGATATTGAGTGCTTCATACAGCCAAGGCAGCGGTTGGGCACCAGCACCGTCCGGTGGCAGCTGCCTTTGCCCGCTTCGTCCTCGCTGACTGTTGAGCAACGGATTTCTGGTCAGAAAAAAGGTGAGCAGAGCCGTCACAATGACCAGCTCTGCAACGACCAGGCCAAGCAGCAGCCTCAGGGAAGCCACGATAGCCGCAGTCCAGATGTACAGCTGATCCGCCCGCTGAATCGAGTTACAGCTTGGAGGCAGCCGCTTGGCAGGTCCTCTCGAGTGACTCAGCTGGGATAATGCACAACAAATCGTCCCACAATACCCTGCCCCAAACGCTATATGGCGGCTCATCCCTGGCCGGCCAAAATCCCTTGACGGACAGGCAGTTTCAATTGGCAGAACTCGGCGTTGCACTCAAACTCAACTGCCAATACCCAACTGACCGAGCAGCATTCAAACCAGTATAGCAACTCTGCATGTGTTCTGCATGTACACTCGTATACTATGTACATGCGCAAGGATGCTGTCGACTACTTGTGCCCAACTATTAGATAGATGTGGGAGAAAATCAAATCAACTACTTGTACGACCACTCATGACTGGAATAGACGAAGGAAATGAGGACTTAGATGTCGCTAGAAAGAAGAACGGAATGAGTTGGTTTGTGACTGGCAATTCTCAGAGGAGCACTATACTTTACATTTTAACTGCGACAGCGAGCAAAAGCTGGTTAGAAGACAAAATTCCGTTTCCAGGTTTATTTTGTACGCTCTTGTCAATAAACTAAGAATAATCATTCCGATAGTTAAAACTAATTTAAAAAAAATTCAAATATTTTTTATAATGTATAACTTTTGTAAAACAGTCCATTTATACGATATTTGTATACTTAGAAGCTACGTCAATTTGACTCTGGTAAAAACAATATCTACAAAAATATTTGTGACACATTTCTGTCGCTTTCAATTTTGGTAGTGGCTATTCGTACGGCAAAATCTCCTATCTTGTAGTGCATTTCCAAGAAATGATTAAACGAGTTATAACAAATCTAAAATGTTAACTGCGATGCTTGTAGATTTTTCTTATGAATAAAAACTGTTTGATAATTTCTGCACGGTTAGATGATAAAATTATACGTGTTCGCCAACCCGCGGCAAGCTTATACTCATGGTGAATTATTGGATTATATTTCCGGACTGCCGTACGAATAGCCACTTCCTTCAATTTTATACATAGCTGAATTACTTCAGTATTCGCTTTATGCTTGTTCTAATCATATTTTTATAATAAACACAATGCGGTGGGTGAGGTTTATAAAAACATTTTTTGATCTATATCGCCAATTTTTAATTAAAATGTATTTGTATTTGAGTTTCATGTTTTTGAACTGGTCAATGAAGTAAAAAATCTAATCTAATGAATTAATTCAAGTCCTAGTCCTTAACGCTTTTTCAGAATGCAATTTTCATAAAAAGTTTAGAAAACATCTTTAATAAGGGATTGTCATTTCTAAGCACGCTGCGTTATTTTCTAAATATTATTTGCAAAACGCTCGTAAATAATGTTAATTAGGCAGATGTAGAGGTACATTTATTTCACAACTGTTTAAGCATTTGTTTTACTGTACAAAACTTGGAAATTAACTCAGTGCAATTTATGAATTATTTTATCCGAGCAATTTTAAAGACGGACGCGCTTTTCGAGTGCGCTGTTCACAGATTTCGCCACGGACCCACGGTTTGCATGCACACTCTTCCTGGATCAAAAGACAAAAGCCTTTGCTTTGCAAACGTAACAAGTCCATCCTATTGGACTCAATCCTTAATTGTGTATTCTTTCTTCAAAATATTGAGTAGCTAGCTGCTCCAAATTAAGTTACCACAAATAGATAAACGGGTGCTGGCACTGCTGGTCACATTTCGTCAAGTGGTCGTCAACTGGACTCATTCCTGTATTTAGTCACTTTTGTCAACTAGCCAATCGGCTCATCTCAAACCTGTGAGCTCATTTACAGTGCCTTCACGATTGGCCGTGATGGATTATAATATACTCAGCTATGACGAAGTTTCGGTCCCAATGTATAGGCGTAGCGGTTCGGTCTATTTGAATAGCAGTAAGGTAAATTATTATTCGGCAGTAAATTGGGTCTTCAAATAACGAGATCGCTTAACGGTGAATGCTGGCTATATGACTTATAGATATGTTAGATGAATCAAGATCCACTTGAAAGCAGTTAGGGCCTACGGCTACAGTTGAAATTAGCCACACTTAAATAATAGCCAGCACTCAGTCGTAGAACCAGAACCAGGCACGGGGGAAGAGAGAGTCTTCCTGGAAAGGCCTAATTAGAACATTTGAATACGACTATATAGTATAGGGCCTACTAAAACAAATTCATTATAAATATTAATGTAAAACCAAAGAAATATCTCTAACAATTATATCTAACGAAAATAGGCCTAATGTACATAATTCTAACTAGCATATTAAAATTACATTAAATTAGAGAGACAACGTCACACAGCTCTATGCTGTAGGCCTATAATGTCTGTTGTATTGCAGCCCTCCTCCTTTCTGGGCTAGAGCAGTTTTTTGGCTAGAAGAGTAACAGAAAGGTTGTAGCCTTGTTGTTAGTATGTCAGACTCAAAACTTAAAGTGAATTCTAGTTGTTTCAGCCACAAGCGATTTTAGCCATAGGGGCCTAACCATTTTGGCCCAAAACCATATCAGTCTATAACTAGGCCTAGGCCTAGTTTGGACTACATCAGATGCTCATTATTTGATACTTTTTTTCAAGTGGGTCCTTGTGCATTTGATGGACCTTGATGGATAAAACTAATCACATAGATATCAAATTAAAATAATATTTTAACATTAATAATAGTTATTTATATTACATCTATAATTGTTGTGCATGTACTTAAAACACTGTGTGAACAACTGCTGTGCATGCAACACAAGCTCTCTTATTACAAAATTGAAATGCACATTTTGCTATAGTTTTATCACAATAGAATTTAGAATCTAGTATCTAAATATCAAATTTAATCTTTTCTAATAAATAGTCAAATTCATTTGATTTAAAGAAAGCTTTTTTAATTTAACTAATTTATCATATAGATATAACTAACAATTATATATTAACTTATAAGTTGGATGAATCAGTTAGGCTTTTTTGGGGTAAATGGTTTTAGGCCATAATGGTATGTCCAAAATGATTGGCTACTCTTAAAGATCAGGGAGTTCAATTCCAAATTCCACTGGAACCTTTAGTGTCCTTTAGCAAGACACTTAAACCTGCATTGCTTCAGTTCAGTTCACCCAGCTGTTAAATGTGTACCAGTAATAGCTGGGGTAATTGAGGGAAATGTGGCATTCCCATGTCTATAGACAGAACAGCTGTACGTTGCTTTTAGATATGCCATTCAAAAGCTGTAGCTGTGCTGTTGGCTGTATATCTGTGCCCAATTGGGGTAGGTGTAATAATTATTTTTATTATTGCTTATTTTGTGGCTGAAAATACACTGCAAACTAAAGAAACAAGGGAGATTAAAATAAATGTTTTACTAAAAGGGACAAAAACTTACTACTTTAAGCAGCTAAGTATGTCGTTTAAAATATGAGCTATTAGCCCTAACTAGCAGAAAAAATATTATGCTAATCATACTTACAATTGATAGCATGATGCGCAAGAAAGTATAAGATAAGATTTATTAAAAAAATTATGTAACATTAGTATATAAAGCAAAAAGATATCTCTAATATAGTTTTATGGGTTCTTGTATATAATGTATACTGCAGTACAACACTTTAAAAAATAATTCTTGGCTAACATAGCTGGTTAGTTTGTTGTCTAATATAAATTGAAATGATATGCCAGGCCTAGTACATTTATGTAATAGTAAATTGATAATTGAAAATTATTGAAACAAGATACATGCAGTTATTAACAAAGCATTTACAACATTATACTAAGGTAAGCAAAAAGTGCCAAAAACGGATATATAGTTTTAATAAATTTCAGCAACATTTCCAGTTGCTCTAGCAACAGCTGACTGAATAATTAAACTACAGACGAGACCAAACATGCCTTCCGATCACAAGAAGAAGCGAGCCCAGGCTAAAAAAGAAGCAGCCAAGCGCAAAGACACCAAGAAGCCCTTGCAGCAACAACTGCGCGATGACGAAGATGAAGCTGGCAGTGCCGCTGGGGATGAGACGCCAGAGACTGGACTAAACGGAGCGGAAGCTGGCGAATCCGCAGCCGCCTCAGCCTCGGCTAATGGTGGCGGCGGCAGCAGGAGCAAAGACGAAGATTTTATGGGCTCCGACGATGACATGCCCACCGCGTTAGCCAACGAGATTGAGACGCTGAATCTTTTATCGGATCGCGTGGTGGCCCATCGCGCCTGCACCGGCGTCTTGGCCAGCCATCCGGACTCTCGCGACATTCACGTTTCAAATCTCAGCATCACCTTCCACGGCCAGGAGTTGCTGCAGGACACCAGACTCGAGCTCAACTGCGGCCGGCGCTACGGTCTGATTGGCTTGAACGGCTGCGGCAAGAGTACACTGCTGGCCGCATTGGCTAATAGGGAACTGCCAGTGCAGTCTCATTTGGATATTTTTCTATTGCAGCGCGAGATGGCGCCGTCTGATAAGACCGCCATCGAGTGCGTCATGGAGGTGGACGAGGAGCGAGTCCGTCTGGAAGAGGAGGCTAATGCTTTGGCACTGCGCGATGATCAAGAATCGCACGAACGGCTCATGGAGGCCTACGAGCGCCTGGAAGAGCTGGACGCTGACAAGGCGGCCACCAGGGCTGCCGAGATTCTCCACGGTCTGGGCTTCACGCCCGAGATGCAGGACAAGCAGGTCAGGCTTTTGCTGTTAGCAGTGTGCCCGTAGTTGGAAACTTAACCAATCAGACATGCCCATTGAATCCAGTCCAGAAACTCAAACCAATCAGATATGCCCATTGAATCCAGTCCAGAAACTCAAACCAATCAGATATGCCCATTGAATCCAGTCCAGAAACTCAACCAATCAGACATGTCCATTGAATCTAGTCCAGAAAGTCAAACCAATCAGACATGTCCATTGAATCTAGTCCAGAAACTCAAACCAATCAGACATGCCCATTGAATCCAGTCCAGAAACTCAAACCAATCAGATATGCCCATTGAATCTAGTCCAGAAAGTCAAACCAATCAGACATGTCCATTGAATCTAGTCCAGAAACTCAAACCAATCAGATATGCCCATTGAATCAAGTCCAGAAACTCAACCAATCAGACGTGTCCATTGAATCTAGTTCAGAAACTCAACCAATCAGATTCAGACATGTCCATTGAATCTAGTTCAGAAACTCAACCAATCAGACATGTCCATTGAATCTAGTTCAGAAACTCAAACCAATCAAACATGTCCATTGAATCTAGTTCAAAAACTCAACCAATCATAAATTCGACCAATGAGACTAGGACCAAGTTGTATCTAGCCATTTCCGTGTGCAACAATCTCCATCCAGGTGAAGCACTTCAGTGGAGGCTGGCGCATGCGCATCTCCCTGGCTAGGGCGCTATTCCTTAAGCCGCACCTACTGATGCTGGACGAGCCCACTAACCACCTGGATTTAAACGCGTGCGTCTGGCTTGAAGAGGAGCTGAAGCAGTACAAACGCATCCTGGTTATCATCAGCCATTCGCAGGACTTTCTCAACGGTGTCTGCACTAACATCATTCACATGCGCAAGAAGCGCCTGATCTACTACGGCGGCAACTATGACCAGTACGTGCAGACCCGACTGGAACTGGAGGAGAACCAGATGAAGCGATTCAAATGGGAGCAGGGCCAGATCTCCAATATGAAGAATTACATAGCCAGGTTTGGCCACGGATCAGCTAAGCTGGCGCGCCAAGCCCAGAGCAAGGAGAAAACCCTAGCCAAGATGGTAGACAAGGGCCTCACTGAGAGGGTGGTGCACGACAAGACTGTCACCTTCTATTTTCCCGACTGCGGTACGATTCCGCCTCCGGTCATCATGATTCAGCACGTGAGCTTTCAGTACGCCCCTGGCAAGCCGCTAATCTACAAGGACTTGGACTTCGGCGTGGATTTGGACACCCGGGCTGCTCTAGTCGGTCCCAACGGAGCTGGTTAGTTTCTGCATGCAGTGAATGTTTTGCTGTATGATTGAGAATGCATTGTATAAATTGTGGCGTTTCCAACGCTGCGTACGGCTATTCAGTCCGTGGACTGGGCAGGCCGTCACACCTACTCAAATTTCTACACTCTAGCTATTGCTGTTTCCCTTTTTTTTAGTTAGGTGACCTGCCGCAATGGGGACCTATTGAAGGACATAAATTGTTTTTCAGGGCTTTCGAACTCTGGACCTCTTGGTCAGAAGTCCTAAGCTCTTATCACTGGGCTACATGGAGAATGGCGCTATGACTTTGGTAGTCTAGATTATTAGTCAATATGAAGCAGTCACACATTGTTTGACATTCTGAAACAGTCATAGACAATTGTTTGACATTCTGAAACAGTCATAGACAATTGTTTGACATCCTGAAACAGTCATAGACAATTGTTTGACATTCTGAAACAGTCATAGACAATTGTTTGACATTCTGAAACAGTCATAGACAATTGTTTGACATTCTGAAACAGTCATAGACAATTGTTTGACATCCTGAAACAGTCATAGACAATTGTTTGACATCCTGAAACAGTCATAGACAATTGTTTGACATCCTGAAACAGTCATAGACAATTGTTTGACATCCTGAAACAGTCATAGACAATTGTTTGACATCCTGAAACAGTCATAGACAATTGTTTGACATTCTGAAACAGTCATAGACAATTGTTTGACATTCTGAAACAGTCATAGACAATTGTTTGACATCTGAAAACAGTCATAGACAATTGTTTGACATCTGAAACAGTCATAGACAATTGTTTGACATCCTGAAACAGTCATAGACAATTGTTTGACATCCTGAAACAGTCATAGACAATTGTTTGACATCCTGAAACAGTCATAGACAATTGTTTGACATCCTGAAACAGTCATAGACAATTGTTTGACATCCTGAAACAGTCATAGACAATTGTTTGACATCCTGAAACAGTCATAGACAATTGTTTGACATCCTGAAACAGTCATAGACAATTGTTTGACATCCTGAAACAGTCATAGACAATTGTTTGACATCCTGAAACAGTCATAGACAATTGTTTGACATCCTGAAACAGTCATAGACAATTGTTTGACATCCTGAAACAGTCATAGACAATTGTTTGACATCCTGAAACAGTCATAGACAATTGTTTGACATCCTGAAACAGTCATAGACAATTGTTTGACATCCTGAAACAGTCATAGACAATTGTTTGACATTCCTGAAACAGTCATAGACAATTGTTTGACATCCTGAAACAGTCATAGACAATTGTTTGACATCCTGAAACAGTCATAGACAATTGTTTGACATCCTGAAACAGTCATAGACAATTGTTTGACATCCTGAAACAGTCATAGACAATTGTTTGACATCTGAAACAGTCATAGACAATTGTTTGACATCCTGAAACAGTCATAGACAATTGTTTGACATCCTGAAACAGTCATAGACAATTGTTTGACATCCTGAAACAGTCATAGACAATTGTTTGACATCCTGAAACAGTCATAGACAATTGTTTGACATCCTGAAACAGTCATAGACAATTGTTTGACATCCTGAAACAGTCATAGACAATTGTTTGACATCCTGAAACAGTCATAGACAATTGTTTGACATCCTGAAACAGTCATAGACAATTGTTTGACATCCTGAAACAGTCATAGACAATTGTTTGACATCCTGAAACAGTCATAGACAATTGTTTGACATCCTGAAACAGTCATAGACAATTGTTTGACATCCTGAAACAGTCATAGACAATTGTTTGACATCCTGAAACAGTCATAGACAATTGTTTGACCTCCTGAAACAGTCATAGACAATTGTTTGACATCCTGAAACAGTCATAGACAATTGTTTGACATCCTGAAACAGTCATAGACAATTGTTTGACATCCTGAAAACAGTCATAGACAATTGTTGACATCCTGAAACAGTCATAGACAATTGTTTGACATCCTGAAACAGTCATAGACAATTGTTTGACATACTGAAACAGTCATAGACAATTTGTTGACATCCTGAAACAGTCATAGACAATGTTTGACATCCTGAAACAGTCATAGACAATTGTTGACATCCTGAAACAGTCATAGACAATTGTTGACATCCTGAAACAATCATTGATCCAATTGTTTGACATCCTGAAACAGTCATAGACAATTGTTTGACACCCCTGAAACAGTGATAGACAATTGTTTGACATCCTGAAACAGTCATAGACAATTGTTTGACATCCTGAAAACAGTCATAGACAATTGTTTGACATCCTGAAACAATCATTGATCCAATTGTTTGACATCCTGAAACAGTCATAGACAATTGTTTGACATCCTGAAACAATCATTGATCCAATTGTTTGACATCCTGAAACAGTCATAGACAATTGTTTGACATCCTGAAACAGTCATAGACAATTGTTTGACATCCTGAAACAGTCATAGACAATTGTTTGACATCCTGAAACAGTCATAGACAATTGTTTGACATCCTGAAACAGTCATAGACAATTGTTTGACATCCTGAAACAGTCATAGACAATTGTTTGACATCCTGAAACAGTCATAGACAATTGTTTGACATCCTGAAACAGTCATAGACAATTGTTTGACATCCTGAAACAGTCATAGACAATTGTTTGACATCCTGAAACAGTCATAGACAATTGTTTGACATTCTGAAACAGTCATAGACAATTGTTTGACATTCTGAAACAGTCATAGACAATTGTTTGACATTCTGAAACAGTCATAGACAATTGTTTGACATCCTGAAGCAGTCATAGACAATTGTTTGACATCCTGAAACAGTCATAGACAATTGTTGACATCCTGAAACAGTCATAGACAATTGTTTGACATCCTGAAACAATCATTGATCCAATTGTTTGACATCCTGAAACAGTCATAGACAATTGTTTGACACCCCTGAAACAGTGATAGACAATTGTTTGACATCCTGAAACAGTCATAGACAATTGTTTGACATCCTGAAACAGTCATAGACAATTGTTTGACATCCTGAAACAATCATTGATCCAATTGTTTGACATCCTGAAACAGTCATAGACAATTGTTTGACACCCCTGAAACAGTGATAGACAATTGTTTGACATCCTGAAACAGTCATAGACAATTGTTTGACATTCTGAAACAGTCATAGACAATGGTTTGACATCCTGAAACAGTCATAGACAATTGTTGACATCCTGAAACAGTCATAGACAATTGTTTGACATCCTGAAACAATCATTGATCCAATTGTTTGACATCCTGAAACAGTCATAGACAATTGTTTGACACCCCTGAAACAGTGATAGACAATTGTTTGACATCCTGAAACAGTCATAGACAATTGTTTGACATCCTGAAACAGTCATAGACAATTGTTTGACATCCTGAAACAATCATTGATCCAATTGTTTGACATCCTGAAACAGTCATAGACAATTGTTTGACACCCCTGAAACAGTGATAGACAATTGTTTGACATCCTGAAACAGTCATAGACAATTGTTTGACATTCTGAAACAGTCATAGACAATGGTTTGACATCCTGAAACAGTCATAGACAATTGTTTGACATTCTGAAACAGTCATAGACAATGGTTTGACATCCTGAAACAGTCATAGACAATTGTTTGACATCCTGAAACAATCATTGATCCAATTGTTTGACATCCTGAAACAGTCATAGACAATTGTTTGACACCCCTGAAACAGTCATAGACAATTGTTTGACATCCTGAAACAGTCATAGACAATTGTTTGACATTCTGAAACAATCATAGACACTGTTTGACATCCTGAAACAGTCATAGACAATTGTTTGACATCCTGAAACAGTCATAGACACTGTTTGACATCCTGAAACAGTCATAGACGTTGTTTAACATCATGAAACAGTCATAGACGTTGTTTAACATCATGAAACAGTCATAGACGTTGTTTGACATCCTGAAACAGTCATAGACGTTGTTTAACATCATGAAACAGTCATAGACGTTGTTTGACATCCTGAAACAGTCATAGACGATTGTTTGAAATCCTGAAACAATCATAGACACTGTTTGACATCCTGAAACAGTCATAGACAATTGTTTGACATCCTGAAACAGTCATAGACAATTGTTTGACATCCTGAAACAGTCATAGACAATTTTTTGACATCCTGAAACAGTCATAGACAATTGTTTGACATCCTGAAACAGTCATAGACGTTGTTTGACATCCTGAAACAGTCATAGACAATTGTTTGACATCCTGAAACAGTCATAGACACTGTTTGACATCCTGAAACAGTCATAGACAATTGTTTGACATCCTGAAACGGTCATAGACACTGTTTGACATTATGAAAGTCAGGAATTTTTTGACATCATGAAGAGGTCATAGTTAGTCATTGAAACAGTAAACCGTGATTCACAAAATTGACTCCTTGAAATTCCCAAAACACCAACAGGCAAGAGTACACTGCTGAAGCTTATCGCTGGCGAGCTGCAGCCAACCGACGGTCTGATTCGGCGGCACTCGCACGTCCGCATCGGTCGGTATCATCAGCACCTGCACGAGATGCTGGACATTTCGTTCACCTCTCTTGACTGGATGATGCAGCAATTCCCGGAGGTGACAGAGAGGGACGAGATGCGCAAGATTCTGGGTCGCTACGGCCTCACCGGGGCCCAGCAGGTGTGTCCGATTCGCACCTTGTCCGATGGTCAGCGCTGCCGTATTATCTTTGCGTGGTTAGCTAATAAGACGCCGCATATGCTACTGCTGGACGAGCCGACCAATCATCTGGACATCGAAACTATCGACGCCCTGGCCGACGCCATCAACGAGTTCGAAGGCGGCCTGCTGCTTGTTAGTCACGACTTCAGGCTAATCCAACAGGTTGCTGAGGAGATCTGGGTGTGCGACAACTGCAAGGTCACGAAGTGGGAGGGCGACATCTTCTCATATAAGGAGCGCCTCACTAGGGAGATTGCGCGGGACAACGAGGCTAGGCTCAAGTGAGGTGCTAGGGGGTCCCAGCATGATTGACAAATTCGGACTAGTGCGGAGGTGTGCGATCTAAAATAGGGGTTGCCAGGGCGTTCTTAGGCCCCAATCAGCTATTTATAAATACGTATTGAAGCAGTGAAAATCAGTGAGTATATTTGAGCGCATGCATTTCTTGTGCGTGTTTATCAGATCGATCTGCAAAAGCTTTGTGTTTTTGTCTACTCATGTTGCTTTTCTCTCTATCTCTCTTTTATCTGACTGTTTTGCTGCAACAAAAAAAACTTTTCAAATTATTTTTTGCCCGATTACTGAAATAAGAATGCACAGTGAACACCTGCGCCCTATCGAGTGATTCAGAATTGTCAAATGTCAAAGCGTTAAAAGCAGAGTGCGCTGTGTAAAACTCCCAGAATAAATATATGCACATGCACCTCTCTGCCCGCTCTACTCTGTGACAGCCTTTTTAGCATCTTTGATTGCCGGATCAGTAATATTATTAATGCTAGATTTCTGTTTTGCTTTATTCATTTATCAATTGTGCCTACTTTTCTAGCTACTTATGAGTGCAGTAGCCACATTCGTATCTAGCTGCTTATGAGTGCAGTAGCCACATTCGTATCTAGCTATACCTATGAGTGCAGTAGCCACATTCGTATCTAGCTACTTATGTGTGCAGTAGCCACATTCGTATCTAGCTACTTATGAGTGCAGTAGCCACATTCGTATCTAGCTACTTATGAGTGCAGTAGCCACATTCGTATCTAGCTACTTATGAGTGCAGTAGCCACATTCGTATCTAGCTATACCTATGAGTGCAGTAGCCACATTCGTATCTAGCTATACCTATGAGTGCAGTAGCCACATTCGTATCTAGCTACTTATGAGTGCAGTAGCCACATTCGTATCTAGCTATACCTATGAGTGCAGTAGCCACATTCGTATCTAGCTACTTATGAGTGCAGTAGCCACATTCGTATCTAGCTATACCTATGAGTGCAGTAGCCACATTCGTATCTAGCTACTTATGAGTGCAGTAGCCACATTCGTATCTAGCTATACCTATGAGTGCAGTAGCCACATTCGTATCTAGCTACTTATGAGTGCAGTAGCCACATTCGTATCTAGCTACTTATGAGTGCAGTAGCCACATTCGTATCTAGCTATACCTATGAGTGCAGTAGCCACATTCGTATCTAGCTATACCTATGAGTGCAGTAGCCACATTCGTATCTAGCTACTTATGAGTGCAGTAGCCACATTCGTATCTAGCTAAATTTAATGCAGTAGCCACATTCGTATCTAGCTACTTATGAGTGCAGTAGTCACATTCGTATCTAGCTATACCTATGAGTGCAGTAGCCACATTCGTATCTAGCTACTTATGAGTGCAGTAGCCACATTCGTATCTAGCTATACCTATGAGTGCAGTAGCCACATTCGTATCTAGCTACTTATGAGTGCAGTAGCCACATTCGTATCTAGCTATACCTATGAGTGCAGTAGCCACATTCGTATCTAGCTACTTATGAGTGCAGTAGCCACATTCGTATCTAGCTATACCTATGAGTGCAGTAGCCACATTCGTATCTAGCTACTTATGAGTGCAGTAGCCACATTCGTATCTAGCTATACCTATGAGTGCAGTAGCCACATTCGTATCTAGCTACTTATGAGTGCAGTAGCCACATTCGTATCAAGCTATACCTATGAGTGCAGTAGCCACATTCGTATCTAGCTATACCTATGAGTGCAGTAGCCACATTCGTATCTAGCTACTTATGAGTGCAGTAGCCACATTCGTATCTAGCTACTTATGAGTGCAGTAGCCACATTCGTATCTAGCTATACCTATGAGTGCAGTAGCCACATTCGTATCTAGCTATACCTATGAGTGCAGTAGCCACATTCGTATCTAGCTAAATTTAATGCAGTAGCCACATTCGTATCTAGCTAAATTTAATGCAGTAGCCACATTCGTATCTAGCTAAATTTAATGCAGTAGCCACATTCGTATCTAGCTAAATTTTATGCAGTAGCCACATTCGTATCTAGCTAAATTTAATGCAGTAGCCACATTCGTATCTAGCTAAATTTTATGCAGTAGCCACATTCGTATCTAGCTAAATTTAATGCAGTAGCCACATGCGTATCTAGCTAAATTTTATGCAGTAGCCACATTCGTATCTAGCTAAATTTAATGCAGTAGCCACATTCGTATCTAGCTAAATTTAATGCAGTAGCCACATTCGTATCTAGCTAAATTTAATGCAGTAGCCACATTCGTATCTAGCTAAATTTAATGCAGTAGCCACATTCGTATCTAGCTAAATTTAATGCAGTAGCCACATTCGTATCTAGCTAAATTTTATGCAGTAGCCACATTCGTATCTAGCTAAATTTAATGCAGTAGCCACATTCGTATCTAGCTAAATTTAATGCAGTAGCCACATTCGTATCTAGCTAAATTTAATGCAGTAGCCACATTCGTATCTAGCTAAATTTAATGCAGTAGCCACATTCGTATCTAGCTAAATTTAATGCAGTATCCACATTCGTATCTAGCTAAATTTAATGCAGTAGCCACATTCGTATCTAGCTAAATTTAATGCAGTAGCCACATTCGTATCTAGCTAAATTTAATGCAGTAGCCACATTCGTATCTAGCTAAATTTAATGCAGTAGCCACATTCGTATCTAGCTAAATTTAATGCAGTAGCCACATTCGTATCTAGCTAAATTTAATGCAGTAGCCACATTCGTATCTAGCTACTTATGAGTGCAGTAGTCACACCCGTATCTAGCTACTTATGAGTGCAGTAGCCACATTCGTATCTAGCTAAATTTAATGCAGTAGCCACATTCGTATCTAGCTAAATTTAATGCAGTATCCACATTCGTATCTAGCTAAATTTAATGCAGTAGCCACATTCGTATCTAGCTAAATTTAATGCAGTAGCCACATTCGTATCTAGCTAAATTTAATGCAGTAGCCACATTCGTATCTAGCTAAATTTAATGCAGTAGCCACATTCGTATCTAGCTAAATTTAATGCAGTAGCCACATTCGTATCTAGCTAAATTTAATGCAGTAGCCACATTCGTATCTAGCTAAATTTTATGCAGTAGCCACATTCGTATCTAGCTAAATTTAATGCAGTAGCCACATTCGTATCTAGCTAAATTTAATGCAGTATCCACATTCGTATCTAGCTAAATTTAATGCAGTAGCCACATTCGTATCTAGCTAAATTTAATGCAGTAGCCACATTCGTATCTAGCTAAATTTAATGCAGTAGCCACATTCGTATCTAGCTAAATTTAATGCAGTAGCCACATTCGTATCTAGCTAAATTTAATGCAGTAGCCACATTCGTATCTAGCTAAATTTAATGCAGTAGCCACATTCGTATCTAGCTAAATTTAATGCAGTAGCCACATTCGTATCTAGCTAAATTTAATGCAGTATCCACATTCGTATCTAGCTAAATTTAATGCAGTAGCCACATTCGTATCTAGCTAAATTTAATGCAGTAGCCACATTCGTATCTAGCTAAATTTAATGCAGTAGCCACATTCGTATCTAGCTAAATTTAATGCAGTAGCCACATTCGTATCTAGCTAAATTTAATGCAGTAGCCACATTCGTATCTAGCTAAATTTAATGCAGTAGCCACATTCGTATCTAGCTACTTATGAGTGCAGTAGTCACACCCGTATCTAGCTACTTATGAGTGCAGTAGCCACATTCGTATCTAGCTAAATTTAATGCAGTAGCCACATTCGTATCTAGCTAAATTTAATGCAGTATCCACATTCGTATCTAGCTAAATTTAATGCAGTAGCCACATTCGTATCTAGCTAAATTTAATGCAGTAGCCACATTCGTATCTAGCTAAATTTAATGCAGTAGCCACATTCGTATCTAACTAAATTTAATGCAGTAGCCACATTCGTATCTAGCTAAATTTAATGCAGTAGCCACATTCGTATCTAGCTAAATTTAATGCAGTAGCCACATTCGTATCTAGCTAAATTTTATGCAGTAGCCACATTCGTATCTAGCTAAATTTAATGCAGTAGCCACATTCGTATCTAGCTAAATTTAATGCAGTATCCACATTCGTATCTAGCTAAATTTAATGCAGTAGCCACATTCGTATCTAGCTAAATTTAATGCAGTAGCCACATTCGTATCTAGCTAAATTTTATGCAGTAGCCACATTCGTATCTAGCTAAATTTAATGCAGTAGCCACATTCGTATCTAGCTAAATTTAATGCAGTAGCCACATTCGTATCTAGCTAAATTTTATGCAGTAGCCACATTCGTATCTAGCTAAATTTAATGCAGTAGCCACATTCGTATCTAGCTAAATTTAATGCAGTAGCCACATTCGTATCTAGCTAATTTTAATGCAGTAGCCACATTCGTATCTAGCTAAATTTAATGCAGTAGCCACATTCGTATCTAGCTACTTATGAGTGCAGTAGTCACACCCGTATCTAGCTACTTATGAGTGCAGTAGCCACATTCGTATCTAGCTAAATTTAATGCAGTAGCCACATTCGTATCTAGCTAAATTTAATGCAGTATCCACATTCGTATCTAGCTAAATTTAATGCAGTAGCCACATTCGTATCTAGCTAAATTTTATGCAGTAGCCACATTCGTATCTAGCTAAATTTAATGCAGTAGCCACATTCGTATCTAGCTAAATTTAATGCAGTAGCCACATTCGTATCTAGCTACTTATGAGTGCAGTAGTCACACCCGTATCTAGCTACTTATGAGTGCAGTAGCCACATTCGTATCTAGCTAAATTTAATGCAGTAGCCACATTCGTATCTAGCTAAATTTAATGCAGTAGCCACATTCGTATCTAGCTACTTATGAGTGCAGTAGTCACACCCGTATCTAGCTAAATTTAATGCAGTAGCCACATTCGTATCTAGCTACTTATGAGTGCAGTAGTCACACCCGTATCTAGCTACTTATGAGTGCAGTAGTCACACCCGTATCTAGCTACTGGCCCGTGTGGTAGCTCTAGCCACACCTGTATCCTCTTCCATGTAGAGGACTTCATTTGAACGTGGGCTAATCTCCCAGAGTGTAAGTTCTAAGAGTAAGAACAAGTCAGTTCTGAGAGGCATAAGGTACAATGCACATTTACAGGCTTTAAATGAAAAATTTGTAGGCTCTCTACGCGAACGCATTTATTTTCTATTGTGACAATATTACTAAAATGAATTACTTTTTTTAAAGATATTCACTACCCAATTACTATTTTCTACCCTTTCTACTTTTTATCACAGCAGCTTTAATGTTAAGAGCCTAAGAAAAGCTCCATAAGATCCATAAGATTCATAAGATCCATAAGATCCATAAGATTCATAAGATCCATAAGATCCATAAGATCCATAAGATCCACCATAAGATCCATAAGATTCATAAGATCCATAAGATCCATAAGATCCACCATAAGATCCATAAGATCCATAAGATCCATAAGATCCATAAGATCCATAAGATTCATAAGATTCATAAGATCCATAAAATTCATAAGATCCATAAGATTCATAAGATTCATAAGATCCATAAGATTCAAAAGATTCATAAGATCCATAAGATTCATAAGATTCATAAGATTCATAAGATCCATAAGATCCATAAGATCCACCATAAGATCCATAAGATCCATAAGATCCATAAGATTCATAAGATCCATAAGATTCATAAGATTCATAAGATCCATAAGATCCATAAGATCCATAAGATCCATAAGATCCATAAGATCCATAAGATTCATAAGATCCATAAGATTCATAAGATTCATAAGATGCATAAGATTCATAAGATTCATAAGATTCATAAGATCCATAAGATCCACCATAAGATCCATAAGATCCATAAGATTCATAAGATCCATAAGATTCATAAGATTCATAAGATCCATAAAATCCATAAGATCCATAAGATCCATAAGATCCATAAGATCCATAAGTTCCATAAGATCCATAAGATCCATAAGATCCATAAGATTCATAAGATCCATAAGATCCATAAGATTCATAAGATTCATAAGATCCATAAGATCCATAAGATCCATAAGATCCATAAGATCCATAAGATCCATAAGATTCATAAGATCCATAAGATTCATAAGATTCATAAGATCCATAAGATTCATAAGATTCATAAGATTCATAAGATCCATAAGATCCACCATAAGATCCATAAGATCCATAAGATTCATAAGATCCATAAGATTCATAAGATTCATAAGATCCATAAGATCCATAAGATCCATAAGATCCATAAGATCCATAAGATCCATAAGATCCATAAGATCCATAAGATCCATAAGATCCATAAGATCCATAAGATCCATAAGATTCATAAGATCCATAAGATTCATAAGATCCATAAGATCCATAAGATCCATAAGATCCATAAGATCCATAAGATCCATAAGATCCATAAGATCCATAAGATTCATAAGATCCATAAGATTCATAAGATCCATAAGATCCATAAGATCCATAAGATTCATAAGATCCATAAGATCCATAAGATCCATAAGATTCATAAGATTCATAAGATCCATAAGATCCATAAGATCCATAAGATCCATAAGATCCATAAGATCCATAAGATTCATAAGATTCATAAGATCCATAAGATTCATAAGATCCATATGATCCATAAGATCCATAAGATCCATAAGATCCATAAGATCCATAAGATCCATAAGATCCATAAGATTCATAAGATCCATAAGATTCATAAGATCCATAAGATCCATAAGATCCATAAGATTCATAAGATTCATAAGATCCATAAGATCCATAAGATCCATAAGATCCATAAGATCCATAAGATCCATAAGATTCATAAGATTCATAAGATTCATAAGATTCATAAGATTCATAAGATCCATAAGATCCATAAGATCCATAAGATTCATAAGATCCATAAGATTCATAAGATCCATAAGATCCATAAGATCCATAAGATCCATAAGATCCATAAGATTCATAAGATCCATAAGATTCATAAGATCCATAAGATCCATAAGATTCATAAGATCCATAAGATCCATAAGATCCATAAGATCCATAAGATCCATAAGATCCATAAGATTCATAAGATCCATAAGATTCATAAGATCCATAAGATCCATAAGATCCATAAGATCCATAAGATCATTTCTACAAGAGAAACTCTGAACGCCCATGCAATAGAGACTATTTAAGTTTGTGGATGTCGGGTTTCATTTTTAAGAAAACTGCATGTTTCGGAGCCAGTAGGTTTAGTCAGCTAATGAAGCTAATGTTCATTTTAGTAATGAGCAGCGAAGTAATGCTTAACAGGCCAAACAGCAATTAGACAAGGGCGCCTAAAACCCACAAATCCAATTTTGAGGCCCAATTCGCAGCCTATTGGAGACAGCGGATTGAAAAATCATCCTATCATCCAATAACTTAAATATTCAGCACCTTATATTGCGTGCGTGATCCGACAATAATAATAACAAAACATGTTTAGAAAAGGCTTTTCAATAGTATCCATAGTATTCATTAGTATCTGTTTAGGAATTGTCAGTCAGATAATTAATTTGCTATGCGAGTTCGCATTGTACTCTATTACGAGATTCTCATATCGCTGCTTGTCGGCTAGCGGCTTGCTCCTTCCACTCCTCGGTTGTACGAACGTCAAGTTCGGATAAGGGCAGCGGAGCTGGCTCTGGCACTGTGTAGGCTGAAGTGTCCCGACTGACTCTGGACTGCCGTCTGAGTAGGCCCGGATGTTGACGACTCAGCGCTAGGCTAAGTATGCTGCACAGCTCAAGCACTTCGCAGATGGTAAGCACGGAGACACCGCACCACAAGCCTAGGGCGCCTGACAGTGCGACAGAGATTTCCTGCTCGTGTTATCCTATCTTGAGCAGGTATCTTGCAACAGCTGCTGCTAGCCACACACACCAGAACACAAACAGTTTTCCTTGGGCTGAGCTTCGAACTCCAGACCTCCCAGGGGTCGGAAGTTCTAGTCACTAACTGCACAAAAATTCAACAAGTGCACTCAAGAACTCACCGCCCATGTCGGCCAAGAGATTTTTTACTGGGTACGCCTCCTCTTCCACAATTTCATCGCCAAACTGCTGCGACGCTTGCACTGTGATCATGGCCAGCCTGTCCTGCACAATATCAATCTCATAGGCGAAGTCAACCAGATCTGACAGATTTCTTGCGTTCAGCGGTACGCGAGACAGTTCCAGAGCTCGCAGGTAGGCGTAGTACAAACTTACTGGGCCTCTGGTGGGCTTGACATCATTCGGGTATCCGTGCAGGCCGGCCAGCTCGGCCAGGAAGCTGAGGGCTCGCTCTCGTTTCACACTGGGCCAGGGGTGCGCCACCTCCCGAATGGAATAGCTGGGTGTCTCGCAGGGCGGCTGGCAATCCGAGCGAGCCGACATGCGGTAGAGCTCGATGTTATCGAGCTGCTTCTTATAGCACTGCTCAGCTAGGTACAGACTCTCGGCGTCAGTCTGGTTAAAGCACAGGGGGCTGGCTTGGGCCAGGTGAATCGGAATGGGCAGAAACGAAGGCAGGCAGTTGCAATTGCTGATAAATTGTTTCAAAACGTATTGGTTGATACAGTGCTCCTTGCTGACTGATCTGTACTCCTTGAATTGCCGAACTGGGCCTCTGTTGAAGTAGGAAATGTTTCATGAGTTACGACCTTCAATGCGAACCTCCAAGGCACAGTCAATAGTAGCTACCTGACAATGAGAAAGTCAGGGCAGATGTTTACACCTGTGTGAGCGTGTGCCTGCGTACAGTATCTGTATGCGAGTGTGCTCAGGAGTCAGCGGAATGGGCAGAATTGCCTCCTCGCTAGCTGCGCGTATAATCTCACCAAATGATGTGGCATTGCCAGCAGCCTCCTGCGATTAATTTTTTATGCACATTGAAGTGCGAAACGCGGCGTTATATCAAACCTAATGTCCATTTTCGGTGTCCTTTTCAAGAAATATTTCTTGTCTATCTTAATCTAAAGAAGCTTGGAAATCACTAGAAGTCTTACTTAGCGGCGCTCAGTGCTTGTAGCAGCAATTTGAGTTTATCAATTTTGTCGCTCCAGTTCGACTCATTGAAAACCGCCTCAGTGTAGCTGGCAGGTCTGTGAGAAATTTTGAGAAAATCAGATGCAACTTTGATTGTGCCGAATTGAATCAGATTTAGCGATTATCTTGTAGTAGTTTGCAAGGCATTCTTACAGGTCGGCCTCCTTGGAAACATTCGGAAACCATGAGGTGATCGCATAGGTGACGGGCGGTAGTGACTTTAGGCAAAGCTTTGGCGGTTTGGAGAAGCGCACTGTCTTGTCATGCCGGAGTAGCACGCCCTTGCTCTGAGCTGGGCTCACCGAGATTGAGTTCGCCGTCCAAGGATAGACGCCGTCCGGAACAATGATCACCTGCATTGGCAACATTAGAGTGTATGAGCTACATTTTCAGATCAGATATAATGTGACAAATAAATTAAAACAACGACACATCAATACAACCAAACATCAAGTGGACCAGTAGATGTACCTGTACTATTCGCTTCCGGCAATAAACAAGGCACTCAAGCATTTATATAAATTGGGGATATATGAAGTGTATTGTATACGCTAAAGTGTTGTTAATCCATTCGTAATTAATACTATACAAATGCTATACAATACAATACAATACACATCTATTCAAATCTATTGTCTTCTATACAATGCACATCTAGCACACACAGCAAGAAATTAATCACTCAAGAAGAGTCAATAGTCTATGGTTGAAGGCAAAGTCAGAAGCCGTTGACTTGCATAAAAAACTATAAACAATGATCTCAAAATACACAACAGTGACCTACAAACAAGGTCTTGGTGGACATTTACGAAAATAGGTCATTAGGTTTGGGAGAAATCGTGAAGTAGGCAGTGGGCATTTACGAAAATAGGTCATTAGGTTTGGGAGAAATCGTGAAGTAGGCAGTGGACATTTACGAAAATAGGTCATTAGTTTTGGGAGAAATCGTGAAGTAGGCAGTGGACATTTACGAAAATAGGTCATTAGGTTTGGGAGAAATCGTGAAGTAGGCAGTGGACATTTACGAAAATAGGTCATTAGTTTTGGGAGAAATCGTGAAGTAGGCAGTGGACATTTACGAAAATAGGTCATTAGGTTTGGGAGAAATCGTGAAGTAGGCAGTGGGCATTTGAAATATCCCCCGTGGTCTATCCCTAGGGGGGAAATAGTGTCTTTCTACTGTTAATGTTGGCAAGTGCGTGTTCTGTGCTCAAAACTAACTCTGAGGCTATCCCACGTGGACTCGAAAAGGAGTAATTCAGAACAAACCCATGAGCTATCTGCTCAACATGCGGTCGATTTGGACTTCAATGAATTCCCTCTTCTACTAATGGTCCTTGGCCCAGAAATCTTTATTTATTGTTGGTTTTATCGATCGGAAGGAGCGAAAGGAAGCACGGATGAGTTCAATCGCATCTAAAAATGACCCACAGAAGTCTAGCTGATCTTACAGTGAGAGCTGTATCTGCATTCTGTGCATGGAGTCCATTGTGCACCACGCCGGACATCTTGCTGATGTTCTCAAATCTTCTTCCAAGCGAATCCGACGAGTCCGTAAAATACTTCAGCTCGAGCTGCGCCTCGGCCACTTGGGATCTGGTGAGCTTGTCGACGAAGTTTTCCTTGACAAACCTGTGGCAAACGCCCAGCTCCGGGTGCTGCACATTCTCAAAGTCTGCACGAGTGCATCGCTTGGTGAAGAAGCGACAGTCGGTGAAGCCGATGGTCATGCCGCCGCTGAATTGTCGAGTGAGAAGCGCCCTGCCGACCCGGTCCCGGATGGTGCCGGAGACTCCAGGGCTCGCTTCATCTGGCATAGACAGGTAGAGAGATAAAAAAAATCACAGCCAGTGGCTGCATGGCGCTTCTAAAGGCGTGTACAGTACTAGTTTTACCACTGGATGAACTGAAGCATTACTGAATTGCTTCCCTTGGACTCAAATTCGAACCCCCGACCTTATCATCAGAAGTCTAAAGCTCTTACCACTAGCTTATAGTACAGGGCTACAGTTAAAGCTGCCTATAGCCATAAAACATACAAGCGACAAAGTTTTAATTATGTGCATTTTACAGATGGGAATATATATAGTAAGGTTTACAGCAAACTACTAACAACACGGCTTCACATTGCAGATTTCAAAGAACACTTGATCTTCAACTTCATTCAGATAGAAGCAGCCTGGTGCAGCAGAATTGACGGCTGTGTCTCGTCTGCAAGATTAAAGAAAGGAAAATCAAGCTAAAAGTTATTTGCTGTTAATTTTAGTTTCAAAGCAAAGACGCAACGCTCACATGACCACTGAAGTCCCGTCGGATAAAATTTCAGCGTCGAACAGAACTCGCACGGCCCGACAATAATTAGTGGAGTTGCTTAGCGCGTAGTCCGGTGTTTGAATGTGCAGCGCAATCACCTTGGCACTTGTGTAAGCTGTGTGCGACAGGTTAGGATGTCATCAAAGCTGCGACAAAGTTGTTATTCAGAATTGTCTATGGCTTGTAACTAAATACACATTTTTGTCATTTCGGGTTTGGTCACACATTCAAGGACCACCAAAATGCACTTTTGTATAGCAAAAAAATCCGAGAAACGCTGCTACTCACTTCCAACGGGCTCCTCGAGCAAGTCGAGCACATTCAGCAAGCGCAAGCTGCCATCTTCAATTCTTCTTTTCACAGTACTCCAAACCATGCACTCGCGACCCTTCGTTGTGACATTCATGTAGCCACTGTAGGCCGATAGTTGCTTGCGATCAACCGACTCCTCTACTGCGCTCACGGCGCAGTCGTATGACGGTGGTGCAGCTGCAAAAGCACATCAAAATGTTGCACTTGGAAAGTTTTTTTCAGGTGATCCCTGAACAGATCCCAGGATCCCACAGAACGAGCTGGCAGGCAACCTCCCCTAGATGGCGGCTCTGGCTCCCTCCTGGGCTCTGCACCCCTGATCCCGATCCCACCGTGGTCATCGAATGTCACTGGGCACTGGTTGACCTAGAGAGTGCATTGTGCCCCCTTTGCGAGTATGACAACGAAGATACTGAGCACTTTGTCGACCACTGGCCTTTCTTTAACAGAGACCGGCTACGCCAACTCGGGCTCAACCAGTTCCTATGGACCTGGTTCAGAGGAACCTAATAAGACAACGCTTCCGGATAACCCCAACAGGTGCACGTCCCGTAAATTTCTACCTGTTTGCGGGCCAGTAGCGATTAACGGAATCCCTCGCCTCCCCCACTGCGTCCACCCACCCTACAGCTAAACAAGCAGCTAAGTCAGGTATAGGACCATGTGATGCTTAAAACAAATTTATGGATTAAGTCATTGGGCATGTTGACTAATTTTGAATTTAGAAGCGCTTGTAGTTTCACATCTACAAAATTCTGTCCGATAAGAAACAGTTAGTATCTATAGAGTACACTTTCTTGGTCAACATTGATGCAAAACATGCCTAATATTATGTCCTATTTCGGTATATTTGCCGAAATACGAGTAGCACTTTGTATGGAGCACGTTGACGAAGTGGCCAGATAGAGACGTGACTGTGCATTGGATGGATAAAAATCATCGAACATTTAAAATATTTGTCTAACAAACTTCTATGAACGCGTAAATGGTATAATTTGCAACTTAATAATGATAGAGACTCAATATATGTTCAGGTCACTCACGGCAAAACGGAATGTCACAGTAGGAAGCTGATAGACCATCCTCTTCATCCATGTAAAAGCAGTAGGGTCCGCCTAATGATCTGCTCATGTTGCTGCCGAAAGGAATCATTAAAGGACTATCACCTGTGGATTTGTGGGACTTATGACGTAAAAATCACACTAAGATTTGTATTCAGGAAGTCAAAACTATGACGACAAGTTCTGAAGAGTGAGTTGGTAAAAGGAAAGAAACAAAATGAATCAATTTCGGAATTTAGGGATCAACCAATAGCTATTAAAGAGTTAAACTCAGGTAAAAATCTCGTAAAGCACAGTCCTAGCTCACCTGACGAGCGCACTTGCACCACGCTGAGCTCAGCGTCGCCTCCGCATAGCTGGCTCTCATCCCCAGAGCAGGCAATGTCACAGTTGTCGGACACTGGCATGGTCAGATAGTCATTGTCGCAGTAGCAATGGTCATACTGCAGGCCAATGTAGGTGAAGTTCTTCACGTAGCAGCACTCGGCGCACATTTCCACAGTGATGCGCGACGGTTCCGTGGTGAAACATGAATAGTTAAACTTGGGTCCCGGCCCGCTTTTGCTGACGCACGTCATGACCTCCTGTAGGGGACCTGTGGTGGTTTAGAATATTTACTTGGCCATATACGAGCTACATTGCTAGCTTGCCTTGAATTAGATTGATCCGTTATAGATTGCTTTATCTGAAAAGGAGACAACTATATTCATTCAAATGAATTCTTGCTTACAGTGCTTACAGGCACTCAGATACGTACAGGTACATGGATACTTATAAGCACACGGATGCTTACAGGCACACGGATACGTACAGGTACACGGATACGGACAGGTACACGGATACTTACAGGCACACGGAAACGTACAGCTTCACAGATACGTACAGGTTCACAGATACGTACAGGTACACGGATACGTAAAGGCACACGGATACGTACAGGTACACGGATACTTACAAGTACACCGATACTTACAAGCACACGGGCATACGTACAGGCACATGGATAGATAAAATCTGTGCTGTACAAATTAACACTTGCTGTAACTCTTAGGTTCGCCCATTAATTGGAATGCACCAGATAGCATTAGTTATTCTCCCCAAAGCTGTGCTTCAACTTCAAATGAACGGTACCTTTGAAGGTTCAACTTCAAAACTTCCTAGTTTGAGTTACAGCTAAGCAAATTCAAGACTTACGCAAGACTTCTCTCAAGTCTTACGCGTGGCAAAGTGGAAAAGCTTTGACAGCGGCAGGCCACGCGGCTGTCGGCACCGGTCCTCGCTGTCAGGGAATCCAAGCCTCCGGATGTCAGCTGCTGCAGCCTTTGCAGCCAGCAGATTTGATCTGTCCAGGTGCTCGGCTGCCCTGTTCCAGCTCATGCACTGCTGATAAGTGACGAGTGGCTTGTTAGCAATGTAGGTGAGGCTACTGGAATACACGGGCACCGTGTTCGCACTGCCTTTGTACTCTTCGCCGGCCTCCGTGAATCGACAGTTGGTGAGGTTCACTGCGGATTTAAGCGCAGCATTGCAATAGAAAAGTGTTTTGTTGTTCACTGCTCATGAGGAAGTCAAGAACTGCAGATATATGAATAGAACACCTAACTTCACAATGCTATTCTAATGAATTTGACTGTAGACTCTTTAACTGAACCAGGTTATAGAACCTGATACTTTGATTAGCAGTAGAACTATCAAGGGGATGTAGCCTAGTGGGGTGCTATCACAAGCTCGAAAGTTCACAACACCGAAAAGCATTTTTTCACAAGGTCGAAACTTCACAAGCTCGAAATTTCACAAATTCGAAATATCCCAACGTCAAAACTTTATAAGCTCGAAATTTCACAACAGCGCAATTTTTTAAGCACAAGAAATCCAAGGTATATTCACTACTGGTCTAATCTTATGACAGTCCAGAGCGCGGCAGTTAAAATTGAAGACTAACCCAAAAGCTATTAATATTCAAGTGTTATATTTTTGTTTCTATTTCCAGCATGTGACAAAAGCTCTGAGTAGTACTTCATTTTGATAATGTATTGATTAGAATGAGCAGAGGTTGTAGCCTAGTGGTTAGGGCGTCGGACTCACGACTTGAAGGTCGGGGGTTCGATTCCCGAATCCACTCGAACAATTTGCGTCCTTTAGCAAGACACTTAACTCTGCATTGCTTCAGTTCACCTAGCTGTTAAATGGGTACCAGCATCAGCTGGGATAATTGAAGGTGGGTGTGGCGTCCCCCCAGTCCGTGGACTGAACAGCTGTACGCAGCCTTCAGATGCGCCGCGCATTAGCTGCGGCTGTGCTGTCGGCTGCACATCTGACCCAATTGGGGCAGGTGCAATTAATTATTATTATTATTATTATTGATTAGAAGTTATTACTGTTTAATAAGGTACTCGTTTGTGTATTGTAAAGTTTCGAGCTTATGAAATTAGCTGCTTTTCGAGTTTTCGACGTTGTGAAATTTCGAGTTTGTGAACCCCCCTAGTAGTCAGAGCATCGGACTCACGACTAAAGTTCGGTGGTTCGAATCCCCACTCCACTGGTATTATTTAAACAGCAAGATGGGTACAGGCATTAGCTGGCGTAATTGAGGGCTAAAGGTCGGTGACCATCAAAGTCGAAGTTGATGAAGGCGTGCTCCTGTGACGGGCTTACAAGGCTGCACTGAGGCGCATTGCTAATTCGTGTTTTGGTGTGTATTAAAAACTTCACTAGCGAATGAAATTCAAAATTCGCAGAAGGGCGAGCACTCACTCAGTCGCATATAGTCCAGCCTGTAGGTGTCTATAACCGATTTCTCAGTGGCAGCCAACGTATCCGACAATGCCAGCATCACTCGGCTAAGGCGCACAGCTTTGGCCCCGCTTCGGTCGCTGGCAGCAATGTCCAGCTTGCTGAGCGCCCGCTGGCAGCTCAGATTGCAGGCCTTACGGAGGCCGCGCAGCTGCTGCACCTCGGCGAGGCTGTAGGCCTCGGAGATCTTGCTCATGGAGAGGGCGCCGCCGCTCGGGCAGACGTAGACGTCGGGGAATTCGAAAGGCAGCGATGTGCTCAGCCCGGTGAGCAGCGGCACAGCCAGGAAGCGATCAAGCAGGGTGTACATGTGATAGGCCATGCCGCAGTAGGTGGCCACGATAAACAGCAGCCAGATTGCATGGCCTATGAAGGTCTGCTGAGCACCCAGGCGTCCCAGCCCGTGAGCAGTGGTGTACTCGCTGAATTCTCGCAGCGGGCGCGCAAACGACACTGCCGGCTTGCGCGAGACTTCGCGCTTGTGGCTGCTGCCGTTCATGCTGAACTATGTATTTGATTCAGATTATCATCGGCCTAGAAATCTTAAATATGCTGTCAAACAATAAAATCATTTCCTGATAGGCCAGGCCTATGGAAGCACTCCTAGAAGTAGAATTGAATGCTATGCTTACTCCTCAGGCAATAATCCCAAGAGCTCTTCCCTATTTGCTCCTCGTATTTATTGCAGTATATATGGCCCTACCTTTTGAGTTGTTGTACAGCCTCACGAGAGAAGGTATTCAATTGAATTGGCCATTGTGCACCTCAGTTGGGTTGCCCTCAACTTTCAGGTTCAGCTATTCAATGCAGGCTTTATTGTAGGCTATTGTATGCATCCTGTGATTGTATACGCACATATGTATATATATATGGGCTTATGGGCTAGGGCACAGTCGCATCAGAATGACTGGCTTATGTGACGATGGGATAGCAAAGAACCCACTCGATGTTAAGGGTGTATAAATAGAACTGGCCTCCGATACAGGCCCTTTGCCTGCACGCAGTACAGCTGCATGCTTTCAAGATTAATGGGATGTGCTTAATAATGCATGGAAGGGATATTGGTGCCTACAGCTGGAGGATACAGAGAGACAGGCAATTGGAACTGCAAGGCCTTCAACAATTAGTGCCCATAAGCTCCGCATAATAGACGTTCTCACAATTCTCATCTGAAACGCAAGCCACTCGGTGCTCCGTTATCTGGTTCTGAGTTCTGTGACTGACAAATTTTACTGCAACTGCAATGAAATAAATTGGCAACCCCAGTAAGTGAACCAGGGACAACTAAAACCCTCGGGACGCGAAACGAGCCAATTCATGGCAAAAAATCTGAGGGGCTCGCTTAAAAGTATTGTTCTATGGCTTTTTCGAGTCTTCTCTGCTATCAGGCATTAACGGTTAGATTAAATAGAAAAGCGAGGCAATGTCGAGTATTTAATTTAAAGAATAGGAACCAGTGATATAGTTACAATATATTTACAATAAAGTAACCGCCATATCAACAAAAAAACTCCAACGGCAAGAAGATAAAAGATGAAAGCAAAGATATAACTCCAACGGCAAGAAAAAGAAGCAAATACGGAACTCAAAGGACAAGACGACACAAACAGTCAGTAGCTCGTACATAAAGGAAACGCTGGAACTTCACCTACTGAGCATCTAACTTCCGAAGCTATCTATCACGGGATGTCGTCGGTATGGTGGGAGTTTTGACGAGCGTCTTACTAGTCCTTTGAAAAAAACGTTGGCTAGCCGACGGGACACACTGTCCATGCTGAACTGTGTCTTAGTTGGAAAGTCCTTAATAACATAAAACAGCTTCTGCACGCGAGTTGCGCACGTAGGAGAGTGCAGAATAAAACTGCTGTAGACAGGATAAGTCTAATGCTTTACGCACACGCCCATATTGTCAGTCACTCTCTAAAATAATAAATTTTGGGTTTCAAGTGGTTTGGACGAGACTGGCATGCAGAATTGAAGCGGAATTATGGAGCTCAGTAATGACAGCAAATTATCTGGTTTCTTACCTGGAGAATATTTGGCAGCGCCTTTCTCCATCGCTCCCGCTCCTGTGGATCTCTGGGAAACGCAAATATCCGTGTTCGAACGGCTTCAGAGTTGTAATTTGACGAGCACGGAAATGCGCTGCACTTTCTTGGCATTTCATCAAGTGAATAAAAAATGCTTCTCTTGATATTCAGCTTAGCTTCACTGCTGGCCGCAGCTAAAGCAATTTTAATTTGCTTGATAGCAGAGAAGACTCGAAAAAGCCATAGAACAATACTTTTAAGCGAGCCCCTCAGATTTCTTGCCATGAATTGGCTCGTTTCGCGTCCCGAGGGTTTTAGTTGTCCCTGATTTCAATGTGAAAAACGTGAAAAGTTCTTATCTCGCTAGTGCATTTTCCGTGAAAATCTGCTTTCAATAAATTTCCAAAGAAACGAAGTGTCCCGTCCTTTTCCTTCTACTCGTAGTTGTCCTTGAATTCATCATGAAAAGTCCATGATTCTGGGGTAGGGAATTTTCGTCTATGGCAGTTAACAGCCAATAGAATGGAAAGGGAGGAACCAGTTGCTAAAATGCGAAAGCAAGCAAAAAAATAACTTTCCTCCATGAAAAAGCACGAATACGATACTAATAGTAGAGTAGCTAGCGAATACAAAACAGTCAGAACGTTCCATATACGAATATATATAGCAGTGTGCGATGAGATAGAGCAGTGTGCGATGAGATATATAGCAGCGTGCGATGAGATATAGCAGTGTGCGATGAGATATAGTAGTGTGCGATGAGATATAGCAGTGTGCGATGAGATATAGCAGTGTGCGATGAGATACAGCAGTGTGCGATGAGATATAGCAGTGTGCGATGAGATATAGCAGTGTGCGATGAGATATAGCAGTGTGCGATGAGATATAGCAGTGTGCGATGAGATATAGCAGTGTGCGATGAGATATATAGCAGTGTGCGATGAGATATATAGCTGTGTGCGATGAAATATAGCAGTGTGCGATGAGATATAGCAGTGTGCGATGAGATATATAGCAGCGTGCGATGAGATATAGCAGTGTGCGATGAGATATAGTAGTGTGCGATGAGATATAGCAGTGTGCGATGAGATATAGCAGTGTGCGATGAGATATATAGCAGTGTGCGATGAGATATAGCAGTGTGCGATGAGATATAGCAGTGTGCGATGAGACATAGCAGTGTGCGATGAGATATAGCAGTGTGCGATGAGATATATAGTAGTGTGCGATGAGATATAGCAGTGTGCGATGAGATATAGCAGTGTGCGATGAGATATAGCAGTGTGCGATGAGATATAGCAGTGTGCGATGAGATATAGCAGTGTGCGATGAGATATATAGTAGTGTGCGATGAGATATAGCAGTGTGCGATGAGATATAGCAGTGTGCGATGAGATATAGCAGTGTGCGATGAGATATAGCAGTGTGCGATGAGATATAGCAGTGTGCGATGAGATATATAGCAGTGTGCGATGAGATATAGCAGTGTGCGATGAGATATAGCAGTGTGCGATGAGATATAGCAGTGTGCGATGAGATATAGTAGTGTGCGATGAGATATAGCAGTGTGCGATGAGATATAGCAGTGTGCGATGAGATATAGCAGTGTGCGATGAGATATAGCTTCAACATGCAATCAGATTCAACATGAACCGTTGTAAAACATGCGTGAATTTAAAATGATTATTTAAAATATATGGCTTTAATAAAAAACTATATCAGTGATATGCGTATGCGCAAGCTCAACAGGCATATGGGCGAACCTCGATCACACTCTGACTATCTAATAATATACACTATTGCTTTAGATTTGACAAAAATTCTTGTTTAAGTAACAAGACTCTGCAATGAGAAACAGTTTATTGTATTGTAAAACTCGGTACCAGAGCAAGTCAAGTGTTTGACTAATCAAACACAGCTCAAAGCTACGAGTTTGAGCAGCAAGCGATTTGCTTCAGCAAAAGCAAGCAGTCGCATTCACCGCTACAGCAGGCATAGATTCTAAGGTGTCCTGACACTCTTTATCAGCATGTCGGGTTATTATCAATTCTGCTCTGAAGGGGCCTGGTAATACCAACAGGCAACTGCAAAAACAAGAGCGGGGAACTAGGCTCACAGAGACCAGAACGGCCGCTCCTCAGGTTTCTGGGAACGCGCCTCAAGGGGAGGGCCTCTTCTCTCTAATCTGTCGCACCGACGGGCCGTATGTACGCATGATGCAGCCTTATCAGCCACAATGGCCTAGGTTCACGTTGGCGCGAGGCTTATAAATTCGAACCATTTTACTTCAGATTTCTTATCTTATCCCCCCTGCCTGGGGTTGCAGGGCCGAGGTGAATAGATAAGCCAACACCAACCCCCAAGCTCGATCGAATTCATAAAACCCTTCGCACGGGTAAGCAGGCTGGTTCTCCTTCCCTCTCTAGCACAGCTCGATGGTCTCATAAGAGCGAACTCGAACGACCATAATTAAAGGTAAGTTTAGAGCCAGGTAAATTAGAGTCTTGCAGGCCCAGTGGAGAGAGTTGTATCTCGTCCGGTGAAGTGCATCGCAGGCCACTTTAAATGGCGCGCTGGGACAATGCAACGATGAGATTCAACTCCTCCAACTGCACTTAGCAAGAGAATTCAGCAAAGGGCTTCAATTGTTCCATTATCGTAAGCTGTTTACAGGTGTCTAATTCTGCCAAGTGAAATATACGAATCAATCATCGACTTGTGTTGTCTACAACATAATGATTTTCATTGTTTTACAAAATTAATATTTGTACTCGTATAGCTGCAGATGCGGCGCCAGGTAATACAATTCTTGAGTTTATTGAGTGGTTTAGGAGAAACTGAGCCACATAGGGAATGGGGCGAGCAACTCAAATTAAGGATGGCAAAAGCCAGAATGAAACTCAAGCTGAGCAAATGAGAAGTCGTGACTCACTATATAAAAATGCTGAGCAAAATGAAAAAGAAACTGGGACAGTACAAGTGAGGAATCACAAACTGAGGAACTGAACAGGTGTGGAATCACAAACTGAGGAACAGCACAGGTGAGGAATCACAAACTGAGGAACAGCACAGGTGTGGAATCACAAACTGAGGAACAGCACAGGTGTGGAATCACAAACTGAGGAACTGAACAGGTGTGGAATCACAAACTGAGGAACAGCACAGGTGTGGAATCACAAACTGGGGAACTGAACAGGTGAGGAATCACAAACTGAGGAACAGCACAGGTGTGGAATCACAAACTGAGGAACAGCACAGGTGTGGAATCACAAACTGAGGAACTGAACAGGTGTGTAATCACAAACCTAGGAACAGCACAGGTGTGGAATCACAAACTGAGGAACTGAACAGGTGTGGAATCACAAACTGGGGAACTGAACAGGTGTGGAATCACAAACTGAGGAACAGCACAGGTGTGGAATCATAAACTGAGGAACTGAACAGGTGTGGAATCAAAAACTGAGGAACAGCACAGGTGTGGAATCACAAACTGAGGAACTGAACAGGTGTGGAATCACAAACTGAGGAACAGCACAGGTGTGGAATCACAAACTGAGGAACAGCACAGGTGTGGAATCACAAACTGGGGAACTGAACAGGTGTGGAATCACAAACTGAGGAACTGAACAGGTGTGGAATCACAAACTGAGGAACTGAACAGGTGTGGAATCACAAACTGAGGAACTGAACAGGTGTGGAATCACAAACTGGGGAAATGAACAGGTGTGGAATCACAAACTGAGGAACTGAACAGGTGAGGAATCACAAACTGAGGAACTGAACAGGTGTGGAATCACAAACTGAGGAACTGAACAGGTGAGGAATCACAAACTGAGGAACAGCACAGGTGTGGAATCACAAACTGAGGAACAGCACAGGTGTGGAATCACAAACTGAGGAACTGAACAGGTGTGAAATCACAAACCTAGGAACAGCACAGGTGTGGAATCACAAACTGAGGAACTGAACAGGTGTGGAATCACAAACTGAGGAACTGAACAGGTGTGGAATCACAAACTGGGGAACTGAACAGGTGTGGAATCACAAACTGAGGAACTGAACAGGTGTGGAATCACAAACTGAGGAACAGCACAGGTGTGGAATCACAAACTGAGGAACTGAACAGGTGTGTAATCACAAACCTAGGAACAGCACAGGTGTGGAATCACAAACTGAGGAACTGAACAGGTGTGGAATCACAAACTGAGGAACAGCACAGGTGTGGAATCACAAACTGAGGAACAGCACAGGTGTGGAATCACAAACTGGGGAACTGAACAGGTGTGGAATCACAAACTGAGGAACTGAACAGGTGTGGAATCACAAACTGAGGAACTGAACAGGTGTGGAATCACAAACTGAGGAACTGAACAGGTGTGGAATCACAAACTGGGGAAATGAACAGGTGTGGAATCACAAACTGAGGAACTGAACAGGTGTGGAATCACAAACTGGGGAACTGAACAGGTGTGGAATCACAAACTGGGGAACTGAACAGGTGTGGAATCACAAACTGAGGAACTGAACAGGTGAGGAATCACAAACTGAGGAACAGCACAGGTGTGGAATCACAAACTGAGGAACAGCACAGGTGTGGAATCACAAACTGAGGAACTGAACAGGTGTGTAATCACAAACCTAGGAACAGCACAGGTGTGGAATCACAAACTGAGGAACTGAACAGGTGTGGAATCACAAACTGAGGAACTGAACAGGTGTGGAATCACAAACTGAGGAACTGAACAGGTGTGGAATCACAAACTGGGGAAATGAACAGGTGTGGAATCACAAACTGAGGAACTGAACAGGTGAGGAATCACAAACTGAGGAACTGAACAGGTGTGGAATCACAAACTGAGGAACTGAACAGGTGAGGAATCACAAACTGAGGAACAGCACAGGTGTGGAATCACAAACTGAGGAACAGCACAGGTGTGGAATCACAAACTGAGGAACTGAACAGGTGTGTAATCACAAACCTAGGAACAGCACAGGTGTGGAATCACAAACTGAGGAACTGAACAGGTGTGGAATCACAAACTGAGGAACTGAACAGGTGTGGAATCACAAACTGGGGAACTGAACAGGTGTGGAATCACAAACTGAGGAACTGAACAGGTGTGGAATCACAAACTGAGGAACAGCACAGGTGTGGAATCACAAACTGAGGAACTGAACAGGTGTGTAATCACAAACCTAGGAACAGCACAGGTGTGGAATCACAAACTGAGGAACTGAACAGGTGTGGAATCACAAACTGAGGAACAGCACAGGTGTGGAATCACAAACTGAGGAACAGCACAGGTGTGGAATCACAAACTGGGGAACTGAACAGGTGTGGAATCACAAACTGAGGAACTGAACAGGTGTGGAATCACAAACTGAGGAACTGAACAGGTGTGGAATCACAAACTGAGGAACTGAACAGGTGTGGAATCACAAACTGGGGAAATGAACAGGTGTGGAATCACAAACTGAGGAACTGAACAGGTGTGGAATCACAAACTGGGGAACTGAACAGGTGTGGAATCACAAACTGGGGAACTGAACAGGTGTGGAATCACAAACTGAGGAACTGAACAGGTGAGGAATCACAAACTGAGGAACAGCACAGGTGTGGAATCACAAACTGAGGAACAGCACAGGTGTGGAATCACAAACTGAGGAACTGAACAGGTGTGTAATCACAAACCTAGGAACAGCACAGGTGTGGAATCACAAACTGAGGAACAGCACAGGTGTGGAATCACAAACTGAGGAACTGAACAGGTGTGTAATCACAAACCTAGGAACAGCACAGGTGTGGAATCACAAACTGAGGAACTGAACAGGTGTGGAATCACAAACTGAGGAACTGAACAGGTGTGGAATCACAAACTGGGGAACTGAACAGGTGTGGAATCACAAACTGAGGAACTGAACAGGTGTGGAATCACAAACTGAGGAACAGCACAGGTGTGGAATCACAAACTGAGGAACTGAACAGGTGTGGAATCACAAACCTAGGAACAGCACAGGTGTGGAATCACAAACTGAGGAACTGAACAGGTGTGGAATCACAAACTGAGGAACTGAACAGGTGTGGAATCACAAACTGGGGAACTGAACAGGTGTGGAATCACAAACTGAGGAACAGCACAGGTGTGGAATCACAAACTGAGGAACTGAACAGGTGTGGAATCAAAAACTGAGGAACAGCACAGGTGTGGAATCACAAACTGAGGAACTGAACAGGTGAGGAATCACAAACTGAGGAACTGAACAGGTGAGGAATCACAAACTGAGGAACAGCACAGGTGTGGAATCACAAACTGAGGAACAGCACAGGTGTGGAATCACAAACTGAGGAACTGAACAGGTGTGTAATCACAAACCTAGGAACAGCACAGGTGTGGAATCACAAACTGAGGAACAGCACAGGTGTGGAATCACAAACTGAGGAACTGAACAGGTGTGTAATCACAAACTGGGGAACTGAACAGGTGTGGAATCACAAACTGAGGAACTGAACAGGTGTGGAATCACAAACTGAGGAACAGCACAGGTGTGGAATCACAAACTGAGGAACTGAACAGGTGTGGAATCACAAACCTAGGAACAGCACAGGTGTGGAATCACAAACTGAGGAACTGAACAGGTGTGGAATCACAAACTGAGGAACTGAACAGGTGTGGAATCACAAACTGGGGAACTGAACAGGTGTGGAATCACAAACTGAGGAACAGCACAGGTGTGGAATCACAAACTGAGGAACTGAACAGGTGTGGAATCAAAAACTGAGGAACAGCACAGGTGTGGAATCACAAACTGAGGAACTGAACAGGTGAGGAATCACAAACTGAGGAACAGCACAGGTGTGGAATCACAAACTGAGGAACAGCACAGGTGTGGAATCACAAACTGAGGAACTGAACAGGTGTGTTATCACAAACCTAGGAACAGCACAGGTGTGGAATCACAAACTGAGGAACTGAACAGGTGTGGAATCACAAACTGAGGAACTGAACAGGTGTGGAATCACAAACTGGGGAACTGAACAGGTGTGGAATCACAAACTGAGGAACAGCACAGGTGTGGAATCACAAACTGAGGAACAGCACAGGTGTGGAATCACAAACTGAGGAACTGAACAGGTGTGTAATCACAAACCTAGGAACAGCACAGGTGTGGAATCACAAACTGAGGAACTGAACAGGTGTGGAATCACAAACTGAGGAACTGAACAGGTGTGGAATCACAAACTGGGGAACTGAACAGGTGTGGAATCACAAACTGAGGAACAGCACAGGTGTGGAATCATAAACTGAGGAACTGAACAGGTGTGGAATCAAAAACTGAGGAACAGCACAGGTGTGGAATCACAAACTGAGGAACTGAACAGGTGAGGAATCACAAACTGAGGAACAGCACAGGTGTGGAATCACAAACTGAGGAACAGCACAGGTGTGGAATCACAAACTGAGGAACTGAACAGGTGTGTAATCACAAACCTAGGAACAGCACAGGTGTGGAATCACAAACTGAGGAACTGAACAGGTGTGGAATCACAAACTGAGGAACTGAACAGGTGTGGAATCACAAACTGGGGAACTGAACAGGTGTGGAATCACAAACTGAGGAACAGCACAGGTGTGGAATCACAAACTGAGGAACAGCACAGGTGTGGAATCACAAACTGAGGAACTGAACAGGTGTGTAATCACAAACCTAGGAACAGCACAGGTGTGGAATCACAAACTGAGGAACTGAACAGGTGTGGAATCACAAACTGAGGAACTGAACAGGTGTGGAATCACAAACTGGGGAACTGAACAGGTGTGGAATCACAAACTGAGGAACAGCACAGGTGTGGAATCACAAACTGAGGAACTGAACAGGTGTGGAATCACAAACTGGGGAAATGAACAGGTGTGGAATCACAAACTGAGGAACTGAACAGGTGTGGAATCACAAACTGGGGAACTGAACAGGTGTGGAATCACAAACTGGGGAACTGAACAGGTGTGGAATCATAAACTGAGGAACTGAACAGGTGTGGAATCACAAACTGGGGAACTGAACAGGTGTGGAATCACAAACTGAGGAACTGAACAGGTGTGGAATCACAAACTGAGGAACTGAACAGGTGTGGAATCACAAACTGGGGAACTGAACAGGTGTGGAATCACAAACTGAGGAACAGCACAGGTGTGGAATCACAAACTGGGGAACTGAACAGGTGTGGAATCACAAACTGAGGAACTGAACAGGTGTGTAATCACAAACTGAGGAACAGCACAGGTGTGGAATCACAAACTGGGGAACTGAACAGGTGTGGAATCACAAACTGGGGAACTGAACAGGTGAGGAATCACAAACTGAGGAACAGCACAGGTGTGGAATCACAAACTGAGGAACAGCACAGGTGTGGAATCACAAACTGAGGAACTGAACAGGTGTGTAATCACAAACCTAGGAACAGCACAGGTGTGGAATCACAAACTGAGGAACAGCACAGGTGTGGAATCACAAACTGAGGAACTGAACAGGTGTGTAATCACAAACCTAGGAACAGCACAGGTGTGGAATCACAAACTGAGGAACTGAACAGGTGTGGAATCACAAACTGAGGAACTGAACAGGTGTGGAATCACAAACTGGGGAACTGAACAGGTGTGGAATCACAAACTGAGGAACTGAACAGGTGTGGAATCACAAACTGAGGAACAGCACAGGTGTGGAATCACAAACTGAGGAACTGAACAGGTGTGGAATCACAAACCTAGGAACAGCACAGGTGTGGAATCACAAACTGAGGAACTGAACAGGTGTGGAATCACAAACTGAGGAACTGAACAGGTGTGGAATCACAAACTGGGGAACTGAACAGGTGTGGAATCACAAACTGAGGAACAGCACAGGTGTGGAATCACAAACTGAGGAACTGAACAGGTGTGGAATCAAAAACTGAGGAACAGCACAGGTGTGGAATCACAAACTGAGGAACTGAACAGGTGAGGAATCACAAACTGAGGAACTGAACAGGTGAGGAATCACAAACTGAGGAACAGCACAGGTGTGGAATCACAAACTGAGGAACAGCACAGGTGTGGAATCACAAACTGAGGAACTGAACAGGTGTGTAATCACAAACCTAGGAACAGCACAGGTGTGGAATCACAAACTGAGGAACAGCACAGGTGTGGAATCACAAACTGAGGAACTGAACAGGTGTGTAATCACAAACTGGGGAACTGAACAGGTGTGGAATCACAAACTGAGGAACTGAACAGGTGTGGAATCACAAACTGAGGAACAGCACAGGTGTGGAATCACAAACTGAGGAACTGAACAGGTGTGGAATCACAAACCTAGGAACAGCACAGGTGTGGAATCACAAACTGAGGAACTGAACAGGTGTGGAATCACAAACTGAGGAACTGAACAGGTGTGGAATCACAAACTGGGGAACTGAACAGGTGTGGAATCACAAACTGAGGAACAGCACAGGTGTGGAATCACAAACTGAGGAACTGAACAGGTGTGGAATCAAAAACTGAGGAACAGCACAGGTGTGGAATCACAAACTGAGGAACTGAACAGGTGAGGAATCACAAACTGAGGAACAGCACAGGTGTGGAATCACAAACTGAGGAACAGCACAGGTGTGGAATCACAAACTGAGGAACTGAACAGGTGTGGAATCACAAACTGAGGAACTGAACAGGTGTGGAATCACAAACTGGGGAAATGAACAGGTGTGGAATCACAAACTGAGGAACTGAACAGGTGTGGAATCACAAACTGGGGAACTGAACAGGTGTGGAATCACAAACTGGGGAACTGAACAGGTGTGGAATCACAAACTGAGGAACTGAACAGGTGAGGAATCACAAACTGAGGAACAGCACAGGTGTGGAATCACAAACTGAGGAACAGCACAGGTGTGGAATCACAAACTGAGGAACTGAACAGGTGTGTAATCACAAACCTAGGAACAGCACAGGTGTGGAATCACAAACTGAGGAACTGAACAGGTGTGGAATCACAAACTGAGGAACTGAACAGGTGTGGAATCACAAACTGAGGAACTGAACAGGTGTGGAATCACAAACTGGGGAAATGAACAGGTGTGGAATCACAAACTGAGGAACTGAACAGGTGAGGAATCACAAACTGAGGAACTGAACAGGTGTGGAATCACAAACTGAGGAACTGAACAGGTGAGGAATCACAAACTGAGGAACAGCACAGGTGTGGAATCACAAACTGAGGAACAGCACAGGTGTGGAATCACAAACTGAGGAACTGAACAGGTGTGTAATCACAAACCTAGGAACAGCACAGGTGTGGAATCACAAACTGAGGAACTGAACAGGTGTGGAATCACAAACTGAGGAACTGAACAGGTGTGGAATCACAAACTGGGGAACTGAACAGGTGTGGAATCACAAACTGAGGAACTGAACAGGTGTGGAATCACAAACTGAGGAACAGCACAGGTGTGGAATCACAAACTGAGGAACTGAACAGGTGTGTAATCACAAACCTAGGAACAGCACAGGTGTGGAATCACAAACTGAGGAACTGAACAGGTGTGGAATCACAAACTGAGGAACAGCACAGGTGTGGAATCACAAACTGAGGAACAGCACAGGTGTGGAATCACAAACTGGGGAACTGAACAGGTGTGGAATCACAAACTGAGGAACTGAACAGGTGTGGAATCACAAACTGAGGAACTGAACAGGTGTGGAATCACAAACTGAGGAACTGAACAGGTGTGGAATCACAAACTGGGGAAATGAACAGGTGTGGAATCACAAACTGAGGAACTGAACAGGTGTGGAATCACAAACTGGGGAACTGAACAGGTGTGGAATCACAAACTGGGGAACTGAACAGGTGTGGAATCACAAACTGAGGAACTGAACAGGTGAGGAATCACAAACTGAGGAACAGCACAGGTGTGGAATCACAAACTGAGGAACAGCACAGGTGTGGAATCACAAACTGAGGAACTGAACAGGTGTGTAATCACAAACCTAGGAACAGCACAGGTGTGGAATCACAAACTGAGGAACAGCACAGGTGTGGAATCACAAACTGAGGAACTGAACAGGTGTGTAATCACAAACCTAGGAACAGCACAGGTGTGGAATCACAAACTGAGGAACTGAACAGGTGTGGAATCACAAACTGAGGAACTGAACAGGTGTGGAATCACAAACTGGGGAACTGAACAGGTGTGGAATCACAAACTGAGGAACTGAACAGGTGTGGAATCACAAACTGAGGAACAGCACAGGTGTGGAATCACAAACTGAGGAACTGAACAGGTGTGGAATCACAAACCTAGGAACAGCACAGGTGTGGAATCACAAACTGAGGAACTGAACAGGTGTGGAATCACAAACTGAGGAACTGAACAGGTGTGGAATCACAAACTGGGGAACTGAACAGGTGTGGAATCACAAACTGAGGAACAGCACAGGTGTGGAATCACAAACTGAGGAACTGAACAGGTGTGGAATCAAAAACTGAGGAACAGCACAGGTGTGGAATCACAAACTGAGGAACTGAACAGGTGAGGAATCACAAACTGAGGAACTGAACAGGTGAGGAATCACAAACTGAGGAACAGCACAGGTGTGGAATCACAAACTGAGGAACAGCACAGGTGTGGAATCACAAACTGAGGAACTGAACAGGTGTGTAATCACAAACCTAGGAACAGCACAGGTGTGGAATCACAAACTGAGGAACAGCACAGGTGTGGAATCACAAACTGAGGAACTGAACAGGTGTGTAATCACAAACTGGGGAACTGAACAGGTGTGGAATCACAAACTGAGGAACTGAACAGGTGTGGAATCACAAACTGAGGAACAGCACAGGTGTGGAATCACAAACTGAGGAACTGAACAGGTGTGGAATCACAAACCTAGGAACAGCACAGGTGTGGAATCACAAACTGAGGAACTGAACAGGTGTGGAATCACAAACTGAGGAACTGAACAGGTGTGGAATCACAAACTGGGGAACTGAACAGGTGTGGAATCACAAACTGAGGAACAGCACAGGTGTGGAATCACAAACTGAGGAACTGAACAGGTGTGGAATCAAAAACTGAGGAACAGCACAGGTGTGGAATCACAAACTGAGGAACTGAACAGGTGAGGAATCACAAACTGAGGAACAGCACAGGTGTGGAATCACAAACTGAGGAACAGCACAGGTGTGGAATCACAAACTGAGGAACTGAACAGGTGTGTTATCACAAACCTAGGAACAGCACAGGTGTGGAATCACAAACTGAGGAACTGAACAGGTGTGGAATCACAAACTGAGGAACTGAACAGGTGTGGAATCACAAACTGGGGAACTGAACAGGTGTGGAATCACAAACTGAGGAACAGCACAGGTGTGGAATCACAAACTGAGGAACAGCACAGGTGTGGAATCACAAACTGAGGAACTGAACAGGTGTGTAATCACAAACCTAGGAACAGCACAGGTGTGGAATCACAAACTGAGGAACTGAACAGGTGTGGAATCACAAACTGAGGAACTGAACAGGTGTGGAATCACAAACTGGGGAACTGAACAGGTGTGGAATCACAAACTGAGGAACAGCACAGGTGTGGAATCATAAACTGAGGAACTGAACAGGTGTGGAATCAAAAACTGAGGAACAGCACAGGTGTGGAATCACAAACTGAGGAACTGAACAGGTGAGGAATCACAAACTGAGGAACAGCACAGGTGTGGAATCACAAACTGAGGAACAGCACAGGTGTGGAATCACAAACTGAGGAACTGAACAGGTGTGTAATCACAAACCTAGGAACAGCACAGGTGTGGAATCACAAACTGAGGAACTGAACAGGTGTGGAATCACAAACTGAGGAACTGAACAGGTGTGGAATCACAAACTGGGGAACTGAACAGGTGTGGAATCACAAACTGAGGAACAGCACAGGTGTGGAATCACAAACTGAGGAACAGCACAGGTGTGGAATCACAAACTGAGGAACTGAACAGGTGTGTAATCACAAACCTAGGAACAGCACAGGTGTGGAATCACAAACTGAGGAACTGAACAGGTGTGGAATCACAAACTGAGGAACTGAACAGGTGTGGAATCACAAACTGGGGAACTGAACAGGTGTGGAATCACAAACTGAGGAACAGCACAGGTGTGGAATCACAAACTGAGGAACTGAACAGGTGTGGAATCACAAACTGGGGAAATGAACAGGTGTGGAATCACAAACTGAGGAACTGAACAGGTGTGGAATCACAAACTGGGGAACTGAACAGGTGTGGAATCACAAACTGGGGAACTGAACAGGTGTGGAATCATAAACTGAGGAACTGAACAGGTGTGGAATCACAAACTGGGGAACTGAACAGGTGTGGAATCACAAACTGAGGAACTGAACAGGTGTGGAATCACAAACTGAGGAACTGAACAGGTGTGGAATCACAAACTGGGGAACTGAACAGGTGTGGAATCACAAACTGAGGAACAGCACAGGTGTGGAATCACAAACTGGGGAACTGAACAGGTGTGGAATCACAAACTGAGGAACTGAACAGGTGTGTAATCACAAACTGAGGAACAGCACAGGTGTGGAATCACAAACTGGGGAACTGAACAGGTGTGGAATCACAAACTGGGGAACTGAACAGGTGAGGAATCACAAACTGAGGAACAGCACAGGTGTGGAATCACAAACTGAGGAACAGCACAGGTGTGGAATCACAAACTGAGGAACTGAACAGGTGTGTAATCACAAACCTAGGAACAGCACAGGTGTGGAATCACAAACTGAGGAACAGCACAGGTGTGGAATCACAAACTGAGGAACTGAACAGGTGTGTAATCACAAACCTAGGAACAGCACAGGTGTGGAATCACAAACTGAGGAACTGAACAGGTGTGGAATCACAAACTGAGGAACTGAACAGGTGTGGAATCACAAACTGGGGAACTGAACAGGTGTGGAATCACAAACTGGGGAACTGAACAGGTGTGGAATCATAAACTGAGGAACTGAACAGGTGTGGAATCACAAACCTAGGAACAGCACAGGTGTGGAATCACAAACTGAGGAACTGAACAGGTGTGGAATCACAAACTGAGGAACTGAACAGGTGTGGAATCACAAACTGGGGAACTGAACAGGTGTGGAATCACAAACTGAGGAACAGCACAGGTGTGGAATCACAAACTGAGGAACAGCACAGGTGTGGAATCACAAACTGAGGAACTGAACAGGTGTGTAATCACAAACCTAGGAACAGCACAGGTGTGGAATCACAAACTGAGGAACTGAACAGGTGTGGAATCACAAACTGAGGAACTGAACAGGTGTGGAATCACAAACTGGGGAACTGAACAGGTGTGGAATCACAAACTGAGGAACAGCACAGGTGTGGAATCACAAACTGAGGAACTGAACAGGTGTGGAATCACAAACTGGGGAAATGAACAGGTGTGGAATCACAAACTGAGGAACTGAACAGGTGTGGAATCACAAACTGGGGAACTGAACAGGTGTGGAATCACAAACTGGGGAACTGAACAGGTGTGGAATCATAAACTGAGGAACTGAACAGGTGTGGAATCACAAACTGGGGAACTGAACAGGTGTGGAATCACAAACTGAGGAACTGAACAGGTGTGGAATCACAAACTGAGGAACTGAACAGGTGTGGAATCACAAACTGGGGAACTGAACAGGTGTGGAATCACAAACTGAGGAACAGCACAGGTGTGGAATCACAAACTGGGGAACTGAACAGGTGTGGAATCACAAACTGAGGAACTGAACAGGTGTGTAATCACAAACTGAGGAACAGCACAGGTGTGGAATCACAAACTGGGGAACTGAACAGGTGTGGAATCACAAACTGGGGAACTGAACAGGTGAGGAATCACAAACTGAGGAACAGCACAGGTGTGGAATCACAAACTGAGGAACAGCACAGGTGTGGAATCACAAACTGAGGAACTGAACAGGTGTGTAATCACAAACCTAGGAACAGCACAGGTGTGGAATCACAAACTGAGGAACAGCACAGGTGTGGAATCACAAACTGAGGAACTGAACAGGTGTGTAATCACAAACCTAGGAACAGCACAGGTGTGGAATCACAAACTGAGGAACTGAACAGGTGTGGAATCACAAACTGAGGAACTGAACAGGTGTGGAATCACAAACTGGGGAACTGAACAGGTGTGGAATCACAAACTGAGGAACTGAACAGGTGTGGAATCACAAACTGAGGAACTGAACAGGTGTGGAATCACAAACTGGGGAACTGAACAGGTGTGGAATCACAAACTGAGGAACAGCACAGGTGTGGAATCACAAACTGAGGAACTGAACAGGTGTGGAATCAAAAACTGAGGAACAGCACAGGTGTGGAATCACAAACTGAGGAACTGAACAGGTGTGGAATCACAAACTGAGGAACTGAACAGGTGTGGAATCACAAACTGGGGAACTGAACAGGTGTGGAATCACAAACTGAGGAACAGCACAGGTGTGGAATCACAAACTGAGGAACTGAACAGGTGTGGAATCAAAAACTGAGGAACAGCACAGGTGTGGAATCACAAACTGAGGAACTGAACAGGTGAGGAATCACAAACTGAGGAACTGAACAGGTGAGGAATCACAAACTGAGGAACAGCACAGGTGTGGAATCACAAACTGAGGAACAGCACAGGTGTGGAATCACAAACTGAGGAACTGAACAGGTGTGTAATCACAAACTGGGGAACTGAACAGGTGTGGAATCACAAACTGAGGAACTGAACAGGTGTGGAATCACAAACTGAGGAACAGCACAGGTGTGGAATCACAAACTGAGGAACTGAACAGGTGTGGAATCACAAACCTAGGAACAGCACAGGTGTGGAATCACAAACTGAGGAACTGAACAGGTGTGGAATCACAAACTGAGGAACTGAACAGGTGTGGAATCACAAACTGGGGAACTGAACAGGTGTGGAATCACAAACTGAGGAACAGCACAGGTGTGGAATCACAAACTGAGGAACTGAACAGGTGTGGAATCAAAAACTGAGGAACAGCACAGGTGTGGAATCACAAACTGAGGAACTGAACAGGTGAGGAATCACAAACTGAGGAACAGCACAGGTGTGGAATCACAAACTGAGGAACAGCACAGGTGTGGAATCACAAACTGAGGAACTGAACAGGTGTGTTATCACAAACCTAGGAACAGCACAGGTGTGGAATCACAAACTGAGGAACTGAACAGGTGTGGAATCACAAACTGAGGAACTGAACAGGTGTGGAATCACAAACTGGGGAACTGAACAGGTGTGGAATCACAAACTGAGGAACAGCACAGGTGTGGAATCACAAACTGAGGAACAGCACAGGTGTGGAATCACAAACTGAGGAACTGAACAGGTGTGTAATCACAAACCTAGGAACAGCACAGGTGTGGAATCACAAACTGAGGAACTGAACAGGTGTGGAATCACAAACTGAGGAACTGAACAGGTGTGGAATCACAAACTGGGGAACTGAACAGGTGTGGAATCACAAACTGAGGAACAGCACAGGTGTGGAATCATAAACTGAGGAACTGAACAGGTGTGGAATCAAAAACTGAGGAACAGCACAGGTGTGGAATCACAAACTGAGGAACTGAACAGGTGAGGAATCACAAACTGAGGAACAGCACAGGTGTGGAATCACAAACTGAGGAACAGCACAGGTGTGGAATCACAAACTGAGGAACTGAACAGGTGTGTAATCACAAACCTAGGAACAGCACAGGTGTGGAATCACAAACTGAGGAACTGAACAGGTGTGGAATCACAAACTGAGGAACTGAACAGGTGTGGAATCACAAACTGGGGAACTGAACAGGTGTGGAATCACAAACTGAGGAACAGCACAGGTGTGGAATCACAAACTGAGGAACAGCACAGGTGTGGAATCACAAACTGAGGAACTGAACAGGTGTGTAATCACAAACCTAGGAACAGCACAGGTGTGGAATCACAAACTGAGGAACTGAACAGGTGTGGAATCACAAACTGAGGAACTGAACAGGTGTGGAATCACAAACTGGGGAACTGAACAGGTGTGGAATCACAAACTGAGGAACAGCACAGGTGTGGAATCACAAACTGAGGAACTGAACAGGTGTGGAATCACAAACTGGGGAAATGAACAGGTGTGGAATCACAAACTGAGGAACTGAACAGGTGTGGAATCACAAACTGGGGAACTGAACAGGTGTGGAATCACAAACTGGGGAACTGAACAGGTGTGGAATCATAAACTGAGGAACTGAACAGGTGTGGAATCACAAACTGGGGAACTGAACAGGTGTGGAATCACAAACTGAGGAACTGAACAGGTGTGGAATCACAAACTGAGGAACTGAACAGGTGTGGAATCACAAACTGGGGAACTGAACAGGTGTGGAATCACAAACTGAGGAACAGCACAGGTGTGGAATCACAAACTGGGGAACTGAACAGGTGTGGAATCACAAACTGAGGAACTGAACAGGTGTGTAATCACAAACTGAGGAACAGCACAGGTGTGGAATCACAAACTGGGGAACTGAACAGGTGTGGAATCACAAACTGGGGAACTGAACAGGTGTGGAATCACAAACTGAGGAACAGCACAGGTGTGGAATCACAAACTGAGGAACTGAACAGGTGTGGAATCACAAACTGAGGAACAGCACAGGTGTGGAATCACAAACTGGGGAACTGAACAGGTGTGGAATCACAAACTGAGGAACAGCACAGGTGTGGAATCACAAACTGAGGAACTGAACAGGTGTGGAATCACAAACTGGGGAACTGAACAGGTGTGGAATCACAAACTGAGGAACTGAACAGGTGTGGAATCACAAACTGGGGAACTGAACAGGTGTGGAATCACAAACTGAGGAACTGAACAGGCGTGGAATCACAAACTGAGGAACTGAACAGGCGTGGAATCACAAACTGAGGAACTGAACAGGTGTGGAATCACAAACTGATGAACAGCACAGGTGTGGAATCACAAACTGAGGAACTGAACAGGCGTGGAATCACAAACAGAGGAACTGCACAGGGGTGAAATCTCAAACTGGTTCCACACCGTGCAGTTTCCATATTAGAATATTATAATATAAAAAAGAATTAAAAGCCCGAGATAAAAAGGACTGATTTGCTTTATTGAAAAATAGCGCACTAAAATTTTTGAAGGAACGTCATTTAAGGACCACCGATATATTATTATTATTATGAAAAAAGTAATAGAATCACTTCCACTGCATAGACATCTTGCCTAATAAAAATATTAAATTGTGATATTCTATCAAGCTTTAGGTCAATTTACTATATTTTTCTTAGTGCCTACTGACAGCAAAGTAGCATTGGCAGCAATTTTATTAGCATTGGCAGCATTATACTTAGCTTATTAGATAACTAAAACTGTAAAATATATGCTATTACCGAGTTGAAGAATAATCAGCTGCTTACAATAAGTGTTACTGCTAAACTATTAAAGTATATTTAATTCCATAATGATTTACGATTATGAAAACCGAGATTTGTTTATTTGCAAATAAATTGCAAATAATGCTAGCACACGGACAAGACTAGTAAATGAACTATACTCGATAAGACAATTAACCAGAAAATTGGCAGGAAAAAAACTAGAACTAACTATGGGATCGTCATCCACTCGGGTAACTTGGAAGCAAAATTATTAAGCTGGCGATTCGATATGTGACTAAAACGATTCCGCTTTACAATTAGGTAGCTTGCCGACTGTAAGCTGTTATTTTATGGACTGGTAGAATGATTTAACTAATTTTTTGAGACCGCAGTTAAATGGGGCAACTGTCAGTTCTTCTCAATGAAGCAAATTTGATTTAGACTTCATCAAGAGTTCAAATGGTTCTCCTACACAAGATTGTGTACAGGAGTCCAGAGTTCTAAATCTAATAAGAGCTACCCTCCGGTGGTTGGGATAATTTAGCATTCTCCTTCAATGACATCTGGCGGCGCAGCTCTAGCAACACAGTCTTGATGTGGTAGCCGCGTCGCCAGTTGGCCAGACAGTCGACTCGGCGCGAATCAACAGCGCCGGTGCTTTCATTAACGCTAGTCATGCGCAGTCGGCTAATGAAACTGACTACTGGCGCCTGGTCCGGATAATTGGCGCCGCAAGTGATGCGTAGATTGTACATGCGATTGTCATATGGCGTGTTTTGAGGGCCTAGTATCATGCCTATCCAGTGTGTCAGAGTCTGATCATTGTCATTCTCCAGGCCCCAGCTGATGGTACCATCCTGCGTACCCTTCTGGCCTTCGTCCAGCTCCTCTAGCAGGTAGAAACTGCGAGGAATCTCCACTGCGAAGAATATCGGAGGCGGATAAATTAAGATTGGATTAAACTACTCACAAAAGTAGTACAACATGTGCATTTAAAAACGAAGTGTAACTTTCAGCAAAAATATGCATACTAATTAAACTAGCAAGTGGTATCCTGGAAGCCAACAGCACCATTTAAGTTGCTACAATTACCAGTGTCCTCTTTTGGTAAAATCAATAAAAAAGTAAATTATATAAAAACATAAATTTAAGTCATTTTTACTATTAAAAAAGTAATGAAAATTCCTACACTTTAATGTTGCTAACATTGATTTGACATAAGGCTTATCTTTATATTCTTATCATAGAAATTGTATCCCTAAAAACCTAAAATAAAATATCATAAAGAATCAAATTTATATATTGAGATACAAAGCCTAAATATTGTTGATGTACTATCATAAAATATACTAGTAATAAGCAAGCATAGAAAATCATTATGTTAGCATGTTATCTAAAATATTCCCTGATCTTCCATTAGTCATTATTAAACCTCAAGTTTAGTTTCACATGGTAAGAAATTAGACATTCATAACCTTGTTTTTAGGACTCAATTTAGTAGCTGTAAAACTATTTATGTAGCTAGAAAAAAAAATTGAATGCTAACTTATGGAAATAATTTTTTATATGGTGCAGAAAAAATAAGATAGCAAAAGAAAGAAGATTTTTATACTTAGAACTAAACCATTAATTTCTTACAAAGATAAATATTGCTTTGTAGCAATGAATAATTTATGTTTTATATATTATTTAATTATTAACATTTATATACTTTTGTTTAAACTGAATTAAATATATATTGATTTATGTGCATAAAAAGCAAAACAACTGATTAAAAAACTTTACTGATTAAAACATAATAGTTGTTCAAAGGTACCAGTATTATAAAAATAAGATTAAAATAAGCTTTTCAAGAGAATATAGTTGTAGCTAAGTTCAGTTTGTAATGATATATACAAAATCTATGTTATTATTATTATTGTTGAGGTGCACACGCCAATTGGGTACTGTTTTTTATTTTATGTTTGAGGCTGAACAATTTGATTTAAAAAAAGAAGGCAATAAGAAAACAGTAGCATGCATAAGATTAATTTTAGGTGAATAAAATATTTGAAGAAAAAACAAATTTTAGAAATAAACAAATGCATTAAAACAAAAAATGATATATAGAAATTTAAAGAGAAAATTAAAACTGAAGAATAGCTATTGTGTTTTTGAATTCTAACTATGGGCCTCAGGGCAGAAGCTTTTTTATCTTGCTTTAAGTATGCTTTCTATGAAGTCTACAAAACTTTCTGTTAATTCTGTGCTTTCCTGTGTCATTAAATATACAATTTTGTCATCAGCTGTTAGGCTTTTGAAATTTCGAACAGTACCTGCCCCTTTCCCTAAGAATTTATTTCTAATTGGAACATAAATGGACCAATTGCATCTAAAGAGAATATATGAGTTTTGTTCTCTACCTCAACTTTACATTTTGGACATAGTTCATAGTTCTGTTTTTATAGGGGATTTTCTGTCTTAAATTGTGCAATGTCTCACATGCCAGTTTGTGGTTTCCTAGACAAAATCAGGACATTGTGCGCATTTGTTCTGGGTTAGAGATTATTGTCTTTTCTTTTCTCAGAAGAAATCTTTCTTAAATTTGTAATAGAAGTGGCTGAGCTCGGCAGATTTTTCTATCCTCTGAGTCCAGTGCCTGATAGACTCAATTGTGAAATTATTCACAGCATTATATCTAATATAGCTAATTAAATAGCAAAGGCATCTTCCATAGAAAATCAACAATGATACAAATGAATAATTCATTCTTTCATGTCTCAATCCCCATTCTTAGGCACTTTAGATAATTGATCATTGTGTGAATTATGTAGCTGAACAGTAGAAAACAGAAACAAGATTTATCTAATCACTTCCACTACACAAAAAGTTTTCTAGATATATATTTTTTGTAAGTGTTAAGTGCCAACAAGTGCATAGTACTAACAAAACTAAAAAAATAAGCAGAACCATATATTCACATTCATTACACAATATTTAAAAAAAATTAAATAGAGAAATTTCATCAAAGAGTATTGAGTATTGAAACTTGACAGCTTCATCAGTTTTGAATTGCAAAGTCAAGCACTCTAGTTAGGTATAAAGTTAAAACTTAAAACAAGTGAGTTCCAATTTTAAAGCTAGGCCTACTCTGGTAGTCATCTTTAGCCAAATTAAAGCACTTTAATCAAACACTTTTTTCTTGGCAAGGTAGGCCTGGAGCTACTTAATAGCCTAATATTAATTATAATGTTAATGAAATTTTACATATAGGCCTATAGATAAAATAAAATAGATAACCAAATAAAAAAGGGACAAATCCCAAAAAATCATTAAGATTAACACGAATAGCCACCTTTAACTTACCAATATTTGATACCATTACTTCTGTGACTTGAAACTTTTTTATTCAATTTCAAGTTCTAACAAACCAATTTAAAAGTTAAAATAGATAGGCTAGGCTAATTAATATATGAATCTGGTAGAATACCTAGCCTTTGAATTGTCCACTGGCTGGAATTGGAACACAGAACTATATGGATATGGTAGATCCTCACAAAAAAAGTTTAACAATACTGGAAGCAGAGTTTTACGGACATTGTTTAACACAGGATAGCTATTAGCTAGGTATATAGGTATATAGCTAGGACACACACGACGACAAGTCACGTCTTCAATCACTTCCACTTGACGACAAATTGCCGAAGTTTTCGTTTATTTTTCAAATCAGTGCCACGAAAATAACACATTAAAGCAATTGACAGGAAAGTAATAAGCATTACATTAAAAAGTAAGGTGAATTTTTTGTCACTGATCAAGTTTATTGACGTTCTAAATGATTATAATATCCTAGTAATTTTTCTAAGACTTTAAAGTAATCCAGCGACAAAACTTTTTTTATAGGCTATGCTTTCTGGACCCGTACGAATCCGTGTGTTCATGCAAAATTGGTCCGTGTATTTAGCAGAAGTTCAATCTCGGCATAATTTTTCTATTATTACAGCGTAGTATACTTTTTCTAATCATTTATTGCCGTAATAGTGGTTGTTATGACGTGTATGTCATGTCATTATATTGAGTGACTATTTTTATGCGCGTTTGTTTTAGACGAGACAAAGCATATGCCCACCTCACCTAGGTCCAGTGCTGCACCAGGATAGGCCCTATGTCAAGTCTAGCTAGGGCCTATTCCTATTGGAATGTTGTTTGGCTCAGTGCTAGTCAGCACTTTGGTCTCCTCCCTCCTGTGTATTGAGAACTAGGCTGACACATTTGCCCTAATCTCAACTAGCCTTTTCAACTGTCACTGGGTTCTTTAAACTGTGATCTGCTAGGAAGGAGAGTTTTTGATGTGTTGATGTAGCAGGTCTGTGTAAACACCAAAATGGACTGCAACAGACTATAGTTGGGCAAAGCAATAGTTTTTTTAATTATTAAATAATCTGTATTTAGGCCTATGTTTTCTGTAAATAATGAATTATGATCACAGCTCAGGTTGCCAGGCATTTAGGTGCCAGGCTTTTTGGTGCCTGGTCTTGCTTTTTGGTACCTTGTGCAGACAGTATGCAGCCAATTGGAAAATGCAAGCAAATATATATAATGCTTAGGGGGCAGTGTTCAGAGGTACCTTGACACTTCGTCATCTTACAACATTGTTAGGCCCTATCCAGATGACAATCTGTCCAATATCTCAGAGGGTGGATGAAGAGACTTAGACTTGTGCACACTTCGTCATCTATAGGCTAAAACAAAATATTTCAAAGTTAGAACAGAACCACCCCACCCCTCCTCATACTGTGTTGGCACATCTTTTAACTCTTATTATGAATTCAGTTTTGACACCTCTTGACAATTTGGAGTGTGAAGTGTTCACACCTCTGCCCCACCACCCCACCCTCACTTTATTGATGACAAGCTTGATTGCTTTTTATTAGGCCCCCTAGTATATGACAAACTGACCAAACTTTTAAGCATGCCAATCGGCTAGATGACAAAGTGTCCTACCTTCAAAGTGGATGACAAAGTTGTAAGATGACAAAGTGTCTAGGATCCATGTTCAGATGACTCCAACTCAGCTTCTTATCATAGAACCCACTTTGTTGGCTATTAACAGTTAGATGCTTTACACCTATGGTTATTCTACCTGTACGTTTAGTTGTATATAACTTTAATTTTTACTTACTTTGTTTTTAATGTTTTTCATGCAATAGCTTTTAATTTTCTCTTCATTAGCTTATTTGTTAGCTTTTGTTTGTGTGTCACAAATAAATCATTATACAACAAATATATGTCTGCCTTAGTAGTACAATTCCAATTAAAATGCAACCTTTCATGTATATATACATGCATGTACATATACAAATAACAGTTTGATGCATTCCATAGGCACCAAAATGCCTGTCAACCATAGCTCAAGGTATATAGTGCTAAAAGTAGGTCAACATATATAAAGCTTTCATGTCAAAATGGCCACACATCAGAATTGTCACAGGTCAAATTGGCCACAAATAATAAAACAACAAATAAACAAGTCTTTAAATTTAACTATTAGGATAGTAAAGAATTCAAATTTAACTAAGCTATGGCCAATGGCACATTATTTGGTAAGACTAGACCCATAGCCAGCAAGGAGGCAATCATCCCTATTTTGCTGACTCTTGACTTGAACACACACAGACATACTATATGCAGGCACATGCTCACACATGTGTATATCTATCCAGACTTTCTCATTTTAGTCAGTGTACATTTCACTGTGCTTTGGAGCTTGGCCCTTAAGGGCATAATTGTATGACAATCCCCTAAGTATTTACTCCTTGGCTTTACCCCAAAAATGTGGCATTGCCACAAAATCAAGCTCAGAGACATTGGTGCAAGAGGCAAATGTTTTAACTCTGCCACCAACCCCTGTATACATGCTAGAAATGTATGCCTGAATTTTGTAGTCCACATGACATTATCCAAAATAATTTTTTATAATGGGGCTTTAGAAAATAATTACTATTATAAAAGTGTCAGTACTTGAAGTATGTTCATAAGTTTTTTTACTATTTAATCTTTTTTACATGTCCTACAATTAATAAAAGTGGCTTAGAAGCAGAGTTTGCTGATGTGCCTATCCTGAATACATTGTTTACTCTGTAATTTAGGATTCAAAAATGCCTATATTGTAACAGGGTTTATTCAATTTTTAAACTCTATAAAGAATGTTTCATTGTTTGTTCAGGCAGTCTTTATTTTGCACTTTAGTGCTACTTGTTTTCCCTACGTAACCTTATTTATAAATATTGGTGGAACTGAGAAGGTCCATTTTTTAGCTCTATTTGCTTCTCATTATTCACTATGAAATCATATTGTACCTTGGCATGAGTGGTCTTTCTCTTAAAATAAAATTTCTTATTTTATGCATCAAGTTTCTGGCACATGTTTAATACTGAGAGCATTTGTAAACATGGAAATGTTTTAGATACCAGTAATATTACAAGCACTATATTTTAAAGATGCATGTCTGTTTTAAACTGTTTTCATAGTTTATGTTGTGTAGCTATTGTACATAAATGGTTTGAAGAAATCGTTATATACAGTTTTCTATAATATGCATTTCAGCCAACTCAACATCTGCTTAGCCAGTATTCTATTTTAATACTTCTGTTTTCAGAGATTCCTAAGCAATGCCCGGATACAACAATGATCAGTTTTATGGTTTCTCAACTGCTAAGCGCAAAGGCATGTCTGTTGATGAGGTGAGATTGTTAGTCGTTTGCTTTTTTATTTTTACGGGATTGGAAACTGAGTACAAAGAATATAAATAAAAATTTTAGCACACAGTTGAAGCAAAGCGTATCTGCATCACAAGCGCCTGCGGGGACTCTGAGCCGCGACCTCCTGGCTGTCAGCAACAGCAGCAGCAGGAGCAGTATTCAGTAGCAGCCTGGAACCTGATTCCTAATAACAACAATAACAATGCTATTGTGCTCTGCGCCACCAATGAGCCAATGGAGCTACAGGAAACTGAGCCAAGCTCTGCTGCTTCTGCTGCTGCTGCTGCTGCTGCTGCTGCTGCTGCCATAGACGTCAAATGCACAACATCCATTTCCGATATTGCCATGTGCGCTAGCAGTTCTGCCTCTACTGCATTTGCTGGGTGAGTGCGTGTTAAAATCCAATGAACAATACTACTCAGATAGTTAAGCATTGAGTCACATAACTCCGAAAATGCATTGTTTTTGTACTCATTTATCTCTTTTATATAGCGGTTACACGTCCGACTCACCGGTCCGCTGCTACTGCCGACCTTCAATGGACGTCATTCACGGCTGTCACTATTATTTCTCCGATTACTACTGAATCACTGTGATGAGTAGTATGTTAGGGTATCCATGTGACTTTTTTAAACAGAAAACACTGCTTGCTTTTCAGTTTTGTCTAGTTATGTGGCTCCGATGAAATAAATGGAGCAGTTATTTTGACTTAAATAGCTTGTCATGTGTGATACTTTGTGCTGTCTGTAATGCATTGTATAAGCGGTTGGTGTTAATCCAAAATCTGCTATACTACGTACTTTTTTATTAAAAAAACTGCCGTTTAGTGGTGTAGCTATTGTAGCTACTCGGATATCTGAAAACATTGTTGTGACGTTACAAAATATTTAGATACCTATATTTGGTGTTTTTTGTGTTGTAGACTTTTAAACTATGTTCATTTAAACTTTCTTTCCGTCAAAGTTTGAGTTTAGATATTAGCAAACTAGCTAACTAAAAGGAGACAATAATTTGCTGACAAACAAAAGCCACATATGAACAGTGTTATCGAACGCGTCATTTTCAACCAATAAGTAACAAACAAATATTTACTCTAAATGTTTAAAAACTTTAAAGCTGTATATATCACTGCTTTAGTTAATTTTCATTTCATAGCTTCATTCTTTAGCCAAAGTAGTTTTTGTTTGCACTCGTAATATTGCCTTCTATGTCTGTGTTTTTTTTGCTTTGCCGGTTGGTTCGCTGATTAACCTTATGCTGCGCTGCATATCATAGCATTGATTTCAAACTATCGATTTCTTCAAATCAGTTGTCACACCGGTGTGTGTGTGTGTGTGTGTGTGTGTGTGAGCACGATGATCACCAGCTTGTTGCTCGTTTGACATTAAATACAAAACCAAATAAGTATATTTATTTGGTATATACTAGATAGACTTGGGTCATACTTGGTTTTTAGGGTCATACAATGAACTTCTACACCTGTAAATTCCGTGTCTACACGCTGCTTGTATAGCATTTATAAGAGTGTTGTTTGTTTACATTTTTAATGTTTTTATTTGTTTGCTGATGTTTTTTTGTTTATTTATCATTCGGTGTTTTTGCGAATCGCCGCACAAGAACTTTGTGTTTGTTCTTTTTTGACTATTTTCTAATATTTTTTTTGCCCACAGCATGCGCGCTTTATTTTTTTGTAGATCAACTTCAATTTTAGATCAATTATATAAACGGTTAAGTCATTAAAACTCACTATTAACTTTTTGGTTACATAAGAACTGTAACAATTGTTGCTTTCTATGTGACTACAAGTAATACTTGAAAGTTATAACGAGAGTCCTTCCTCACTCTGCCAGTTAGTCATTCGATTCACAAAAATCTAAGTGCTTTGAAACCAACACAGTAAAATGCCAGTTTTTTTCGCTGTCTTGTTTTGTAATTTTCTATTCAATTTTCAGCTCGAGAAGTTTCAAATTTCAATTCATATCTTATATCCAAGTATCTGTTTGTGCTCAATATAGGTTGCAGCTGTGTAAAAGAAACAAATATATTGTAGCTTTTTTAGCCTGTAATAGTGCTGTGTTTATCGTTTGGCTCAATTTCCCTGTTAATTAACTGCTGTTAGTTATTGAACTTCCTTCTTCAAGACTTATGAATTTCACGAGTATGCATCATTTGGGTGCTATCACAAACCCCACTTACCGCTACTTCAAAGTATGAAAAAGAGTTTCATATCCCCATCGGATCACATCCTCCTAACTTCATATTCTCAATATAAAGTATACACTAAACTTTATATATAACCAATATATCCCATACCCCATATTTCATAATCCCCAAATATTACATCACCCAAACTCCATAAATCCCAATTCCATGTCCCCCAAATTTCATAATCCCCTAATGGGAAACTTTTGGGAAGTAAAACTGCCCCTGTATTATATACTTAGTCTCTAGAAAGCTGGCTATTTGAGAGAATCCGTTCAACCAAAAGTGACCCACAAAAGGCCCACGCGAACCGCAAGGAAAAAGCAGCATTGAAATCCGATTTTGTTGGCTACAATGTTTTAGGACACACGTTTTATTCTCGTTTGGCGCTTTATTTGGTAATAAAATACAATTTCACAATGACTGTAAGGTCCGTGTGCACTGTATAGGCGCGCGTGTTGGACACTAGGAGTTTTAATCGTGTTCTCTGCTGGGCCTGATGACTAGAAGGCTGACAGTCTTCTGCTGGCTGATGGCCTCCGCCAACTGCTGCAGTGTCATGGTGTCCACTGGCGCTCCGTCGACTTCAAGAATCTCGTCGCCAGGTTGGATACCCTGCATGGCGCGTGATCGGGTGGTGTTTTGAGGACTTGTGGTGCTTTCTTTGGCGGAACGGACGCGTTTGGAAGTTCTAAATATAGACTTGGATAGAATATAAAGATTGAGAAATTAGCCTGGGCCAGTGTGGCACATTGACAGCTATTGCGCGTCGCTTTTAAAGGCTGTGTACAGCTACTCAGTCCATGGACTGGGAGCCGCGATTTATAGCCCCATAAACGCTATGCTGAATTTCTTTCATAAAAACATCTTTTGATCGGCTGGCTGTCCGGGCAGGTATTACTTGCAATCGGGTTCGATTCAGCTTCTATTAATAGCGATGGCGCAATGGTGATCCAGAAGAACTACAGAATAAACCCCGTTTGCTCACCATCTGATGCGCTGGCGAGCCAATCGCCACGGAGGACACCACCACGGATGAGGACGGCTGAGTTGAGTCCGGAGCTTTCTTTGGCCCGCCTCTGGCCACCGATATGCCGAATTGGTGCTGCTGCTGATGCTGTTGGACTTGCGACTGGCAGCGCTGCTGACAGTTGCTGTCCCGCTTTAGCGTCACTGCGCGCCTGTTTATAAATTGCTGCTGCTGCTCCTGTGACGAGGTCGTTGCCGCCGCTGCTGCAGCTGCTGCAGCCGCCTGCGCCATCATATGGCCGGCGAGCCACTGCAGGACAAGGTCGGCTGGCATCGAGGCACTCTGAGGTACCGCTGATGGCAGCTGAGGAGAGTGCGGGCTGCAGTGATATGCAGGTTGACTGATATCTGCAGGTTTGACTCCAGCTTCAGGCTCGGTGCTGTGATGGCGACACCGCCAAGGTGGCCAGGCCGATGCGGGCTTAATGTCCGGAGAGGTTTGAGTCCCCGCCGGCCGTTTATGATCTCGGATTGAGTCTGGGTAGTAAAGAAAAATACAGAACAACATTCCTTCATGGCAAAGTCGACTAGAACAAGACTGCAAACTACATGTAAATACCGAAGCCTCCAATGCCTGTACTCTACATCACAGGACTAGTTCCTTCTACCTAATTAAGCGTAGGGCCTGATGAACTTCTCTCAAATGTATGAGAAGTTAGAAAGACGCAGCTAATTAATCCTTCATGATTAATTATAACTGTATCGTCAATTGGAGCAGAAGGATTATGCGCAGCTGAGATTCGAACTTCAGTCGAAGTCGCACAGAAACCGATTCTTAGAATAAGCATTTAAGGTTACAATTGTTGTGCTATCATCCTTCAGACAGACTTCCATTCCTGTGTGTTTGCAGCGTTATCAGTTCATTCATTTAGCTTAATGGGCCTACAGCGGCTTTGTACTACGAGTCTGCTTGTAAGTGTCTCGTTGTGCATGCAGTACCCTAAAGCTTTAGTGATAGTCAAAAAGCACTTTGATATTACTTATGTAACAATGAACAGTACCCAGAATCACAAAGCCTTATCGATGGTATTGTATTATTGCATTGAATTCAAAGAACCTGTTGTTCATCCTGGGTTGGTAGTGTGTTTCCAGCCAAAGCTGGTAGGATACCCAGTCCAGTCGGGGGTCAGTAAAGCTCTGTTAAAGGGTCGTGCTCTGTGCACTCAAGAAACTACATTCGAGCTGCTTGGAGTTTTCACGTGCAAGCAACTAATATACGAGCTAGCTTAGCTCTATTAAGTAAAGCATGGTCATAATACCATGGTAATTTGGCCAAGTACCATAGAGATTGACGACTTACCCGACCCTAGAATATTGCTTCCACTTGCGCTGCAGCCGCCTTGGTCGGGGCTCATCAAGACCGGCTGGACAACGTCGTTGCTAGGCTCAGTAGAGACACTCGCAGCGATTGTGTCTTCAGTCTGGCAGGCGGACGTCTCTAGCTGAGCAGGAGGCTCCGTTTGAGTCCACCGACTGCCGCTGTGGTGTCGCTGTCGCCTGCTGCCGCGACTGCCTCCTGGCGATGCCTGCGATCTTGTGCCTCCGCCTCCAGCTGTCTGATTGCTCCCCTGTAAGACCCCAGGATCTGACTTCTTTCCTCCAGACACCGACGTGTCCCCAGAAGAGGCAACAGGTGTTGTCCGCTTACTCACTTGATCCTTCTTTGGTGTCTCCATTGATGCAGCACGCTTGTCAGCTAATTTGGATGCAGCCTCGTCTATCGCACAATCAGATTCCGGCGCTCTGCTTGACATTGCTTTTTCTTTCTGTAGGATAAAACCTTCTGTAGGATAAGCTTCGCATGCCGACGCCTTGCGTCTCACAGGTTTGCTACCTGCCTTATGATAAGTCTCCTCAGGCAATTCCTTGTGTAAAACCTGCTTGTTGTCAGTCTTCTTTGTTGGTTTTGGTAGCTCATTTGATGCTGTGCTGCGTGTAACTGATTTGTCTCTCGTGACCGGGTGAGTATCGTCAGTAGACACTTCGTGCTGGACCTTCGCGCTATAAGATTGTTGCTCCTCATCCGCTGCCGTTGCTCGGTAGGTGACTGATTTTCTTGTGCCTGTGTTTGGACGAGTCTCACCTGGTGCCGTCTCACCTGTTGGCGACCTGTGCATAGCCTGGTTGCTATTTGACTGGTGCGGCTCTTTAGTTACCGTGTAGCCCCTATCTGGCTGAATTAAAGTCTGTTGAGTTCTCTTAGGAGAAGTGTTGGCAGTGACGAGCGTGCTATTTACTTGGCGCAGCTCCTCTGCTGCTGCCCTGTGATTAATCTGAGGACTACGGCCTCCTTGAGGCGCCTTGTCGGGTGCTTCCAGCTTCTGAGTTTCTCGGGCCTCCATTTTATCCAGAGTCGCTTCATCTTGGAGTCGGCTGTGTGTTGCTCCGGCCTGCTTATCCCAGCTGTCCGGTTCGCCTCGATAGCCAGTTGTGACTGTCAGGACCTCATCCGCTTCCAGCTTCTCGAAAGTCTTGCCAGAAGAAATGTCTGCCAATTCAATCCTAACCTTCTCTTCGGAGCCGGTGCCGCTATCACTGACTTCTAGAGCAGATGTCGCTGGTCGATGAGCTGATGTCAGGACTGAGAAGGCTCTCGGTCGGAGCAGCTGCTGACCGACGCTCGCTGAAGCCGCAGCTGATCTCACCAGCGGGCTACCGGGTGTGCTGACGCGACCCGGAGCTGGGACTCGGTATCGGCCAGGTTCTGCGCTCATGGTCTCATTAGACACTGCAAAACGAGTGGATTGGGGGCATAGTACAATCGACTACAGATTAACAAAGAACGGTCAAGTGCCGATGTTTGTGCTTGAGCTTTGTCATACACATATTTGGACCCGTCCAATCAAATAATCATGCAAATACGAGCTAAATACAAGCATACCTCGTAAAAATGAAAATCCACGCCTTTAGTACTCGAGGGTCTTGAAAAGCTAACACACATTACTTGTTCAAGGTAGAAGAATCCGCGCAAGGTGAAAAAGGTACGCTGGTACGCTGGTAGCAAGGTGAAAAATGAATGCTGCTTCGGAGTTTGCAGCGTTTTAACAAAGTATTCTTAGAAGTAGAAACTGCCCTTGAAGTGTGTTCGTTTATACATCCCGGATGTCAACAAAAGCTTTACAGTATGACTAATGCAGTGGGGCTAAAGTGCAGTACTTCGTGCGTGCGCAGACGTATTTTGACGGGGTCCGAACAACAAAATATTAGCCTGCTTCCCAATCAACTTTTTCCTCATTCGTCCCGCAGGTTCACTCCGTAAAGGTCAAGAGTGCAAGTTCTAGCGTTCCAAACTCTCAAGGTAGCCGAGATGCTTCCCATTGAAAATTACAGAAGGCTTTTTCGTCCGCACTTTCTTCTGCAAACGATCATCATCTCCATCAGTTTTCTTTGACCCGCAAACGGAGACTGAGGCACGGTGACAGGAAGATGGAGAGAGGGAGAGGGACGGGGAGAGAGAGCTAGCAAGGTCTCTTTTCATCGACAAAAAATCCTTGGCGCAGATCGGCACGCTACTTCCTCTGTTACGGGTCCTTTCTCCTGCAGATTTTTGTCCTAACTGTTTCGCGAGGTTTTTTCTGCATTGAAAACGAGAGACTACCAGGAATTTTAGGTGAGGCGGCTCTTCTTGAAGTCATCCGGCTGGCTGACTACTGGCTCAGTTCGGATGAAAATTCGACGATGTGTCCTAGCGGCGATCCTAGCGGCGATTTGCGAGGCTGCTGTACACATTCTCGCAAATCCCAGCCTATGGTTACTACTGTGACTGTTGTTTGGGGGGCCTATGTTGTATGTGTATTTTAGTTTAGTCTGGAGGCCGTGCTGCCGGCTATAGTCAGAGATGCACTTTTCAGGCGAACAGGATTTTCGGAATCATTCTTCTGGAGCTCCTAACGGGCATCAAATGGGTGCCGTGCGTTCAAATTAATAGCGTCTTATTACATGCGACAGTGCCGTGGCCAACCCTTTCGCTTTCGGCTAGACTTTTTGCTAGGCCAGATTTCAATCATCGGCCAGATGACTATTGGCGCAGCGAAGTCATAAATGGAAGAGGCCTTTATGCTGGATAGCAGAATTGGCTGCCGTGAATGCCTGAATATTTACAGCGATTCGAGCTGAACTTTTTTTAAGTCCGCTCTGCGATGGAGGAATGACTGCGTGAGGGCCGCTCTTCGTGTTCAGTTAATATCATCGAAGGAATTTCATTTTAGTTGCCATGCTGTTTGCTGCCGCAGATTCCCGCATGCCATGCTTAGTGTACTATTAGGGAAACCAGTAGGCTGTTTCCCTGCTTCTTGGCTTACTGCTTGTGACAGTATGGATAACCAATTTTAGATTTTAAAAGTGCTTGGCTTCATAGAAACGTTTCTACTAGCTAAAAAATGGTCCTTCGATCTCAATGCAGAATCGAGCCCGGTGCGCTCTGTCTATTCGATTATTTCTGCTTAAGATTTAACCCTGTTGTTTTAACCCAGGTGTTATAACCCAGGTGTTTTAACCCAGGTGTTATAACCCAGGTGTTTTAACCCAGGTGTTTTAACCCAGGTGTTATAACCCAGGTGTTTTTTAACCCAGGTGTTATAACCCAGGTGTTCGAAGTAAACAAAAGCGCTTCGTGGATTGTCATTCTGACAAAGAACTCACACATGAAGCTGACTCCTGGCTTGCTCAAAGATGTTGGCGCGAGTGACAGTGTCGAGCCACTGCCGTTGTGGAGCTTTGCTGTGGCAGCCGCTGCAGCTGCTTCAGCGCCGAGCACCTGCAATCTCTCCTGACGTCGAAGTTCTTGAAGTCCACGGCGCGGGCTATTCAAAGCCCAGAAGCCTTTGTCCTGCGGCCCGCCGAAGAATCCAATGCTGCCGCCGAAGCCGCCGCCGACACTGGCTGTGGAATCACGTCGGCCAAGGAGTCCGGTGACTGAGGCGGCTCTAGCACGGCCCGGTGCCCCGATGCTGGTCGAAGTCGATGGCGGCGGCGGCTGCAGATGCTGCTGATCCTGATGCTGCAGACGCAACGGCGGCGAATCCTGAGACGAGTTTGAGATCGATACTGACGCTGCAGATGTTGAAGAGGCTGAATGCGATGCTGATGATGTGGAGGCTAGTCGAGACCGATAGCGCACCTGAATGTGAAAGGGCCACTTAGTATATCAGAAGCCAACTCTGGCTACAGAGATACCACCATCGATCGATTATAGACTGATCACCTGAAACGTAGCCGCATTGAGCTTAATCACCCTGGGCCTCTCAACCTCGCCCTTAAATCGCCGCACGTGCGCACTCTCTGCTAGTGTGATCTTTTCATCCGTTATAGCCGGTGGCCAGTCACCGTCGCCATCATGATTTTCGCACTTGGCATGCTCGCCGCCAAAGCTGGCGGCCTCGCCGTTGCCATGCGGCAAGAGGCGCTCGCAGCCGGGGAAGCGCCGCCTGGCCAGACGGACAAAATCGGCCCTCTGGCTTGCCGGCAGCAGCAGGGCGATGTCGCGGAGCAGGCCCAGCTTCCTAGGCGAGTCGATGACGGGCGCCAGGCTGTCCACCAGCTGCTCGGCGGTGGTGGTTTCGCGGAAAGCCCGCAGCGCGGCTTTGAAAGTGGCGCATTCGTCCCGGCTGAGCAGCTGGTGGGCGGCCCGCCGCAGGCTCGGACTCCGCGGCGGTGGAACTCGGCTGCTGCCACTTGCATCTCTGTAGAAAAAAATCAGAAGATTTTCCGGAATTGCTATAACGACGCATGCGACGTGAAATTTCAATTGATTCTACAGGAAATAAATCCTGAAACTTCGCGCTTTTTGAAGTATGTGCGACTAGATGATACACACTGCATCAAATTCGAAAGATTCTAGGATCTTTCTAGGAAATATCTCTCCTAGAATCAATCGGAAGATTCAAGGACTGAATCAAAAGATTCTAGGAATCAAAAGATTCTAGGAATCAAAAGATTCTAGGAATCAAAAGATTCTAGGAATCAAAAGATTCTAGGAATCAAAAGATTCTAGGAATCAAAAGATTCTAGGAATCAAAAGATTCTAGGAATCAAAAGATTCTAGGAATCAAAAGATTCTAGGAATCAAAAGATTCTAGGAATCAAAAGATTCTAGGAATCAAAAGAGTCTAGGAATCAAAAGATTCTAGGAATCAAAAGATTCTAGGAATCAAAAGAGTCTAGGAATCAAAAGATTCTAGGAATCAAAAGATTCTAGGAATCAAAAGATTCTAGGAATCAAAAGATTCTAGGAATCAAAAGATTCTAGGAATCAAAAGATTCTAGGAATCAAAAGATTCTAGGAATCAAAAGATTCTAGGAATCAAAAGATTCTAGGAATCAAAAGATTCTAGGAATCAAAAGATTCTAGGAATCAAAAGATTCTAGGAATCAAAAGATTCTAGGAATCAAAAGATTCTAGGAATTGGAAGATTTTAGAAATCGGAAGATTCTTGCAGTAGAATGCAATGAAAAAATACTGGTTATTTTATTAAACGAAATAAAAAAGTGTGATACAACCACGTAAATCATTGACTTTGTTGACAAAGTCCAGTAAAAGTACGAGTACCATATGAAAGTGTGCCCAATCTGCACTAGTTTTGCATTTAGCTGTAAATATTCAGTTTGTACTTTTATTCTGAGCGGAAAATTCCTTTAACTTAGCCAAGGTGTTTACCTGACCTTTTAGGAGTCCCAAAACCCAGGTCCGACAACTGGACTGGTCTGCTCTCATTGGGCATGAGTACATCCGTGAGGTAGTAAAGAAGGTTGCGGTACAGTAAACATCTAACAAGACCAACACTGCCTGCACTCATGAGCTCATCTTAACTCTGCTCTCCTTTTTTAGCCTTCGAAAATGGAAGGCCGTATCTCATGGACGAGACTGGCTGGGTGGCGGCGCGGTCCGTTTTCTGCAAGTCCCAGGCCGATTCCTCACGAACAGCCCCCAGATAACATGTCTAATGTTTTCCCCTATCTCCCCCTACGCTAGGGATCAGCTGAAACACGTGGCGAGCCAAGACCCCGGTTAGGGGGGGGCGAAATCAATAATTTAGTGACCTGCCCAATGAATGAATGAACTGACGGAATGAAATGTTCCTTCCTTAGCCGATTCTCAGCAATTCTAGCTTCGATACTAACTATGGCTAATGTTCCTTCCTAAGCCGATTCTGAAAAATTCTAGCTTCGATACCGACTGTAGCCAAGGTTTCTTAGCTAGGATTCTACTTTAGTTCTTTGTAAAGTTTCCTGCAATGGTTCCCTGCACTTGCTATTGCCGTCATTTTGAGCAACGATTCCTTCTTCGATTCCAGCTGTATTGTTGTTATCTAGGCATTAATCTCCTTTGTTTAGTTAGAACACTAGGTGTGTTCGTACGATTCCACAGAATTTGATTCGGTTCCACATAAAGTTGATTTTCTCACCGTTGACCAGCGTTCAAAGCTCTGGAGCCTCTCGTCTCCTGCATCGCTGCTGAGATAGAGCCGTCTCCTCTGCCAGCAGTCAAAATTGAAGAAATTCAGCACCGCGGAAGAGCACCCTGGCAGGACTGCCTGTTGTGTCGATCTGTCCCGGGGGCGGCCGAGAAATGTGAGAAGTAAATATGTTGGCAACAACTTTTGCTGAGCAGTTTCGATGACAGGCTAGAGGTGGAGCAGGGGCCTATCGGCCGTTCTGGGCTTCGAAGGTTGGAGGGAGAGATGAGGAAGACGAAGAATTTTCGAAATTCCAGGGGTCGTCTGCTGCTCCTGCCTCCGTTGCTGCTGCTGCTGCTGAGGATCAGTGACACCAACTGGGGAAGAAAGAGAGTGACTGTGCTACTGAGGACGCGAACGCGCTGTAAGCCAATGAAATGGCAGGCAGGCTGGTTGCCATGCAATCTACTGGGCTAATCTGAATAGCCGCTCCCATTCGCTCTCCAGCTGGCCTACATCAAATTTGAAGGGCCAGAATGATAATTTCTAGTGTCAAATTTTGAAATTGGAAAGAGGGAGATGAGTGTAGCGATTAGCGAAAAAGTAGCGAAGAAGAGGAAAGGAGAGGAGAGGAGAGGAGAGGAGAGGAGAGGAGAGTAGAGGAGTGGAGAGGAGAGGAGAGGAGAGGAGAGGAGAGGAGAGGAGAGGAGAGGAGAGGAGAGGAGAGGAGAGGAGAGGAGAGGAGAGGAGAGGAGAGGAGAGGAGAGGAGAGGAGAGTGGAGGAGAGGAGAGTGGAGGAGAGGAGGAGAGGAGAGGAGAGTGGAGGAGAGTAGAATAGAGGAGAGGAGAGGAGAGAGAGGAGAGGAGAGGAGAAGAGTGGAGGAGAGGAGAAGAGAAGAGAGAGGAGAGGAGAGGAGAGGAGAGTGGAGGAGAGTAGAATAGAGGAGAGGAGAGGAGAGAGAGGAGAGGAGAGGAGAAGAGTGGAGGAGAGGAGAAGAGAAGAGAGAGGAGAGGAGAGGAGAGGAGAGTGGAGGAGAGTAGAATAGAGGAGAGGAGAGGAGAGAGAGGAGAGGAGAGGAGAAGAGTGGAGGAGAGGAGAAGAGAAGAGAGAGGAGAGGAGAGGAGAGGAGAGTGGAGGAGAGTAGAATAGAGGAGAGGAGAGGAGAGAGAGGAGAGGAGAGGAGAAGAGTGGAGGAGAGGAGAAGAGAAGAGAGAGAGGAGAGGAGAGGAGAGGAGAGTGGAGGAGAGGAGAGGAGAGAGAGGAGAGGAGAGGAGAAGAGTGGAGGAGAGGAGAAGAGTGGAGGAGAGGAGGAGAGGAGAGGAGAGTGGAGGAGAGTAGAATAGAGGAGAGGAGAGGAGAGAGAGGAGAGGAGAGGAGAAGAGAGAGGAGAGGAGAGGAGAGAGAGGAGAGGAGAGGAGAAGAGTGGAGGAGAGGAGAAGAGAAGAGAGAGAGGAGAGGAGAGGAGAGGAGAGTGGAGGAGAGTAGAATAGAGGAGAGGAGAGGAGAGAGAGGAGAGGAGAGGAGAAGAGTGGAGGAGAGGAGAAGAGAAGAGAGAGGAGAGGAGAGGAGAGGAGAGTGGAGGAGACTAGAATAGAGGAGAGGAGAGGAGAGAGAGGAGAGGAGAGGAGAAGAGTGGAGGAGAGGAGGAGAGGAGAGGAGAGTGGAGGAGAGTAGAATAGAGGAGAGGAGAGGAGAGAGAGGAGAGGAGAGGAGAAGAGTGGATGAGAGGAGAAGAGAAGAGAGAGAGGAGAGGAGAGGAGAGGCCCAATCGCGTGTTGATTTAGATAATCGAAAGAGATTTGAAAAAAATTGAATCTGTTTAATCTAGAGAGAAGTAAATGATTTGAAAAACACATAATGATAAAAGGCGCTATAGCGGCCATCAGGACCCTGATATATGTGGTCCAAAGCGCGATTAATATTGCCGCAATCGATGGCAGGACGTTAGACTAGGCCTATAGTTCACACTGCGATGCGACTGACAATTGCTGGGTAGAAGAAAACTGTTATCTATCGAGTAATTAATGCATGCCAGCGCTCTTACAGTCAAACGGAATTTTTGTGACAATGTATTAAAGCATTGTCAAATAGGCGCCTATCATAAATATTAGATGATTATCTCACCGTCTAATATATGAGGATCACTGACAGTCTTGAATATATGCTTTGGGATGGATAGATTAGAAAAGTAAAATAATAGTATAGTATAGCTGAGTATATTAATAAAATCGATTACTCGTATCATTTGCCTCTTGTTTGTTAAATAGTTAGGGATTTAATTATTTATTTTTTAATTTTGCTAGTTGGTGTTCTTTAATGTATGTTCATTTTTTATTACAATGCCATCGTCTGACCATTATTACTCTATAAAATTTTAACTTCTAGCTGTGCAAAAGTCTTAACTACTTGAAAAATTGAATTAGTTGCTGTGAAAGTAGAGAATTCGATGGCTAATCAACACAAGCAAATATTTGCAAAGCTTTTAAAGCGTTTTAACAATTTTTGGCAAAAAATAATGCAAATACCAAACTGGAAAAATTATTTGGGCTACTAATAGTAGTTTAATGACTACAAGACGAATAAAGAAAAGTTATTCCTTTTGTTAAAAAATGAAATTTGTAATTCTATGACTAATGATTCTAGGAATCTAAGGATTCTATGACTAGTGATTCTAGGAATCTAAAGATTCTATGACTAATGATTCTAGGAATCTAAAGATTCTATGACTAATGATTCTAGGAATCTAAAGATTCCATGACTAATGATTCTAGGAATCTAAAGATTCTAGCTCGTATGACTAATGATTCTAGGAATCTAAGGATTCTAGGAATCTAAGGATTCTAGGAATCTAAGGATTCTAGGAATCTAAGGATTCTAGGAATCTAAGGATTCTAAGAATCTAAGGATTTTAGGAACTGAAGTTTCAAGAATTCACAGAGATTCACGAAATGTCACGCATCATTTAAAGGATCGCGGCTTTGCGGAAACATTTGGGAGTTTTACTTTCCATGCAGTCTACTTTGAGCAGATAGGCAGCAGAATAATCCCTTGGACAAAATCTTTTTTTTATTAAAGAAACACGGAAAGAGTCAGCTTAGAATGCAATGTGACAGCACTTAGTTAATTTGAGTAATTGTCTTTCGAGGCAAATGCTAATTACTGCTAATAGCTTGGTAATCTACTCTCTTTTGATTTTTTACCTGGGCTAAGAAAAAAATGTAAAAAAATATTGTATTACAAAGTCGTGAGTAAGGCCATCTATTGAGTCTTGATAGATTAATATTGATATTGTTTGCCAATTATGAATATCAACATGACTGAAAATTGCGCTTAAATCCTCACATTTTTAATCCAAGGTGCTCAATATTTGTGCTTCCGCTGCTTCTATCCTAGTGGTTTGAGCTTCTGACTTCTGACCCAGAGGTCAGGAGTTCGAATCTCAGTCCAAGAAATACAAAAATGCGTCGTTGAGGAAGACACTTAGAGCATAGCGCAATGAGTACTAGAATTAAGAGAGGTAAAAACTCGGCTAGGTGTGTCAGGTAGGTAGAAACTCGGCTAGGTGTGTCAGGCAGGTAGAAACTCGGCTAGGTGTGTCAGGTAGGTAGAAACTCGGCTAGGTGTGTCAGGTAGGTAGAAACTCGGCTAGGTGTGTCAGGTAGGTAGAAAGTCAGGTAGGTAGATACTCGGCAGGGTGTGGCAGGCTGCCCAGTCCACGGACTGAACAGCGGTACACGGCCTCTAGAAGCGCCAGCTGTGTCAGAGGCTGTGCATGTGGCCCAACTGTGTGTCAGCTCTATCTAGCGCGTATCTATTTATCTGATTGTGCTGAAAATTCTCGAGCCGCAGCCAACCCTGAGTCAGGCGCCCGCTTCTAAGCTAGATTTATCCACGAAAGCCTAGCTATGCATGCGAAAGCCTGCACCAGTCATCTCCATAACTTGTCTTTCACTCCAAGCGTATAGCAATTTGGTTCCTTGATCCTCTCTTTAATGACGACATCTATGTGTGAGGGGGGAGATTTTCGCACTTTCCCATCCTGTGCTTCTCTCTCTCTCTCTCTCTCTCTCTCTACAGGCTGAGGCGAGGCGAATGAAAGCAACTGACCAATCACGAAGTGGAAGATGTGTGAGCAGCATATCACCGGCCCCACCACACTCACACACTCTCTATCCATCAATGAATGTTTCATGAATCCTTTTCTAACATGATTTTGGTGTTGCCTCCTGCCGACTTGCTCACTCGGCATTGATTACACAGAACTGTCTTTCCCTCATGGCCAAGCAGACAAGGCAAACCGAATGAGTCTAGTAGCGCCGTACTGAAAGAAACCCAACAATTGGTCTGCAGACAGTGCGCCAATTATCTCAATCACCTGGTAAAGTTTGAATCTCATCTTACCAAGCTCTTAGCTGTTCATTAACAACGGAAAAGGTGAGTAGTCTTATGTTTTAGGGGTCGGTGGCAGAGCGGTTAACGCGTTTGTCTCTCGCACCAAGGTCCCTGAGCTCGATTCCGCGGCGAGGCCACATTCATTTGGCTTGGGGGCTTGTCGTGCAATTTTCGCCCTTTGAGGTCCAACCTCCAAGGCTCAGTGAAGGCGTACACTCCCTGACGACGAGAAAGTCAAGGCAGATGTACACACCTGCGTACGGTATTTGTGTGCGTGTGTGCTCAGGAGTCAGCGAAATGGGCAGAATTGCCTCCTCGCTGGCTGCGGGTCTAGTGTCACCAAATGATGTGCCATTGCCAGCAGACCTCCTACAATTAGTCGTATTATTATTATTATTATTATTATTATCATTAGTCTCATTTAATAAATATTTTTTAATACAGTTGTGTTCAGATAATTAAAGCAAGATGTTAGGAACACCCGTGTCTGATGATGAGGGAGTCAAGGCCTCACACCTGTGCGCAATACTCAGAGCCTGCCGGCGAATATTATTTTTTTCCAACGAGCAGTCCAGTAGACTCATTTTGAGACTAGAAATTCGGTTCGGCCATTATTCATAATCCAAGCCGCCGCACAATGAGAGCAGTGAGTGGCCGCCCGACAGTTTCTATTTGGGAATTTTTTAGCACCCAGACAGAAACATATCAGTCAAAGCGGGCTCGCCTTTATCCCCGCCCGTTTCAGATCCCATCTTGGGTGGTGGGGGTGGCTGGGAGGCAATCTCGGAGCAATGCGGGGATCAAAGTCGCGGGTGCCTTCTCATCGAAATCCCAGGCCCCGGGTTGCGGCGCGTCGATATGAGGGAGTAGTGGGTGGCGGGATGGGATTTTTAGTGTTTTTAGAGAAGCCTGAGAAATTCTCCCATGGGAAGAATTTGGGCCGCAATGAATTGCAGAGTGGCTGGATTCCCCCAGCTCTCTGTCTGTCTCTATTTCTCTCTCGTTTTCCTTTCTCAACTTGATACGGGGGCTGAGCACACTCACTTTTGGCTTTCAAATATTCCCAGATCCCTGCCAGTCAGTACTATTTGCTTCTAAGACTATTGTTATTTTTAGTAGATCGCATTTCTCTGCTTTAGTCGCACTGATATACTAAAATAGAAATGACCAGTTCAGGGTATAATCAGCTCAGGTTATGGTCAGTTCAGGTTATGGTCAGTTCAGGGTATGGTCAGTTCAGGTTATGGTCAGTTCAGGGTATGGTCAGTTCAGGTTATGGTCAGTTCAGGGTATGGTCAGTTCAGGTTATGGTCAGTTCAGGGTTATGGTCAGTTCAGGGTATGGTCAGTTCAGGTTATGGTCAGTTCAGGGTATGGTCAGTTCAGGTTATGGTCAGTTCAGGGTATGGTCAGTTCAGGTTATGGTCAGTTCAGGGTATGGTCAGTTCAGGTTATGGTCAGTTCAGGGTATGGTCAGTTCAGGGTATGGTCAGTTCAGGGTATGGTCAGTTCAGGTTATGGTCAGTTCAGGGTATGGTCAGTTCAGGTTATGGTCAGTTCAGGGTATGGTCAGTTCAGGGTATGGTCAGTTCAGGGTATGGTCAGTTCAGGGTATGGTCAGTTCAGGTTATGGTCAGTTCAGGGTATGGTCAGTTCAGGTTATGGTCAGTTCAGGTTATGGTCAGTTCAGGGTATGGTCAGTTCAGGGTATGGTCAGTTCAGGTTATGGTCAGTTCAGGTTATGGTCAGTTCAGGGTATGGTCAGTTCAGGTTATGGTCAGTTCAGGGTATGGTCAGTTCAGGTTATGGTCAGTTCAGGTTATGGTCAGTTCAGGGTATGGTCAGTTCAGGTTATGGTCAGTTCAGGGTATGGTCAGTTCAGGGTATGGTCAGTTCAGGTTATGGTCAGTTCAGGGTATGGTCAGTTCAGGGTATGGTCAGTTCAGGGTATGGTCAGTTCAGGTTATGGTCAGTTCAGGGTATGGTCAGTTCAGGTTATGGTCAGTTCAGGGTATGGTCAGTTCAGGGTATGGTCAGTTCAGGGTATGGTCAGTTCAGGTTATGGTCAGTTCAGGGTATGGTCAGTTCAGGTTATGGTCAGTTCAGGGTATGGTCAGTTCAGGGTATGGTCAGTTCAGGGTATGGTCAGTTCAGGTTATGGTCAGTTCAGGGTATGGTCAGTTCAGGGTATGGTCAGTTCAGGGTATGGTCAGTTCAGGTTATGGTCAGTTCAGGTTATGGTCAGTTCAGGTTATGGTCAGTTCAGGTTATGGTCAGTTCAGGGTATGGTCAGTTCAGGTTATGGTCAGTTCAGGGTATGGTCAGTTCAGGTTATGGTCAGTTCAGGTTATGGTCAGTTCAGGTTATGGTCAGTTCAGGGTATGGTCAGTTCAGGGTATGGTCAGTTCAGGGTATGGTCAGTTCAGGGTATGGTCAGTTCAGGTTATGGTCAGTTCAGGTTATGGTCAGTTCAGGTTATGGTCAGTTCAGGGTATGGTCAGTTCAGGGTATGGTCAGTTCAGGTTATGGTCAGTTCAGGGTATGGTCAGTTCAGGGTATCATCAGCGGTGCTTTATAAAAAAAGAATGTAAAAATGAAGACTTTCATTATGACAGCTTAATGACATTTTGACAAAGAAGACTGCACTGTGTGTGTGCACAGTCTTCAAGCGCCCTTAAGGCCTATGCGGATAGTGTGACCTGTATATGGAAACACTGAGACCGGCAGTGAGTCCAGAGCAACAGTGAGAGCCCTGGTCTGATGCAGCAGCAGCAGCAGCAGCAGTATATTCATTCCCTTCTCACCCCAGTCCTAATGGACCTTCGCCCGATCGCTAATGGCCCTCCCCTTTACTCTCCTGTCTGCCAGGAAAGAAAATACATTCGACAGTTCCCGACTCCCCATCTCCCTCACACACTCTCGTCTGCTTTTTCTGTCTTATTCATTTCTCCCCATTTTTTGGTTTTTTATTCAGTGCCTTCGCTTTGAGCTCTCTTACTCGCTTTCCCACCGCCCCGATTTGCAATCTCACAATTCTCCCCTTCCATTCCATCTCCACTGCTGGAGTTTTGGCCGGTAGTGAGCGGGAAATGAGAGGATCACCTTTCACAAAAGGGGTTTTCGCCAGGCTTCCCGCCTGACAATTCATAAACACTGCATGGGGAAATTTTATGCTAAAGTCTGAGACAAAGTAGCAAGATGCGTTTGAGGATAATCAATAATGTCATTCCAGGTCCGTGTCTGCGATTTAAGTGAACAACATTCTGTGTGTAATATTTTTGGGTTGAAATCCGTGGGTTGGATTCTGTGGGTTGGATTCTGTGGGTTGGATTCTGTGGGTTGGATTCTGTGGGTTGGATTCTGTGGGTTGGATTCTGTGGGTTGGATTCTGGTGGTTGGATTCTGTGGGTTGGATTCTGTGGGTTGGATTCTGTGGGTTGGATTCTGTGGGTTGGATTCTGGTGGTTGGATTCTGTGGGTTGGATTCTGTGGGTTGGATTCTGTGGGTTGGATTCTGTGGGTTGGATTCTGGTGGTTGGATTCTGTGGGTTGGATTCTGTGGGTTGGATTCTGTGGGTTGGATTCTGTGGGTTGGATTCTGGTGGTTGGATTCTGTGGGTTGGATTCTGTAGTTTAGAATCTGTGGGTTGGATTCCAAACTTTAAAAGTTTGTGGAATCCTGTCGATGGAATCCTGTCGATGGAATCCTGTCGATGGAATCCTGTCGATGGAATCCTGTAGATGGAATCCTGTCGATGGAATCCTGTCGATGGAATCCTGTCGATGGAATCCTGTAGATGGAATCCTGTAGATGGAATCCTGTCGATGGAATCCTGTCGATGGAATCCACGCCTTTGTTTGCCTGACATCCAATCCATTTTTTCATTTTCACCCTTCTACAGTCGAGTTCTTGACTGTCTTGCCTGTCCCCGATTCCTACTTAATGTTTGGACAATGCTCCAATTTCCCATTTGACGTTGCATTTTTAGCGTTAAGTAACCCTAGCAAGTTTTCAATCTATCTGCCAGCCTTTGGCTGCTTCGCAGTCGCATCTCTTGCCTCCCCGCTGGTTTGTTTGAGATCGAGGGGGGGGGGCGGACACGGCCGAGACAGGTGGGCCTCATCTGGATGGTTGGGAGTCAGCGGGACAATGTTTGACTTGTTGCTGCTTCATAGCACTGCTGCTCATTCTATCCCAGATCCTCACTTTCTCCCTCCGCTGCTCCTGCTTTTGCTTGCTCGTCTCAATCAAGTCAGCGCAGAGCTGTAGCTGGGATATGGTTGAGAAGCTGGGACTGGCATGAGATTGAGAAGGATTGAGACTGGGATGAGATTAAGAAGGATGAGACTGGGATAAGATTGAGAATGATGGGACTGGGATAAGATTGAGAAGGATGGGACTGGGATAAGATTGAGAAGGATGGGACTAGGATGAGATTGAGAAGGATGGGACTGGGATAAGATTGAGAAGGATGGGACTAGGATGAGATTGAGAAGGATTGAGACTGGCATGAGATTAAGAAGGTTGAGACTGGGATAAGATTGAGAAGGATTGAGACTGGGATAAGATTGAGAAGGATGAGACTGGGATGAGATTGAGAAGGATTGAGACTGGGATGAGATTGAGAAGGATGGGACTAGGATGAGATTGAGAAGGATTGAGACTGGCATGAGATTGAGAAGGATGGGACTGGGATGAGATTGAGAAGGATGGGACTGGGATGAGATTGAGAAGGATGAGACTGGGATGAGATTGAGAAGGATGGGACTGGGATAAGATTGAGAAGGATGGGTCTGAGATGAGATTAAGAAGGATGGGTCTGAGATGAGATTGAGAAGGATGGGTCTGAGATGAGATTGAGAAGGATGGGACTGGGATAAGATTGAGAAGGATGGGACTAGGATGAGATTGAGAAGGATTGAGACTGGCATGAGATTAAGAAGGTTGAGACTGGGATAAGATTGAGAAGGATTGAGACTGGGATAAGATTGAGAAGGATGAGACTGGGATGAGATTGAGAAGGATTGAGACTGGGATGAGATTGAGAAGGATGGGACTAGGATGAGATTGAGAAGGATTGAGACTGGCATGAGATTGAGAAGGATGGGACTGGGATGAGATTGAGAAGGATGGGACTGGGATGAGATTGAGAAGGATGAGACTGGGATGAGATTGAGAAGGATGGGTCTGAGATGAGATTAAGAAGGATGGGTCTGAGATGAGATTGAGAAGGATGGGTCTGGGATGAGATTGAGAAGGATGGGTCTGGGATGAGATTGAGAAGGATGGGTCTGAGATGAGATTGAGAAGGATGGGTCTGAGATGAGATTAAGAAGGATGGGTCTGAGATGAGATTGAGAAGGATGGGTCTGAGATGAGATTGAGAAGGATGGGTCTGAGATGAGATTAAGAAGGATGGGTCTGAGATGAGATTGAGAAGGATGGGTCTGAGATGAGATTGAGAAGGATGGGTCTGAGATGAGATTGAGAAGGATGGGTCTGAGATGAGATTGGTGAGGTGTTTATTTTGAGAGGAGACGGATAAGGACATTGAAGGAGAGGCAACACAGATGAGGTGTGTAGGCGTGTTGGAGCTCATGCTGAGTCGTCTGTTGTTGAAGATGAGCAGTGAGGTGCAGCTGATGCGTCAATTTAATCAAGCAGTGCGAGCTGGGTATTTTGAATTTGTAATTTCGTGTTTTTTTAGTTTGCTCGTTTAAAAGCTGATTAACTTAAATAATGAATTGCCACAAAAACTCATCTAGCCATCTTCTTAACCGCTGAGTCTCTCAGGCCATAGCAGATTATTGACCTGATAAATCGCGGTCCGACCCCAGTTTCCCATGCAGGAACTCGGGGAGACAAATGATCGACTCGGCAACTCTATGGGGTTATGGGGTCTGGGGAGGCTTCATGGCTGAGGAAGTAGACTTACTGGAGTCTCCGCCGGCGATGCATTAATCTTCCCTGAAAGATCTTTCAGGCCCAGGCGTCGGCCTCCCCATATTTTATTGATCGGAGGAGAAACAATTGACCGGTTGGAAGGAGCTGCGGGCATGGAAGGCCAAGGAGCCTTCATTGCCGATGACTGGGCGATCTGGGCTCGAGTTAAATCCCGAACCAAACTATTATTTTTTGTGTTCCAGTTGTGCCAATTTTTCTTCGGCGCTAAAATATTCTGCTGGCACATTTTCCTCTAAAAGGTGTCCTCAGGGACATTGTGCGAAGTGAAAGATGAAAATCTGGTTCGATTTTATTCTGAGCACAGGCGATGAACCTGCCCCACTCAATCTCTCTCTTTCCACATTTCCCTAACCCTCAAGGTAATCCGCTCGTGAATCTTCATTTCCCCATTCGGTTGAAAAAACTGGAGATGATGAGGCATTGGGAGACAGCGGAGAGTGAGGAGAGAAGGGGTCCTGCCCGTAGTGGAGTGACTCCTTGCCACTCAGTCTTCGATGCTGAAACGATCCCCTGCTCAACTCCTCATCCATTCTCCTAGTTCGCGACTGGAGCCACTTCGTCACATCCCGCGGGTATCAGCTGGGAGGGAGGGAGGGGGTGGGGCGGGTCTGACCAGCATTCACCTTGCCAATATGATGATAATAAAGCCGGCGATGGATGCGGCACTAGTCCCAGCTGCGTGGAGCCCAGCGGATAAAGGATAAGAGGGGACTACGATGGGTGAAAGCGGTCCATCCCGCTCCGCGTAGCCGCATCTGCCGCCTCCGCCCCCCCCCGACTTCCCTGTGGCAAAATCTGGCCGATCTTGCCCGACGACTCCGGGGGAGCCGTTTGGGGGGTCCGGGAGCCCGGAGGGCGCTGAGAAATTCTGCGTACAAAATCCCCATCTTCGAAACTCGACGCCTCGAGTCCGAACCGCGGCTACGTCACTTATCCCCCAGGCCGGCTAGCTGGCCTCCTCTATCGCTGGACTAATGGGAAGTTTTCCCGAATCTGCCAAGGCCAATCCATTCCACTCTCAGCTCCTCTCTCGCCTCATCTACTCCCCATCGCCTGCATCTCTTGAACTCCATTAGGCCGCGATGGGGAGGCTGGAAATGGGATTCAAGCTGCAAGCGCAGGCTGGCTGGGATGTATAAAGGAGTTGAAATCCCTATTTCCTGGAAAGATCCATGTTTCAGACCTGATTTCCTCTTTCAATCGCCCTGCTAGACACATTTATCCCGTGATCCCCGCATCGGGAAAGGCCTTTATAATATTTAAAATCCTTTGTGAAATTCATTGCCACAAAGACTCCGCCGTGGGCGAGTTTTTGAAACAGCCACCCCACTGGATCAGTGGACAGGCCTGGGTTCCAGGCTCATTCTTAGTCGTCTTTTGTACCGTCCTAAAAAATTGCCTCAAAATCTCCTGGGCGCCTCATAATCCCAGATTTTTGACCTATCAAAAGATAGGCTCTGAGAAAATTCTGAATAGAAAATGGATTCTATGATACCGCGTTTTTAGTTGAAGGGGGCTGAAAACTAATCACAACCCAATTGATTTCTCAGAAACTGTTTCGTAACTTTCTCATACATCTGGGATTTAGAATCGTAATTCGTAGTGGCCCTTTTGCCTGTTAAACTAGTCTATACACGATGCTAAAACTTAAACGAAAAGACGCACAGTCTAATACTCGAAAAAAATAATAATAATAACCGCAGGAGAGCTGCAGGCAATGCCACATCATTTGGTGACACAAGACCCCAAGCCAGCGAGGAGGCAATTCTGCCCATTTCGCTGACTCTTGAGCACACACGTACACAGATACCGTACGCAAGCACAAACTCACACAGGTGTGTACATCTGCCTTGACTTTCTCGTCGTCTGGCAGTGTACACTCTCACTGTGCCTTGGAGGTTTGACCTCAAAGGGCGTCAATTGCACGACAAGCCCCCAAGCCATCGCTACGCGGCTGCGCCCTAAATGAATGTGGCCTCGCCGCGGAATCGAGCTCAGGGACCTTGGTGCGAAAGGCAAACGCGTTTACAGTCTAGTAAATTTAATAGTTTGTCGCTGAAATTCAGTAAAATTTATAACAAAGAAGTTAAAAGGATCCCGACCATAGCTTTACGCACTAAGCGAAACAGCTTCTCATCATAATGAATGGGGTTGTCCTCCTCTTCTTAACATAGTTGAACACACTAATTCCTTCGAGGGAGAATCTCATGCACCAGGATCTGGCATCTCCACAGACTCCTGAGTCATTTTGGCTGTATGAGGCCGGGCGTTGTCACCTATATGCTTCCTGCTTCAAATGTTCGGAAACCATAACTGAATTTTTTGAGATTCAATTATTAACAAGCTCTTATTAAAATGCAGCCGAAATGACCAGCTCAGACGGCACAGCTGCAGCCGCTGACGATAGTGGCATCGGCGGCGGAAGCGGCAGCGGCGGCGCAACCGGGCGAGCCTCCGTTGACGCCGTCTGCCGCGACTACCTGCGTCACGTGTGCCGCCGCGGCCGACGCTGTCGCTACCGGCACCCGGAGGCCAGCGAATGCGCCCGGCTGGCCAGAGCCGAGATCGTCTTCTGCCACGACTACCAGAACGCCGGCTGCCCGCGGCCCAACTGCCGCTTCGCCCACTGCAGCCGGGAGGAGGAGGCGGCCTACCGGTCCACCGGCGAGGTGCCAGCCCGGCTCCGCTGCCTGCTGTCCACTGGCGACCAGCCGCCCGTGTGCAAGGACCACCTGAAGGGCGACTGCAAGCGGGCAGCGAAGTGTCGCTTCCGTCACGTGACCCCCGCGGAGCTATTCGCCGCTGCTATCGGCGACTGCGGCGACTTTCAGCAGCAGCAACAGCAGCAGCAGCAACAGCAGTTTTACGAGCTCGCTAAACGTCGAAAGATCGAATCTGATTTTGAGCAGGCAGCTGCGGCTGTGGCAGCTACCGCAGCTCTCGCAGCCGCCTTCTCACCTCCGCCACCGCCTCCTCCTCCACCTCACCTTCATCACCTGCCGACTCCGACGGCTCCTTCGCCAGCGTCTGCCACCGCTTTCGTTGTCGACCCGTCCGCTCTTTGGGCCATCGTGGCGGCCTCGTCCTCGTCAGCCAATTCCGCAGTCGCCGCAGCCGCAGCAGCCGCTGCAGCTGCCGGGGGCGGAGGCGGACCGTGCGAGCCACGCTTCCTTGTGGAGGAGAACTGCCTGCTTCGCCGTCGAGCCGACGAGCTGCGGCTGCAGTGCGCTCAGCTGCTGGCTAGCAACGACCTGCTGGCGCAGCAGAACGTAAGGCTGCGCTGCTTCGGTAAGCCGTGTCTGACTGCGCAGCCCGCGCCGGCAATGCCCTGCTCGACTGTGGGCATCGCTGCTCTCACCGTGCCAACATCCTCCGCGTTGTCATCGCCGGCCTCCATGGCGGAAGCGCTCGCTCTGGCGCAGGTGTTTGCTGCCGCCGCTGCCACCGGTAAAATGGCGCCACTGACCTGATTTTCTCGCATGGCTGAACACCGCCGCACACTGTCTATGGCCAGCAGCGTGTCAGTATAAATATCTTTATGTCACAAATATTTCAATGCATACTACTATCGGTACTACTATCGGGATATTCATTTATATTTTGCGCATTCAGCTTTTGATGATGGATGAATACAGAATTTCGATTGCTAGATTTGTTGAAAAAATAGTCTAATTGGGTAGTTAATGCGCGATATTCCTGATGCATGTTTACCAGTTCAAAATTTATCTAAAATTTATTCTACGGTTATGTAGTAGTGTGTCTACTTGCCAACACTAAGCCTCATTAAATGTGAATAATAAATGTGAGCTTAACTATGACTAGCGTCCGATACATGTCCAATAATGTTGAGCGAGTAACTTCAATTGATACGCATCTTCTTCAATTATTTTGCTTTCATCGATGCACTAACATCAGTCTTGTATGTTTAAGGAGTACCAAGCCATTTTGCCGCCCGTTTTTATACCAAGGGGAGGAATCCCCCCTGATTGGTTGACAGTCCAGTCGATGGTGTCCTGTGATCAAGCTCCGTCTAATATTTAGGCTTTATCAGTGAAATTGGAGAAATTCGCGTCAGGGTGTCCATAGTGGCCTATTTCCACCTGTTGCCGCCATTGAAGGTCCAGCAAATCTGTCTAGATAATGGTAGGTGACCACCGAAGACAGAGATTATGCAGGCAGATTCGTGTGACATGCCGATAAATTTTGAAGGCCTGGCAAGGAGGCCGCACTGAGACGCAATGCTAATTCGTTAGAGTGGACACAGTCCTGTTAGAGTCGACACAGTCCTGTTAGAGTCGACACAGTCCTGTTAGAGTCGACACAGTCCTGTTAGAGTCGATACAGTCCTGTTAGAGTCGACACAGTCCTGTTAGAGTCGACACAGTCCTGTTAGAGAGGACACAGTTCTGTTAGAGAGGACACAGTCCTGTTAGAGAGGACACAGTCCTGTTAGAGAGGACACAGTCCTGTTAGAGAGGACACAGTCCTGTTAGAGTGGAAACAGTCCTGTTAGAGAGGACACAGTCCTGTTAGAGAGGACACAGTCCTGTTAGAGAGGACACAGTCCTGTTAGAGAGGACACAGTGTTAGAGAGGACCCAGTGTTAGAGAGGACCCAGTGTTAGAGAGGACCCAGTGTTAGAGAGGACCCAGTGTTAGAGAGGACCCAGTGTTAGAGAGGACCCAGTGTTAGAGAGGACCCAGTGTTAGAGAGGACCCAGTGTTAGAGAGGACCCAGTGTTAGAGAGGACACGGTCTCGTTAGAGAGGACACAGTCCTGTTAGAGAGGACACAGTCCTGTTAGAGAGGACACAGTCCTGTTAGAGAGGACACAGTCCTGTTATAGAGGACACAGTGTTAGAGTGGACACAGTCCTGTTAGAGAGGACAAAGTCCTGTTAGAGAGGACACAGTTCTGTTAGAGAGGACACAGTCCTGTTAGAGAGGACACAGTCCTGTTAGAGTCGACACAGTCCTGTTAGACAGGACACAGTCCTGTTAGACAGGACACAGTCCTGTTAGAGTCGACACAGTCCTGTTAGAGAGGACACAGTCCTGTTAGAGAGGACACAGTGTTAGAGAGGACACGGTCTCATTAGAGAGGACACAGTCCTGTTAGAGAGGACACAGTCCTGTTAGAGTGGACACAGTCCGTTAGAGAGGACACAGTCCTGTTAGAGAGGACACAGTCCTGTCCTGTTAGAGTGGACACAGTCCTGTTAGAGAGGACACAGTGTTAGAGAGGACCCAGTGTTAGAGAGGACACAGTGTTAGAGAGGACCCAGTGTTAGAGAGGACCCAGTGTTAGAGAGGACCCAGTGTTAGAGAGGACCCAGTGTTAGAGAGGACCCAGTGTTAGAGAGGACACGGTCTCGTTAGAGAGGACACAGTCCTGTTAGAGAGGACACAGTCCTGTTAGAGAGGACACAGTCCTGTTAGAGAGGACACAGTCCTGTTATAGAGGACACAGTGTTAGAGTGGACACAGTCCTGTTAGAGAGGACAAAGTCCTGTTAGAGAGGACACAGTTCTGTTAGAGAGGACACAGTCCTGTTAGAGAGGACACAGTCCTGTTAGAGTCGACACAGTCCTGTTAGACAGGACACAGTCCTGTTAGACAGGACACAGTCCTGTTAGAGTCGACACAGTCCTGTTAGAGAGGACACAGTCCTGTTAGAGAGGACACAGTGTTAGAGAGGACACGGTCTCATTAGAGAGGACACAGTCCTGTTAGAGAGGACACAGTCCTGTTAGAGTGGACACAGTCCGTTAGAGAGGACACAGTCCTGTTAGAGAGGACACAGTCCTGTCCTGTTAGAGTGGACACAGTCCTGTTAGAGAGGACACAGTGTTAGAGAGGACCCAGTGTTAGAGAGGACACAGTGTTAGAGAGGACCCAGTGTTAGAGAGGACACGGTGTTAGAGAGGACAAAGTCCTGTTAGAGAGGACACAGTCCTGTTAGAGAGGACACAGTCCTGTTAGAGAGGACACAGTCCTGTTAGAGAGGACACAGTGTTAGAGTGGACACAGTCCTGTTAGAGAGGACAAAGTCCTGTTAGAGAGGACACAGTCCTGTTAGAGTGGACACAGTCCTGTTAAAGTCTGACAGCAAATTTGGATAGGATAGTTCACGTGTTAATAAGATATACTGAACGAAAGAATCCTAGCTTAAATTTACTGAAAGGTGAATCGGATTTTTTAAATATTTGCTTAGAAAGAACTTTTTTTTGTACTTTTGACGCTCTTGTTATCAGTTTATTGACTCAATCGACTTTTTCGTATGTCTATAAGAACGCAATCAGAAATAATAATATCGAATTGCAATGCAGAGTTTTGGTACGAAATATTTCGCGGAAAATAACTTAACATGCGAAAGACCATGGGGTATTTCAAACACCCACATTTATTTTTTCTGTTTCTCCAAAATGGGTCATTCGATTTGGAGCTAAAGTGAATTCGGCAGTGTGTAATTGAAATACCACTGAGGTCTTTCCCCATGGGGATCAGAAAACTAGCGCTGTCTTCTGTTAATAGTTTGAACATCTCGTCAGTCAAGATCTATGACCAAAAGACGATTAGCGAAAATTATTAATTAGCAGGCAGCATTGACGCACTGACTAAATGACTCACTGCATGCGGTACGTCATCATAATCATCATAGTCATAATCAGCTTGATTCACCAGGCTAATCATCGCAGGATCGACAGATTTGGCGAGATTATAAAGCGTATATTGCGACATTTCGAGAAGCAAGCGAAAGCAAGAAAGGTAGAGATTGAGAACTGCGTGGATGAGCACAACCACGGTGCTATAAGGTATCTGCTACGAGTTGAACTGCAGACATGCGGAGACCGCTATACTTGCCAGCGTCAAAAGCCTGCACTAAGTACAGCCCAGAACAAGCAATCAGCCGGATACCAACAAGAGGCGGGTTGGACATTGTGGAAGTTTAAATCATCAAGAATATTTGACTCTCCCCCCATTAGTGAGAATATAATCACCGGCACCGGCAAGCTCAGCTCAAAGACCATTGCAAGTGCATGATGGATAACTATAGAGTGCCATTCGAACAGGCGATGATGGCAGACAGATAAAGTGCCAAGCAGAGCCCTGACCGCCCAACGATTACCAGTATTTTTAATCGCCAAAGTTCGGTGAACAGTAGGCACCCGGTCGGTCACCAGCACGAGCATCCAGGTGCAAGGAAGGATGCGATATAGAAGTCCCAATGATAGCGAGACACCTTGCACGCGGCGTGCTCAGGTTCGATACCATTAAAGCCACCTTACTAGGTCAAAAAAAAGCAATCCCACGCGAGAACAAACAAAAAACTGCGATTATTATTAATAGATAGCCATAACTAAATGGCTAACTATTTGTCTGTAGGCCTGCATGGTTTGTCGGCATCTCAGTGGTAAAACAAAATAACAGAACAAACACTAAAGCGGTGAAATATACCTGCCAATAAAGTTGAGCAAATAAAAGAAAAAACTCTGCCTAAACTTAAAATTACAATCACATTTTGGATTCATTTGTTTCTAAAGAAGCCAATTCTAAAGTCTGATTCATCTCTTCATGCTTTGTAAAAAATATGCACATCATCGTAAGTTGAGTTGCTGTTGTTGTTGTTAAACGGCCTCGTCCAATTTGGACTGCAGGTTGAGTTGCTGTTACACTGTGTTCGTAGGACGCATAAAGGATAGCATTACACTAAACTTTCTGACTGCATTACAATATTATATATATTTTGGTGCTACGAAAGGGCATCAATTAATCGTCACTGCAGTCTACACAATTTTTTGCGTTTTGAATTGTTTTATTAGTTTTTACCTTTACAAGCAGTTGGCCTATGTATAAAATATTGTATTGTTCTAAATTTAATTCTAGTTAGGCTTACCTGTTCTTGTGTAATTGGGATAGGCGTTTTAGTTGTCGTACGTAGAACATTTATTTAGAATCTAATCTTGGAACTAACAACTGGAACTTAAAATCGCAGTCTTTAAAAAGGATGTAAGTGGATATAATTTTGTCTGTGCCAGAATACTTTCCTAGGCCTACAAATCTATAATTCATGTATTATTAAATAAGCTATATTGGTTTTAGAAATAGCTAAATAGACTAAATAAACCGAATTGCTACTGAATTAGTATATGTTCTTTTTTTGTAGGGGCTGGCAGCTGGCTATATAATGGGGTCTAGGATAGCCACAAGCATGGGGTATGCTTTAACTTTTTTATCTAGTGAACCAGCAGTCTTTAAAAAAACCATTAAACTTACAGTGAAGTCTGTGACTTCTTGAAAAAACTATTTTTTTACTTTTTTATGTTCCTTTAGTAGGCCTAACTGTGCTCATGACCTGTGTAATCAACCTAAGGCTTATTACTCTGCTAAGTCTGTTAAATAGACAATTCTGCAAAAAATTGCCTACTTTTTGGCCTATAAGATAGCAAGTTCGAGGCTAATTATATTATATAATTATATAATTATAAATAAAAAGCTGGTACAAGTATATATGTTATTATCTACAGACAAATATGAGCTAAAAAATATAACAGCTGTTTTTTGTGATGAAAATACTAGCATTGCATACAATTGTACAAAAGTGCAAATCTTTTTCATTTAATTGTAAATGCAATTTCTTTATTAACCATGTTTTCATCTACCTTTTTACTTCAGCTGAGTGCCATCAAGACTTTGATTGCAAGACAAGATGACTATGCTCATCTTGATTGCAATGCTAGTCTTGGTTGGCTACCTGGCAGAGCCTTCCATGGGTAAATATCCCGTAACAAGCTATCAGTATTTTTCTTATGGTGGTAAGTGTTTTAGAAATCTGACATTATGATTTAGCACTTATTCAGTATGCTTGGCTTAACAAAAATTACATAATTCTATTATTTTAGAGCTCAGTGCCATGATTAACACACTGAAAATTAGCAATCAGACTCTGATCCTAGTTGGCAAAACTGATCAGCACTTCTATCTTGGAGCCATGTGAGTACAAACATTAAATTTGGCACACATAAAATTGGTGCTCCTTTTCAATTATATATTTTTGTTATGTATTTCATCCTGATATAATAATATAGATATGAATTTCACGTAGCTAGTCCTGTTATGCTAGATGTACAGCCAGTAAGTGCTGCAGCTACTCCAAAGGCTGTGTACAGCTATTAAGTCCATGGACTTTGGAGGTCCCAGCACTAACCTCTATTTTCTGGTTGATAACCAAAATCACTAGTGAATTAAGTGTCTTGCCGAGGACAAAAATCGTCTAGCTACCTTGGGTTGAGATTCGAACTCCTGACCTGTCTGTAAGAAGCCCAAAATCAGTAGATTACAAGTACAAGCCCCCCTGTAGACATAGGGATAATGGTGAAGCAAAGGATAAGTACGAGGTAGGCCTACATTAATCTACAGATCCCATTCCAATATTATTTTAATTGTCCCTTTTCTCATTCGGTCAGCAATGCAATACTGGAAGTGCCGGCATTAAATCTGTCCGCCTACCGGCAAGTCCTGACTTGGCCAGAGTCGGACGGCCCCAGTCTGCAAGTGGAATACCTGTACTTCGCCAATAGCACGCGCGCCTTCGCCTGCGCCCGCCATTTGGCTTCTACGCCGCCAATCTGTCGCCAGTTTGTTGTCCCTAGCAACGGTGAAGATGTTACTTGGCAACCGCAAGGCGAAGCGCTCCTGCCGGCCATCAGTGCCATTCTGTCGCCCAGCTGGCTGGAGCCGCCATCCGGCTGGTTCGGCGGCGTTGTCGAAGGCGCCGGAGGCTCCAGTCGACGTCAAAGACGCCGAATCTCCTTGGCGCTGCCAGACGCTGACGGCGGCCTGTCGCGCCTGTTCATCAGCGAGTTTCCCCGCTTCCCTGACTCGCTGCACCTGGTTGAACTGCTGGCGCCAGGCTACGACCGGGTCGGCCGCATCAGCGCCGATGGCTACTTGCGCCGCAGCCGGGAACTCTGGATCGCCAAGGCGGCTAACCCGCTGGCGCTCGGCTCCGTTGGCAACCGGCTGTACGCGATCTACACGGAGCCTGCGCTGGAGGTGGACAACTATTGCGGCAGCGTCAACGGCCCGGACGCCTACGCTGCGCCCGACGGAGAGGCTGTCAAGGTGACCACGGTGGAAACTGACACCACCCCTCTGACTTATTTTTGACCAACTGCTACTAGCCCTTTTCCATGACCAACTCCTAGTAGCCCTTTTCCATGACCAACTCCTAGTAGCCCTTTTCCATGACCAACTCCTAGTAGCCCTTTTCCATGACCAACTCCTAGTAGCCCTTTTCCATGACCAACTCCTAGTAGCCCTTTTCCATGACCAACTCCTAGTAGCCCTTTTCCATGACCAACTCCTAGTAGCCCTTTTCCATGACCGACTCCTACTAGCCCTTTTAAATGACCAACTTTCATCGTCTTGTGCATGACCAACTCCCTATCTGTCTTCTATCTCGTTGTTTTCTGGCTCCAACCTAGCATTCAATGCATTTTTCCACACATATCGTCTCACCCTCGCGTCCCGCGCAGCTGCCTCTGTTCACCCGCCTCGGCCGAGTCTGCCTAAACGAGCCGGGCCTGCCGTTCCACAACATTCCCTCCGCCCGGGTGCTGACGTCATACTTCAAGATGCGGCTGATCTGTCGCAACGGCTCCTACGACTACGACGTGCTGGGTGAGCTACAACTTTGACCCATTTTTCGCTTGTAACAGTCTCAGTACAATAGCTTCCATTGTAGGAATTCATTTGCCAGATTTAATATCCTCTCCAACTATCTTAGTAGAGGTAGAGGCACACGTCCTCAAACTCATGAGGAAAATTTCTTGTCCTCCGCGCGAGGTCAACAAGAGGCTAATCCCATTTTAAAATCCCAGCCTCACGCCGGTTCTGTTGACAGGGCTGGGGTGGGTCACCTCCGCCGAGTTCCTTTTTTTCGCTGCTCGTCCGGTCCTCTTGCGGCTTTTTTCTCTTTAGTTTTTTCGGTCTTGAAAATCTCTTTGAGCTTTGGCCCAGTGCCGGGCTAGTCCGGGTGAAGTGGCTTACCCTGTACCGCTGGCTGTACCCTGTACCCACCCAACTCAACTCGAATTCTGATGCTGAAAGATCAGGAAATTCTAAGCTCGGAGAATTTTGTTGATGTTCGTTCTTCTAGCTTGTATTTGTGTGAGATGTGCGTCAACTGGATTCGGGTTGACAGGCCGAGTCAGAATTAACTCTATTAGTTTCTTCTGCTTCCTGTCCTTTGCCTGCCCTGTCTCCCTGGGTTTCACTTTCACCCTTCATTTTTATTTCACCCTTCCTCTCTTTATTCCTGTACCTCCCTTCGTCCTTTCTCATTCCTCTCTCAATTCCTCTCTTCCTTCATCTCTCCCTATCTCACTCTACCTTCATCTCTCCCTATCTCACTCTCCATTCTCTCTCCTCTACTCACCCTCCCTTCATCTCTACCTATCTCACTCTCCTTCATGTCTCCCTATCTTACTCTCCCTTCGTCTCTCCATATCTCACTCTCCCTTCATCTCTCCATATCTCACCCTACCTTCATCTCTCCATATCTCACCCTACCTTCATCTCTCCATTTCTCAATCTCCCTATATCTCCCCCATCTCTCTCCCTTCATCTTTCCCTATCTCACTCTCCCTTCATCTCTCCCTATCTCACTCTCCTTCATCTCTCCCTATCTCACTCTCCCTTCATCTCTCCTATCTCACCCTACCTTCATCTCTCCTATCTCACCCTACCTTCATCTCTCCATATCTCACTCTCCCTTCGTCTCTCCATATCTCACTCTCCCTTCATCTCTCCCTTTTCTCACTCACTCACTAAAATTATCTTCCAATGAGAGGATCAGTGCTTTTTTAACAAAAAAAGTTCAGTAGCTTTAAGAAGAAATCCACTTCATTTGAGGTTCCCAAATCAGTGAGTTGATAAGCTTGGCATATTTCCTACTGTGCGCCAATCAGAGTCTAAAGGCACAGCTGAATTCAGTCCAAAACCAACTTAGACTTTGTGAGCTTCGCCTATATCATTCTCTGTCTCTGTGTGTTTCTGTGGCTGAGAAGCGTGCCTCTAATGAGCGGACACGCTGGTTAGATGATTGCCCTCAAAATGCGAATGAAGCCTTCGTGAGAATTTCTAGTTTGTTGCTTTTGCTGTCTAATCAGCCTCTGGCGTACTTCCTGCGGCTGCTGCAGGGAATGTAGCAGATTTTCCTAAATTTCTGCAGCGTAACCTGATACTATACCAGAATAAATTCCCAAACACTGCTTATGTATATAGCCTCGCTGATCAACAAACTGGTGGCTTTGGCCTAGCCCTAGTGTATAAAAATTCTTCTTTTATAAGATTTCTGTTAGTCCCTGGGTACTGGACCAAATGCCAATAAATCGGCATTTAGATTCACAAATGAACTATTTATTCCTGTAAGCTATTAGTTCCAACTTATACAGACCTATATCACTTATATCCCTTCCCGCACAGCTTGCTTCTCTCTTCCTCTCCCTCTCGTCCTCTCCCTCTCTCCCTCTCCCTCTCTTCCTCTCCCTCTCTTCCTCTCCCTCTCCCTCTCTTCCTCTTCCTCTCTCTTCCTCTCCTTCTCTCTTACTCTTCCTCTCTCCCTCTCTCCCTCTCCCTCTCTTCCTCTCCCTTTCTTCCTCTCCCTCTCTTCCTCTCCCTCTCTTCCTCTTCCTCTCCCTCTCTTCCTCTTCCTCTCCCTCTCTTCCTCTTCCTCTCCCTCTCTTCCTCTCCCTCTCTTCATCTCCCTCTCTTCCTCTCCCTCTCTCTTCCTCTCTTCCTCTTCCTCTCCCTCTCTTCATCTCTCTCTTCCTTTTCCTCTCTTCCTGTTCCTCTCGTCCTGTTCCTCTCTTCCTCTCCCTCCCTTCTTCTCTCTTCCTCTTCCTCTCTTCATCTCCCTCTCTTCATCTCCCTCTCTTCCTCTCCCTCTCTCTTCCTCTCTTCCTCTTCCTCTCCCTCTCTTCATCTCTCTCTTCCTTTTCCTCTCTTCCTGTTCCTCTCGTCCTGTTCCTCTTTTCCTCTCCCTCCCTTCTTCTCTCTTCCTCTCCCTCTCTTCCTCTCCCTCTCTTCATCTCTCTCTTCCTTTTCCTCTCTTCCTGTTCCTCTCGTCCTGTTCCTCTTTTCCTCTCCCTCCCTTCTTCTCTCTTCCTCTCCCTCTCTTCCTCTCCCTCTCTTCATCTCTCTATTCCTTTTCCTCTCGTCCTGTTCCTCTCTTCCTCTCCCTCCCTTCTTCTCCCTCTCTTCCTCTCCCCCTCTCTTCCTCTCTTCCTCTTCCTATCCCTCTCTTCATCTCTCTCTTCCTTTTCCTCTCTTCCTTTTCCTCTCGTCCTGTTACTCTCTTCCTCTCCCTCCCTTCTTCTCTCTTCCTCTTCCTCTCTTTCTCTTCCTCTCATCCTCTCCTTCTCTTCCTCTCATCCTCTCCTTCTCTTCCTCCCCCCTCTCTTCCTCTCTCTCTTTCTCATCCTCTCTTCCTCTCCTTCTCTCTTACTCTTTCTTTCTCCCTCTCTGCCTCTTCCTCTCCACCTCTCCCTTTCTTCCTCTCTCCCTCTTCCTCTCCCTCTCTTCCTCTTACCTCTCATCTTCTCCTTCTCTTCCTCTCTATATCAGCCGAGATTGCCATAGCATTATGGAAGAATGAAATTGTTGAAGGTTCGCTTGCGCACACGTGGTCTGGTTCTTTCGGACTCTATCAAGAGGCTGTGCTGGCATTGCGCTCGCGTGTTCGTCAGCTCTATTTTCGCATTCGGATTTCAAAATTCCGCTTCGCCTTTTGTTCCACATATTTTCTTCGTTTCATTCTTTCTCATCTCTGCCCGGGATCTGCTTGACCTATATGTCCACCCCCGTCTTTTGGAATGTTTTCGCCCCTTTGACCCCGCATAGGTCCCTCTCCTTGTGTGTTTCCCACCAGCGCGACACACACGGGCCCTGCGTTGGAAGCTAAAACATTTTCTTCAGTCCCAATCCAGATTCCAATTCCCATATTTTCGCCAGAATCCTATTCCATTTGGCCTGGTGAATTTTTTTATCTCCTTATCTACGAAATCCCGCTGTGTATGTGGGGAATTTTCTTCCTCTGCATTGGGAAATAACACTTTGGCTCTAAATAATAGATCCCTTTATTAATAGTTTGGGATTTTAGCTAATACAAATAAACTGCCTAAATATAACCTCACTGTGTATAAGTTATCTATTATAAACACTAAATTGGCCCAGCGGTATACGTTAATTATATACCCCAGACATCTTGGATACTAAAAAGTAAGTTTCTATGTCCTAAAGCCGAGTTGCTGATTGATGATTTTGATGGGGCTGACTGTACAACTGCTTTTACCTCTTCCAGATTCTTACTGGTGTGCGATTCACCAAATTGTCTTATTCAACAACTCCATGCACTTACCTGATAATCCTTCTACCCCTGTTCACTATCCTCCTACCCCCTGTTCACTATCCTCCTACCCCATGTTCACTATCCTCCTACACCCTGTTCACTATCCTCCTACCCCCTGTTCACTATCCTCCTACCCCCTGTTCACTATCCTCCTACCCCCTGTTCACTATCCTCCTACCCCCTGTTCACTATCCTCCTACCCCCTGTTCACTATCCTCATACAATTTTTTCATAAATTATGATTCTATTAACACCCCGCGGGTGCAAAATGCGAAGATAGATAAATTAATAATTAAGCATCGGCCAGATTCACTCGGGCTGTATCACGACTAGTTATAACATTGGCAACGGCTCCAGGGACCTTCCTACACAGTATTAGTAAGGCCTATTGATCAAAGCCTTGCTCAGCAGCTGCTTGCGTGTGACGCAATCATCCGTCCCATACTGCAGCGGTCCACAATTTCCCTCCTAATTTCCTTTGGGAGGCGCCAAGTTCACTGAAATTCTCCTCGTACAGTCATGAGGTACTTAGGATTCTTGGATGCCAAGTCTCAAAGAAATTGTTCGCCCCTGTGTCCAAACAATCGATAGACTCGAAATTGCAATGAAATATTGCTCAGCAAGCCTCACTCAAGCTGTGTCTCTGTGCAGGTCTCTGTGCAGGCCTCTGTGCAAGCCTCGAGAATGAAAAGTCTGGAGGTTAAACTAGACGAAATCGTGTTTGATCTCTACATTATCTTCTGTGAAGTGGATGCTGTGGTTTATCAGTTAATTAAATTTTTTGTTTACTTTCTTTTCTTGCTTCTATAATATCGATTAGAGTAAAGACGGCATAGGTGCGTTTTACTAAACCTAAATTTATAAATTAAAAACATAAAATTATTGTGCGCAGGTACTGTGAAATAGTGGCTGGTAGCTGATAGGCGGAGGCAGGTTAAACAGAATTTATATAGTGCTTCAGTTCTCCAAGCTCATTAATAGAAATTAGCAACCATTTTTATTGAATGAACTAAAAAATATCGTTTTTATGATAATTTTTTTGTTTATTTTTTTAACTACAATTGTGCTTCTGTTTGAGTGCATTCAGGATCCTAATTTTCTTTTTGCTTCTCGATGACTGCGCTATCAGAAAAGGTAATAACAAAATTGCCATTGATCTATGACCCAACTCACAATGGCAACAGTTGACATGTCTATGACCCAAGCCACAATTGCAATAGTTGTGATGTCTATGACCCAACCCACAATGTCAACAGTTGTGATGTCTATGACCCAACTCACAATGGCAATATTTGTGATGTCTATGACCCAACTCACATTAGCAATAGTTGACATGTCTATAACCCAAAACACAATGGCAACAGTTGGCATGTCTATGGCGCAAACCACACGCACCTACGCAGATTTGGCCACAGAATTCAGCGAGTCTGGCTCATTCTACGGCCTGTTCTCGCCGCAGAACTCTCCAACAGGCGGCTTTCAAGCTGTCTGCCGGTTCGCATCCGCCGAAGCCGAAGATCTCATTAGCAGCGCTGACAGCTTCATCGAGCTGAACCGCACTAGCTGGCAGTCGCCCTACACAGCTGGCCGGATATCCCGGGCTGAGTACGCCAAACGCAGCGGCCGCTCTGAGCCGACTGGCTGCAATTGGACAGCCGATGAGGCTAACCAGCTGCTCTACAGGAACCTGAAGGTGGAGAGAACCGCCTCTCTGGTTGCTAGGCCGTTGCTAGCCAATAGTCTGCTCACACTGCAGGCCGGGGCCAGGCATCGGGTCACAGCGCTGGCCGCTGCCTACGGAGTGGGTAAACCTGCTAGGGACCTTCTGCTCATGGGCACCGGTGAGTATACTCATGTTGCTTTGCTATGGCTTTGCAGGGACGCTGAAGGTTTTTTAGTGCTCGTAGATTTAGGGTCCACTCAAAGGTTTGGAGTTGATGTTGGGTCCGCTAAAGGGTTTTAGATTTGGTGTAGTGTCGGCTGAAGGGTTTTGGAGCTGGTGTACTGTCGGCTGAAGGGTTTTTGGAGCTGGTGTACTGTCGGCTGAAGGGTTTTGGAGCTGGTGTACTGTCGGCTGAAGGGTTTTGGAGCTGGTGTACTGTCAGCTGAAGGGTTTTGGAGCTGGTGTACTGTCGGCTGAAGGGTTTTGGAGCTGGTGTACTGTCGGCTGAAGGGTTTTGGAGCTGGTGTACTGTCGGCTGAAGGGTTTTGGAGCTGGTGTACTGTCGGCTGAATGGTTTTGGAGCTGGTGTACTGTCGGCTGAATGGTTTTGGAGCTGGTGTACTGTCGGCTGAATGGTTTTGGAGCTGGTGTACTGTCGGCTGAATGGTTTTGGAGTTGGTGTACTGTCGGCTGAATGGTTTTGGAGTTGGTGTACTGTCGGCTGAAGGGTTTTGGAGTTGGTGTACTGTCGGCTGAAGGGTTTTGGAGTTGGTGTACTGTCGGCTGAATGGTTTTGGAGTTGGTGTACTGTCGGCTGAATGGTTTTGGAGTTGGTGTACTGTCGGCTGAAGGGTTTTGGAGTTGGTGTACTGTCGGCTAAATGGTTTTGGAAGGGAGATAAAGCCTGATTTACAAAAAGCAATCCGTGCACTTTTAGCTCGCATACATTTTGAATCGGCGCGGAGTTGATGGGCAGATTGTTGCTGGGCTGGCTGGAATTTTAGCAGACGGGGTTGGGCAGTTAGTGAAGTGAGTCACAGCCTGTCTGTCTGTCTGGGCCTAGCTGCAGCGCACTTTTCCTAGTGCATAAAATGCATGCGTGCATTTTGTAATGGGACTGGCAGGAATCGATTTGCCCTGTGCGTGCAATGTCTGATGATGTTTTTAGTTGCAAAGAAAATTTAGCATTTGGGCCTGGCCTTCATATGTAAACATTATTAGTCCTATTTACAGATGATAAGAGTCCGACCCTGCTCCAAGAGCCAGCGGGTGGGACTTGCATTGCTCTAGCCTCAGTTGATTGCAATTTTCATTCTATTGTGCTGCAAGCCAGTTGTTGTGACTATTGTACATCCATAGGCACTGCTCTAGTCAATTGCTAGCTAGCTTTCCTTGACATTTTATTTCCTGGAATTGCGTGAAAGAAGATCTGTAGAATTTTCAAGATTCAAACGCGCAAATTAAGAGTTGGAGGAAAAATTCGATTTTCCTACTAAGAAGGATTTGGCTACTATTATAGTAATGCTAATATCGGGCGACTGTATGCACTTTTAGTTAAACGCGTAAATCTTTATAAACTAGTCGGCTACTAGGAAAGCTAACATTTTATAATCCTTCGTAGGCAAATAGAGAACCGAAAATAACAATAGCGGGCCGCGTTGACAAAAAGGGCTGAGGCAGGTAATATGTGAGACAGGGGAGATTTGACACTGGAGAGAAAGGATACGATGGATTAGACAGGGGAGAAAAGAGACACGAAAAAGAAAAGACACGAGGGGTTAGAATGGGAAAGAGGAGACACGGGAGAGATGCGACACCGGAGAGATGCGACAGAGGCGAGATGAGACACGAGTGATAAGACTCTGGAGAGATGAGAAATTTGACGGGTCATTAGTTGTTAGGAGGGACCAATAGGCCGTATTTAGAAGCTTTACAGTCTATATGCCCTTAGGTGTGTTTTGTTCTAGACTTCAGAAGACTAACTTCAGTTGTTCAGGTTTGGATCTGAAGAGTGTTTTATCTTCAGTCTTAACATATTTTCTTTCCCACAAATCAATAAATGTTTTAATTGGGATCATTGCTGCAATTCTTCGAGCTTCGAGAAGGGTTTTGAAGTTGATGCAGGGTTAGATGAAGAAGGAGTTGATGTAGGGTTTAATGAATGGTTTTGGAGTTTATGTAGGGTTTGATGAAGGGTTTAGAGTTGATGTAGGGTTTGATGAAGGGTTTGGAGTTGATGTAGGGTTTAATGAATGGTTTTGGAGTTAATGAAGGGTTTTGGAGTTGATGTAGGGTTTTGGAGCTTATGTAGGGTTTGATGAAGGGTTTTGGAGTTTATGTAGGGTTTGATGAAGGGTTTTGGAGATAATTTAGGGTTTGATGAAGGTTTAGAGTTGATGTAGGGTTTGATGAAGGGTTTGGAGTTGATGTAGGGTTTAATGAATGGTTTTGGAATTAATGAAGGGTTTTGGAGTTGATGTAGGGTTTTGGAGCTTATGTAGGGTTTGATGAAGGGTTTTGGAGTTTATGTAGGGTTTGATGAAGGGTTTTGGAGATAATTTAGGGTTTGATGAAGGGTTTAGAGTTGATGTAGGGTTTGATGAAGGGTTTGGAGTTGATGTAGGGTTTAATGAATGGTTTTGGAGTTAATGAAGGGTTTTGGAGTTGATGTAGGGTTTTGGAGCTTATGTAGGGTTTGATGAAGGGTTTTGGAGCTTATGTAGGGTTTGATGAAGGGTTTTGGAGTTTATTTAGGGTTTGATGAAGGGTTTTGGAGATAATTTAGGGTTTGATGAAGGTTTAGAGTTGATGTAGGGTTTGATGAAGGGTTTGGAGTTGATGTAGGGTTTAATGAATGGTTTTGGAGTTAATGAAGGGTTTTGGAGTTGATGTAGGGTTTTGGAGCTTATGTAGGGTTTGATGAAGGGTTTTGGAGTTTATGTAGGGTTTGATGAAGGGTTTTGGAGTTTATCTAGGGTTTGATGAAGGGTTTTGGAGTTTATTTAGGGTTTGATGAAGGGTTTTGGAGTATATTTAGGGTGCGCTGATCATTTCTTCAAATCCTCAAGCCTTCTCTCCCTCTCCGCAGACAATGGCGCCGTCATCAAGGTCCTCGCCGACACCGGCTTCGTGCTGGAGACGCTGCACCTGCTCGGCGATGGCGCCGACTCCGGCAGCAGCGTCGACCGCCTTCTGGTCAGAGGCGGGCGCCTGTTCGCCTTCGCCGGCGATCGCGTCGCCTCCGTGCCGCTGTCGCCGAGGTGCAGAGAGGCCGGCTCCGGCTGCCGGGCCTGCCAGCGAGATCCCGGCTGTCGGTGGGACCGCCTGCGGCGACTGTGTCGAGATGCTAGTCGGGAGTGAGTTTTTCGCTGTCTCGAAACTTATGACCCGTCACTACTGTACTACCTGGATGTTCGTTTGCTAAGACTTTTTTAAGAATTTTTTTCCCTAACTGAGATTTGGGATAATAAGTATTCGACCCTCAGTATTCTTCCCCATGCTCAGGCAAGGGAGATTTGCGAGTACGGGAGTTTGCTGCTCTAGTAGATCTCAGACTAGAGTGATTCCCTGTTGGGGATAAAATGATCTGGGCTCACTAATCACTAACTTATGCATCTGTGGGAGTTTGCCGCATCTGTTGATATGCTTGAAACCGATTGATTTAGGACCATTTTGGGGGGATTTCGTGTTTTAAGTAGCCCAACCTGAGCACTATGGACTGGAGAACAGCTAAGTCTGGCTTTATCGATTAGACTGCTTATATATTTGGGGATTTCCCCCTTCCCTGGCCTTAGATAGAGAAATCTGAGGGAGAATAAAAACTGGTGAGTAGAGGGTGAAACTTTCATTCTATTACATGAGATTTTGATTCTAACAAGAACAAGATTTTGATTTACATTTTCTGCGACATTTTGGGACTATCACGGATGAGATTTTGATACTAACCGGGGTGAGATTTCGATAGATAAGGGCTGAGATTTCGATTTTATAAGGGGTGAGATTTCGGTTCTATAAGGGATGAGATTTCGATTGCATTAAGGGGTGAGATTTCGGTTCTATAAGGGATGAGAATTCGATTGCATTCAGGGGTGAGATTTCGATTGCATTAAGGGCTGAGATTTCGATTTTATAAGGGGTGAGATTTCGGTTCTATAAGGGATGAGATTTCGATTGCATTAAGGGGTGAGATTTCGGTTCTATAAGGGATGAGATTTCGATTGCATTAAGGGGTGAGATTTCGATTCGATGATAGGTGAGATTTCGATTATATTAAGGGGTGAGATTTTGATTATATTAAGGGGTGAGATTTCGATTGCATTAACGGGTGAGATTTCGATTATATTAAGGGGTGAGATTTCGATTGCATTAACGGGTGAGATTTCGATTATATTAAGGGGTGAAATTTCGATTGCATTAACGGGTGAGATTTCGATTATATTAAGGGGTGAGATTTCGATTCGATGATAGGTGAGATTTCGATTATATTAAGGGGTGAGATTTTGATTATATTAAGGGGTGAGATTTCGATTGCATTTAGGGGTGAGATTTCGATTGCATTAAGGGGTGAGATTTCGATTGCATTAAGGGGTGAGATTTCGATTTTATGAGGGGTGAGATTAATTTAATAAGGGGTGAGATTCGGATGCTTTTAGGGGTGAGATTTCGATTCTCTCAGCAATGAGATTTCGATACTATAAGAGGCTAAAAGAAGATTCCATCACGGTCGGATATTCTATTAGTGAGAATTTCGAAAATATTGAGAATCATATCATTTTTGGTGTAGCCGCTTATCCTCCATATTCTCAGTTACCCTCTGGCAGCAGAAATGTCTCAAAATACTTATTTGATTGACAAGTCTCTCAATTTTAGCAAACAGAGGACATGTCTCACATGTTTTGCCCCAGATGTTTTTATTAAAGTGTTTGCCATCGCAGATGCAAATGGTTTTAGTAAATTGATACATTAGTCAAACATTTTGTTAGACATATTTATCTGTTCTGTATACTCTATAAACAATCTATCATTTTATTATTTTATTTACTTATTTCAGTGTCAACTCAAATGGCTCTACAGATGCAACCGTCCTAATTGCTGATTGTCCAACTGGACCTGATAATCCTACAGGTGAATAGCTTTCCAAATTATTGTTCTACTCAAAACTCTAGCTAAATCTATGAGTTGACTTGTATGCTTGCCTTATTGTGCAGGCTGGTCGACGATGGAGAGATGAGACACGGGGACAGATGAGACACGGGGAGAGATAAGACACAGGGAAAGATAAGACACGGGGAGAGATGAGACACAGGGAAAGATAATACACGGGGAGAGATAAGACACGGGGAGAGATGAGACACAGGGAAAGATAATACACGGGGAGAGATAAGACACGGGGAGAGATAAGACACGGGGAGAGATAAGACACGGGGAGAGATAAGACACGGGGAGAGATAAGACACGGGGAGAGATAAGACACGGGGAGAGATAAGACACGGGGAGAGATAAGACACGGGGAGAGATGAGACACGGGGAGAGATAAGACACGGGGAGAGAGATGAGACACGGGGAGAGATAAGACACGGGGAGAGATAAGACACGGGGAGAGATGAGACACGGGGAGAGATAAGACACGGGGAGAGATGAGACACGGGGAGAGATGAGACACGGGGAGAGATGAGACACGGGGAGAGATGAGACACGGGGAGAGATGAGACACGGGGAGAGATAAGACACGGGGAGAGATGAGACACGGGGAGAGATGAGACACGGGGAGAGATGAGACACAGGGAAAGATGAGACACGGGGAGAGATGAGACACGCGGAGAGATAAGACACGGGGAGAGATAAGACACGGGGAGAGATGAGACACGGGGAGAGATGAGACACGGGGAGAGATAAGACACAGGGAGAGATGAGACACGGGGAGAGATGAGACACGCGGAGAGATAAGACACGGGGAGAGATAAGACACGGGGAGAGATAAGACACGCGGAGAGATAAGACACGGGGAGAGATAAGACACGGGGAGAGATAAGACACGGGGAGAGATAAGACACGGGGAGAGATAAGACACGGGAAGACCAGGGTCGGTGGAATTCGCAGCTCTGCTGGCCATATCTGGCCCTCTTACCAGAGTTTGCCGACCCGTGAATCTAAATAGTTTCCCCTCCATTTTGCCATTCTTACTTTGCTGCACCTGACCCAGCATTTCCCGTTACGCTCTGCTTAAGTTGAATAACAAGAAGGCGCTGAGCACCCCTATAGCGAGGCTTAGCTTGAGTTGGTTTGAGTTTAACTGGAGAGCGGTTTGAGTTGGTTACTGGTGATTTATAAGTTCTTGCTCTTACTCTCCCTGTCACACTTTGCCCTCCTGTCCTAGAATCCTTTTTTATATGAGCATTTTTCAAGGGGTTGCCTGTATGGTGGGTGAGGGAAGTTTCAGTGTTAAAAAGGACCACGGCTTTATATGGCCACATTGTCCATTCATTCTTAGATATTATAAATAAACATTATGCTGTTCTCTGCATGGCGGAATTCCGTGTGTAAGCGGACATTGCCTAATGCTCATTAATGCTGAGCTGCATTCTGTTAGTTAAGACAGGGCTCCGCTGTGTCTGAGGTCACAAGCTGGCTGTCCTGAAAATTCTCTGTCTTCTTGGGTCACCGATTCCTTAATTATGAAACTGATGGCTTCAGATAGTGTGGCATGTTCTTTTAGCCAACCCACTTCTCCTATCTATCTCCCTTCCTCTTCCTTCATCCATCTCCCTTCCTCTTCCCCCATCCATCTTCCTTCCTCTTCCCCCATCCATCTTCCTTCCTCTTCCCCCATCCATCTCCCTTCCTCTTCCCCCATCCATCTCCCTTCCTCTTCCCCCATCCATCTCCCTTCCTCTTCCTTCATCCATCTCCCTTCCTCTTCCCCATCCATCTCCCTTCCTCTTCCCCCATCCATCTCCCTTCCTCTTCCCCCATCCATCTCCCTTCATCTTCCTTCATCTATCTCCCTTCCTCTTCCCCATCCATCTCCCTTCCTCTTCCCCATCCATCTCCCTTCCTCTTCCCCCATCCATCTCCCTTCCTCTTCCCCCATCCATCTCCCTTCCTCTTCCCCATCCATCTCCTTTCCTCTTCCTTCATCCATCTCCCTTCCTCTTCCCCCATCCATCTCCCTTCCTCTTCCCCCATCCATCTCCCTTCCTCTTCCCCCATCCATCTCCTTTCCTCTTCCTTCATCCATCTCCCTTCCTCTTCCCCATCCATCTCCCTTCCTCTTCCCCCATCCATCTCCTTTCCTCTTCCTTCATCCATCTCCCTTCCTCTTCCCCATCCATCTCCCTTCCTCTTCCCCCATCCATCTCCCTTCCTCTTCCCCCATCCATCTCCCTTCATCTTCCTTCATCCATCTCCCTTCCTCTTCCCCATCCATCTCCCTTCCTCTTCCCCCATCCATCTCCCTTCCTCTACCCCCATCCATCTCCCTTCCTCTTCCCCCATCCATCTCCCTTCCTCTTCCCCCATCCATCTCCCTTCCTCTTCCCCCATCCATCTCCCTTCATCTTCCTTCATCCATCTCCCTTCCTCTCCTCCCCTCATCCGCTTGTAAGTCGCGGTCTGAGTACATGGCTTTATGTCCAGCCATCTCTTTGCTGAACTCGTCTGCTTTTTCTAGTCCTCTATCTCTCCTCTTCATCTGCATTTGTGCTGCTAATAATCTCTTTTAATTAAAATGCTTCTCCTAATTGGCCCCAGGCCCGTCTGTTCTTAGAGTGTTTTTGTCTTTTTCCTTGTAACTGTAGTATAATAGAATAATTATTTCTAGTAATCAAACTACGAGGATGACAATATTGTTCTACTCCTTGAACAGGTAGTTAAGCCACATATCTCTAGTAATGATTTCCAAATTAACAGTAGGACTACCAAGCCATTTTGCTACCTGTTTTTATACCAAGGGTGGCATTTACCCTCAAGGGGGGATTTTTTGGCAGCGCCTGAATGCTAACAGCGTTGGGTGATGACTGATTGGTTGACAGACTAGGCGATGATGACCTGTGGTTGAGCTGCGCCTAATATTTAGGCTTGATCTGTGAAATCGGAGAAATTCGCGTCAGGATGTCCATAGTGGCCTAGTTCCACCTGTTGTAGGCTTGTAGCCCTTGAAGGTCCAGCAAATCCGTCTAGATAAAGTTGTTGACCACAGAAGACGGAGATGATGCGGGCACATTCGGGTGACATGCTGATAAATTTTGAATGCCTGGCAAGGAGGCCGCACTGAGGTGCAGTGCTAATTCGTGTATAGGGGTGCATGAAATACACTAGCGCCTATGGGAAAAATCTGACCTTCGGCCAGAACCATCGAATATCTCGACGGTCTGAAGAGCTGGCGACTTGATTCTTGTTTCAGAAGATGCGCAACAAAAAGTTGGCCGGTGTTCTTGAGTTTCGTGAGCTTGCGTGGCTCCGTTCGGGTGCAGCACAAAAGTTGTCAAGGGGGCGGGAATTCCCTCTGGGTAGTTCTACTGTTACTCGTAAAGTGCGTTTAAAATTGGTTCTGTTTATTATTTTCACAAAATTTCGTCTCGGCAACAAAGTTTGTGTATTCTGATTTTGTTTTCTTTAATTCATCGCAGAGGTCGTACGGGGTCATAAGAAGTCCCTTCCAGTTTATTTCTTATGTTCCTGTCTCTGCTGCGGCTACAGAGCAGAATATCGCATTGCTGAAAGCAGAAATTTGTTAGCGAAGTCTAGCCCTGTGCCACCGGAGGTCAAGATCAGCTGCGGTCACATGCTAATACACTGAGGGGTGGGCTGTGTTTTCTGGAGCAACTTGCTGTCTTATTCATGCACGGTTCTCGCATTTCCTGCTTTTCTTGCCTCGCATCTGCTGCTCTTTAGCAGCCAGTCGCTCCGCGTCCGCCCCTTGGCTCAAGTTACTAGTTGGAAAACCGCAACAAGTTCCACTAGTTCCTTTCTTAATCAGGTCCCTTGGGGTAGAAGACACGGGAGATTGGGTGATGTAGGGAAATATATGCCAAGGGAGTTGTGAAACAAGAAGCATGAAGTTCATAAATATTAAATATTTAACTAGCGACCCCACAATTGCAAAAAGGAGCTGAAAAGCCGACGTCGCCGCCGCCACAGCCGCCTGTTCTGCCCGATGATGATGCCACAGTCGCTAAAGGTCGGAATAAGCAGCCAGCCTTGACGGCGACTGCCGCCGCCGCATCCGCGCCCGCCGCCGCAGCAGCCGCCGCCGCATCCGCTTCAACCGGTTCAGTTCCTGTCGGTGCATTGGTCGCCATCCTGCCATTGTTAGCTGCCGTCGGCTTCGCCTTCGGCTTCCTGGCTGGCCGACATTTTCGCCGTAGAAAACTTTCGTCACGATTAAACAGTCAGCAACAGCAGCAGCTCCAGTCGACACCGCCGCCTCCGTCATCGGCAGAATCGTCGCTGTTAAAACCGAAACGTAGGCAAGAGAAATTATCGCCGCAAAAGATTTCTTTGGCGTCGGCGGCGGCGGCGGTAGCGCTGGTGTCGGCGTCAGAACGACGTGCCGTTTCAAACGACTACGCGACGCATCTGCAAACTTTGGCGACGTCGACGGAGGAGCAGCCGGCGGTTCGCCGTTCGGCTACGCTGTCGTCCATTGGCTGGCGGCCGCCAAGTTTCGACAGCCTGTCAGCCGTGGAAGTCTTCGCCGACTGTCCGCCAGTCGATCACCGCATCAATGAATGGGATTTGATCTGAGCTTTAGTCAGGTTTGTGCGATACATCACTCACCTGGCTGGTTTGCTAAACCTGTACAGTTGGCTCCTGTCACACGCATAATTCTAACCAATCGAGATTTTTTACCCGCCGTCTGATAGCAGTAGTATGTTGCGATTTTTCATGTTTACTTACAGTTTTCATTTATAATTTATTGTCGCTTTGTCTCCTTGCCAAAGTTCAATTAACAAGCTGTCTCTCTCTATCTGTTGAAGTTTTTTGTGCAAGTTTAGTTTCGAAAAAGTCTTTTGTTTTTATCTAAGATTTCATACACAGTTGCATGTTGTACTTTTAGCTCTAAGTAATTTTTGGGGGGTTTTGTATGTTTATAACTTGCTGCATTACTGTAAGACATGCTCGTATAGGCTTCTATGCTTGTAGGCTTTTACAAATTTTTTATATATTCATTTAGCGAGTCTCACAGCTCAGAGCTGAACTCTAGCCTTGCACTTTTTATTCTAAGGCTTTAACTATAGAACTTCTTTCATTCAGCACTGTTCATGCTCTTATCTAACAGATGAAGCTCTTATCTAACAGACGAAGCTCTTATCTAACATGTAAAGCTCTTATATAACAGGTGAAGCTCCTATCTAACAGACGAAGCTCCTATCTAACAGATGAAGCTCTTATCTAACAGACGAAGCTCTTATCTAACAGATGAAGCTCTTATCTAACAGATGAAGCTCTTATCTAACAGATGAAGCTCTTATCTAACAGACGAAGCTCTTATCTAACAGATGAAGCTCTTATCTAACAGATGAAGCTCTTATCTAACAGACGAAGCTCTTATCTAACAGACGAAGCTCTTATCTAAAAGATGAAGCTCTTATCTAACAGACAAAGCTCCTATCTTACAGATGAAGCTCTTATCTAACAGATGAAGCTCTTATCTAACAGATGAAGCTCTTATCTAACAGATGAAGCTCTTATCTTACAGATGAAGCTCCTATCTAACAGACGAAGCTCTTATCTAACAGATGAAGCTCTTATCTAACAGGTAAAGCTCTTATCTAACAGATGAAGCTCTTATCTAACAGGTGAAGCTCTTATGTAACAGACGAAGCTCTTATCTAACAGATGAAGCTCTTATCTAACAGATGAAGCTCTTATCTAACAGGTAAAGCTCTTATCTAACAGACGAAGCTCTTATCTAACAGATGAAGCTCTTATCTAACAGGTGAAGCTCTTATGTAACAGACGAAGCTCTTATCTAACAGATGAAGCTCTTATATAACAGATGAAGCTCTTATCTAACAGGTAAAGCTCTTATCTAACAGACGAAGCTCTTATCTAACAGATGAAGCTACTATCTAACAGATGAAGCTCTTATCTAACAGATGAAGCTCCTATCTAACAGGTGAAGCTCTTATCTAACAGATGAAGCTCCTATCTAACAGATGAAGCTACTATCTAACAGATGAAGCTCTTATCTAACAGATGAAGCTCCTATCTAACAGATGAAGCTACTATCTAACAGATGAAGCTCTTATCTAACAGATGAAGCTCCTATCTAACAGATGAAGCTACTATCTAACAGATGAAGCTCTTATCTAACAGATGAAGCTCCTATATAACAGATGAAGCTACTATCTAACAGATGAAGCTCTTATCTAACAGATGAAGCTCCTATCTAACAGACGAAGCTCTTATCTAACAGACGAAGCTCTTATCTAACAGATGAAGCTCCTATCTAACAGACGAAGCCCTTATCTAACAGATGAAGCTCTTATGTAACAGACGAAGCTCTTATCTAACAGATGAAGCTCTTATGTAACAGACGAAGCCCTTATCTAACAGATGAAGCTCTTATGTAACAGACGAAGCTCTTATCTAACAGGTAAAGCTCTTATATAACAGGTGGGGGCCCTGTTTAACAGATCAAGCCTGAATCCTTGTCTATTCGAATAATTTTAGAGGACATTTCAGCCTAGCTTAGCAGAGCTTAGCACCAGAGCTGCTTATAAATTATCTATAGGCAGTTTTCCTACACTGTATATTACTGCAGCACGTTTGATTCTCTTAGCCTGCACTCGAATTTTTGCTTGAAGCAACTCGCCCCTAAGTCAGTTAAATTAAATTTGAAGCAGCAATTTTCATACCGGATCTGCAATGAATTGCACCTAGTCTTGCGAACGATTTTATAAATAAAAATCTCTACTAGGGATATGATGAGTTTTTTTCTGAATTTTCATAATTCATGCCGCATTGTTTTCATAGACAATTTGTTGCAATAAATATCTTTACAATTTGTAGATAGCTGCATCAGAACATTTTTTGTTCTTTCCAGTGTTGCAAATTTCTTGTTGTAATTTTTTGTTGTTGTCTCTTGATTTTAGGCTTCTTTTATGTGTAGTCTAGCTTTCTAAGCTGTTTGCTACAAATTGCACATTGGTCTTTGTATTATATAATAAATTGTGACCCACTGAAGGTGGAGAGGGGATTGTGACCCACTGAAGGTGGAGAGGGGATTGTGACCCACTGAAGGTGGAGAGAGGGGATTGTGATCCACTGAAGGTGGAGAGGGGGATTGTGATCCACTGAAGGTAGAGAGGCGGATTGTGACCCACTGAAGGTGGAGAGAGGGGATTGTGACCCACTGAAGGTAGAGAGGGGATTGTGACCCACTGAAGGTGGAGAGAGGGGATTGTGACCCACTGAAGGTAGAGAGAGGATTGTGACCCACTGAAGGTAGAGAGGGGATTGTGACCCACTGAAGGTGGAGAGAGGGGATTGTGACCCACTGAAGGTAGAGAGGGGATTGTGACCCACTGAAGGTGGAGAGGGGGATTGTGATCCACTGAAGGTGGAGAGGGGGATTGTGACCCACTGAAGGTGGAGAGAGGGGATTGTGACCCACTGAAGGTGGAGAGGGGATTGTGATCCACTGAAGGTGGAGAGGGGATTGTGATCCACTGGAGGTAGAGAGAGGATTGTGACCCACTGGAGGTGGAGAGAGGGGATTGTGACTCACTAAAGGTAAAAAATGAATTTCCCTAATAAGCAACGCATTCTTTTCAGCTACTATGAGTAGAAATATGCACATTTATTTATATTTTTATATGTACTCGTGTTACATATAACGCCTCTGCGTTATGTTAAAAAACTACAATTTTTTGAAATTAAGCGACTACCTTTTTTATTTGATGGTATTTTAGGTGCAATCTTAAAACAGAAAGTTTGCGTTTCACACTACTTATAGTACGAGTAAACAAAAAGTTCCGGTTGCACAACACAAGAGATTAGAAACAACAGGATTGGATTGCTTTGGGTTTGGATATGGAAATAAAATATTTACCAGGGCGCCGTAGTCAAAGTCTTTAACAAAAAAACAATTAACTGAAAAAGGAAAATTTTAGTGTTAAACTTGATTGATCGTTAATAATATGTTGAGTACAATTAATTGTACGTTAATCAATCACATAAAAATGTTGCATTTCCTGGAGTTAAACGGAAATTGTATAGATTATATATTATTAGAAATAGTAAACAAAGGTAAAAAGTATTTATTAATGAGGAAGGTGAGAAGGTAGACCTAACGAAGGGAATAAGATACACCAAATGAAGGGAGTGAGGTACACCCAATGAAGGGAGTGAGGTACATCCAATGAAGGGAGTGAGGTACACCCAATGAAGGGAGTGAGGTACATCCAATGAAGGTTATAAGATACACCCAATAAAGTGAATAAGGTACACCCAACGAAGGGAATAAGGTTCACCCAATGAAGGGAATAAGGTTCACCCAATGAAGGGAATAAGGTACACCCAATGAAGGGAATAACGTTCACCCAATGAAGGTTATAAGATACACCCAATGAAGTGAATAAGGTACACCCAATCAAGGGATAAGATACCCCAATGAAGGGAATAAGGTACACCCAATGAAGGGAATAACGTTCACCCAATGAAGGTTATAAGATACACCCAATGAAGTGAATAAGGTACACCCAATCAAGGGATAAGGTACCCCAATGAAGGGAATAAGATACACCCAATCAAGGGATAAGGTACCCCAATGAAGGGAATAAGGTACACCCAATCAAGGGATAAGATACACCCAATGAAGGGAATAAGGTACACCCAACGAAGGGAATAAGGTACACCGAATAAATGGTAAGAAATACATCTAATGAAAGGAAAAAGTACACTTTACACTAGAAAATGGAACTAGCGGAGGAATGTTTTAAGCCGAATTAATAACTTTGATCAACAGCTGCTAATGGAGATTACATACCACATGTTTGACTATATATTTAATTTAGTTTATATATTTAAACTAAAACGCTAATTTAATAGATGAAACATTCCTCTCATTATCATGGATAGAAGTCGCGAGTATATTCTCTATACTAAGCTAGTAGTGTGTAAGGAGTGGCCAGTGATGCCTGAGTCACCTGTCCAGGTGTCACTTCTTCGTCAGGCTGGCCACCAGGCGTTCGAGCACGCCGGCATCTGAGTAGGCGATGACTCCCTGCATGTTGCACCAGGCATTGGAGCCAGTGGCCTTTGGCTCCGCCTTGTGGTAGGTCAGCTGGAGGTCGCGCAGAATGCGGTCCCGGCCGCCCTGGCCTGAGGCTCCGCCACTGGAGCCGCCGCCGCCGCCGCCGCCGGACAGGTCGGCAGTCAGGGCTGGCTGGTGCTTGACAATTCCGCCGCCTTGCGAGCGCAGAATGGCGTGAGGCGCACACGTGTCCCACCTGCGTGGGTTAATTGCCAATGTTAATTGCCTGACCCACTCCTGAACTGTTTGACCCACTCCTGAACTGCCTCACCCACTCCTGAACTGCCTGACCCACTCCTAAACTGCCTGACCCACTCATGAAATGCCTGACCCACTCATGAGCTGACTGACCCACTCCTGAACCCCTGACCCAACACAGTCACATTGCGTCCCACCTGTACGTATTGTCCTTGGAAAGCGCATAGGCTGAGCACAGCTTGTCGATGACGCAGAGCAGTTTGTAGCCAGCACCCGGAGCGGTGAGGATGTCAAAGTTCTCGCACAGGTAGGTGCCCAGCTTCTTGCAGTCGGACATTGACGTCACCACGGCCAACTTTTCAGCTTCGCCAACCGGCGGCTGGGCGCGACCGTGCGGCACGCTGGTGACTCTGGTGTCGCCGATGCAGGCGCCCCACACCATGCGGCCAGTCCAGCTGACAGTTTGAGATTAGAAAAACGATGTATGAGTAATGGATTTGGCACTTTTTGTTTGAAACCCCCTCCTAATTGGCCCCTCATTTCTGAGTGAAATAACGCCTCATTGCTGACCCCTAGTTTCTGACCCCTTCATTGCTGACCCCTAGTTTCTGACCCCTTCATTGCTGACCCCTAGTTTCTGACCCCTTCATTGCTGACCCCTAGTTTCTGACCCCTTCATTGCTGACCCCTAGTTTCTGACCCCTTCATTGCTGACCCCTAGTTGCTGACCCTTCATTGCTGACCCCTAGTTGCTGACCCCTTCATTGCTGACCCCTAGTTTCTGACCCCTTCATTGCTGACCCCTAGTTTCTGACCCCTTCATTGCTGACCCCTAGTTTCTGACCCCTTCATTGCTGACCCCTAGTTTCTGACCCCTTCATTGCTGACCCCTAGTTTCTGACCCCTTCATTGCTGACCCCTAGTTTCTGACCCCTTCATTGCTGACCCCTAGTTTCTGACCCCTTCATTGCTGACCCCTAGTTTCTGACCCCTTCATTGCTGACCCCTAGTTTCTGACCCCTTCATTGCTGACCCCTAGTTTCTGACCCCTTCATTGCTGACCCCTAGTTTCTGACCCCTTCATTGCTGACCCCTAGTTTCTGACCCCTTCATTGCTGACCCCTAGTTTCTGACCCCTTCATTGCTGACCCCTAGTTTCTGACCCCTTCATTGCTGACCCCTAGTTTCTGACCCCTTCATTGCTGACCCCTAGTTTCTGACCCCTTCATTGCTGACCCTTCGTTGCTGACCCCTTCTACTGACCCCTTCTTTGCTGACCCTTAGTTTCTGACCCCCTTATTGTTGACCCTTTTTTCTGACCCCATCATTGCTGACCCCTTCTTGGCAGACCTACTTTCACTGACATTTTTTCTGACCCTTTGCTTTCTGCAGCATTCTGCAACCATCTGCACCTCCAACGAACTTCAAATCCTCTGCGTGATATCTCCCAAAAAGCCACTGTGATAAAGACCCTCCATTGAAAATGAATTGTAATGCAGAATAAATTTTTTTGTAGAACTAATGTTCATTTTCCTTTTTAATTAATAACTCATGAAAACTCATCTCATCTATCCGTCTAGTCACAATGTGGGAATCAATGCTTGGGATAATTCTCCCTACCGGGCCATGCACTACGATCCCATCTCTCCCCCCTCGGGCAGGGCATCATTGTGGCGAAATCAACTCGCCACAGTTTTTTTAATCAGATTCCGACTTCACACAAACTAGATGGAGTGGGAGGAAGAGGGATGGGATTATTGAAATTTGGCGACTTTGAACTGCCTGAAGAAAGCTGTGGACAAGGCTGACCTCGTTACCTGGATCAGGTCTGCACTTTTCCAACGGGAATGATTTGGGAGGCAGAAATTTTCTGAATAATTTCTAGCGAAATCTACTCTGGCTTTTTTGTCCTCTACATCCATATCTACACTTTTTCTTCCTACTTACTATATACTTACCTGCCTACCTTCCTGTCCACCTTTAGGCACCTTATCTACTTCTCACTCTCCGTCCACCTCTCGCTTTACCTCTCCCTCTCCACCTCATAATAATAATAATAATGGCAGGAGGGCTGCTCGCAATGGCCCATCGTTTGGTGACATAAGACCCCAAGCCAGCCAGGAGACAATACTGCCCGTTCCGCTGACTCCTGAGCACACACGCACACAAACACCATGCGCAGGCACACGCTCACACAGGTGTGTACATCTGCTCTGACTTTCTCATCGTACACTCTCACTGTGCCTTGAAGGTTGGCCCTCAAGGGCGTGAATTGCACGACAAGCCCCCAAGTCTTCTCTCCGCGGCTGCGCCCCAAATGAATGTGGCCTCGCCGCGGAATCGAGCTCAGGGACCTTGGTGCGAGAGGTAAGCGCCTTAGGCCACTCTGCCACAGACGCACCACCTCTCCACCTTCCTCTCCACCTTCCACTTCCACTCCCTATCCCCCCTCTACCTTTATCTGTCCCTCTCCCCTTCCTGTACCTCTCCTTCCCTCTCGGCGCATGCCTTCAGTCTCACATTTTTCCGTCCTCGCTCTTGAAGAAGGGCTGGTTGATGACACCAATAATCGGCAGGCCGGTTGACCTCTCGTAGACGCCAATCAGCACGGTGACATTCGGCAGGCCGTTCTGGCTGATGTTTTCCCCCGGCCGGAATTCCGGATCCCGACTGCCCGAGATGTACTCCGCCGTGCCGTCTGAAGTGGCCACACGAAGACGAGCTGGCTTAGCCCAAATCCCAATGTCTCATCTGCGAGTAAAACTTACGCACCTATGGGATCAATCCAGATTCCGATCTCCTTCTTGTCCAGCTGCATCGACTCCAGCTTTTCTAGTTCTGCCGGACGCGGCACGGAAACCTCTTCGTGCACCAGGTTGGCCAAGGTGGTAGCAGCTCGGTCGTTGCCGTCCAGAATTTTACCTGTTGTTGGAGAATCGACAGTTTCATCAGGATCCCAGATCCCCGATCCCAGATCCCCGATCCCAGATCCCCGATCCCAGATCCCCGATCCCAGATCCCCGATCCCAGATCCCCGATCCCAGATCCCCGATCCCAGATCCCCGATCCCAGATCCCCGATCCCAGATCCCCGATCCCAGATCCCCGATCCCAGATCCCCGATCCCAGATCCCCGATCCCAGATCCCCGATCCCAGATCCCCGATCCCAGATCCCCGATCCCAGATCCCACCCACACATGTTTCGGCTGGGTGTAACACTGTAGCACTGGGGAAATAGAGTTCTTGCTAAAGGGCACAAATGCTTACATTTGCAGGAGGGCTGCGGGCAATGGCACACCATTTGGTGACACTAGACCCGCGGCCAGCGAGGAGGCAATTCGGCCCGTTCCGCTGACTCCTGAACGCAAACTCAGTCAGAGTGTGTACATCTGCCCTGATTTTCTCATCGTCAGGCACTGTACACTCTCACTGTGCCTTGGAGGTTGGCCCTCAAGGGCGTAAATTGCACGACAAGCCACAAAGCCTTCTCTCCGCGACTGCGCCCCAAATGAATGTGGCCTCGCAGCGGAATCGAGCTCATTGGACCTTGGTGCGAGCGGCAAACGCGTTAATCGCTCTGTCACTCAATGCAGAAACTTCAGAAACTTTCATAACAGTCTTTGTTTCCTGAATTTCGAAAATTTTCTAATGTCCTTCACTTTAGAAAATTTTTCAGAAAGTTTCCTGCATTCATTTTTTTTCATTTCCTTTCGATTTTTTTAATATAGCTCGTATTTATTCATATTCGTTTATAATAACTTTTTTCATTCAACATCTTCATTGAATGATGAGGTAAAAAAGGTTCTCATTCCACGCGTAAATCATATTTAAAAGTGCATCGACAACCAGTTGACATTGGAAGAAGGAGAAAATTATAAAACTGCAATGCGACTGCAATTTAAAGCAGTTTCACCTGAAGAAACACTACATCGATCAATCAAATCAATGCGCCTCCCTCTCCTGTCAACTAAAATAGAATAATTCACGCAGGGCGGCTGGGGTAAGGCTGGATTTCCTTTTGAAGTCTGCCGCCAAGTGTCTATTTTCTATCCACCTCTCTCCGTTCCTCTCACAGTTTCGCTCTTGCCGGCTGGCCTGTTCTAAAGCGTGGCGAATTCAAAATAATTTTTTTGCAAAGCGTTCGAGAGCCAGTCCGGAAAGAAGCCCAGTCAGCCCGATGGGAAAATTTGATGGAAAGTGACTGACACACTTTCAATGTGTGCATTCTTCTCTCCTTTCTCTTCTCGCAAATTCATCCATTTCTCCGCTCCACCCCTGCTCCGCCCCCCTTCTCCGCTCCCTCCCCTTCTCCGCTCCCTCTTCTTCTCCGCTCCCTCCCCTTCTCCGCTCCCTCTTCTTCTCCGCTCCCTCCCCTTCTCCGCTCCCTCCCCTTCTCCGCTCCCTCCCCTTCTCCGCTCCCTCCCCTTCTCCGCTCCCTCTTCTTCTCCGCTCCCTCCCCTTCTCCGCTCCCTCTTCTTCTCCGCTCCCTCCCCTTCTCCGCTCCCTCCCCTTCTCCGCTCCCTCCCCTTCTCCGCTCCCTCCCCTTCTCCGCTCCCTCCCCTTCTCCGCTCCCTCCCCTTCTCCGCTCCCTCCCCTTCTCCGCTCCCTCCCCTTCTCCGCTCCCTCCCCTTCTCCGCTCCCTCCCCTTCTCCGCTCCCTCCCCTTCTCCGCTCCCTCCCCTTCTCTGCTCCCTCCCCTTCTCCGCTCCCTCCCCTTCTTCGCTCCCTCCCATTCTCCGCTCCCTCCCCTTCTCCGCTCCGTCCCCTTCTCCGCTCCCTCACTTATCCGCTCCCTCCCCTTCTCCACTCCCTCCCCTTCTCCGCCCCCTTCTCTGCTCCCTTCTCCGCTCCCTCCACTTCTCCGCTCCCTCCCCTTCTCTGCTCTCTCACCTTCTCGGCTCCCTCCCCTTCTCCGTTCCGCCCCATTCTCCGCTCCCTCCCCTTCTCCACTCCCTTCTCCGCTCCCTCCACTTCTCCGCTCCCTCCCCTTCTCCGCTCCCTCCACTTCTCCGCCCCTTTCTCCGCTCCCTTCTCCGCTCCCTCTTCTTCTCTGCTCCCTTCTCCGCTCCCTCCCCTTCTCCACCCCCTTCTCCGCCCCCTTCTCTGCTCCCTTCTATGCTCCCTCCCCTTCTCTACTCCATCAATTTCTCCGCTCCGCTCCCTCCCCTTCTCTGTTCCCTTTCCTTCGTCTTTGCTCCTCGTTGGTTCTCCGCTCCCACCTCCTCTTGCGCTCACACAGCAGGGCGGTGGTCTTCTTCTTGTTGTCCTTGATCTCCAGGCTGAAAGTGTCTCCGGCAAAGTTGGTGAATTTGTTGTTCTCCTCACCAGTAACTCGTTTGCCAATGCCGGAGAACTGCGGGTCGAAATTGGACAATTTGCTGAAAAATGAATTTGTAGAACAGAACAGATGGCCAATCAGTCAGCAATAGTTGATTAATGTTCTACCATCATTCATTTTCTGATTCTTATTTGTCATGAAAAATTAATTTGGACTGACGTCTCTGAGAGTCAGTAAGAAGCGATGCGGAATCTGGCGCGGCGAAATTGATGTGAGAAAAGCAGAATGAAGCTAAAGTAAATAGGAGAACAGAACCTGAAGGCTTCTGAACTATTGATGACGAGAAAGCAGAGGGTAACGCTTGTACTTGTATAGTTTGAGCATAGTTGAGTAGAGTTCAGAGTGATAGGTGCTGTTGGGGTACTGATTTCTAACTTATTTTTTATTTGCTAATGTTTGCAAAAGTGCAAAAGTACGGAAACTTAAACTAAGATGAAAGCTTTGCGATGAAACCCCAAACTGAAACTGGACAAACTGAAATACCACACCGAACAAACCTAAACTGTACCGATTCTAAACTGAAATACCACACCGAACAAACCTAAACTGTATCGATTCTAAACTGAAATACCACACCGAACAAACTTAAACTGTACCGATTCTAAACTGAAATACCACACCTAACAAACCTAAACTGTACCGATTCTAAACTGAAATACCACACCGAACAAACCTAAACTGTACCGATTCTAAACTGAAATACCACACCGAACAAACTTAAACTGTACCGATTCTAAACTGAAATACCACACCGAACAAGCTTAAACTGTACCGATTCTAAACTGAAATACCACACCGAACAAACTTAAACTGTACCGATTCTAAACTGAAATACCACACCTAACAAACCTAAACTGTACCGATTCTAAACTGAAATACCACACCTAACAAACTTAAACTGTACCGATTCTAAACTGAAATACCACACCGAACAAACCTAAACTGTACCGATTCTAAACTGAAATACCACACCGAACAAACCTAAACTGTACCGATTCTAAACTGAAATACCACACCTAACAAACCTAAACTGTACCGATTCTAAACTGAAATACCACACCTAACAAACTTAAACTGTACCGATTCTAAACTGAAATACCACACCTAACAAACTTAAACTGTACCGATTCTAAACTGAAATACCACACCGAACAAACTTAAACTGTACCGATTCTAAACTGAAATACCACACCTAACAAACTTAAACTGTACCGATTCTAAACTGAAATACCACACCGAACAAACTTAAACTGTACTGATTCTAAACTGAAATACCACACCTAACAAACTTAAACTTTACCGATTCTAAACTGAAATACCACACCTAACAAACTTAAACTGTACCGATTCTAAACTGAAATACCACACCGAACAAACTTAAACTGTACCGATTCTAAACTGAAATACCACACCTAACAAACCTAAACTGTACCGATTCTAAACTGAAATACCACACCTAACAAACCTAAACTGTACCGATTCTAAACTGAAATACCACACCGAACAAACTTAAACTGTACCGATTCTAAACTGAAATACCACACCGAACAAACTTAAACTGTACCGATTCTAAACTGAAATACCACACCGAACAAACTTAAACTGTACCGATTCTAAACTGAAATACCACACCGAACAAACTTAAACTGTACCGATTCTAAACTGAAATACCACACCTAACAAACCTAAACTGTACCGATTCTAAACTGAAATACCACACCGAACAAACCTAAACTGTACCGATTCTAAACTGAAATACCACACCGAACAAACTTAAACTGTACCGATTCTAAACTGAAATACCACACCGAACAAGCTTAAACTGTACCGATTCTAAACTGAAATACCACACCGAACAAACTTAAACTGTACCGATTCTAAACTGAAATACCACACCTAACAAACCTAAACTGTACCGATTCTAAACTGAAATACCACACCTAACAAACTTAAACTGTACCGATTCTAAACTGAAATACCACACCGAACAAACCTAAACTGTACCGATTCTAAACTGAAATACCACACCGAACAAACCTAAACTGTACCGATTCTAAACTGAAATACCACACCTAACAAACCTAAACTGTACCGATTCTAAACTGAAATACCACACCTAACAAACTTAAACTGTACCGATTCTAAACTGAAATACCACACCTAACAAACTTAAACTGTACCGATTCTAAACTGAAATACCACACCGAACAAACTTAAACTGTACCGATTCTAAACTGAAATACCACACCTAACAAACTTAAACTGTACCGATTCTAAACTGAAATACCACACCGAACAAACTTAAACTGTACTGATTCTAAACTGAAATACCACACCTAACAAACTTAAACTTTACCGATTCTAAACTGAAATACCACACCTAACAAACTTAAACTGTACCGATTCTAAACTGAAATACCACACCGAACAAACTTAAACTGTACCGATTCTAAACTGAAATACCACACCGAACAAACTTAAACTGTACCGATTCTAAACTGAAATACCACACCGAACAAACTTAAACTGTACCGATTCTAAACTGAAATACCACACCTAACAAACTTAAACTGTACCGATTCTAAACTGAAATACCACACCTAACAAACTTAAACTTTACCGATTCTAAACTGAAATACCACACCTAACAAACTTAAACTGTACCGATTCTAAACTGAAATACCACACCGAACAAACTTAAACTGTACCGATTCTAAACTGAAATACCACACCGAACAAACTTAAACTGTACCGATTCTAAACTGAAATACCACACCGAACAAACCTAAACTGTACCGATTCTAAACTGAAATACCACACCTAACAAACTTAAACTGTACCGATTCTAAACTGAAATACCACACCGAACAAACTTAAACTGTACCGATTCTAAACTGAAATACCACACCGAACAAACTTAAACTGTACCGATTCTAAACTGAAATACCACACCGAACAAACTTAAACTGTACCGATTCTAAACTGAAATACCACACCGAACAAACTTAAACTGTACCGATTCTAAACTGAAATACCACACCGAACAAACTTAAACTGTACCGATTCTAAACTGAAATACCACAAGACTGTACAAACCTAAACTGTACCGATTCTAAGCTAAATTTATCATCGATTCTGCAAAAAAAAGTGTTCTAATTTGCAACTTAGTGGAATATGGTAATCAAATTTGGATTAAAAACGGATCATCTAAACCAATCGACAGCGCCGGAGACTATATAGCCATCGGTGCACTTTAACGCAAAAAATGGACTAGTTGGGGCTAGTTGGACTAGCTTTTCGAGGTATTCGAGTGACAGATTGGATTGAGTCAGGCACTGTCCGGGCTCACGTGACCTGGCTTCATTTCCTCTCATTCCTGCTGTGCAGCTTCTCTGTACTTAAAGAAGGTAAACTTTCAGGTCACGTGGGCACGCTTCAGCAGCCCCTGGCAACAAAGTGGCTGCGCTGAGCAACTTTCTAAGGAGTGGGTTCGTGACTGACTTCAAATGACAGTTCATGAGTTAGTTGATGAGTGAGTTCACGAGTGAGTTCACGAGTGAGTTCATGAGTGAGTGCATGAGTGAGTTCATGAGTGAGTTCATGAGTGAGTTCATGAGTGAGTTCATGAGTGAGTTGATGAGTGAGTTCATGAGTGAGTTCATGAGTGACCGCATGAGTGAGTTCATCAGATAGTTTGTGTGTGAGTTAATGAGCAAGTCCATCAGTGAGTTAATCGCTGAGCTCATTTAGTTGTTTATTAAGGATTGATTGGTATAGTAAAAACTTTTTTGTCCGAACAATTGTACTTTTCATTTACATGAAATCAGAGTAGATAGTGGTTTCTAGCCATATTGTGAGCAAAAAATAATCTAAAATAGGCTACACTCCTTGAGTCTTGCTGATCAGATCAGTGAGTAGACACAGAAACAAGATTCTCTTGAGCATATGTTAATCTAGTGCATAGCAGGATTTAACACGAGGTTATTGTTTTGATTGCGAGACCACTGCCTGTTTCTTAAAAACATTCTTGGAAAATCTTCATAAATTGTTTCGAATTTTATTGACAGCCTGCTTAGAATTAACAGACTGCGGCAATAAAAAGTTAGAGATTGGCAGACCAAAGCCGTTTTAAAGCTAAATTGATTCAGAACTGATTATGTACGAGCGTATTTGTAGCTCAATTCACAGCTCAATCCACAGCTCAATCCACAGCTCAATTCTCAGCTCAATTCACAGCTCAATCCACAGCTCAATCCACAGCTCAATTCACAGCTCAATTCACTGCTCAATTCACATCTCAATTCACAGCTCAATTCACAGCTCAATTCATAGCTCAATTCACAGCTCAATTCACTGCTCAATTCACAGCTCAATTCACAGCTCAATCCACAGCTCAATTCACAGCTCAATTCACAGCTTAATTCACAGCTCAATTTACTGCTCAATTCACTGCTCAATTCACAGCTCAATTCACAGCTCAATTCACAGCTCAATCCACAGCTCAATCCACAGCTCAATCCACAGCTCAATCCACAGCTCAATCCACAGCTCAATTCATAGCTCAATCCACAGCTCAATCCACAGCTAAATTGATAGCTCAATTCATAGCCGAACTCATCACCTAATTGTCTTTTTAGTTTCTGCTTTTCATCATTCGCAAATTCATTGGATAATTACAAATAAATTATTAAAAAAAAGTACAAACTAAAAAGTGGTATTGAATGTTGCATTATCAACCAGCGATGTTAGGCAAGCCTTCAACATGAGATAATTGAGAGAATTGCAACAACGGAACTGTGGATGGGGCCAGCTTGATAGAATTGAGCGGAATCAGCTGCTAATATGCATTAGAGATGAGGCAGCCGACAGAATCCAGCTTGCCCATTTCGGCCGTCTGTCCTTCTTATTGGATAAGCCATTGAGCCGTGAATTATGACGGCAATAATTTTCATGCCCAGACATGATGAAGGGAGAGATGATAAGTTCACGAGTGAGTTCATGAGTGAGTTCATGAGTAAGTTCACGAGTGAGTTCATGAATGAGTTCATGAGTGAGTTCATGAGTAAGTTCACGAGTGAGTTCATGAGTGAGTTCATGAGTAAGTTCACGAGTGAGTTCATGAATGAGTTCATGAGTGAGTTCATAAATGAGTTCATGAGTGAGTTCATAAATGAGTTCATGAGTGAGTTCATGAGTGAGTTCATGAGTGAGTTCATGAGTGAGTTCATGAGTGAGTTCATGAGTGAGTTCATGAGTGAGTTCATGAGTGAGTTCATGAGTGAGTTCATGAGTGAGTTCATGAGTGACCGCATGAGTGAGTTCATGAGTGAGTTCATGAGTGATTTCATGAGTGAGTTCATGAGTGAGTTGATGAGTGAGTTGATAAGTGAGTCGATGAGTGAGTTGATGAGTGAGTTCATGAGTGAGTTCATGAGTGACCGCATGAGTGAGTTCATGAGTGAGTTCATGAGTGATTTCATGAGTGAGTTCATGCGTGAGTTCATGAGTGAGTTCATGAGTGAGTTCATGAGTGAGTTTTTGAGTGAGTTCATGGGTGAGTTCATGAGTGAGTTCATGAGTGATTTCATGAGTGAGTTCATGCGTGATTTCATGAGTGAGTTCATGAGTGAGTTTATGAGTGAGTTCATGGGTGAGTTCATGAGTGAGTTCATGAGTGAGTTCATGAGTAAGTTCACGAGTGAGTTCATGAATGAGTTCATGAGTGAGTTCATAAATGAGTTCATGAGTGAGTTCATAAATGAGTTCATGAGTGAGTTCATGAGTGAGTTCATGAGTGAGTTCATGAGTGAGTTCATGAGTGAGTTCATGAGTGAGTTCATGAGTGAGTTCATGAGTGAGTTCATGAGTGAGTTCATGAGTGAGTTCATGAGTGACCGCATGAGTGAGTTCATGAGTGAGTTCATGAGTGATTTCATGAGTGAGTTCATGAGTGAGTTGATGAGTGAGTTGATAAGTGAGTTGATGAGTGAGTTGATGAGTGAGTTCATGAGTGAGTTCATGAGTGACCGCATGAGTGAGTTCATGAGTGAGTTCATGAGTGATTTCATGAGTGAGTTCATGCGTGAGTTCATGAGTGAGTTTATGAGTGAGCTCATGACTGAGTTCATGAGTGAGTTCATGAGTGAGTTTTTGAGTGAGTTCATGGGTGAGTTCATGAGTGAGTTCATGAGTGATTTCATGAGTGAGTTCATGCGTGAGTTCATGAGTGAGTTCATGAGTGAGTTTATGAGTGAGTTCATGGGTGAGTTCATGAGTGAGTTCATGAGTGATTTCATGAGTGAGTTCATGCGTGAGTTCATGAGTGAGTTTATGAGTGAGTTTCTGACTGAGTTCATGAGTGAGTTCATGAGTGAGTTTATGAGTGAGTTCATGGGTGAGTTCATGAGTGAGTTCATGAGTGAGTTCATGAGTGAGTTTATGAGTGAGTTCATGGGTGAGTTCATGAGTGAGTTCATGAGTGATTTCATGAGTGAGTTCATGCGTGAGTTCATGAGTGAGTTTATGAGTGAGTTTCTGACTGAGTTCATGAGTGAGTTCATGAGTGAGTTTATGAGTGAGTTCATGGGTGAGTTCATGAGTGAGTTCATGAGTGAGTTCATGAGTGAGTTCATGAGTGAGTTCATGAGTGAGTTTATGAGTGAGTTCATGGGTGAGGATGATTGATCTAACTACTGAATTAGTGCAAACGCTGATGGGTTTATAAGTAATTAAAGCGGTGAGTAATTGAGTTCGCTAGTAAGTGAGCGGGTGAGTCACCAATTAGCTTTAAAAGCGAAAATGGATGGAGCAGTAGTTGAAAGCAGATTTTGTCATTCCGACTTGCAGCTACAGCTCATCTATGATAGATGAGCACATTTGGGACTCAGCAACTGTGAATGTTTGCAGACAAAAGATTGCAAACATTGCAAACATTGCAAACACTTTATCACTACTTTCCATTAAATGCCATGACTATTTTAAGCCTCTCTGTTTTCCGCGCTTTGCTCTTGAAAGCATTTCTTTTAGTTTTCTACTGCTTTTAGCAACGGCGGAGTCTTAAACAGGACCCACTCCTGCCATTGATTGTCTGTGTTCCGCCAGCTCCCTCACCACAGGATGAGGGATTACTTTGCCAAGGGGATTTCTTGGTAGAGGATCTCTCTCTCTCTCTCTGTCTTAAGATGCCACACTCGCAGTCATAGCAATGTACACCCATCTCTTTTATATCCTCAGTGTGCTTCTTGCGATTAATATTTCATCAAAGAAAAGAAGCAGAGAGATTAAAGTTATGCATATCTCTTTCACTGTGCTAACGGGGAATAAAACTATGCACAGTACTTCTCAAGAAGAATTTTTCGTATTGATTTCTTTTAATTCTGCTAATCAACTTGCTAAATGACCGCGGCACTGAATGTCGAGTAGCCAAAGGATTTTTCCCCAAGCAATCTCCCAGTAATGATTTCCTCTTGTCTGCTCTGGAGAAATTTTCTAGGAATAAACATTCCCCAAGTATGGACTCAACAGAAATACTCAGGGCAAACAAAACAGTTTGATGGCATTGAAATAGTCAGAAGTATACTATATGTACTATATTTTTCTTATTTATTCCTATCAATTCTATCCATGTAGCTTCTAAACATAGCAATTAGACCCGCTGTCTCCTCAACTTCCGCTCTCTCCGCTCTCTCTGCTCTCTCCACTTTCTCCGCTCCCTCCACTCTCTCCGCTCTCTCCGCTCTCTCCGCTCTCTCCGCTCTCTCCGCTATCTCCGCTCCCTCCAATCTCTCCGCTATCTCCGCTCTCTCCACTCTCTCCGCTCCCTCCACTCTCTCCACTGTCTCTGCTCTCTCCGCTCTCTTCGCTTTCTCCGCTCCCTCCACTCTCTCCGCTCCCTCCACTCTCCGCTCCCTCAACTCCCTCCACTCTCTCCGCTCCCTCCACTCTCTCCGCTCCCTCCACTCTCCGCTCCCTCAACTCCCTCCACTCTCTCCGCTCCCTCCACTCTCTCCGCTATCTCCGCTCCCTCCAATCTCTCCGCTATCTCCGCTCCCTCCTCTCTCCGCTCCCTCCACTCTCCGCTCCCTCCACTCCCTCCACTCTCTCCGCTCCCTCCACTCTCCACTCCCTCCACTCCCTCCACTCTCTCCGCTATCTCCACTCCCTCCACTCTCCGCTCCCTCCACTCCCTCCACTCTCTCTGCTATCTCCGCTATCTCCGCTCCCTCCACTCTCTCCGCTATCTCCGCTCCCTCCCTCCGCTATCGTCTGTTCCACCTTCCAATGTCTCCCACCTTCCACTTTCTCCCACCTTCCACTGTCTCCCACCTTCCCCTGTCTCCCACCTTCCGCTCCCTCCGCTCATTCCGCTCCATCCGCTCCTTGCGCTGGCTAGACTAGCAATCTATTCTATTCCTGCATTGATGAGGCAACACTAGCTATACTTTTTCCCTCCTCAGCCACAGCCACAAAGTCACAGCCTCACCTTTCTGTTCAGGTCGAAGCGAATCATCTCCTGCACCAGCACATCGGCCAGGGTCTTGAAGTCGAAGCCGAACCGCTTGTTCTTCTCGTCTCCAGTTTTCTCCTCGATCAGTAGGTGAAAGAGCGACTCCTCGCGTCTGATGGCGCGCGCCAGCTCGGCGGATTTCTCGGCCGCGTTTAGCAGCTCACTAATCAGATCTGACACCTTCATGACTCGCTGCGGTAGAGTCAGGGAAAGTTGGCTTTTAGTATTCCCGATTTAAAATCTTTTAACCACTCTCCCTGATCCTCACTTTGAGTCGTAACTCTCACAAATCCTCCCTTTGAGTCGCCACTCTCCCAGATCCTCACTTTGAGTCGCCCCTCTCCCAAATCCTCCCTTTGAGTCGCCACTCTCCCAGATCCTCACTTTGAGTCGTTACTCTCCCAAATCCTCACTTTGAGTCGCCCCTCTCCCAAATCCTCACTTTGAGTCGCCCCTCTCCATGATCCTCACTTTGAGTCGCCACTCTCCCTGATCCTCACTTTGAGTCGCCCCTCTCCATGATCCTCACTTTGAGTCGCCACTCTCCCTGATCCTCACTTTGAGTCGCCCCTCTCCATGATCCTCACTTTGAGTCGCCCCTCTCCCTGATCCTCACTTTGAGTCGCCCCTCTCCCAAATCCTCACTTTGAGTCGCCACTCTCCCTGATCCTCACTTTGAGTCGCCCCTCTCCCTGATCCTCACTTTGAGTCGCCACTCTCCCAAATCCTCACTTTGAGTCGTCCCTCTCCATGATCCTCACTTTGAGTCGCCACTCTCCCTGATCCTCACTTTGAGTCGCCCCTCTCCATGATCCTCACTTTGAGTCGCCACTCTCCCTGATCCTCACTTTGAGTCGCCCCTCTCCATGATCCTCACTTTGAGTCGCCCCTCTCCCTGATCCTCACTTTGAGTCGCCCCTCTCCCAAATCCTCACTTTGAGTCGCCACTCTCCCTGATCCTCACTTTGAGTCGCCCCTCTCCATGATCCTCACTTTGAGTCGCCACTCTCCCAAATCCTCACTTTGAGTCGCCACTCTCCCTGATCCTCACTTTGAGTCGCCCCTCTCCCTGATCCTCACTTTGAGTCGCCCCTCTCCCAAATCCTCACTTTGAGTCGCCACTCTCCCTGATCCTCACTTTGAGTCGCCCCTCTCCCTGATCCTCACTTTGAGTCGCCACTCTCCCAAATCCTCACTTTGAGTCGTCCCTCTCCATGATCCTCACTTTGAGTCGCCACTCTCCCTGATCCTCACTTTGAGTCGCCCCTCTCCATGATCCTCACTTTGAGTCGCCACTCTCCCTGATCCTCACTTTGAGTCGCCCCTCTCCATGATCCTCACTTTGAGTCGCCCCTCTCCCTGATCCTCACTTTGAGTCGCCCCTCTCCCAAATCCTCACTTTGAGTCGCCACTCTCCCTGATCCTCACTTTGAGTCGCCCCTCTCCATGATCCTCACTTTGAGTCGCCACTCTCCCAAATCCTCACTTTGAGTCGCCACTCTCCCTGATCCTCACTTTGAGTCGCCCCTCTCCCTGATCCTCACTTTGAGTCGCCACTCTCCCAAATCCTCACTTTGAGTCGTCCCTCTCCATGATCCTCACTTTGAGTCGCCCCTCTCCATGATCCTCACTTTGAGTCGCCACTCTCCATGATCCTCACTTTGAGTCGCCACTCTCCCAAATCCTCACTTTGAGTCGTCACTCTCCCTGATCCTCACTTTGAGTCGTCACTCTCCCTGATCCTCACTTTGAGTCGCCACTCTCCCAAATTCTCACTTTGAGTCGTCCCTCTCCCTGATCCTCACTTTGAGTCGTCCCTCTCCATGATCCTCACTTTGAGTCGCCCCTCTCCATGATCCTCACTTTGAGTCGCCACTCTCCATGATCCTCACTTTGAGTCGTCACTCTCCCAAATCCTCACTTTGAGTCGCCAGTTTCCGAGATTCTGTGCACGTGAACCAGCTTATCTATTGCACTACTAAAACAAGCAATCTTCCCAAAGTCAACAGACTCAGTCGCGCTGTCTTCCTCCTTTGTTTCCCTTTCATTTCGGAGCTAGGTCGCTTATTAATTCTGTCCAGAATTGTTAGTTAGAAGCCACCAGAAGGTCTTACATTGTGCTGTCTCAGCGCAGAGATGATCCGCGGGTCTGTTTGCCGTTAGTCTTGCAGCTCCCACGCGCACGGGCGGCAAAGTCAACACGAAGGCTGGCGGTGTGGCCGAACAGAACGATAGCCTTGGCTTCAATTCCTCTAGCCCACAGGATCAAAGCTATCTAAATACTACTCTGCCGCTTGGTTCGTCTGTTCCACCTCGGAATCTTCAACTCTCCTTGGACGCGACAGTCTCGGCTGGCTGGAATTTATCCCAATGGGGGAAGAGGAGTAAAGGGGGGTTGAGTGGAGGTATAGGGTCCGGGGTGAATTGAGGGGCAGAGAGGGAAGGCTGAGGAGGGCGTCCCAGCTCTCGGCCTGATCCCGTCCCGCCCCTTCCCTCGCGTCGACCCTCTCCCACCTCCGCAAACCTCACCCTGGGTGAAGCGAGTGTGTCCTAGCAGGGCATCAGCCAATGACCCCCACAGGCCTCCGGGGACTAGCCAAAGTCTAGCAAAAGGGCAGGGTCGAGCCCCATCGAATATGGCTAAGGAAATTAGGGCGAGGGCGATTCAACCGGGGCAACCAACCCCTCCGCCCCGTGTCCTCAATCGCTGTAGATTTTGGCCGAATTTACAACTGGTTCCCGCTACGGTTGTGAGATCATTCAATTATTGCTGCGCTTACTCGCTACTAAAAATTTTCTATTGTCCGCGGAATCGTTTTCGGCTGATATCAATTTGGAAGCCTTTCTTTTCTCTGATTGGTTACCTAAGTAACTAATTAACTAACTAACTAACTAACTAACTAACTAACTAACTAACTAACTGACTAACTAACTAACTAACTAACTAACTAACTAACTAACTAACTGACTGACTAACTAACTAACTAACTAACTAACTAACTAACTAACTAACTAACTAACTAATATCTAACTAACTAACTAACTAACTAACTAACTAACTAACTAACTAACTAACTAACTAACTAACTAACTAACTAACTAACTAACTAACTAACTAACTAACTAACTAACTAACTAACTAACTAACTGACTAACTAACTAACTAACTAACTAACTAACTAACTAACTTACTAACTGGTTCCAGATGGTAGTTCCTCTGGATAAAAGCGCTTACCGCGCCCATTGGCTTTCCAGCTGCCTTAATCGTTTCCGGTGATCTTGTGTGCGTGCATTCAGCGTGATTGGCTGCGGCAAGCAAGCTCGAAAGAGCTCGCTTCGCTCGCTCTTTCTCGCTTTCTATAACTAACTAACTAACTAACTAACTGACTAACTAACTAACTGACTAACTGACTAACTGACTAACTAACTAACTAACTAACTAACTAACTAACTAACTAACTAACTAACTAACTAACTAACTAACTAACTAACTAACTAACTAACTAACTAACTAACTAACTAACTGACTAACTAACTAACTAACTAACTAACTAACTAACTAACTTACTAACTGGTTCCAGATGGTAGTTCCTCTGGATAAAAGCGCTTACCGCGCCCATTGGCTTTCCAGCTGCCTAATCGTTTCCGGTGATCTTGTGTGCGTGCATTCAGCGTGATTGGCTGCGGCAAGCAAGCTCGAAAGAGCTCGCTTCGCTCGCTCTTTCTCGCTTTCTATAACTAACTAACTAATTAACTAACTAACTAACTAACTAACTGACTAACTGACTAACTGACTAACTAACTAACTAACTAACTAACTAACTAACTAACTAACTAACTAACTAACTAACTAACTTACTAACTAACTAACTAACTAACTAACTAACTAACTAACTAACTAACTAACTAACTAACTAACTAACTAACTGACTGACTAACTAACTAACTAACTAACTAACTAACTAACTAACTAACTAACTAACTAACTAACTAACTGACTAACTGACTAACTAACTAACTAACTAACTAACTAACTAACTAACTAACTAACTAACTAACTAAAATACCCTACTTTGGGAAGCAACCAAATAACTCTGGTGGAAGCACTCGACTCTCTGGTTTGCTAAGAGTGCCCAATCCGAATAAATAATAATGCTGATTAATATTATTAACATTACTTCATCATCTTTGACTGCTCTTAAGCGGTTTATGCCGCAGGGAAAGCTAGGGAAAGCAGTGAGGCGAGATTATTCTACATAACATTTCATCCCTTCTCTCTTCGCAATCAAGCTTTCCAAGCCCAAAGAAGATTCCCATTAATGCCAGGCACAACGCCTTTACCGAGACTAATCTCAAAGTTGATTGCGTTATGCCTCCATTATATAGCGCTTTGATGGTGTCCATTAGGGCTGCCTGCAGACAGCAACTTGTATCACCATTGGGACATGCAGGGAATGCTTAATAGGAACTCCCTGAGTGAAGCATCAGCGACTAAGTTTGTGAGAATCTGCTCACATTTGTCAGAAGCAGCTCAGGGTTTGTGAGAATCTGCTCACGTTTGTCAGAAGCAGCTCAGGTTTGTCAGAATCTGCTCAGGTTAGTGAGAAACTGCTCAAGTTAGTGAGAAACTGCTTAAGTTAGTGAGAAACTGCTCAAGTTAGTGAGAAACTGCTCAAGTTAGTGAGAAACTGCTCAAGTTAGTGAGAAACTGCTCAAGTTAGTGAGAAACTGCTCAAGTTAGTGAGAAACTGCTCAAGTTAGTGAGAAACTGCTCAAGTTAGTGAGAAACTGCTCAAGTTAGTGAGAAACTGCTCAAGTTAGTGAGAAACTGCTCAAGTTAGTGAGAAACTGCTCAAGTTAGTGAGAAACTGCTCAAGTTAGTGAGAAACTGCTCAAGTTAGTGAGAAACTGGTCAACATCAATAGAAACTGCTCAAGTTAGTGAGAAACTGCTTAAGTTAGTGAGAAACTGGTCAACATCAATAGAAACTGCTCAAGTTAGTGAGAAACTGGTCAACATCAATAGAAACTGCTCAAGTTAGTGAGAAACTGGTCAACATCAATAGAAACTGCTCAAGTTAGTGAGAAACTGGTCAACATCAATAGAAACTGCTCAAGTTAGTGAGAAACTGCTCAAGTTAGTGAGAAACTGCTCAAGTTAGTGAGAAACTGCTCAAGTTAGTGAGAAACTGCTCAAGTTAGTGAGAAACTGCTCAAGTTAGTGAGAAACTGCTCAAGTTAGTGAGAAACTGCTCAAGTTAGTGAGAAACTGCTCAAGTTAGTGAGAAACTGCTCAAGTTAGTGAGAAACTGCTCAAGTTAGTGAGAAACTGCTCAAGTTAGTGAGAAACTGCTCAAGTTAGTGAGAAACTGCTCAAGTTAGTGAGAAACTGCTCAAGTTAGTGAGAAACTGGTCAACATCAATAGAAACTGCTCAAGTTAGTGAGAAACTGCTTAAGTTAGTGAGAAACTGGTCAACATCAATAGAAACTGCTCAAGTTAGTGAGAAACTGGTCAACATCAATAGAAACTGCTCAAGTTAGTGAGAAACTGCTTAAGTTAGTGAGAAACTGGTCAACATCAATAGAAACTGCTCAAGTTAGTGAGAAACTGCTCAACATCAATAGAAACTGCTCAAGTTAGTGAGAAACTGCTTAAGTTAGTGAGAAACTGGTCAACATCAATAGAAACTGCTCAAGTTAGTGAGAAACTGCTCAAGTTAGTGAGAAACTGCTCAAGTTAGTGAGAAACTGCCCAGGTTTGTTAGAAACTACTCAAGTTTGTGAAAATTTGCTCAATTTTATATAAACTGCTGAAATTCGTAACAAATTAACACAAACAAACAAGAAACTGCTAAAAAAGCAAAATAAATTTTATATCTTAACCGGCTCCGACCTGGGTCAGCAAGGAATTGCCAGAATTTGTCTTCGTGCCAAAGAATAATCCTAGAGAAACAATATAAATGCTAATTTCGTGCCGATGGCCCATGGATGAAGGAATAGAATGGATTGCTAGTCGTCGCCACTCAGTCCTACGTGGAGGCTCTGGATAGTATGTAGGAAATAATTAACCTGGAGGACACAAATCTGCATCCAGGGAAACGGGGAATTAATGTTCATTCCCTAATCCCAAACTCATTCCAATTCCACAATCCCAGTTGTTAAAGCTTCAGACTTTAAACCGAGAGGTCGTGAGTTCGAATCGGTCGGCGATTCGGTTCCCCGGTCCATAGTAATACGAGTTATAACAATAATTGCAGGAGGGCTGCGGGCAATGGCACATCATCATATGACACTAGACCCGCAGCCAGCGAGGAGGCAGTTCTACCCGATTCGCTGACTCCTGAGCACACGCACACTCTGATACTGTACGCAGGCATGCGCTCACACAGGTTTGTACACCTGGCCTGACTTTCTCATCGTCAGGCAGTGTACACTCTCGCTGTACACTCACTGCACTCTACACTCTAGCCACCAAGCCTTCTCTCCGCGGCTGCGCCCCAAATGAACGCATTGCCTTGACGCGGAATCGAGCTCAGGGACCGCTAACGCGTTAACCGCTCTGCCAGTCACCCCCACTACCCAGTCCATGGACTGAACAACTGTACACAATGCTCTTACTTTCGGCTGCTCTGTCACTGACTGAACATCTGGCCCAACTGGGTAATGCGGTGTGTTATTCATCTTCTCTATTCTTCTTCTGCCAGTATAATCCCACCCCAATCCCTTCCCAATCCCTTATCCTACACTTATTCCCATTCTCTTATCCTACACATATTCCCAATCCCTTATTCTACACTTATTCCCAATCCCTTATCCCACACTTATTCCCAATCCCTTATCCTACACTTATTCCCATTCTCTTATCCCACACTTATTCCCAATCCCTTATCCCACACTTATTCCCAATCCCTTATCCCACACTTATTCCCAATCCCTTATCCTACACTTATTCCCATTCTCTTATCCTACACTTATTCCCAATCCCTTATCCTACACTTATTCCCAATCCCTTATCCCACACTTATTCCCAATCCCTTATCCTACACTTATTCCCATTCTCTTATCCTACACTTATTCCCAATCCCTTATCCTACACTTATTCCCAATCCCTTATCCCACACTTATTCCCAATCCCTTATCCCACACTTATTCCCAATCCCAATTATCCCACACTCCACTCATTCCCTTATCCCACATTCCTTTCCACTGGAAAAATGTAATGCAATTTCAAATACGCCAATGCATATATTCTCTTAAAAATCATTTTGCACATTTTTTAAGCGCGTGTATGCAGGCACCTCAAGCTTAAAAACGAGTGAGCCAAAAAATTAATTTTTTCGACATTTTTTGTCACGGGCTTTTGGACAGAGGAATTAATTTACAGAAGAATTAGAATTTACTCGGCAAGTTACTCGGAGTAGAAAAACACATAGAAAAGATCTACAACAAATCTGTGCGTTTTAATGAATGAGTAGCTACAGTAGCGTGAGGTCGAGGGGATTTTTCTGGGCGTAAGAGCGCGATCGTACGCTTGACTTTAACGGGATAATTGCAAACGAGCTGGGTGGCTCTTCACAGAATATGAAGAGCACTGCGCCACTGCGACAGCGTGGTTTGGCATTGGCTGTTCAAACCCATCTCACATGCAGCCTGGGCCTCCCAATTACCACTCTCAAACCGCACATCAAGGTCTCAAAACGCGGCTTGAAAGCTGGTGAGAATGCCAATTTACGATTCCGCTAGGACGGAAGAACGAATCAACACGAAATGGGACTTTCAATAGGCTCCGCGAAGATCTCGACCCTCTCTCTCACTCTGCTAGCTGCAGAGCACTCAATTTCAACGCTTCGACAGTTTGTAGTGGCCGGGATCGTTTTCCCTGCATGGTGAGTAAAGCCAATGAAGTTAAGACTCAAGAGGTGAGAGTAAGTTTCGGGAAAAATTGCACTTATATATTCTGTGCGCTGGCCCACATACAGTAACTATAAATTCCATTCACCAAGAAGTATACTTAACGATAAATGACCTATGCCTTTTTTGCATGTACATGGGCGGCTATTCGATTAAATAATGGGGACAGCTAAATCCCTTAAACGAAGATTAAGAAAGTGTTGCGATCTGCGTGTATTTTACTAAAACAGTCGATCGAATATGTATAGCTAAGTCAGCATTTAGGCAACCAAAGATGCTAAAACGTCTAGGGGGATTTAGTGATTGTAATAAAATGAAAAATTCAGATGAATAAAAAAATTATGAAAAATGAAAGTGAAATGAATTATGAAAATGCAAAAAAATTAAGACATCATGCAACTTGCGGGTATTCCAAGCCCATTTGGCTTGAAGAATGAAAAAGATAATTCATCTGTTATATAACCTTGTAACATGCTAAAGAGCACATGACCTGTAACGACAGACAATTTCATTGGTTTCGCAGTTTCAGAAACGCTAAAATAATAATAAAACATTTTCTAACTTTTGACAAGCACACTTTTGCGATTCTTACCTATACGACATTATAAAAGTTGAATGCCGCTGTTTTATTCATACATATTTTCAAATGATTGCAGTTTGCATCAATTCGTAGAAATATATTCTTATTTGTTGTACGTGAACATAAAGGAGATAGACGAAACGAAGGAAGTTGTTGTTCCAGCCAATTACTAATTAAGCGTCAAGATAGTGAAGTACACAAAACCGAAACAGCTCAAAAAAGCATATCGAGATCACATTAACACATACCAAAAATGGCTTTCGGAGGCTTTATTGACTTTTTCAATCGCGAGAAGGCAAGTTAGATACTATTTTCAATCCCAATCACTAGGCTTGCAATTGTTTCGTAACTTTATTCAGCCTGGCCTAGGCCTGTCTAAATCTCGAGCTTCTTAACTGCTATTAGGCCTATAGTATTTTATTGTTATGTAGTACCATAGCTACCAATTCAAATAAGAAGTTATTATTCATAATTATAATTTAATTATAAGTTATATTTGCACTGCATTTCAAAAACTTGCTTGCTTAGTTATTTTAGTTAACTTGAATTTATATACTTAAATTTAAATTGTGCGGACCTATTAATACAAACCAAAGTGCTGGTCTATAATATTAGCTGTACTATAGTTGGAGTTATTAACATGTAGACTGTGTAAGCTAAGCTATGCACAGACAAATGACAAAGCTAGACAAAGACAAACTTTAAACGTAGAAATTGTGTTTCTAAATTTTTGGATTTGAGAATTTCAAGCCTTCTAGTCCCAAAACTGAATTGTTCTTAAAGTTTGAGCATATTAATTATAAATAAAATACCTTGCTTACCATAGTCTGGAAAGTGTGGGTTATGCTCATTTTTTTAACAAATTTTTTACCATAAATTTAATAGAAAAAGTTTTATGTGGCTATTTTAAACTTAGCTAAATATGCTAACAATTTTAATTTTATTGATAGCACAAATGACAAAAATCTGCATCAATTCTACTGCATTTTTCTTCTGGCTAATGCCATAATGTCATCTAGACTAGGATTCACTTGTTTCTTACCATTAAATTTCCTAATACTAGCTATTCTATGGTTCATAACAAGAAAATATAAATTGTGACAGTGGCATAGCCAAGGGGGCATCAAAAGGACCATGAATCCCCAGGTGCCTAGTTGTTTAGGGTTGATGCTATATCAAAGGGTCTGGAATTGGCTATAAGGCTATTACCTATGATGCCCAGATAAGTCTAACTATATCACTGAATTGGGACTCTTTATTTATAATATAGTCTATGTATATTTAATTTAGCTTTAAAAAGCAATTCTATTAAGAAAATACAGATTTTTAGCTAATTTTTTTACTTTGCATTTAATGGTCAAACTTGAAGTTATATTGTCTTAGGACATTGATTAAAATTCAATACAACCCTAATGCATCTCTTGGAGAGTAAGCAAAAATTATTATTCTCTCATGTTCAGCCAGATCTGTTATATTGTGCACATCTAAATGCATTAAGGAAATGTGCAATTTTGTCTTTAGATCTTCTATGTGCTTCACGAACCCACATTTTTACCCTAGGTAATACTGGCTGCCAATTTTACCCTACTTACACTTACATGTTTCTAAATGTTTCACACCAATACAATAAGTTTAGTCCATAAGTGATAAAAAAATAGCTTAGCTAGCTACTCGCAAGTTAAGTTGAGACAGTATTAAATATGGACCTTACTCTGTGCAATCAAAATGCAGACATTCAAGCCGCAGAAGAAGTACACTCCTGGCACGATGCGCCACCAGATGCACAAGAATGCCATGGCCTCGCTAAGCGCAGGCATCGATCTGAAGGAGGCTGTCAAGTTGCCAGCTGGTGAAGACTACAATGATTGGCTAGCCGTCCATGTGGTGGACTTTTACAATCGCATCAGCCTCATCTATGGCACAGTGTCCGAGGACTGCACAGAGATCGCCTGTCCAAAGATGAGCGGCGGTGCCAAGTATGAATATCAGTGGGCAGACAAGGTCCAGTACAAGAAGCCGACTTCTCTGCCAGCGCCAGTTTACATCGGCCTACTAATGGACTGGGTGGAGGAGCAGATTAACGATGATCGCTTGTTTCCTAGCGACTCGCAGACTCCATTTCCTAAGAACTACACCGCCAGCGTTAAAAAGATTTTAACTAGATTGTTTCGCGTCTTTGTCCACGTCTATATTCATCACTTTGACCGGCTGAGAACCATTGGAGCTGTGAGTTCTTGGCAAAATTGCACAGTCTTGTTGTTCCTAGTGGTATTTAGTGCACCCACAGGCTCTAAAAATATGATTATAAATATAGATAAGAGTTACACCTAGCACAGTGGGGGCAAGATGTACAGCCAGTGGCCCAGCCGCAGCTATTGCGCGGCGCTTCCAAAGGCTGTGTACAGTTATTCTGTCCATGGACTGGCACCTGCCTACTCAAATTTCTACTCCGGCTGTGTCGGATTATAATCCTCCAATTCTTCGCCTCTTTTGGGCCTTCGCCTTCGTCTTACGTTTTCATGTACTTTTAGTCTCCTTAACACATTAGTTGCAGCTAACCTTATTTATTGTCTGTGACCTCATCCATTTGCGCTTACCACTTTTATATCTATGTACAAGACCACCTCTCCGTTACAGGTTCTCTTAGCGTGTAAGCATGCCCTCAAGCGTGTCCATGTTCCTTTCTATCTGCCTCACCTTTTGCTTCCACTGCCACTAAATAAACTCTATCCAAACTGCTAATTAGTTTGTTGTCCAAGCGACAGGCTGTATGCTGGTGCATACTTTACCACTGGATGATCTGAAGCACAAGGGAACCGAGTGTCTTGCTTATGGACACATTGTCTCCCTTGGGCTGAGATTCGAACTCCCGACCTCTCAGTCAAGAAGCCAAAATCTCTAACTACTAGCTAAAAGCTCCCCCATTTTAAGGAGCAAATAAAAAAATTATTTAATAATCGATTACACCTGTCCCTATTGCGCGGCGCATCTGAAGGCTGCGTACGGCTGTTCAGTCCATGGACTGGGGGACACCACACCCACCCCCAATTACCCCAGCTGATGCTGATACCCGTTTAACATCAGGTTGAACAGAAGCAATCCAGAGTTAAGTCTCTTGGTTATGAACACAAATTGTTCCAGTGAAGTCGGGATCGAACCCCCGACCTTTTATTCATGATCCAACTTTCTAAGTCTAGCCAGAGGCCTACAGCCCCCGCTCAGGGCATTACCAGACAAAGACTTGAAGAGCGAAGACTTCAAGAATTGCTTCCTATCGGAATAAGTGACATTTCGCCATAACCCAGAAGCATCTAGGACCAAATGATTCGTACTAATTAGATGACGGGCCATAAAATTAGCATTGAAATGTACTCCTTACTCGTGTTACAGAAGAAATTATTCCATACAGACATGTCAATTCCAGAGAATTAATCCCCCCTATATATAGCAAGATTTGCGTATCTTAAGTCGATTTTAACCAATATTCTACTCTTAATAGTAGAATAAGCACGTTACTTTTCCCATTGGAAAATTTAAATTGGGTAATTAAAATTCCAACTGCCTACTTAACAGGAGCTAAAGTAGTTTGTCAGCGAATTTATGACACAACCCTCGTATATTCGATGCCGATGTTTTCTGATTATGGAAGTTTTTTCATCGGATTGAGCTATGGAGATTGGTTGAAAATTCTGGGAGATAGAAAATAAGAGAAATGTGCCTATCCGAACCGCTGCCGTGGTCTTTCTACTGTTAGTAGTTATATCTGTGTTTAATTTTAATTAAACAAACTCGCGTTTAACCTGACAGGAGGCGCATGTGAACACTTGCTACAAGCATTTCTACTATTTTGTCACCGAATTCGGGCTAGTTGACAAGAAGGAACTGGAGCCCCTGGTAAGTTGCTCTCAAACTTACTGCCTGTGCTATTTCATTCAAATAATATACTCGGCTGCTAACTTGTCCTGTCAAATTGATTTCTTTTGCAGAAGGAGATGACTATGCGACTCTGCCGCTAGCGCCCCGCAGGCAGTCATTGGTGTTTCTAATTGTATTTCGGTTGTTTTGGACCAAGTCTGCTCTATTGTTTACAAACTGCTTGCATTAAATTAATGCTAAATCTTCTAGCTAGCTAGCATGTCTAACAGGTGGGACTAGACTAGCATGTCTAACAGGTGGGACTAGACTAGCATGTCTAACAGGTAGGACTAGACTAGCATGTCTAACAGGTAGGACTAGACTAGCATGTCTAACAGGTAGGACTAGACTAGCATGTCTAACAGGTAGGACTAGACTAGCATGTCTAACAGGTGGGACTAGACTAGCATGTCTAACAGGTAGGACTAGACTAGCATGTCTAACAGGTAGGACTAGACTAGCATGTCTAACAGGTGGGACTAGACTAGCATGTCTAACAGGTAGGACTAGACTAGCATGTCTAACAGGTAGCTTTAGACTAGCATGTCTAACAGGTAGGACTAGACTAGCATGTCTAACAGGTAGCTTTAGACTAGCATGTCTAACAGGTAGGACTAGACTAGCATGTCTAACAGGTAGCTTTAGACTAGCATGTCTAACAGGTAGGACTAGACTAGCATGTCTAACAGGTAGCTTTAGACTAGCATGTCTAACAGGTAGGACTGGACTTAAAACTCTACCCATTACCCCAAGGTCATTAAGAATAATTAGCACATCCATGTATACGGTATTATTAAACGTAAGCACCCTGTCGTTGTTATAAAGCACTTAAACCCCAAAAAGTCCGAACGTAAGATTTTTGTAAATATTTAATTCTTCTTTTGTTAATTTGACATCGTAGCTGAAATTTTTTCGAATTAAAGTAAATAAATGTGGTTTATGATTTTATCATATTTTGCTGGTTTATAAGGAATTGTTTTCCATATCTGGTAATTGACGAATAGAATTATGATTTTGTTTAATTAATGCCACTCATTTGTTAAAGCTAGCTGCTATTGTTTTCTAGACTACTGCACACGCGTAATTATTCATGACAGTTTCGACCAAGCACATTGTTTACAGAGGCCTCTATTTACTTTATCTGTTACTAGTAGTAGTATCTTGTTTACTTTACTGTAAAGAATGCCCTACGGCGTGTCTTTTGCGCTAGTTTTTCTATTATTCGAATTTCCAAGTGCGTCGCTATTTTTTCTACTTTCCATTGTTGCTCCATCTTTCCGTGTACTTTTGAATGCAAATGCATATGTCTTCAAACTTCTGTTATTTATCTTTTCATTGTCATTTCGTTTGTACTGGCATCAAATACCGCTGTGTTTTTTAAGGCTTCAATTCTTTCAATCCGTATTTGTCATTTAGATGAAAGTGGTAGTCTATGTGCAAGACAACTTATTCCACGTAAAGCACTAAAGTAGGAGCAAGAATTTCGAATTCTCAGAGCACAAACAGTTGTGGTTTGAATGAAATCGCCATTTAAAATTTGATTTTCTTAACTTTTCAAAGTTTTCAAAGTTTAGTAAAGTGTCGCTAATTTAAGTCTCCCGATAGTGTGTTAATTTATTTAATAAACAAGGCATGCATTGCAGACCAATATTACTAAAATAACCTGCAATTTTGAAAAATGGTCTCCAATGGTGTTTCTAAAAATAGATCTGCAACAGTATTTCTAAAAATAGATGCTGCTGAAAGTAGGTCTGCGATTGTGTTGCTAAAAATAGCAACAACAAAAGTAAATATTTCCGCAATCCAGGTTGAGTGCTGTCTCCAATTTAAACAGTACTAATTTATATAAAAGAATTCTATCGCATGTGAAATTTTCAATTGTCGGCAGCTAAATGACCTTGGCTACACGCTACTTAGCGGGTACATTGTGTAGCAGTCAGACTCGGTTGTCTCATTGTTCAGCGCCAGCTGGCTCAGAGAGCGGCCCAGGCTGCACATGGCAAGGCAGGCAGCTATTGCGCAGGCTGCCAGATTGGCACAGAATCGGCCGGACGCGGCTGCCGTCCCAGTCGTAGCCGCCGCGGTCGACACCATGTCCGGCCAGTGCCGCGAGAAGCCCAGCAGGGCCTGGGCCGCGGCGCAAGGCAGAACGCAGGCATTTAGCAGAGCAGCTCGCAGTGCCAGTTTTTGCACTCGCCCGCGCCGCATTGACATTAAAGATTGGTCATCGACACTCGAATGCACCGGCTGATAGACGGACTGAGCTGATAAAGCTACCGCTGCTGCCCCTGCAGCTGCGTTCACGCTGGCAAAGCAAAAGCTCAGGAAGCAATACACTGTATCTTGCCTTTGGGGAGAATTCGGAAATAACAAGGGCTTCAAGGACTCGAAACTGTTTAAATTATTCAGTGTTCTGTGGCTAATATCCTTCCAGATTATTCAGTGTTATGTTGCAAATATCCTTCCAGATTGTCCAGTGTTCTGTGGCTAATATCCTTCCAGATTGTCCAGTGTTCTGTGGCTAATATCCTTCCAGATTGTCCAGTGTTCTGTGGCTAATATCCTTCCAGATTGTCCAGTGTTCTGTGGCTAATATCCTTCCAGATTGTCCAGTGTTCTGTGGCTAACATCCTTCCAGATTGTCCAGTGTTCTGTGGCTAATATCCTTCCAGATTGTCCAGTGTTCTGTGGCTAATATCCTTCCAGATTATTCAGTGTTCTATGGCTGTTGCCTTCCAGACAATTCAGTGTTGTGTGGCTGTTGCTTTCCTGTTGTTTAAGTGGTCTGTGGTATTAAGTCGTAACACAATGTAGCTTACGATTCAGTATCAGACCGACCAGAGTGACAACTTCTGCCGTTAAAATCGTCGCCATTGCGAAGCGCCGCCCTCGTCACTGATAAGAATAGCGGTGGCGTGGCAGCGAGGAGGCAGAAGATGGCAAAGGTGAGTTGCACCGTTGCCTGGCAGTGCATGCCGCAGCTGTGACAGTGATGCATATTTTTTCGCAAAGTTATGTCCTTTTAACTTTTTTGTGCCGGAGTCGTGTATGGCATGACTAAGAGTGACAATCCCGTCACCCTTAGCCGCTTTTAAAAGCAATTTTGACATCCTTAAGCGTGTCCCTCATTTTTGTTAAGAAGTGGATGCGTGCGAGTGTTACTGGAGACTCTAATTACTGCGAGTTAACTTCTGTCATGTCTTGCACAAGATTTTACCTGTACAGTCTAAAAATAAACTATGATGGACGAGTATTTGCTTACAATTCCATCAAAATACGATTCACATGAAAAAGTTCAAGGATTACACGTAGACCATCGTGTTTTTGGAAAAGCTTGTATTTGTCGCGAGAAAAAAAAGTGCTCAATTTAGGAATACCAATGTGTGAGTCAGAGGCTATCTAAGTTTAAAGTTCAGTTACAGCAATTTGATTTGAGAAATTGGATGACTTTTAGGCTCTATTATTTTTCTCGTCTTTGGCTCTTGTTCTAGAATGTCTATTTGTAAAAAAAATTACACTTGGAGTTAGAAAAGAGTTCTTCATTTAAGTTTAGCTCCATACATTGCTCCACACCGTTTTTAAGAAAATTAAACACGTACTTTTATTTACAAGAGTCCATTGTGTCTCGTTGATTCGCAGCCTACTACTCGCAGTAGAAGGCAAACACAGCCGCCCAGGCAGACGATTGGCTGCCGCGAAATTCGGCCTTGGCGCAGCCGTCTGCACCGCCTGGGCCGGTGTGGCAGAGGGTCCTGGAGGTGATCTCACCGATCGGTGCGGCGGCCTCCGCCACTGTCACCAGCACGACGAGCTTGTAGCGCGAGTTGGGCCCCGATAGAAGCTTATGCTTGATCTGGTTCTTAATCTCCTGTGCCACGTTGGCGGTGATTATCTTGGCTGACTGGGCATTGTACGCGTAGCCTTTCAGTTGCCTGGCCAGCCGATCATTCATCAGAGCTTCGGCCTTTTCAAATGGGAACAACTGCGATGGTCCCAGGCGGTAGGTGTTCTCTAGCTGGGCGCCTACGGCGGGACGGCTGCCGTTGTTCTGCTCCGAGGAGCGAATCGAACTGGTCCGTCGGGAACGTCGTCGCTGAACGGTGCCGTTAGCTGCCGGCTGCTGCAGCGTGTGCCTCCGCGGCTGTTCGGCCAGCAGCGAAGCAGCGGTTGGCGCCGCCCCGAGACGCAGACTTCGACGCGGCTGTTGCAACGGCGTCTGAGCATTAGCCGCGATGCCGGCCTCCGATATAGTCGTCAACTGATGATGTGGCGGCGGCTGCTGCTGCAACATTTCAAAGAAAGGCAGCTGCACGGCTTGTTTAGCGTTTCGAATTGGAAGTCTGCTCAGGTAATTCTTGTTCGCTAACGCCTTTTACGCCTCTGCGGTGGCCTCTCGCCTTGTTGGTAGCCGGGCAGAGATAAAATTTTTGAGGGAGAGAGCTGGGTGAGCGCCCATGTTGGGCCCAGTCGCAAACGTTGCCATAGGCAACCAGAGCCGAACGAACCGTGTTGTTGAAATCAAAGCTTGACACTCGCACACTGCTCTTATCGGGTGCAGCGCTGGCATCGAATTTGAGGTTTCTAAGGGAGAGAAATCTATGCCTGGCAGTTGGCTATAGAAAGTGGCCTATGAAATACTGTAATTAATAATAATTTGCTAATTATATTTCGCCACTTTTGCGTAGGTTAATTGTTGCGCAGTTCGATTCTTAAAGTAAATTGCCAATATGAAACATTTTTTACTCATAATTTGACTTAATAAGCAGCAACGTTAAACGTTAAAGTAGTTAAATTTGACTATACTACCATCAGCTAATTTCCTGTCTGGTCAGGCTGGGTAAGAATGGGATTTCTTCCCATGAGTACAGTCCGAGTACACTTGTCTCCGTATTTTCTCTCCTCAAGCTAGCCCCGTGCTCTACTCTGGGGCCTCTCTTCCACCAGGAACTCACACTGAAAGTGTACACAGAAAGAGAGAGAGAATGTACTTTGCTTCGCTTTCGTGAGCTTCCTGTAGGAATGGGATCGGTGATTGCCTGGGTTGCAGAGCAGCACAGCAGAGAGCAACTTAAGGCATGAGTTATCCAAGAGCAAGCAGGCAATTTCTTCACAGCGAACCAGCGAATGCAGCCTCAGGCGACCCTGAATCGGGACCAGCTGAATGCGCAGAAGCTGCGTCGCCAGCGCGACCTTCTCGACTGCCAGTCGGCCTTGCTGGACGCCGAGTTCGACCGGCTTCACGGCCTGCTAGAGAAGTATCGCAGTCGACTGCAGCGGGACATCGCTGATCGCCAACTGGCCCTTGATAGCAGTCGGCGGTCGGCTGACGATCAACACGAAGCCGGCCTTCCTCCGGGCGATGTCATTGGTTACCTAGGCAACCTGCGGCACCGTCTGGGCACTCTGCTGCCGCGACTTCATTTCGGCGAGAATCGGGAGCCGCCGCCGCCGCGGATTGGCCGTCTGGACGTCGACGCGGCCTCTCAGCGGGCTCAGGCGATCGCACCGACGGGCGTTGCCTCGCCCTGCCATGTGGCCGTGTGCGCCCGAACTCACAAACTTCGGGTTCGCGTCCTGCAGGATTCTGACGAGCGGCTGCAGAGCTCAGTGAGCCGTCTAGTGTCGTCATTGGCCGATGACGAAGGCTGGATTCCCGTGCAGCCGCCGTGCCTGGCAGTGGCGCACGCCGAAGGTGGCTCCGTCTGCCGCCTGTCGCTGGTCATATCTCAGCCGGCGACTCACCTGACGGTGGCGCTGCGTCCAGCCGGCCTGGAGGTCGGCGACTTCATCGCTGGCTTGGCTGCTGCGGACTACGATGGTGAAGTCAAGCTGGCAGTTTCGGTTATCAAGGCGAGGGGCGGCGGCGCCGGGTCTTGTGTGCTGCTCATTGACCTCGCTGGCAATGTCCTTAGACGCCTTATCGGAACCGATTTTAGTGTTGAATACGAAGTCTGCATGTGCTTCGGCCTGTGCTTTGGCGACGAGCCCGGAGAGCTGTTTGCCTTCGCCGTGGCCACGCCGGAAGTGGTTAAAGAAGAGCTCGTCGGCGAAGCTGCGGGCCGAGTTGAAGCTTCAACACTTTTGATCTCGACGCGCGCCAACTGGAAGCCGACAAATGTTAGCCATCTTTTCAGGCGGCGCTGGGACGGCACTGAGATGGCATTCTGCGTTGCTAGGCAACGGCCTCATCTGTACGCCTGCTCTTCTTCGCCAACCTGCCTGGCTAAGCTGTGTGAATTTACGCAGCAAGTTGTGGCTGTCTTTCCTCCAGCCGGCGGTGGCGGAAGTCGAGCGAGGAAAGGAGACGGAGGTGGAAGCGGGGGCGGAACCGGAGGCGGAGGCGGAAGCGGAAGCGGAGGTGGAAGCGGAGGCGGAAGCGGAGGCGGAAGCGGAGGTGGAAGCGGAGGCGGAAGCGGAGGCGGAATCGGAGGTGGAAGCGGAGGCGGAAGCGGAGGCGGAATCGGAGGTGGATGCGGAGGCGGAAGCGGAGGCGGAAACGGAGGCGGAAGCGGAGGCGGAAGCGGAGGTGGAAGCGGAGGCGGAAGCGGAGGCGGAAGCGGAGGTGGAAGCGGAGGCGGAAGCGGAGGCGGAATCGGAGGTGGAAGCGGAGGCGGAAGCGGAGGCGGAATCGGAGGTGGATGCGGAGGCGGAAGCGGAGGCGGAAACGGAGGCGGAAGCGGAGGCGGAAGCGGAGGTGGAAGGGGCGCAAGAGCGGGCGTAGCCAAATCTGGGGACATCAGCTACAGCCTTGGTGCTCCCTCGGCCTGCGCGGTGGACAGCCGCGGCGTTGTGTACGTCGCCGATTCCGATGGCGGATGCTTGACTGCGATTTCAGCTAATGGCGACCTCGTCTATCGGTTAGCGCGGCCGGACATGCGCCGTCCAGTTGGCCTCGCCATCTATGAAACTGGCGAGGTCGACGGTCTTATTCGACTGTTCGTCGCCGACTCCGAAGCTGACTGTGTTTGGGAATTTATTCTACCGTGACGCATCCCCCCTAGTTTTGCTTAAGACGGAAATAGTTTTATTGATTTGCGCTAATCATGCTACCTTAAGCAGTATGTGCAGAGCTAGAAGAGATAATGGAAGATTTCCAGAGAAAAGCAAATTGCGTTTCCAAGAAAATTTCTTCCTCTTGGTGAAATTCCATTGGTTCGGAGTGTGCGCAGCTTTTTTTACATAAATAGGCTAGCAATTTTTCTTCCACCTGTAGAAGCTTGTGCAAAGCGAAATTCAAATAAACATATTTGGACTTAACAGCAATGCTACTTGTCTCAGTTCTGTGAGTGCTTCAGCTTTCAATCCTTCGTTAGCTATGTATACTTGATGTAAAAGGAGTAGTTATTCCGCACGCCAAGCTGAAAAAGCTTTTTTCTTTCAAACAACTTTCTCAAATCTATTTATTGATTCTGTCAAAGTTTTCCTGTCACTTCCGTACAGAAAAATTCTCGAAAAAAATACATTGGCATGGCTTGGAAAAAGTTTTTAAGTTATAACGTTATGATTGCTAGTCTAGCCTACAGATGAAGGAATAGAATGGATTGCTAGTCTAATCTCGTGGATGAAGGAATAGAATGGATTGCTAGTCTAATCTCGTGGATGAAGGAATAGAATAGATTGCTAGACTAGCCTACGGATGAAGGAATAGAATGGATTGCTAGACTAGCCTACGGATGAAGGAATAGAATGGATTGCTAGCCTAGCCTACGGATGAAGGAATAGAATGGATTGCTAGCCTAGCCTACGGATGAAGGAATAGAATGGATTGCTAGTCTAATCTCGTGGATGAAGGAATAGAATAGATTGCTAGCCGAGCCCATGGATGAAGGAATAGAATGGATGCTAGCCTAGCTTATGGATGAAGGAATAGAATGGATTGCTAGCCTAGCCCATGGATGAAGGAATAGAATGGATGCTAGCCTAGCTTATGGATGAAGGAATAGAATGGATTGCTAGCCTAGCCTACGGATGAAGGAATAGAATGGATTGCTATCCTAGCCTACGGATGAAGGAATAGAATGGATTGCTAGCCTAGCCTACGGATGAAGGAATAGAATGGATTGCTAGTCTAGCCCATGGATGAAGGAATAGAATGGATTGCTAGTCTAATCTCGTGGATGAAGGAATAGAATAGATTGCTAGCCGAGCCCATGGATGAAGGAATAGAATGGATGCTAGCCTAGCTTATGGATGAAGGAATAGAATGGATTGCTAGCCTAGCCTACGGATGAAGGAATAGAATGGATTGCTAGCCTAGCCTACGGATGAAGGAATAGAATGGATTGCTAGCCTAGCCTACGGATGAAGGAATAGAATGGATTGCTAGTCTAGCCTACGGATGAAGGAATAGAATGGATTGCTAGCCTAGCCTACGGATGAAGGAATAGAATGGATTGCTAGTCTACCTTGAAGATAACGAAATGCTTCTGATTTGCTAAAGCCATGCTGATTCAATTGTTACTGACATCATGTTAACCCAACGTGTTCAAATCCAAATGTGTGCAATGCAGCTTATAGGCAAACGCGCTGCCTTGTCAAGCTTAGACCTTGTTCCCGTCAAAGCCAGCTTGACTCAGATCTATGCTCAAAATAGGGCTTTTCTAAGAAATCCAAGAAACCACAAGCAGAATATTTGAGAAACAGAGGACCAGAGGTACCATAGCATTGCCGCTGGTGCAGTTCAGTCAAGTGCGGTCCAGTATCCGCTGCCTCATCATTCAATTAGTATGCGCTGCAACTTCAAAGCGGAGCACGGCGATGTCTCCCCAGAGCGAGCAGAAACTGACACAGCGACCTCGGAATAACTCGGATAAATTAATAACCTGACTCCTTCTCACTGCCATCGGAATGGACCCCCCAGAAATTGCTGCTACCACTGGCTCGTGATGTTATCTTTTTTACGATGGAAATCACGCAGCCAGGCGTTCCTGATTTGATAGTTCGAGTTTAAAGTACACAACCCTTGAGGATTTCACAAAGCACAGTTTTAATAAGGATGCGATTTGGAAGAAATAGCTGATAATAAGTCTCCGTCCCACAACAGCTCTCTCCCTCTCACCGCAGCTCTCTCCCTCTCACCGCAGCTCTCTCCCTCTCACAACAGCTCTCTCCCTCTCACCGCAGCTCTCTCCCTCTCACAACAGCTCTCTCCCTCTCACCGCAGCTCTCTCCCTCTCACAACAGCTCTCTCCCTCTCACCGCAGCTCTCTCCCTCTCACAACAGCTCTCTCCCTCTCACAACAGCTCTCTCCCTCTCACAACAGCTCTCTCCGTCCCACAACAGCTCTCTCCCTCTCACAACAGCTCTCTCCCTCTCACAACAGCTCTCTCCCTCTCACAACAGCTCTCTCCCTCTCACCACAGCTCTCCCTCTCACCACAGCTCTCTCCCTCTCACAACAGCTCTCTCCCTCTCACCACAGCTCTCCCTCTCACCACAGCTCTCTCCCTCTCACCACAGCTCTCTCCCTCTCACAACAGCTCTCTCCCTCTCACAACAGCTCTCTCCCTCTCACCACAACTCTCTCCCTCTCATCTCTCTTATTTGAAACAGAGTTATCGAGTTCGATATAGTTTTTTACTAAATAATCAAACTTTTAAACGCAAAGGTGTGAATTTTCAAGTGTACCCCAAGTCGCCACCAGTAACGAGGCATTAACTGCTATCATTAAAAAAATTGTAGTGCATTGTCAACACTGCACGGTTTGGCTGCCCTGTACATTGCATTGATCAGACGAGCTCACGTAGGCAGTAACTGATCTATTGATCTATCGAAACCATCGAAGCCGTTCATTCAGTCGCAGAGATTTGAGAAGGCCGAAATGTGGATTATTCAATGCATTATTAATGAGCCAGTCCAATGGGTGTAGACACAATTTCCGATATTTCTCTGTTTCTCCTTGCACGCGATTTTGCGAGTAAATGTCAGTTGGTGAATTTCTCTTATCCTAAAAGCAGACTTTTCTTGTCCATCTGATAAAATATCCTGGTATTGGAATTCCAAGCCTAAACCTAATATCCCACACAGATTGTCCGTAATTGAGCAGTTCTCATTTAGTAAGAAAATACCAGATCGCCTTATTCGGAAAAAGCAGTTTTTAATTTTTCCTTTAACAGTAGAAATGCCACGCTATTTTCTGATTGTCCTGGTGACAAGGACAACAATGAGTAGCTCTGTATAGAGCACTATAGCGAATCGATATGAGTTCTGTAATAAAAAAATTACCAATCTATTTAATCTACGAGTAAAATAGTAAACGATGATAGCCGACATGTTTACATATCGCCTATATTGGTGGTTTTTTCGGAGCAGAATCGTTGAATATCTTGACGATGCCGATGTTTTGTGATTCTGGAAGTTGTTTCATCGGACAGAGCGGAAAATTTCATGGCGATTGGCTGACTGTTTTATGTGTGTATTTGAAATATCCCCGTTGTCTTTCTACTGTTTAATTCACCCCTGCTAAAACACTTGGGTTACAAAATATGCCGACTCTTATGACTCGTGGAACATGCCAAAATCTTTGTAGCCTACTCAAAATGCTCATCTGCCGGGCTGCCTCCAGCCCAGCTCTAGATGAGGCTGATCCAGCGTCCCAACTTGTGCGAGTGTCCCGCGTGCTGGACAGGATTTTGGCCGCGGCCCGATACGACAGCAACCTGCGGCCCGGCCTGGACATGCGGTGGAACAATGCCACTGGCGAGCGGGAGGTTGTCGGTGAGAAATCGAAAATTTGGAGAACCGTTTTTAGTGAAATTGCCGTACTTACTCAAAACTCCAAAAACTGAAATCATCCTCATTCACTGGGATTCTTTAATAATGGATCTAGCAAGTATATTTTCTATACGAGAAGCAAAAGTAACAATCAAAATGATAATGTTTGCAGAATTGTCATGGGCAATGGCACATCACATCATTTGGTGACATTCGATCAACCCGCAGCCAGCGAGGAGGCAATTCTGCCCATTTCGCTGACTCCCGAGCACACGAACATAGATAGCTCGTACCGTACGCAGACACAATCACACTGGTGTGTACATCTGCCCTGACTTTCTCATTCCTCGTCAGGCAGTGTACGCTTTCACTGTACCTTGGAGTTTGGCCCTCAAGGGCGTAAATTACACGACAAACCCCCAAGCCATGGCTCCCCAAATAAATGTGGCCTCGCCGCGGAATCGAGCTCAGGGACCTTTGTGCGAGAGGCGAACGAATTAACCCGAGTTTTGCTTTTATTTGCATCAATATATGATTTCTTCAATTAAAGTTCTGTTTTTAGTCATTAAAATTTAATTGTAGCCTATTTAAATTGTAAGATACAACTAGTTACTAACGTCCTCGAGTGAAATGAGATAAATTAGCACAGGTTTTGAACCTTAATTATCTTCAATTAGTATGAAGTAACAAAAAAACAATCTCTTGATGTTCTGACTGACCACAGAAGAATATTTCATGTATGGTCTTTCACAGAACAAATCACACAGTATAGAAAATTTAAACCGTTAAGTCACGCCATCAAAAAAAATCCAGAAAAAACTGAAAAAGTGTTTGACATCAAAGATTATTCTCAATAAATCAGGTTAGAAATCTAAGGAGTAAGACTCCTTACTCCTTATTAATACTTGTATATTCCAATCACAGGTGTGTGAAAACTCAGGAAGGAAAGTTGGGAACCGGAAGCATGATTTTTTAGTATTCATGTTACACTTGAATTCTCGCCCTTACGAATGTAAGCTGTTTTGTACAATTATAACAACAAAAATAAACAAACTCGCGTAATAGTAACGCTTGTGATCATCTAAGTAAGAAAAATACTTGGCAGATAACGATCCGGTGGCTGTGTCGGTCAACATGCTCATAAAAAATCTTGGTCCTATTGATGAAGAGCAAATGGTGAGTGCTTTTTGCGATAGTCGAATGCTTGTTGACACGATTCTTTGTCATAAATTTTACTCACAGCAAAATACCAATTAGCATTTTAATATTCTAGCGCACGCGTGTGGGGTAAAGTGCAGGTAGTGGTAACATACGTAGTTATAAAAACACTTTATATATTTGTACATGTCATTATTATTGCAGAAACACTTACAGCGAATGTAGTATGGAAAATTCCTAGAACTAACAACAGAAACACTTACAGCGAATGTAGTATGGAAAATTCCTAGAACTAACAACTGAAACACTTACAGCGAATGTAGTATGGAAAATTCCTAGAACTAACAACTGAAACACTTACAGCAAATGTAGTATGGAAAATTCCTAGAACTAACAACAGAAACACTTACAGCGAATGTAGTATGGAAAATTCCTAGAACTAACAACTGAAACACTTACAGCAAATGTAGTATGGAAAATTCCTAGAACTAACAACAGAAACACTTACAGCGAATGTAGTATGGAAAATTCCTAGAACTAACAACAGAAACACTTACAGCGAATGTAGTATGGAAAATTCCTAGAACTAACAACTGAAACACTTACAGCAAATGTAGTATGGAAAATTCCTAGAACTAACAACAGAAACACTTACAGCGAATGTAGTATGGAAAATTCCTAGAACTAACAACAGAAACACTTACAGCGAATGTAGTATGGAAAATTCCTAGAACTAACAACTGAAACACTTACAGCAAATGTAGTATGGAAAATTCCTAGAACTAACAACAGAAACACTTACAGCGAATGTAGTATGGAAAATTCCTAGAACTAACAACAGAAACACTTACAGCGAATGTAGTATGGAAAATTCCTAGAACTAACAACAGAATCACTTACAGCGAATGTAGTATGGAAAATTCCTAGAACTAACAACTGAAACACTTACAGCGAATGTAGTATGGAAAATTCCTAGAATTAACAACAGAAACACTTACAGAGTATGAGGTATGGAAAGTTCCTAGAACTAACAACTGAAACACTTACAGCGTATGAAGTATGGAAAATTCCTAGATTTTTCTAGAAAATTTTTCATTTCTAGAAGAAATTAAAAATGCATGCACTAGTAGCAGAAACACTCAGTGTGAGTAGTAAGGAAGAATATTACGCACTATAAATGGAATTCCTATCCAGATGTATGCCATGGAGATCTATTTTCGTCAATGCTGGATTGACAAGCGATTGCAGTTTGACGCAAACTACGCTAGCCAGAATGAGATCAAAGTCAGCGTCAGCATATTGCGCCGCATCTGGCGACCGGACACCTACTTCTTCAACGGCAAGGGCTCCCGGTTGCACGAGATTACGACTCCAAACAAGCTGCTGAGGATCCAGTCTGATGGCACTGTGTTCTTCTCAATGCGGTGACACTAATTTCCTATTTCTTAGAATCACTGTGTTCTTCTCAATGCGGTGACACTAATTTCCTATTTCTTAGAATCACTGTGTTCTTCTCAATGCGGTGACACTAATTTCCTATTTCTTAGAATCACTGTGTTCTTCTCAATGCGGTGACACCAATTTCCTATTTAGAATCACTGTGTTCTTCTCAATTGCGGTGACACCAACGGCAGATTTACCTGCCGTCCTACATGACCGTCTATATTTCTTAGAATCACTGTGTTCTTCTCAATGCGGTGACACTAATTTCCTATTTCTTAGAATCACTGTGTTCTACTCAATGTGGTGACACTAATTTCCTATTTCTTAGAATCACTGTGTTGTTCTCAATGCGGTGAGACTAATTTCTTATTTCTTAGAATCACTGTGTTCTTCTCAATGCGGTGACACTAATTTCCTATTTCTTAGAATCACTGTGTTCTTCTCAATGCGGTGACACTAATTTCCTATTTCTTAGAATCACTGTGTTCTACTCAATGTGGTGACACTAATTTCCTATTTCTTAGAATCACTGTGTTCTTCCCAATGCGGTGACACTAATTTCCTATTTCTTAGAATCACTGTGTTCTACTCAATGTGGTGACACTAATTTCCTATTTCTTAGAATCACTGTGTTCTTCTCAATGTGGTGACACTAATTTCCTACTTCTTAGAATTGTTTAGCTAGCAAGCTTTCGATAATTAGCTTGCTTTCCATTTCAGACTCACGGTGAAAGCGCTGTGCCACATGGACTTTCGCAGGTTTCCTGTTGACAGTCAGACCTGCCTGCTAATGATTGGCAGCTGTGAGTTTTTATGGAAGCTACCGGTTTAGATTCGTCAGCAGTAACTCGTGTATGCGCAGCTTAATTTCGCGAGTAATTTTACGCTATTTTCCTGCAAGAACACGGCGGTATTTGAAACACCCACTGCCTACTTAATGCTTCCAAACCGAATGACCGATTTTCGTGGAAGTCAGCAATCTAATTCAAAATTTCCTCCTTTCACGATGAACCAACTTTCAAAGCCGTCTGATGTCCGCATCGTCGAGATATTCAACGATTCATAGAATGATCCACAACCACTTAAAATATCTCAGAACCCTCCTAACGCATTACAAAAGGGCAGTTATTTTCTTATGATCAGCTAAGATTTCTCGAAATAACAGCTCTCATTGCTATCTTCCATTTCCTTCAAATGAAAACAGTCGCCTACGACTCACAAAACCTGGTCTACCTGTGGTGGGAGGAGGCGAAGTTCAGCTCGCACCTGTACAACATCCCGATCAAAATTGTGAACGCCAGTATCAAGAATCTTGGCTTTGAAGTGACCGCCATGGCTCAGTTCCTATTTAGACCGGATCGGGTTGAGTTCTCACACATTGAAGCCCGGCTTGGCGCAGGTGAGTGTGACACATGATTACTGCAGACTCTTCGTAAACAGAAAGTCCCAATATGAGTAATATTTTAGAGATCCGTTGATAATTTTAGAACAGCGCAAAATGCTGAGCATGACCATTCCACTGGAGCGCATGATAGGGTTCTACGTGCTGCAGATTTACCTGCCGTCCTACATGACCGTGGCCATGTCCTGGGTCAGCTTCTGGATTAATAGAGAGGCCACACCAGCTAGGGTCACTCTAGGTGAGAGTCTCATTGATTTCGGGCTATGAAAATGATAAAACAATGACATTAGAACAAGCCCATCCAGAGCTTGTCCGATGATGTACTTTGCTGGACCCAGGAATGATAAATAACAATTGCAGGCATCACAGCCCTGCTGACTAGCGTGACCATCAGCCTGACAGGTCGAATGGGTCTGCCAAAAGTTCCCTACGCCACCGCCATGGACATCTTCCTGCTCATCTGCTTCTTCTTTGTGTTCTCAGCCCTGCTGGAGTACGCTGGAGTCAACTACTTCACCAAGGCTGGCAACGTGGAGATTCCCCGCCGTGAGGCACCGCTAGACTCCGCTGCTGTTGTCAACGGCGCCAAGCTTCAAACCAGCCGCGTTGCCCATAGCAACCAGTCATGCCTGCGCATGTTCACTGACTGCCTTCGCGGCGATCGCAGATATGCCCCGATAAGATCTGACAGCAACTGGCCACCTCTGGCCAATGCCGGACAGCCGAACTCCGAGTCCAAGATCGATCGGGCCGCCAGGTGCCTGTTCCCGGTGTCGTTTGTGGCAGTTAATGCGGCCTACTGGCTGCTGCTGTTTCGTGTGGGTTCTTGATGGGTGGGAAGTTTACTCATTGCAGATGTGATTTCGCTCCAGTAAAAATTCCTTAAATTCTTAGAAATGGTATTGCTAGAAAATAAGAATGGGGAAGATAGATGTGAATGAGGATAATAGATGACAATGGGGAGAATAGAGGATAATAGGGAGAATAGAACATAATAGGGAAAATAGAGGATAATGAGGAGAATAGAGGATAATGGGGAGAATAGAGGGTAATGGAGAGAATAGAGGATAATGGCGAGAATAGAGGATAATAGGGAGAATAGAGGATAATGGGGAGAATAGAGGATAATTGGGAGAATAGATGACAATGTAGAGATTAGAGGATAATTGGGAGAATAGAGGATAATGGGGAGAATAGAGGATAATTGGGAGAATAGATGACAATGTAGAGATTAGAGGATAATTGGGAGAATAGAGGATAATGGGGAGAATAGAGGATAATAGGGAGAATAGAGGATAATGGGGAGAATAGTGGATAATGGGGAGAATAGAGGATAATAGGGACAATAGAGGATAATGGGGAGAATAGAGGATAATAGGGAGAATAGAGGATAATGGGGAGAATAGAGGATAATAGGGAGAATAGAGGATTATGGGGAGAATAGAGGATAATTGGGAGAATAGATAACAATGTAGAGAATAGAGGATAATGGGGAGAATAGAGGATAATGGGGAGAATAGAGGATAATATGGAGAATAGAGGATAATGGGGAGAATAGAGGATAATTGGGAGAATAGATGACAATGTAGAGAATAGAGGATAATGGGGAGAATAGAGGATAATTGGGAGAATGGATGACAATGTAGAGAATAGAGGATAATGGGGAGAATAGAGGATAATAGGGAGAATAGAGGATAATGGGGAGAATAGAGGATAATTGGGAGAATAGATAATAATGTAGAGAATAGAGGACATTGGGGAGAATAGAGGATAATGGGGAGAATAGAGGATAATAGGGAGAATAGAGGATAATGGGGAGAATAGAGGATAATGGGGAGAATAGAGGATAATTGGGAGAATAGAGGATAATAGGGAGAATAGAGGATAATGGGGAGAATAGAGGACAATTGGGAGAATAGATAACAATGTAGAGAATAGAGGATAATGGGGAGAATAGAGGATAATAGGGAGAATAGAGGATAATGGGGAGAATAGAGGATAATTGGGAGAATAGATAATAATGTAGAGAATAGAGGATAATGGGGAGAATAGAGGATAATGGGGAGAATAGAGGATAATAGGGAGAATAGAGGATAATGGGGAGAATAGAGGATAATGGGGAGAATAGAGGACAATTGGGAGAATAGATAACAATGTAGAGAATAGAGGATAATGGGGAGAATAGAGGATAATAGGGAGAATAGAGGATAATAGGGAGAATAGAGGATAATGGGGAGAATAGAGGATAATGGGGAGTAAGAATGAACAGCTGTGTAATTACTTTTTGGAAACTCAAATAGCTAGAAAAATAAAAATGTATGTAGAAGGTATGTATTTTCTGCGACTTTACCAAGAGCTACATAAAAAATTGTGAAGCATCTCATCACATCTCTGAACCTGATGTCACGCATCAAATATTCATTTGGACTTATTCAATTTTAATTAAACATTAAATATACAGAGTTAGGAAGCTACAAGTAAAAAATTCGACAATTGAAAGAAGTAAAGCTACATTTTATAAACAATTCATATGTAGATAAGCGTCTTACGGGAAGAAAAGAACTATTAATTGGAAGTCTGCATTAAAATATAAATTCGAAAGCATGTGTCACTGCTTCACATGCCACTGCTAAGTAGGCGGCAGCGGCCTCCGCTTGTCTAGTTTTCGACGAGCTTCGCGCAGCTGCTCCTCCAGGGCCTGCGGATGCGTTTAGATGAGTAAGTAAATTAGAAGTGCTCTGTCACTTGGGGAGCTGTGAGCGGTTAAAGCGTTTGCCTCTCGCACCAAGGTCCCTGAGCTCGATTCCGCGGCGAGGCCACATTTAGGGCGCAGCCGCCGAGCGATGGCTTTGGGGTTTGTCGTGCAATTTACGCCCTTAAGGGCCAACCTCCTTGTGTGAGTGTGTGCCTGCGTACGGTATCTGTGTGCGTGTGTGCTCAGGAGTCAGGAATAATAACATTATTACTACTAAAACTATACAATTATTATTGAAATAAAAATGCTGCAGATTGCCGGTAAGCAACTAACGCTTGTTACTATTATCGGACCTGATATTACACTAGAAAAGGCCAGGGCGCCCCTACGCCCCAGCGTATTCTGGGCTCACAGAACCAATCGCAGGCAGTAAAAACTCTTCAGAATCAAAGCCCACCTGATTTCTTGCAATCAGGGCCGCCCTCTCAGTCTCCAGCTCGGCCTGCACCGAGTTGTTGAAGTCGCGAATCTGGCGCCGCAGGTCCTGGAAGTCACGCGCCTCGCCGTCGGCCAGCCGTTGCCGTTCGCCGGTGTCCGGCCGGCCGCCAAGGCGCAGCTTCAAGTTCGCGGCCTCCTTGCGTGCCCTGGCCAGCTCCTCTGTCAGGCGCAGCAGCTCCGACTGCGTGCCACTCACCAGGTCCTCGTCCGTGAGGCGCAGCTGGTCGATGGCCGGCCCCGGGTCGACCTCCGGTGCGCTCTCCAGCACCCGCTGGCGGAGGCTCTCGTGTGCCACCAGGAGCCGCTCATGCTCCCTGGCCGTGTCCATCATGCGGCCACGGAACTCCTGCGCTGCAGCGGCCAGCTGCTCCTCGCGAGCCTTGTGCGCCCGGCGCAGGTCGGCCAGCATGGAGGTGACGTAATCCCGAAGGCTGCCACCGTCGCCTCCGGCGCCGCGGCCATCTTCATGCTCGGCGATGTCTTGGACGTAGCGGGCCAGACGAGATTTGTACTCCTCCTGGAGGTCCTTGAGCCGGTGCTGGCAGCGGTTGTACTGCAGCTGCAGCTGCTGGGCGTCGCTGCGCGCGGTCACCAATGCTGCCTTGGCTTCGGAGATTTCGCGAAGCCGCGACTTGGCCAGCTGCCGCGTGTCCTGCAGCTCCTTAAGCAGGAAGTTTCTGAGAGGGGACAGAAATCGGATGAGGGTTCTTAGGGATGAGGATTGAACTAAGGATTGGGAAGGGGATCGAACTAAGTAAGGATTAGGAAGGGGATCGAACTTGGGATTGGGAAGGGGATCGAACTAAATAAGGATTGGGAAGGGGATCGAACTAAGGATTGGGAAGGGGATCGAACTAAGGATTGGGAAGGGGATCGAACTAAGGATTGGGAAGGGGATCGAACTAAATAAGGATTGGGAAGGGGATCGAACTAAATAAGGATTGGGAAGGGGATCGAACTAAATAAGGATTGGGAAGGGGATCGAACTAAATAAGGATTGGGAAGGGGATCGAACTAAATAAGGATTGGGAAGGGGATCGAACTAAGGATTGGGAAGGGATCGAACTAGGGTTTGGGAGGGGATTGAACTAAGGATTGGGAAGGGGATTTAACTAAGGATTGGGAAGGGGATTGAACTAAGGATTGGGAAGGGGATTTAACTAAGGATTGGGAAGGGGATCGAAGGGGATTGCCAATAATGTGCTCAAACCCACATTCGGTCCCTGAGCTTCTCCTGATCCTTGTCGTACTGGCCTCGAAGTCCCTCCAGCTCGCGGTCCAGTTGGCCGGTGCGCAGCATTCGCCTCTCGGCCCCGGCGCCCGGCAGCTGCTGCTGCCTGGAGCTGCGGCCGCCTACCATGTCGCCGGGAGTCTTGGCTATCATGGCCTTGATGCGCTGCATCTCAGCCTGTGGATCGTGGCCCCGCATGCCGGCTAGGGACATGTTGTCCCTCTGCTTCAGCAGCTCATTCTTGGTGTTCACCAGGTTCAGCAGCTCCATGCTGAGCTCCTCATTCTTTGCCACCAAGGCGTCGTAGTCTCTGGTCTGAGTCAGCAGCTGCTCCTTCATCCTGACGTACTCGTCTGCCAGCTGCTTGCGCTCGTCCTCGGTTTGGCGCAGCTTCATGGCGTCAGCATGCCACTGCTCGGCTCGCATGCTGGCCTCCAGCAGCTGGTTCTCCAGCTCCAGGATCTGCCGGCGGTGGGTTGACGTGTGGGATGGATCGGGTGTGGGATAGATCGGGTGTGGGATGGATCGAGTGATGGATGGATTGGGTGTGGGATGGATCGGGGTGTGGGATGGATCGGGTGTGGGATGGATGGGTGTGGGATGGATGGGTGTGGGATGGATCGGGGTGTGGAATGGATCGGGTGTGGGATAGATCGGGTGTAGGATGGATCGGGGTGTGGGATGGATCGGGGTGTGGGATGGATCGGGGTATGGGATGGATCAGGGTGTGGGATGGATAAGGGTGTGGGATGGATAAGGGTGTGGGATAGATAAGGGTGTGGGATTGATAAGGGTGTGGGATGGATAAGGGTGTGGGATAGATAATTGTGTGGGATACATTAGGGTGCTGGGTGGATTGGCGTGTGGAATGGTTTTTGTATGAAATGGGTCTAGTATCGGGTCAGGGTGATTAACGGGGCTGGTACGGAGTTACGGAGTTGGTTTGAAGCAGAAATTTCTTACCCGGTTTCCCATCTCAAATTTTTGTGCTTCCAACTCTTCCTTTAGCTTGTTGTTCTCAATCTCCAGCTCAACTAGCGCCTTGCCAACTTTGAGTTTCTCCTCCTCTGTGCTGAGAAGCTCGGAGTTCAGGTCGGCCTTGGCGTGTGCCAGGGTGCCGTACTTGCTCTGCAGCTGCTCGAGGCGGTACAGCAGCCGCTCAGATTTGTCCCGCAGCTGGAGGTTCTCCGTCTGCACCCGCTGCAGCTCCGTCTTCACGTCGGAGAGCGCCGGCCTGCCGGGGCCGCCAACATCGCTGCCGAGATCTAGCTCCAGTTTCAGCAGCCTGGCTCTGGTCTGGGTCAGCAGGAATTGCGCGTAAAGGTCGTTCAGTATCGGGAAGGTGTTCACCAGAGCCAGGTGCTCCGCCACGCGAAGTGTGCCAGCTAGCACGTCAGAGTCCGACTGCGGCTTCATGCACACCAGGCAGCGAGTGCGACAGTTGCCACCCAGCTCCTCCTGGAGCAGCCGAGTCAGCACCGACTGGCTGCGGGAGCCGTTGGGTGGCGGTTGGTTGGGTGATTGAGTAGTTTGGGTGATTGGGTAGGTTGCGTGATTGGGTAGGTTGGGTGATTGGGTAGGTTGGGTGATTGGGTAGGTTGGGTGATTGAGTAGGTTGGGTGATTGAGTAGGTTGGGTGATTGAGTAGGTTGGGTGATTGAGTAGGTTGGGTGATTGGGTAGGTAGGGTGATTGGGTAGGTTGGGTGATTGGGTAGGTTGGGTGATTGAGTAGGTTGGGTGATTGGGTAGGTTGGGTGATTGGGTAGGTTGGGTGATTGAGCAGGTTGGGTGATTGGCAAAGCACAAACTTGTAGTTGATGACACGATTGGCGTTCCTCTTGCCGCTGAGCTCCTTGGCGGTGCCGGCGAAGGCCACAATGGCCCTACTGAGCAGTGGTCCGTCTCGCATGCGGATGTGCGTGCTCTCAAATATGAGCTTCTCCGAGCCAGGCAGGTCCACCAGGGTAAATCGCGACCTGTTAGGCAGGCCGGTCTCCTTGGCAATGTAGGTGAGGTCCAGCTGCACCACCACAGCGCTTTGGTTGCTAGCCAAGCCCTGGTCGGTCATCTCTTCATTGCGCCGGGTCCAGCCCTCGCGGAACAAAGTGGTGGCCTCAGACGCTTTGTTTACCTGCGTTGGGATTTTAAGGGACATTCTTGCTTTTGTTTTTTCAACGAAATTCACAAAGTTAACCGTTGCTTATCAGCCTTACTTGCGTCACAATTGCGCCATCAACATCAACACCGCCTTCGGCTGTGTGCCGTAGTTGCAGGCCGCTATTAGACGTAGTGGGAATGACCATCAGGTCGCGGATCTTCTCCTGGTAGATTTCCACCATTCGCAGAGTCACCTTGCTGCTCTCCTTGCCACCGTCCTGGCTGTACAGAAATTTGTCACCTGTGAGAAAAATGGTTGTGCTAGGTTTCAGCAATGTCGGCGCATATTTTGAATTAGCTGATTGGGCGTAATTGGCGAAGTGACAGAAGGTGCCTCAGCATTTTTAAGACAGGTGTGATTACTCTGCACATTAAGTGGTAAGGGCTCTTGGCTCGGCACTCTAGGGGGTAAGGGGTGATGGCTCTGCACTCTAGGGGGTAGGGTGGTGGCTCTGTACTCTCGGGGGTAACGGGTGATGGCTCTGCACTCTAGGGGGTAAGGGGTGATGGTTCTGCACTCTAGGGGGTATGGGGTGATGGCTCTGCACTCAAGGGGGTAAGGGGTGATGGCTCTGCACTCTAGGGGTATGGGGTGATGGCTCTGCACTCTAGGGGGTATGGGGTGATGGCTCTGCACTCAAGGGGGTAAGGGGTGATGGCTCTGCACTCTAGGGGGTATGGGGTGATGGCTCTGCACTCTAGGGGGTATGGGGTGATGGCTCTGCACTCTAGGGGGTATGGGGTGATGGCTCTGCACTCTAGGGGGTATGGGGTGATGGCTCTGCACTCTAGGGGGTATGGGGTGATGGCTCTGCACTCTAGGGGGTATGGGGTGATGGCTCTGAACTCTAGGGGGTATGGGGTGATGGCTCTGCACTCAAGGGGGTAAGGGGTGATGGCTCTGCACTCTAGGGGGTATGGGGTGATGGCTCTGCACTCTAGGGGGTATGGGGTGATGACTCTGCACTCTAGGGGGTAGGTAGGGTATGATGGCTTTTCACTTTTATGTGATTAAAATTAAACTCAAGAAATAATGGCCCTTAAAGCTTCATCAATTGTTAGTTTCATTCATTATAAGAACGCGTTATTAGTTATAAAAGGAACTTCTAAGAAAATACAGCAGCAGTGAATGTATAATATTCAGTGAGAAGTCACGTTTGCGAAATCATATCAGAAATCAATTTCAAGTGCTTCCTCACGTGACAAAATTAATTGCAGTTCTATTCGCTGATTCTGAAGGTGAAAACTCTATTACAGAGTGCTATTATTAAAGGGACTCGTACGTATATATCGTACATAAATATATACACAATCTACAGCATATATATATATATGGGTGAAATGTTCTATCGATAGAACTTGACTGTGAAAGCTGTCTTACCGGGCAGAAGTATAATGCGCTTTAAAACTGTAATAAAAGAATAACTACTTTTTCTAGTTTCCTTCGATATAATGAGTTGCGAATGGAGAAATTTTCCATTTTAAACCAATGACCATATTGTTGAGAGGACTTAGTCTATTAATATTGTCTCGTAATATCTGTTTCTGTCATTAGTGTAAAACTTTGCTATTGATGAAAAAATAAATTAATAATGCACGCAAATAATGACCATGAACAGAAAAAAAACCATGAACAGGAAAGAGGATTGCTCTTGACGAGGAAGAGAGGTAAGGCAGTGGTGAAGGAGAGGAGAGGCAGTGGGGAGTGGAAGAGAGGAGAGGCAGTGGGGAGAGGAAGAGAGGAGAGGCAGTGGTGAAGGAGAGGAGAGGCAGTGGGGAGAGGAAGAGAGGAGAGGCAGTGGTGAAGGAGAGGAGAGGCAGTGGGGAGAGGAAGAGAGGAGAGGCAGTGGGGAGAGGAAGAGAGGAGAGGCAGTGGGGAGTGGAAGAGAGGAGAGGCAGTGGGGAGAGGAAGAGAGGAGAGGCAGTGGGGAGAGGAAGAGAGGACAGGCAGTGGGGAGAGGAAGAGAGGACAGGCAGTGGGGAGAAGAAGAGAGGACAGGCAGTGGGGAGAGGAAGAGAGGAGAGGCAGTGGGGAGAGGAAGAGAGGAGAGGCAGTAGGGAGAGGAAGAGAGGAGAGGCAGTGGGGAGAAGAAGAGAGGAGAGGCAGTGGGGAGAGGAAGAGAGGAGAGGCAGTGGGGAGAGGAAGAGAGGAGAGGCAGTGGGGAGAAGAAGAGAGGAGAGGCAGTGGGGAGAGGAAGAGAGGAGAGGCAGTGGGGAGAGGAAGAGAGGACAGGCAGTGGGGAGAGGAAGAGAGGACAGGCAGTGGGGAGAAGAAGAGAGGACAGGCAGTGGGGAGAGGAAGAGAGGAGAGGCAGTGGGGAGAGGAAGAGAGGAGAGGCAGTAGGGAGAGGAAGAGAGGAGAGGCAGTGGGGAGAAGAAGAGAGGAGAGGCAGTGGGGAGAGGAAGAGAGGACAGGCAGTGGGGAGAGGAAGAGAGGACAGGCAGTGGGGAGAGGAAGAGAGGACAGGCAGTGGGGAGAAGAAGAGAGGACAGGCAGTGGGGAGAGGAAGAGAGGAGAGGCAGTGGGGAGAGGAAGAGAGGAGAGGCAGTAGGGAGAGGAAGAGAGGAGAGGCAGTGGGGAGAAGAAGAGAGGAGAGGCAGTGGGGAGAGGAAGAGAGGAGAGGCAGTGGGGAGAGGAAGAGAGGAGAGGCAGTGGGGAGAAGAAGAGAGGAGAGGCAGTGGGGAGAGGAAGAGAGGAGAGGCAGTGGGGAGAGGAAGAGAGGACAGGCAGTGGGGAGAGGAAGAGAGGACAGGCAGTGGGGAGAGGAAGAGAGGAGAGGCAGTGGGGAGAGGAAGAGAGGAGAGGCAGTGGGGAGAGGAAGAGAGGACAGGCAGTGGGGAGAGGAAGAGAGGAGAGGCAGTGGGGAGAGGAAGAGAGGACAGGCAGTGGGGAGAGGAAGAGAGGAGAGGCAGTGGGGAGAGGAAGAGAGGAGAGGCAGTGGGGAGAGGAAGAGAGGAGAGGCAGTGGGGAGAGGAAGAGAGGAGAGGCAGTGGGGAGAGGAAGAGAGGAGAGGCAGTGGGGAGAGGAAGAGAGGAGAGGCAGTGGGGAGAGGAAGAGAGGAGAGGCAGTGGGGAGAGGAAGAGAGGAGAGGCAGTGCGGAGTGGAGGAGAGGAGAGGCAGTGGGGAGAGGAAGAGAGGAGAGGCGGTGGGGAGAGGAAGAGAGGAGAGGCAGTGGGGAGAGGAAGAGAGGAGAGGCAGTGGGGAGAGGAAGAGAGGAGAGGCAGTGGGGAGAGGAAGAGAGGAGAGGCAGTGGGGAGAGGAAGAGAGGAGAGGCAGTGGGGAGAGGAAGAGAGGAGAGGCAGTGGGGAGAGGAAGAGAGGAGAGGCAGTGGGGAGAGGAAGAGAGGAGAGGCAGTGGGTAAGAGTCCGAGTTTATGTAGATGCATAATAAAATTCGCAGGTGGCAGCAATCAGCAAATAGATCAGTGGCTATTGGTTTACGATTTAAATTCAGCGTTCCCAACCCAGCTGGGACAAACATGGGACTCTTTGGAGACAATTAAATTAAAAATTCGAAAGGATTTTTCCCGCAACCAATGAGCTTATTGTAGCGCCAAAAAGCTATTCGTCAAACTTACTACGACCGGGTAGGATATCGGCTGAAATGTGCAAAGGCATGCCTTAGTTAAAACTCACGTGCGCAAAATACTAACTAGATCTTGGAAAAATCCTACATTAATCACTTCTACAAGTAATTGGCAATATGAGTTAGCGCAAAATGTTTGTTAATTAGACTTCGCTAATTGGTCAAAGCCAGTTGTCGAGATATCTACTTCATAACAAATGAAATTAATCACACGACAAATTAAGCAATGATTTAAAAGCAGAAAATAATAAAGTCTGAATGCGCTTATGATCACTAAGTTAGAATTCCTTATCTCAAAAATAATCGCGGGAACTCAAGAAACGTTTTAATGAGAACTCTTCTAGACACACTTCTGAGAATCGCTCACTTCTCCGAAAATAATTTTCTAAGAATCGTTTTTCGAGAATCACTCTCCGAGAATCACTCACTCTCCGAGAATCACTCTTCGAGAATCACTCACTCTCCGAGAATCACTCACTCTCCGAGAATCACTCACTCTCCGAGAATCACTCACTCTCCGAGAATCACTCACTCTCCGAGAATCACTCTCCGAGAATCACTCTCCGAGAATCACTCACTCTCCGAGAATCACTCTCCGAGAATCACTAATCTCTAAGAATCTCTAAGAATCGTTATGCGAGAGTCACTCTCGGGGAATCACTCCCTGACAATGAGCATTGGCCTGGCTGACTCAGCCGCAGGGCTCACCCGGATCCAGCTTGGCAAACAGGGAAGCCAGCACTAGCGGCACAAGGCCATTTTTCATAGACGAGTCCCCGGCCATTGTGAAGCTCTTGCCAGCGCCGCTCTCGCCGAAGCACATGAAGCAGACATTGTAGCCAGCCAGGAAAATGTCCACCATCGGCTCCACGTGGCGACTATAAACGTCAAGATTGCTGGCGCCCTGCTGGTACAGGTGCTGGAACACAAACGACTGGCCGCCGGGCCTGGATGATACTCGGTTGTCGGAGCCGATGGCTAGAGTGCACGGGCCCTCGTTGCGAATCGAAGGCCGCACCCGGCCGATCACGTCAATGTTCATTGGCTGGCTTGCCGGTTGCACTGAAAGTTCCGGTGGAAAAAAGTATGTTTTTCTTCATCTTTTAATATTTGTTTGCCTAAATTCTTAAAAGGAACCGCCGGCCGCTGATCTAATCTTCGGATTAGGCAATGAGATTTAGCGCCGAGATCAACGGATTGAATTTACTAGAGCGGGCCATTTCTATAATCCCAAAATTCTTGTCGACAGATTAACGACCTTTAGTGAAGCAGGGACTGAAGGTTTTCGGGGCGCAGATGACAGATAGATTTTCGAGAAATCAGATTCATAATTTTTCATTCCCGTCTCTTTTAGGAGACATTGCTGGACAAGAAAGGGACGCGAAGTCCTGTCAGGGTAATCCCCCTCCCCTGACTGATGCCTCCTCGAAGGCTACAGACATCAAAGAAATTCAATAATTTTTTTAATTAAACTGCTGGATTGGAAAGACTTGTTGCATCGTGAGAAAAAGCAGCCATAGGAATGTTTCAGATTTGATTCAGAGCAACTGAAAAAAATGTTAAATTCACTTGGTTGATTTCGAAGATAACTAGAGGTGGCACTGCGTTTTGTAAAGAGTAAAGAGAAGCAAGTCCTTATGTATCATTTCTATGCAATAGCTTTAAGTAAACCGTAAAGGAGACTTATTTAGTAAAGTAGTATTTTCAGCCACAAGGTCAATCGTCACGTGACGGAAAGTTACACCATGCTATTTCGTCCGGTGCTATTTTTAGCAACAAGGTCGATCGTCACGTGATGGATCAGTGACGGAAACTTATATATTCTGTACACTCTAAATCAGGGGTCGGCAACCTCCGGCCCGCGGGCCAGATGCGGCCCTCGAAGCTCCCAAATCCGGCCCTTAGCTCCTCCTAACACCTACTCTACAGTACACCCTGTCTCATCTCTCCCATCTCATCTCTCCCCTGTCTCACCACTCCCCTATCTCATCTCTCCCCTGTCTCATCTCTCCCCTGTCTCACCTCTCCCCTGTCTCATCTCTCCCCTGTCTCATCTCTCCCCTGTCTCATCTCTCCCGTCTCATCTTTCCCGTCTCATCTCTCCCCTGTCTCATCTCTCCCCTGTCTCACCTCTCCCCTGTCTCACCTCTCCCCTGTCTCATCTCTCCCCTGTCTCACCTCTCCCCTGTCTCACCTCTCCCCTGTCTTACCACTCCCCTGTCTCACCTCTCCCCTGTCTCACCTCTCCCCTGTCTCATCTCTCCCCTGTCTCACCTCTCCCCTGTCTCACCACTCCCGTGTCTCATCTCTCCCGTCTCATCTCTCTCCTGTCTCATCTCTCCCCTGTCTCATCTCTCACCTGTCTGATCTCTGACATGTCTGATCTCTCATGTGTCTAATCTCTCCCCTTTCTTCATGCGGCCCGCCGTCGTCTTTAAGATTCTCTCTTTAGCCCGCGGGGTATATAAGGTTGCCGACCCCTGCTCTAAATAGAAGTATGAAGCCTAGAGAAATAATTTGCTGAGTGAGTAGGAGGACTATGCGCATGCTAAAAGTAGTTTTGAAATTACAACTTAGCTTAACAAATATTTGGACAAAAATATTGGGAATCGAACTTTTTGCCTAACTAAAAGAGAACAATGCTATTTGATGCAAGCCAAATACTCTAGAGTTATATATTGTGAGTGCTCACAAATACAGGTTCGTAGTTAAACTGTGTGACACGTATTTCTCATTAAAAAAACTCAAATTGCCTAGCCAGAATTGGGAGTGTTTGCTTGGCTTCACAATCCTCATACACCTGACATAGATTGCTGTTTGGCGCGCTAACAATAGCCATTTACTATGCTCGCATTTGAGATGGTTGGCCCAAACCCGCGCCGGCCCGACGTGACGATGAATTTATATTTTCGCTAAAAATCTATCTATAGGTCGAGATAGATGAGAAATTGTTGGCTGCGTTTTCCTTAGTCTTCTGTTGGCACCGCATCACCTCATCACCGCTTCTCTCTCTCACGCACACGCACACACAAGGACGCGAAGCCTTGGTGCCTAATCAAGCTCGAAAATGCGAACAGCGCGGACCGTGCCTATATCAATCCGGATCCCAGATCCCAGATCCCAGATCCCAGATCCCAGATCCCAGATCGCAGAGAGGCGTTGAAGGGTGATAGATGGACCCGGTCTCTCCATCTGCGCCGAATCTCGCACTCGCCTTCCGTGTTACCCGCCAGTATTTCCATGGCTAATTGGACAAATTGGGCACAGCTTTGTCACCTGCTACCCACCTAGCCCCAGGTTTGAGTTAAGGATCCTTACAAACCCGACTGCCAATTTTAATCCCATTATCAGCTAGACTAAAGCCCACTCGAAAATTAATTACTGTGTGGAGCAGACTAAAGTACTACTAGGCGGCATTATTGCGACACCCGAAAGACTAGGACTGACTGTTTATCATCGAGTCTAAAATAAAATAAATGAAGAAAAACGACACACTTCAAGTCGATAGCGTCAATTCATAGTTAAGAATAATTTACCACGTATTAACACTACAGAAGCACTCGAGTTGGGCCAAATCGCGTTACGACTTAAAATAATAGGATTTAAATTGCATCCACGAATTCATCACGCAGACAATGCGCCTGTTAGACTAGCCAAGTTCATGGACTCAACAATTGAATTTCTATGTAAATTTATTGGTCCGAACACATATACACTCAAATTGAGGCTCACATGCTCTGTCAAAGATAGGATCTGAGGATCCTATACCTTGGCACTCTCTGTTTTCTATGCTTCACTCTCTCATTTCCCTCGTCATTTTCCCATCTGTTCGGCGAGAGAATCAAATCAGTGCTGCTGCGGAGTCAGCGGGCCTGGGCAAAGGAGCAGAAAAGATAGGAGATACAAGGGAGGCCAAATTATAACCATCTCATCCCTATAGCCGATCCCATCCCCCATTCTATCCTCACTGGCGAAAGCAAATTGGGAAGATTGGGATTTTGCCGATATGTAGAAATTTCGACCAACAAGTTCTATCACAGAGACACGATCGAGACAGTAAAGTAGTTTTGGAGGATGGAAAATTCACGTCAATCGGTGTCCAGCTCTCTGCTTTGCTGTTTGCCTTTCTATTTCTTTTCATAGTTTTCTCGTCCTATTTTATACCTGTTTCTTTTTTCATTGCTTCCCCCCTACCCCCTCACTTCCTCTTCTACACCTCACCCCCTCACTTCCTCTTCTCCACCTTACCCCCTCACTTCCTCTTCTACACCTCACCCCCTCACTTCCTCTTCTACACCTCACCCCCTCACTTCCTCTTCTACACCTCACCCCCTCACTTCCTCTTCTCCACCTTACCCCCTCACTTCCTCTTCTACACCTCACCCCCTCACTTCCTCTTCTACACCTCACCCCCTCACTTCCTCTTCTCCACTTCACCCCCTCACTTCCTCTTCTCCACCTTACCCCCTCACTTCCTCTTCTACACCTCACCCCCTCACTTCCTCTTCTCCACTTCACCCCTCACTTCCTCTTCTCCACCTTACCCCCTCACTTCCTCTTCTCCACCTCACCCCCTCACTTCCTCTTCTACACCTCACCCCCTCACTTCCTCTTCTCCACTTCACCCCCTCACTTCCTCTTCTCCACCTTACCCCCTCACTTCCTCTTCTCCACCTTACCCCCTCACTTCCTCTTCTCCACCTCACCCCCTCACTTCCTCTTCTACACCTCACCCCCTCACTTCCTCTTCTCCACTTCACCCCCTCACTTCCTCTTCTCCACCTTACCCCCTCACTTCCTCTTCTCCACCTCACCCCCTCACTTCCTCTTCTACACCTCACCCCCTCACTTCCTCTTCTCCACTTCACCCCCTCACTTCCTCTTCTCCACCTTACCCCCTCACTTCCTCTTCTCCACTTCACCCCCTCACTTCCTCTTCTCCACCTTACCCCCTCACTTCCTCTTCTACACCTCACCCCCTCACTTCCTCTTCTACACCTCACCCCCTCACTTCCTCTTCTCCACCTTACCCCCTCACTTCCTCTTCTCCACCTTACCCCCTCACTTCCTCTTCTCCACCTCACCCCCTCACTTCCTGTTCTCCACCTCACTTCCTCTTCTCCACCTCACTTCCTCTTCTCCCATCACTTCCTCTTCTCCACCTCATTTCCTCTTCTCCCCCTCACCCTCCTGAATTTCTCTTGTCCCGCTCTTTTCCTCTTCTCCACCTCACTTCCTCTTCTCTACCTACCTCACTTCCTCTTCTCCACCTCACTTCCTCTTCTCCACCTCACTTCCTCTTCTCCACCTCACTTCCTCCTCTCCACCTCATTTCCTCTTCTCCCCCTCACCCTCCTGAATTTCTCTTGCCCCGCTCTTTTCCTCTTCTCCACCTCACTTCCTCTTCTCCCCCTCACTTCCTCTTCTCCACCTCACTTTCTCTTCTCCACTTCACTTCACTTCCTCTTCTCCACCTCACGTCCTCTTCTCCACCTCATTTCCTCTTCTCCACCTCACTTCCTCTTCTCCACTTCACTCCCTCTTCTCCACCTCACTTCCTCTTCTCCACCCCACCCTCGTGAATTTCTCTTCTCCCCCTCACTTCCTCTTCTCCCCTCCCTTCCTCTTCCCCCCTCACTTCCTCTTCTCCCCTCACTTCCTCTTCTCCCCTCACTTCCTCTGCTCACTTTATCGGCCCTATTGATGAGTGCTAAAAATATTTAGAACCTATTGACTACAGGAGAATTCCGGCCACGCGCTGTCTAACAGTGAGCACAGAGTACTTGGAGAGACTGACGAAGATCGCATTATTAGGACTGTATAGAGACGGCCTCTCATTCTCCACCTCAAGTCTGTTCCGCTTCACAAAGGGATTATCGAGTGCGCCCCCCACTGCTCGCTCCCTAATTTGAGAAGGCTGACGAGAACAACGGCAGCCTACTGGCCAGCCACCCACCCCCTCCCAGGCACAGGTGAGGGCAGGTAGACTGAAACGGATATTAGGCGTCCTCCGGTAATTAGACGACAGTCGCGGCGTTGGGGGGAGAAATCGGAATAGAAGCTGCTTAGAAACAGCCTCGCCCATTTCCTCTGCCTTGCTCACACAAGCTATGCTCATCCCGATCTCTCCTTCCCCTCCCCTGAGAAGGGGGTGCGAAATCTACCATGGACCAGTCATTCAACAAGCAACAGAAGCATTTTTTAATTTTCTTTTAACAACAAAAACACAACAGAAACAAGCTTTTGTGAGTTAGTGAAGCAAAATTGTCATGACCATGAATTGGAGAGTAATCTTACAGGTTCTATTGGTGTAATCTACGAGGGTACAAGACACGTTTTGGGGATATTTCGCATTGTTTTATTCCTATACTAAAGGCATATTAAGTCACAACGATATGTCTCAATGTTCTGGACAACAAACAACTCAACAGCTTTGTTAAAAGAACTTAAAAGGATTGGTGGAGACTTCAGGACAAAATATCTAGCGGAAACACAATAAAGTTAATTAATGAGTTTTTAATATTGAGCTAAACACTTTATGGCTAATGTTAAAATAAGAATAAATTATCTAAATCAAAGCAGAAGCCTGTGTCGTGTCCTACAATAATGAACTTTTAAAGGATTTGCTGATCCTTTAAAAATTGATGAAATTAATTTTGTAGCTTAACGATGCACGATTGACGGAAACTTTTTAAACGCAAAAAAATATATTAGTCTGTGATTTCTGGTATCCATGGCAACAGCGTCCATGAAACTCCGGTTTGTCTAGGCCTCGGCCCTTGGCAGCGGAACGCTGGCCGCGTCTCCAAAGATGTCGCTCAGCTGCCTCTTGTAGGCGTCGATGTTTCGGCGCATCACGCCGAGGCAGGGGCCGAGGAGGCGCTCGAAGTCGGTCACGTGCAGCACGCAGACTCGGGTGGGGCCAACAGCGTAGCAGCTGGCCAATCGGGGCTGCTTGGTGATCAGCGCCAGCTCGCCAAAGTAGGCGCCCTTGCCCAGCAGGTTGACCTGCGTCTCCGTGCCGTTGTCTGAGTTGCGGCGCATCACCCTGACTGAGCCGTCCTCGACGAAGAACATCTCGTCGCCGACCTCGTCTTGCAGAATGATTTTCTGGCCGTCCGAAAACTCCCGCTCTCTGTATTTTTAGAGAGTTTTAGAAATTGATTACACCTGCCCCAATCGGGCCAGATGTGCAGCCGACTGCACAGCCACAGCTATTGCGAGGCGCGTCTAAAGGCTTCGTACGGATATTCAGTCCATGGACTGGGGGGACAGCACACTCACCCTCAATTAATCCAGCTAATGCTGCTACCCATTCAGCAGCTGGGTGAACTAAAGCAATAGTGTTCATTTCTAGCTAAATGAGAAAAATGGTTCCAGTGGAGTCGAGAATCGAAACCCTTACCTTTAAGTCCGACGCTCTAACTACTAAAGTTAAAACCCCTTGTAGCCTAGTAGATTTCATTAAACAAGTGCTGTGACCTCGCTGCGGATTCGAGCCTAGGGACATTAGTGTGAGATTCGGGTGCTTCAACCCGCGCCGCCACTCACCCCCAATAATTAGGCAAAAGTCAATGCAGTACAGTTCCTCGCACCTGAGAGCATCGGCCACATTCTGTCTCTCGTACTGGGTCATCTCGTCCAACAGTGGCACAGCAGCCAGGAATGCCTCGTACTTCTTGCGGTGCTTGAACGCCGCCATGAGCACCTTCTGCTGAAAGGTCTCCATGTCTAACGACCAGAGGACGCCGTCAGTTTTAGCCACAATCGTGGCCGCCCTAGGACAGTAGTACATCAGAGCCAGCTCGCCAAAGGAGCCCTCGTGCTCGTAGGTCAGCACGTGACGGCTGGAGCCGGTGGCTTTGTCGCGGACGAACGCTTCAAAGATGCCGCTTTCGACAACGTAGAAATTGTCGCCCTCCTGGTCCTGCTCGATCACACGAGTTCCGGCGGCTATCGAGAGCTCCTCCATGGCGTCGATCACGTGACCAAGATCGTCTCGTTCGAGACTGCGGAACAACAGAATGTGCCGCACAGCCTCCATCAGGCGCCGGCGCTGTTCGTCACTTTTGGGCACAACTCTGCGCTCGTAGGTGGCCTCGTGCTGCTCCGGATCGAAGGAGGGCGCTGCGACGCTCACCCGCCGACTGCCGGCGCCCCAGGCCGCTGGTCGAGGCGGCGGAGAGGCGTCGCTCTCTTCGTCGTCGTCCTCATTGTCAATGTCGCTGCGATTGTTTGAGTGCTCGTCTGCGTCATCATTGCTGTCCGAGTTGAGCTGTTGCTGCTGAAACTGGACGCCCTTAGAAGAGCCAGCCAGTGCGCCACTAGGATGCGTCTCCTGTTGTATTTCAGAGGAAGCGAAGAAGGTTTAGAAAGGTTATAAAAATTCCTGATGGACTCTAACTAAGGGCCATACCTTTGTAGCGAGCTTCTGGTGTTGTTGCTGCTGCTGCTGCTCTAGGCGACGGAAATGCGCGGCTGCAAACTGGACGAGGTTCGGCGGTCTTGTGCGCAACGCGGCCACCGTGAACTCCTGCAGCAGCTCCGTGAGGCCCTCGGGAATGAGCACCGACATTTTCTAGACGGATTGCGAAATGCTGGACTCGCAAGATCACAAAGGAAGAGTGAGAACATTTCAGGACGATTCACACATACGAGTACACTAAATATGTTTGTCGTGTGAGCAAGAGACTGCCTGCAGCCGAGACCAACCAATGTCAGGCCTGCCGAACGGCGATTGGCTGAGCTGAGTAGGCCAGCAATTACAGCATTCAATAGGACTGTAAATTGAGAATATGGCGCTCAGTTTGTCTGGTGGGCTTTGAACGATTCGATACCTCTAAAACTATTTACTTTCGAGAAGAACGTTAAAGAAAGATTTCAGACTTAGTTTTCAGAAATTCAGCTCGTCTTTAAAAATATATTTTGATCCTAATTTTAATAAGGATAAGAATAATTGATTACACCTGCCCCCATCGGGCAGATGTGCAGCCGACAGCACAGTCGCAGCTATTGCGTGGCAAATCTGAAGGCTGCGTACAAGTTCAGTGCATGGACGTCACACCCACCCTCAATTACCCCAGCTAATGCTGGTACCCATTTAACAGCTGGGTGAACTGAAGCAATGCAGAGTTAAGTGTCTTCCTAAAGGACACAAATTGTTCGAGTGGAGTCGGGAATCGAACCCCGACCTTCACGTCGTGAGTCCGCAGCTCTAACCACAAGGCTTCAACCTCCCTAACTAAAGAGGATCATCAGTTCTTTATAAAGTTAGCAAAATAATATACTAAATCTAACGGAATACCTGATTTACAAAAAGCAACAAGCTGACTACGAAATTTAACGGTTCAGTATCAATATATGTGAAGCCAGCCACTTTCCTTTTTTAGTCATTTTTAGTCAATTTTTTAGCTTCCTAGTGTTGGAAGCTACGGTGAAGAAAGGTGAGGACACCATTAAACTACCCAACACAATGTATTGCGACTGTATGTTAAGTTTCTCTCAGCTTGTAATTAAATTTATTTTCATGTAAACTTTAAGCCATTAAGGATAATAAATACATGTTCTACAGCTCATGTTTTCGAAGCTTAGGATATTTTGTAAATAAGGTAAAAATGATTATCATTTAGTCTCACTTATTTCTAGATTAATCTAATTTAATTTTTGGTAATTTCTTACTACTATATTATTTTATGTTTTTAGTATATTTTGAATATTTAAATAAAACCTATTAATTAATTTATAAAAAAATGCTGTGGGTGAAATTAATATTAATAAGAACTGAACAAACTCACAAACAACCAAACAAACTTAGATATTCAAATCTCAACTCTAGTGTAAGTTTAGAATTTAGTGTTTATGCACAATACCTGATTTTTAATTAATTAATTAACCAATTTAAGCAACTATAAAAGAGTTCATTTGTTTATTTATAAGTGCTTCATAAATGATTAAAAGTGTTTAGTGCTTAAGTCAAAAAGAAAAAATAATTATATTAATATATTAGATATACACACTATATGTAATATCTGTTTCCAGACCAACACAAAAACACGTCAAAATTATTTTATTAATCTGTCTTAGTGTATAAATCAGTCCAATGTCGTATTGCCCGCGGACATAAGAGTGGGCATAAGGATGCCTACATCCGTAGGCATTCGTCAATTTTTCCTTCTAAATTTCTCAGAGTGAATGAACTGCAGCGTCGAAGTCAAAAGTCAAAGTGCAAAGCCAAAACAAAAATGAAATGAAAAATCGTATGTCTCGACAAAACAAAATCCTGGTTACGCTCCTGCATCAGTCACATGGCATGGTGGCTTATATAGACGTGTATACGGACTACGGTGTATGTTGGTCATCTTGCGTACTCCGTTCTCGTCAAGTTAGTTTTCTAAGTCATATAACAGTTATTCTATTTCAAAAAGAATCAAAAAAGAATATTTTTACGGCTTTGGAAATAGCTATAAGTTTCTAAATAAGTTATCCTTTTAACCGTGAAAACTTTACACTAGAGATTAACTTGAAGCTCACTTTAAAAAATGTTGTCGATACAGCATTAAATAATATGGCTTGGATAGATATATAGTAAATGCTCTTTCAGATTACATTTCAAACTATTTGACAGTAAGTAAAACACATTAAAACACTTTTTCAACCTATTAATGGTCACTTAGGATATGATATCCTTATCATATGATAAATTTGCTTTATCGCGTGTAAATTAGCCGGACTTAAAACGGTTGACGGTCGATAGTTTCGTCTGCCGCCTTTTCGTCTGCTGCCTTTTCGTCGGCCGCCAGTTCGTCTGCCAATATACGATGCGGTCGTTTCGTCTGCCCTAGTCCTACGTTCAATTTACTATACATAATACAAATATTTCGTGTACGTCTTTTTACTTTAATAACACTATTGCACGAACATATAAATAGTGGAACAAACGTTTTAATAGATATTCCATAATTTTCTATACTTTTTGTTATAATGTTGCACATTTTTATCAGTTACGTTCATAGCATTATTGTATTGCGGCTTGAAGCCAGCTGTCTGCAATGTATATAAAGTATGGAAAGTATGTAATTGTTATTGCCAATGAATTTTAAGTTGAATAATTTGAAATGCTTATTTCGTTTTTCTGTAACAAATGTAATATATAAAAGGCACAAAGCGCAAAGGCATACTGTAAATCGCGCACAAAGTGTAGACGAAAACACGCAAATGTAAAATATAAAAGGCACAAATGTGTAAACGTGTAAATAACTATAACGGCACAAATATTACTGTAGAGCCACCACATTTGCACAGCGCTGCAGTAATTCTGCGCTTGTGATTGTTCCTGCCGCATAGGCGGCCCACGCAGACTGAAGCTGGACATCACGTCGTCTCCTGGCTTGGTTGCTGCGTGAAGCAGGCAATGGTGCCAGCTGGCGAATTTGCAGCCCCCAACCTGTCTGTTTGGTCGCGATTTGTCTCCTTCTGTCACACCACCAGCCACATCACACAAGAAGAATAAGCCTGTGTCTATTAGTAGTCTAACTTCGAGCTGCAGTATTCGTATTAATGCGTTTATAATGCGCGCTTGCGCCAGACGCATCTTTTGTGAGTCACCACATGTACAGGTAGGCCTAGAGCTAGGTTGGGTTACAGAGAGAAACAACAGACTCACAGTATCTCGGCTGATGCAATAGTTAGTGGCCGGTGGGTTTTATTTGCACTAGTATAGTAGAACAGTCTCGTAACAGGTGGACAGACGAGGTTTGCGGGGTTTAACTAACTGGGCACTGCTATATAGTTAGGTAGGCACACACAGAACTTCGGGGCTTTAGCGACAAAACAACCAGGGGAGTAAGAGAGCGCGCAAGGCTGTGAGATGTACATTCAACAATCAGGGGTAGGCTGGGGCGATCGATAAAACGCTGGGGTGGGGTGGGGCACGCTAGCCGACTGGCGGGGCAGGGAACGAGAAAGAGATGAAAAATGATAGGGCAGAGGTGAGGGCTGCGTCACAAAACATGCATTTAAGTTGCACGCTTGTGTCACTGAGAGCAGTTTTAAAATGCGCGCTTAATCATGCGACCCTGCACATTAGTCGCCGCGCAAGCCTTAGCTGGCGACGCCGTTGACACAAGTCAAATATAATCACTAAGGCACGACAGTCTGTGGATCTGCAGCTGCCAAAAGAGTAAACTAGCAGCTTGTTTAGTTCAGTTCCTGGGTGAACTTGGGTACCGCTTCGATGGATACAGATTCTTACCAGCTGACAAGCGTGCATGCACGAATCAAGGACAATTCAGACAATCGAAGCAAAAGTAAACTGTAATTATGAACGAAAAATCAAAATTTAACTGATATAGATAACAAAATTTTTGCTACATGTACTGTAGCTCTTTACATATGACATAAATCTATTTGAGGATGTCCGAGCACTTTCAGATGCACGTATTGATCCGACCTGCCATTAACCTGAATCACAAAAGTTTGATTCAGGGCAGAAATTAGACTGAATATTTGAGTTTTTTAGCCCGATGGCGCCATGCCAAAATTTACAGTACGAGAGTGAGGCAACTCTAAAGCCAATTTTTGTTACCAGGCAACAATGCGGAAGGAATCTAAAGCCGTTCTTGTCAAACACAGCCGAGAAGAGAAACAAGATGCTACAGCCAACCAGATCGTACAGGCAAATGCTTAATTTGCAGATGCCCTAAAAGACGAGCGCAAAAATGTCTGTATTCAGAGTTGCAACAGAAGCCAACTTTGCATAATTCATTGCATCCAAAAGCGGCTAATTCAAGCCTAAAACTGCGGAGCCCAGACATCAAATTTTAGGCAACATCCTATAGAGAAATGAGCTGCAGACTTTCTGTCCATTCTGCTCTGCTGCAGCTGATGGTGCTGTGGCCTCAGCTGCTGGCGCTCGCGACCGACCTGGCCTGCAGTCCGGGTTACACCCTGCTCAACGACTCCTTAGGGCCTCCCACCTGCCTCAGTCCGGTGACAAACAGCACCGCTAATCTCTGCGACGCCCTGGATGTGTGTGCCGCCCTGAGCCATCGGCTGCTGACGCCGAGCACTTACGCGCGCGTCCGGTCGCAGCCGCAGTTCGCCAGTGGCATGATTTACATCAGCGCTACGGACGCTCTGCGCGAGCGAAATCGAAGTCGCGACGGTTGGCAGGTGATATCCACGGGGCTGTTTAACAGTTTCTGCAGAGTGCTGTACGCTCGAATATAAATGAATATCATCTCTTACTAAAAACCTACCAACTGTAAAGGTCATACCGGGTCTGCGCGACATGAATCTTACCAGCAGCACCTGGTGGGCCACCAATGAGCCTGGCAACCAAGGCTATGGCCAAAACTGCATAGCGCACAACAGTTTAACTAATCGGCTTCACGACATTGAGTGCTTGTCTCCAGCCAAATATCACTGCGAGCACCCGGCCGGAATGTGCCTTGGGGGAGACGCCAGCACTCTTGGCTGCCCTCCGCGGTACAATGCCGCCTTCGAGCGAGCCAGCATCCTGGGCTACTCACAGACCGGACCCGGCTGCAGTCAGCACATCGAAGTCAGCATGTTCGAGGCCACCGAGGCCACCTGCTCCCTGGCTTGCAAATGGCGCCTAGGCTGTGTCGGTTTCTATAGTAACGCTCTGAGACGAGAGTGCATCCTTCTGCCGCACTTTGACGCTACAGTGAACCTGCCATACAACAGCAACGCAGAGATGAAGGCCTGGCGCAAGCTAATTAGCAGCAACCTGGCCAGCTGGGCCTGATCGAGACATTTAGAGACCAAAAACGTACCAGCAATGTTTATAATAGCTCGTGAAGCGCTGATAAACTGTTAAGTTCGGGCCAACTGAAATGGACTTACGTATTCGACTACTCGTCTGCTTATATGACTAATAGGTCTTCTACGGTGCATTTTAAAATCATGCACTTTAGTCTCATAGAATATCTTGAGAATCTGGCACTCGGCAGTTGCATGAACGTCTATAGACAGCCAAAAAATCCTAGACAAAAACTTCACCACAAACCAAATGACTAACTGCGATGCATAAGGGGCGAGGGGGGTCAGCGGCTAACGTCGCTGCCTCGCACTCCAAAGGACGCTAGTTCGATTCACCCTTCAGGTCACGATTAATTTCGGTACTTGTTGGGGGGTTTGGACAGTAGCGACCGGTGGAGGTGCACCATATTTCGTGCAATCAAAGCTTGAAAAATAGCTTCGCTCCTACCTTTCTGTGTGCCTGTTCTGCGTTGTATGAGTTATGTGCGTTGGCGCTGGGGCGTTAGACCTTGCGGGGGGTGGCTGGGGGGCGGGTGTACACCGCCGCGCGCTCATCTGGATTTCCGTCAGCGCGATTGGATAAAGTGTACACTCGTCACCCGCCCCCCCTGAGGACTGATTTCTATCAGCCTTCCGCCCCGCCCCGGCTTGGTCTGCTCTGTGCGTGTGCGGGCCTGGGGTGAGAGGCACTCCGGCTGCCGCCCCCTTTCCCGCTTGGCTTGCTGCTGTGTGTGTGAGGTGCCTGCTCAGGGGAGGCGGCGCGATGGGCGGCTCTCGCCTAGTTCGCCGGCCTGGGGGCATGCCGTTCCTGTGTTTGTGCGTCAAGTGCCCCAGGCCCCCCTGCAAAGTAAGTAAGTAAGTGCGATGCATGCCATCCAGACGCAGTACGATTGTCAGACAGAATTTTCTTGGTAGAGTTCCTGGTAGATAATATACGTCAAATTCATGCATAAAGAACTGCAAGAGACGTAGCTTTAATAATCCGACCATATGCGGGTGAATTAAGCATAACTTACTGTGACGCCAGATGTTCATGGTTTAGATCCTGAAAGGGATATTTCATGAATGATTGCATAAAAATGTCCATAACTTCTGTGGATTAAACCATCGCTGCAACCAAAAATGTGCAAAATGAATTGTAGTCAATGATATAAAATTCTTCCAAAAGATAGTTCCCGGAAAAAAATCTTAAAGTGCAAGTACAGACTACCTAATTTACGAGTACAGTAGGAAGATCCTAAACAAACCACAGAGCTTACTTCTATCACTTATATCACAGGTAAGTTCTGTGTTAAAAAGGACACTAAATTAGTCTCTGGATGTAAGCAACTTAGTTTGAATGCCCACATGCGCAATGAAAAGTAAGTAGTCTTAGAAATAAGCTATACCTTTCAATTAGCTTTAAAAATTGTGAGATGCATAGTAGAGTTAATATCATCGAATCTTCAAAGTTTTTTGAAGAAGTGCGTGACTCGCAATAGCACTATTCAATGCAGTGGCAGCGTCACGGAATCCCCCAAAGACTATCTGGGATTCTGACCCGCTAATCACTCAGACCAGAAATAGTCTTCAGAGCGCAATCGCTAAGGAAGGTCGCGAAAGTGAACTATCCAACAAATTGCAAACTGAGCTCCAGCAGGCTTATTCCGATATTATCGCACTAAAGCCTTCATTGAAAACGCCGTCAGTGGAATTCAGACCGCATCTGTCAACTGCAAACACAGAGCATCCTGGTGCTTGATCAATATCCTCAGGAGGCGGAAGCCCAGGCCGAATAGTTTTAGCTGCCGAGCCAATAGCTGATTGTAAAACAAAACTCGTTGAGCACTATAGCCAAGTCTTAAACGCCCCTAATCCCGACCTTCAACTAACTGGAATTCCTGGCTTTTGCCCTGCCGATTCGGGCAGTTTCAATACTAGCCTAATTTCCCTATCGGAAGTTCGATTTGCTCTTGATCAAATGAAGGCCGATGCTACCGCTGTCTTTGACGGAGTCCCACCGAGCGTCCTGAAGCTTTCCGAGCTTGAAAAAAACTTCCTGATCGGAGGCTATTTAAAATCGTGTCTATACCAAAAAGGGACCATTTACTAGCCTTGATAACCCACGCGGCATCGCTCTGGAGCTCCTGCTCTACCGAAGCTCGTAAACTCCATTCTTAGAAACAGTCTGCTGCCCAAACTGGACCCTCTGCTCCTTAAGCATCCAAAGCGGCTTCCGACTAAGTAGATCGACGCTCGAGCAGATTGCAACGGTCCGCAATATTGTGGAGACTTGCAAATCTCGCCAGAAGTGTGTTATCATCATATTTATCGATTAAAAAACATTCGATTCTGTTTCCCGCCGTGCTCTCAGAGGGATCCTTGCCTTCTACGGAGTTCCTCAAATTCTTATTGCCGCCATTATGGATATTTACAAAATCACCAACGCATTTGTCCAGATGATAGGAGACCAAACAAATGTCTTCAAAACCAGTTTCTGCGTTCTTCAAGGCGACACTCTAGCGCCACTTCTTTTTATAATCCTTCTGGATTACGTACTCCGCCGAAGCTTGCAAGAAATAGACGGCTACGAAACCACTCACCGCAGAAGCAGTCGGCACCAGGGTATCACGTTAGCTGCCCTAGCTTTCGCCGACATCGCTGTGGTCTGCAAGAATCCAGAGGCGGCTCAGCATGCTCTGACCAGACTGTGTGAGGAAAGCGCTAAAGTTGGGCTTACGACAAACGCAAAGAAAACTGAAGACGTGCACGAAGGCCTAACTACTGACATCCATGACTCTGCCAAATGGAGACCGGATTGCAGAATGCGACGCCTTCCACTACCTTTGCTCCCTCGTGGCTAATTTGGATGCCATTAATTCAGACAGAAGAGCACAGGCCTGCTCGATTACTAAGTGCCATCTTCAACTCCGCAGCCAACAACGAATTTTTCGCACAGCAGTTGAGCCTCTATTGCTTTACAGACTCGAAACGATTCCGATGACGAAGACGCGCGAGGACGCTCTTGACGCGCTCTACAGGCCGATGATCAGGCATGCCCCGGGGATCCGGTACCCGGAGACGATCTCAAAAACAGGCGATTGAGCGGCAAACAAATGTTCATCCGCTACACCGTACCCTGCAACTACCAGCGGCTTCTTGGCCATGTTCTCCGAAGACATGGCCGAGGCGCGGCCAACCCGCTGGCGATGACTGTTCTTCATCCCCGCGCCACGCTTAGGCCTGGGCACGGGAGAACCTCCGCACTCGTTTAGACCTACCTGAACGACCTCGAGACAATGGGCCCGCATGATCGCCATTAAGACTGTCGTATGCCGGTCACAACTGTTTCGCGACCGTCGGTGCGCTAAGGCCTCTTCGTCCTAGCGTCTACTACTACCTTAGTGAAACAAAGTCATTTCATTTTAAAAACGTATAAAAACGTGAGATTTTGTCACCTAGAATCGATGGGGATTTTTAAGTACATGTCTGCAAGCCTTCTTTATAAATGATTTTATACAAATCAAATCTGCTAACCTTTTTATTGAATAACAAAATATGAAATTACGTAATGTAAGTGACTACGAAGGGCAGCAACCAATCTTGAACATAAAGTCTATCTCGATCATTATCTAATTATCATTATATCTATCTCAAATTAACAGTAGAACTACCAAGGGGGATTTCCCCCCTGACAATTTCTTGTGCTGCACCCGAACGGAGCAATGCAAGCACACGAAACTCAAGAACACCGACCAACTTTTTGCTTGCGCATCTTCTGAAACAGTAATCAAGTTCCTGGCTCTTCAGACCGTCGAGATATTCTATGTTTCTGGTCGAAGGTCTGATTTTTCCAATAAGCGCTATTGTATTTCATTCAATCCCTATACACGAATTAGCACTGCGCCTCAGTGTAGCCTTACCAGGCCTTCTAAATTTATCAGCATTTCACGCGAATTTGCCTGCATCATCTCCGTCTTTGGTGGTCACCTACCTTTATCTAGACGGACTGTTGGACCTTCAAGGGCAACAACAGGTGGAACTAGGTCACTATGGACACCCTGACGCGAATTTTTCCAATTTCACTGATCAAGCCTAAATATTAGGCGCAGCTCAACCACAGGACTCCATCGCCTGTCAACCAATCAGTTACCACCCATAAGCGTTCGTGTGCTGTCAAAAAATTATTTTGAACGGCAGCAACCTAACTTAAACATACCAAAATTTTGGTATAAAAACGGGCGGCAAAATGGCTTGGTAGTCCTACTGTTAATGACACCATAAAGGTCACACAGCGCTATGCAATACGAAGGCGTGATTTTAATATTTAAAGGAAAAGGAAATACGAAAATTCACAGATTCAGGTGATACCTTTGTTGCAAAAACAGTCCCCATTGTTCCAAGCAAAATGGATGATTTCGCTTATTAATGAATTTGCTATGATAAAGCCTAATAATTTGAAGCCCATTCATGAACAAGTATATTATAGAGTTGTCATGCACACTTCTCGTACTTCGAAATAGCGTAAAAATCCAAGCTGAAAAAATAACAAAAACGGGACGCTACCCAGTTTTGAGGTTTCAAGCGACACACAAGTGGCTACTGAAGCTGTGCCAAGTTATTCTGAATCAATTTCAATTTACAACTAGAAAATAAGCAATGCGAACAAATGCCCAGCAAATGAACATTAAACTAGAAAATAGCGACCGCCAAACAGCAAAATATATCTAAAAATGGAGCACAACTCACTCCGCACACGACAGCAGTTGGATAAAGCCAGCAAATATGGAGAATTAGCTGCTAGAGCAAACAGGCTTACTAATGTATAGCTGAACTAAATAGCACTAGTACTGCAAAGTTGTGATGGCCACTGTAAATGAGAGAAGGCAGCGTTGCTCTGCACTATTGCTGATGCAAACATACCGCATATACTACTGCTAGCTGGGTAGAGAAGTAAGCGTAGACTTGGTAAAAAATGGAGTTAAAAAACTGGTTGACGCATCGAACAGGGGCCTAAAACTAACTGAGCAATGACTTAGGCGTGCGACCCAATTGTGAAACGTTAGCTGCAAAAATAATTATTTAAAAACTATATTCTAACCAATGCAGATAGATCTAATTGAGCAGCCTGCTCGCAACCAAGCAGTTTGAACATTGTGATTAGTAGCACATTAGTTAGGGTATTGTGATAGTTGCGCCTGGGATCATCTTTATGGATAAATCTAAAAATTTAGGGATTGAATAAAACGCAAAACACTGGGCATAATATTTTACGCGCATTTCCTTATTCAACAAGATCAGTAACTTTTCCCCATTCTTGCCAATTGTTTAACTGTTTAACTGGCAACGTGCTAAAAATAGCTTTAAAAATAAATTAAAGAATAAAATATCAGCGGTATCTTTAAAAGTAGGAAGCTCCGTACAGGAAAACAGAGTGATAGCATAGCGTAGGACCTTTTTTTGCTAATTAGATTTTAATCTATTATAAATAAAAAAACAGGTAAAAAAACTACTAGTAGAATTGGTGAGAGATGAAGTTTTTATTTTAAAGCAAAAATGAAAACAAAAGAAATAATTAATGACAATAGACACAAGTTTTCGCTACTGTAAGTAGTGGAGTCGCTACTTTTGTATAGCGGTCACTTCTTCATCGACAAAGACAGTGAGTTGATGTCAAGTCGAACCTTCTGCCTCTCCTTGGGCGTGTGCGAGTTCATCACGAAGCTGAGGTGCGGAATTAATGCGCGCATCTTAATGTCAGGGTGCATAGTTCTCAATTTTCCGAATTCCAAATTTATAATTACAGAATTCCTGATTCAGAATTACCGAATTCCTGACTTAGAATTACAGAATTCCTGATATATAATTACAGAATTCCTGATTTATAATTACAGAATTCCTAATTTATAAATACCGAATTCCTGATTTAGAATTACAGAATTCCTGATTTATAATTACAGAATTCCTGATTTAGAATTACCGAATTCCTGATTTATAATTACAGAATTCCTGATTTAGAATTACCGAATTCCTGATTTATAATTACCGAATTCCTGATTTATAATTACAGAATTCCTGACTTAGAATTACCGAATTCCTGATTTAGAATTACCGAATTTCTGATTTATAATTACTGAGTTCCTGATTTATAATTACTGAATTCCTGATTTATAATTACTGAATTCCTGATTTGTAATTACAGAATTCCTGATTTAGAATTACCGAATTCCTGACTTAGAATAACTGAATTCCTGATTTTGAATTACAGAATTCCTGATTTTGAAGTACTGAATTCCTGACTTTATAAATACCGAATTTCAGATTTTAGAAAATTATGGACTATAGTAGCTTGAAATTTTCTATGCCTAAAGTTGTCTAATTTGCTAGGGATGAAGTAACTAAAAAATTAAACAAAAAAATCACCTTTTAAACTGTTCAACTACCGGGTCGACATCGCTATCCTCGTCGGTTTGACATTCAAAAGTCTGCTGATTGCCTTCGTTATGAATCTGGTCACGCGGTTTAAACACTTCCTCTGCAATGGATTGTGAATATTAGTGAAAGGAACTTGCAAATATTTATAATCAGAAGGTGCCACAGGAATCCGTACCTGGATCGGGACTGCCGTTCGCCCGCTTGTCCGCCACTCTGCCGACGCTACCGGCATTTCCGTTGGCATTGCCAGAATGGTCAGTACAATTCTTGTTAGCTAACTTGGCATCAGACTCGGGCTTCTCAGATCGCGAGTCTGGACTCCGATCCGCTCTAGTTGGTGTGGAGGCCTCCGTCGCCTTCTTGGCCGCTTTTTGGCGTGTTTTCTTCGCCTCGCGTTTAGCCGCAGACGCAGCGGCCGGCGGCGCTGGCTTGGCATTGCTGGCCTTGGCGCCTTCGATGAACTCGACTAGGGCGTCGATATCGGTGGCTGCCGACTGGGAGACTTCGCCGCCGTGAACCCGCTGCTGCGACTGCGGCTTCTGTTTTTTTCGGCGCAGCTTCAGGCGCAGTTGTTCACGCTTCTCAAAGAATTTCGGCGGCACAGCCGGCTGCTGTCCGCCGCTGTGGCCGAAGACCTCGCAGTAGCAGCAGTCGCAGAAGCGGCCATTGTTGCCAGTGCCATTGTTAGCTGTCGAATCCGCCGATTTGTCAGCCGAGCTGCCAGACGCAGTGGGCGCAAAACTGTGCTGGTGGTGCTGCTGCTGGTGCCCGTGGTGATGGTGGTGCTGGTAGTGCGCGTCAAACATCTGGTGCTGGTGCTGGCAAACCCCAGGGCGACCTGCCGTTACGTCAGCTGCATCGGAGGAGCCGCCACCGCAGCAGCCAACGATTACCTCCGACGTCGGCTGTTGGTTTAGCGACGTCGACACGATAGCCGCTGCGATGTAGTTGGCTTTGATGCGCTGCTTCAACGCTGTCGACTCTTTCCTAAAGCAGGCGGAGGCGCCGATTTCGGCCTCGTCGTCGGAAGAGCAGCTGCCGCGGAGGGCGACGTCGCTATGACGCTTCCGTTGTCGTCCAACGCAACCATCGCCAGCGTGGGTCTCGATGCCGGCGTCCAGCTCTTCGAAACCGCACGTGACGCAATGCGAAAAGGAGCACATATAGCAGCCGCACAAGGTTTTGTTACACTTGGTGCAAGTGTATGACTGTACGGGTGTATCGCTCATTGACTGCGCCACATGCAGTTTGTACAGCTGTTGAACCACAGTCGGGTCGGCGAGCAGCGTGCCGGCCAGTTCTTCCGCGAGGCCGCCGAAGCCGCTGGCGCAGTGCCTGGCCCGCCAAGCCTGCAGCTGTGGCCGAACCTGGCGCCAGCGATTGTCGGCGTCAGACATTGCAGCGTCCAACTCTAGGTAGAGCTTCAACGGCGACGGTGTTTCACGATCCTCTGGGCGCGGCTTCAGGCGCTCCATCATGATACTGTGCACCTGGCGCAGATCGCTGCATGAGTAGGCAAGGCTCTGGAACCAGTGTTCGCAAAGCTGCACCCAGGTGATGCCCAGAGGTGCCAGGTGTGTAGTCTCCAACAGTCGTGCTACAGTGGCCTGGCGTGTCGCATTGCGGCGCATAATTTGCAGCTCCTCGCGCATTGTTAGCATTAGGACGCGGCAGAATTCACGTTTAATATCGGACAGCGGAGCGTCTGGCAGCGCGCTGCACAGTCGGGCGCCAATTTCGCGCGCCTGACGCACGCCCAGCTCCTCCATGGCTGCATAGAGAGCGCCAGGATCCCGCTCGGCCAGCCAGTCCGCTAGGGCGACTAGGCGGGCCTCGGCCTCCGGCTCCAGAGTCGGCTTGGCGAGGCCGCGGCGAACCTGCTGAGCTGCCCGACGGGATCTGCACGACCGACAGCGGCAGGCGTCCGCTGCTCCCGGCTGTTTGGAAGACTTGACACCCTCATCAGGCTGAAAGGTGGACAAGAGAAAATACCAGATAGATTGGCCTCGGTTAAAAAGAGAAATTGCCCATACGGTCAGAGTTGATAGATAGTACGGCTGGCAGATTAGAATGAGAGAATCTGGTAGTGTGGCAGATTAGAATGAGAGAATCTGGTAGTGTGGCAGATTAGAATGAGAGAATCTGGTAGTGTGGCAGATTAGAATGAAAGAATCTGGTAGTGTGGCAGATTAGAATGAGAGAATCTGGTAGTGTGGCAGATTAGAATGAAAGAATCTGGTAGTGTGGCAGGTTAGAATGAAAGAATCTGGTAGTGTGGCAGGTTAGAATGAGAGCATCTGGTAGGCTGGCAGATTAGAATGAGAGTATCTGGTAGGCTGGCAGATTAGAATGACAGAATCTGGTAGGCTGGCAGATTAGAATGAGAGAATCTGGTAGGCTGGCAGATTAGAATGACAGAATCTGGTAGGCTGGCAGATTAGAATGACAGAATCTGGTAGGCTGGCAGATTAGAATGACAGAATCTGGAAGGCTGGCAGATTAAAATGAGAGAAATGTTAGGGTGGCTGATTAGAATGAGAGAATCTGTTGGGGAGGATGCTAGAATGAGAGAATAAGGCAGTGTGGCAGATTAGAGTGTGTAGGGTGGCAGTTTAGTAGGGTGGGAAAAATAAGGCTCGCACCTCAGAATCCTCATCCGACAGCAGCAGTTCTGGTGTTGGTGAACCGGAAGAATCAGCCGAGCCAGCCGATGAACCAGAAGATGCAGTGGCAGCAGTAGTATTGGCCAGCCTAGAGCACGCAATTGAACTGCCAGTGGGCACCGTTTTGCTGGGAGAGCAGCTTGTGGAGACAGGTGCGGAGGTGGTGGCGGTGAGTTCGATAGTGGATGAGCAAGTCGCTGAAAAGCCGTCGCCAACGCAGCTAGTGTTGAAGAGAAAATCGCGCAGAGCCGCAGATGAGCAAGTTGTCATTGAGCAGGCGGCTGAGCCATTGTGCCTATCATGCTGCTGCTGCTGTTGCTTTGACTTTTCTACAGTCGCTGGTCGGTGCTTTTTAGATGCAGAGGTTTCCGGCAATGGTGCTGGCACCACAGGTTGATGATGACTGGCCTGACAGCTGCTCATTGGAAGGCTTTTTGTAGAGTATAAAATCTGCAGTTCAATGAGGTACAATTATACATGTGCTAAATTGGAACACTGAAATCAATCTTAAGATAAATATATTAGCTTCCTATTTTGTTTTAATCTTGTATAAAAAAGTTAGGGAACATTCAAAAGACTTTTGAAATCCACAATTTTGATAAATCAAAATGGTAAAAAAATATTTTTGTTTGCAATTTTGCTTTAGAAATCCAGATCTCTTTAGCAACCAACTCGGGAAAAACCCCACCTCACAATGTAAAAATAACATCAGGGCTTCAGAATGATTTGAGTTGGGGAAAACTTTTAATATGGGAACTAGAAATGGGAAACAGAAGTTTACATAACCATATCTATATCTGTAAATTTTGTTTAAATAGCTCTATATAGCTGTAGGTAACTTTTTTAACTGCATCCATAGCTATGCCTATGGTGGAACAGTAAAAAGAACCTAAATTTGTTGCATAACAAATTTATATGTATATGTATATATACATATATTGTTTTTTATTATATTTTTTGTAGCTAAGTACTCTATTATTAGCCTAAGTTATATTAGCTAGTTATGTTTTTTAGGTCTACAGTTAAAATAATAATATCTGCATAGCTAACAAATGGCCAACTAACAATCATAGTAAGGCTTTTGTTACCTACTGGCTAGGTACATTAGCTACTGGCTAGGTACATTAGCTACTGGCTAGGTACATTAGCTACTGTCTAGGTACATTAGCTACTGGCTAGGTACATTAGCTACTGGCTAGGTACATTAGCTACTGGCTAGGTACATTAGCTACTGTCTAGGTACATTAGCTACTGGCTAGGTACATTAGCTACTGGCTAGGTACATTAGCTACTGGCTAGGTACATTAGCTACTGGCTAGGTACATTAGCTACTGGCTAGGTACATTAGCTACTGGCTAGGTACATTAGCTACTGGCTAGGTACAATTAGCTACTGGCTAGGTACATTAGCTACTAGTAAAAAATTGAAAATAGTCAAGATCAAGAAGATGGTCTACAGATTATATTTACAGTTTTAATGTTAGCGACATTTACCGCGCAGTAAAAACTGCTAACTTTACCGCATACTAATGTCAACATTACCCTGCAGTGAAGTTAGCGGTTTTACTGCACTGCTTATAACATGTTAAAAAACCTATTTAACAAACCTTATTATGTGGTGGACTATGCAGAATTTACCACACTGTTTAAAAAAGCTCTTTCAGGCTTAGACTATGCAGTAGACTATGCAGTAGACTATGCGGTGGACTATGTGGAATTTACTGCACTGTTTATTTGCTTTGCCAATCAAGAAGCTATTTTTAGTCCACTGCATTGTCCAAGCCTAAAATGAGATTATTTAAATTAAACAATATATTTTCTTTCATTGTCTTTAAACAGTATATAAAGACAATGGGCAATGTTCTATTTCCATTCGTTATATTATTTTTTTGTTTGTATTTATGCCACACGTGTATTCTGAGTTTGAAAAAGTTGTGTTGACGTGGCTTTGCCATGACTTGACACTTGGATCTATGTCTATGGCAAAATCTGGCAAATATGGGGGAACAGGAAGCAAAAGCACAGAAATTCTGCAGCTGAAAATTTCACGAAGGCCAAGCTGCGTCAAATGCATGGCACGAGTACTGCTCTATTTGAAAGCCACCTCAAAGAATTCTTATGGCACCATCTATACTCCAAGAATAGCTTCGGTAACATCCTCTACTGGATTAGGTAGTACTATTACCCATTTTGAAAGAAGAAAGACTGACCAAGACTTTTCAGAACTGTGTGACCAAACTAGGCCTACTGACTTTTTGTTACTGTTAAACTTGTTTTTTGTCGTTATCTGACGTTTGCAAACAAAAAATAATATAGCGAACGGAAGTAGAACATTGCTAGACAATGTATATCCCCATAGACAATATTATCCTAATACCTCTGAAATTATCTGTAAATCTATACTGTTCTTTGCAAATAAATCATAAATGTCCAGCTTATCCTCATGAGATGACATTTTGCCAAAATATAAAATATCTACCCTTACCCTACATTGTATGTCATGCTACAAATGTATAAAAATTTGTATCATTCTCTTTTTGCTATCTATAAATATGACTATAGACAGATTTTTCATCAAAACAAGCCCATCGCATCAATGTGAATATCAATAGTAAAATTTGAAACCATGTGCCTGTTTATAATGGGGCCTAAATAAATTTTTTTTCTAAAAGATCAGTCAATACACAAGTATATTTAGGAAAGTCAAAAAAATTACTGTTACTTTACCTACACAAGTAGCTAGAACAATGTGTAACAATGCATCAGCTAGGCCTAGGGTTTCATAATGACATGACAATGCATACAGTGTAAATTAGTAGCTATGCCTAGTGTTATAATCAGCATAATCTGTAAATTGGCAGTACCATTATCTATGTGTATGGACTGAGGGGATAAGCATTGCCTAATATTTTATTATTAGTGTCTAGTGTAAACATGTCAATTGGCTTGTGGCTACTGTTGTGGTTCTAACTGCTCTTGTGACTATGATTTTAATCTTAGGGCCTACTGTCTTACAATCGTCTTTTGATTTTTGTTCACTTTTATATCTATTACAGGATCTATTCTCCCTGTTGGTTTATGATACACAGTAATATCTAACTACAGGATTTATTCTCCCAGTGGGTTTATGTTCAATAAATAATATTTCATATGTTCAAGTTTATTGCTTCTCTCACGCCGTAGCGGGTTGATTCAGCCAACTTCTAAGTTAGACTCGCGTTTCACTAGCGACTCGCTATAAACACACTTTTTTAACGCCTTCGCCACAAACGGAAAAGTATTTTTCTACTAGATCTCGATGTGACTTTAGATGTATAAACCGATGTATAAACCTATGTTACAGGCAGCGATTGTCTGGGCTGGTTAGAACTTGGTCTGATCGACGTGATCATCCAGAAAATCAACCTCGGCTTATAACGGGTTTATGAGCGGTTTAGAAGCCCTTACGATTAATAGGAAAGCTTTCGCCGTTTTAAAATTACTGTAGAGCAAAATTATAGACATTTAAACATATTATTTATTGTTTCTGTTGCAAGATAAATTTTCTGTGCCAAGCAAAATGTGTTTATTTCAACAACAAATCATACTTTCTTTTCGCCAATGACCAAAACAGTAGTCAATAGTTTCGGCGTTTTAAAAATATGAAAAAGCGATGCCTGATTGAAGGATTTTTAATGCATTCACTTTTTCGCCAGCTTGTTTCCTCATATTTCTGAATATTTTGTAATATAGGTAATAACGAGCTTTATCGCCCAGCAATCAGTTTTTTTAAGTCCGGAATGGCTGCAAATAATATCTGTTAAAAACAACTGTAATTTTTTTCCACTATAAATTAAATTACATTATTTTTTTATATTAAACTAATTTTTGCGCATTTTAATCATAAAACCATATATATGTATTATTCTTGTATAAAATACTTGTTTTAGTTTATTGTGTTGCCAAGGCGCAAAGCGTGACCACGATTTTCAGTTTGCTTTGACTTTGAGTTTTTTAATATATTAAACCCGAATTATTTAGTTCGCTTAACTGAATGTGGTTCTCGTATGTGTGTATGTAATAAAGTGGATGTAATGAAATATAAATGTAATCAAATTGCGAATGTTTCGTGCTAGCTGTGAAAGCGTTTTTAGTATAGTATGCACTACTAAAAGTCAGTAGTATAGTCAAGTAAAAGTAAAAAGTCTAGTACTCTGTCTGTGAACCGCGGAACTCACAGCCGCCGGAACCTGAAAGTCGGGCTGTAGCATCGCCTGACGGGCCGCGTTTAGAATCCAGTCCAGGTCTTGCTCTTCCGCACGTTGGCAGTCTTAAATTTCACCGCGGCTGCTCGGCTGAGAGCGTCCGGCACGATGTTCTCCTTGCCAGGCCGGTAAAGGATCTCCAGCGGAAACTCCTAAATCAGCTGCAGCCAGCCTCCAGCCGTCCCGCCGGCTCATCAGCAGCCCGATGATCGGCTTGTGGTCGGTGAACACCTGGATACGACTGCTATTGCTCAGGTACATTGGAAACTGCTTGAGACTCCATACCACGGCCAGGAGCTCTCGATCCGTGGTGCTGTGTTGCGCTCGGCCTTGCTCAGCGTTCTGGAGGCATAGGCCTGCGGCAGCTCCTCGCCGTCTCGCTCCTGGCTGTAATCCTATCAATTGTAAATGAATTTGTTTCACTAAACTTTACAAAAATAAATTCGCGTTTTTCTGGCATCACTGGCGTTTTGCCAGAGCCAAATTTACTACTACTACTACTCATCGGAAACCATTTTTAAGCTATGAGATACGGACTAAACACGCATTGCTTTCGCTGCTGGGAGTCAGGGACGGAGTGAGGGCCGAAGTAAATTACGGAGTGAGATACAGAATGAAGTACAAAGGGAGGTACGGAGTGAGGTACGGAGTGAGGGACGCAGTGAGGTACGGAGTGAGGTACGGAGTCAGGTACGGAGTGCATGAAAACTGATAAGCGATGGGCAGACCTCTGTGGTCTGGAGCTTTCAAAGCTTCAAGTAATCGTGTCTGCTCACGCTGAACGGTAAGTATGCTCACGCCTGCTCTCGTCAACAATTTTTCACGCTTAACTTTGGTGAGACAACAAAGGAAATAAAGAAAATAACGACTGCATAGTTGCCTATGAATTTGGTATATGAATCGGCCGGAAAAACATAAGAGTTACTTTGGTCCCGAAAGTGATCGGTATGGATTCATGAAATCAATGCAGCTTAGCTGTTGCTTCTATAGCTATTTCAAGTAAAAAAACGACCGAGAAGAAGATAAGCTGACATATCATTACATTGGCTGCAGGAGTTTTGCCGAAACTGGCAGCTGGGTATGGCCTAAACGCCCTATGCCTGCCTTATCTCGGCACTGTTTGTCAATCATCTTTACATGCGAGAGCACACATTCGGTTACGTCATAGCTTGACTGTGCGTGTTACAGTATATTTGACCCTTCAGTTATAACCTCTGAAGGAAAATATTTGACAACACAAGTAAAGATTCTTTTTTAGCAGATATCATAACGAGATAAGTTCAGAAAACGAGCATACAAGCAGAGGGAAATGTGCAACAAACGCGTTTTTATTGCCACAGAATTTTTTTTGATCGAATGGCAATTATAATTATGAAGCATTGCAAACACTATGACTGCAGCAGCGAAAATACATGTTCGGATAGCTAATACTGTATGGAATGATTTACACAATGCCATTGAAGCCATTCAGTTGATATATATTCAACAATTTTTTTCTCTATTGTTTGCATTGCAAGTATCTCGTACGAAATAGGTTTGAGAATCTCAATAAATAAATAGTTTATATCTATATCTATTCATGTCGATTCATGCTGATTGACAAAACGACAGGGTTTACCTAAAGATGCAGGTAATTTTGGATTTTGGATTTATTTATAAGCGACGCCACTTCATGCACTACTATATTACAAAACTGCTTCATGGTCACTATATAGCAACCTTGTCATTTTTTAATTTTTTTTCTGAGCATTTTATGCACAATAAAGTACATAGCTTCAAAATATTTACGAGTCAAAGCTATAAAATAGAAAAACAGCCGTATATTGTTTTCAGCCTTTACAAGAGACGACTCAACCTAGCTCAAAGTGTCCATGGACAACTAGAGTAGCGACTAATTCACGTAATATACTCCGGCCCTCACTCCTATAGCTCCGCAAGCAATGCGTGGTTAGTCCGTATCTCATAGCTTAAAAATGGTTGCCAATGAAGTTGTAAAGCCAGTTTTCCTAACAATGAACGTTTTATTAAAACTACCCATTGAGTTATTGCTGGCAAATCCGATATTGCGCAGAATTGACTTCGCGCATTCCTTTGTATATTTCTGTGTCCCGAGCGACCTGGTTTGAACCGAAAGTATAAGCTAGGCGCCCATAAAAAAGAGAAACTCATTCGATAGACAAACATGTTGAATGCAAGCCATGGCGCACAACTGGCAGACTGGCTGGATATTAGTATCAGAAGCATACGCTCGTAGATTAAAAAGTGTCGGGTATTAAAACAAATAATAACATAATATTCCGCTTCTTGGGCCGTGAAAATTTTCATCGTGAATTTTGATTGACTGTTAATTTTCTACTTGCAGTTGCAAAGGGAACTATTTAGCACCAACAAATGTCAAGGGACATCGACAGAAAAAAGTCAATTTTTAGTTTATGAGTATTTTTGTTTTGTTTCATTTAAAACAACATATTGAATAGGTTTTGACGACTGTATAAAAATAAATTTCACCAATTATTTTCAAGTACGCTTTTGAAAGATGCCCAGCTGTGAAATAGGTAACAGATCGAGTCGTGTTTTCTATATTCTAATGCAAGCGCGTGTACTGACCTGGAAGAAAGTAAGCAGAAAATAATTATTAGGGAAGGAAGTCAGAGGAAGGAATCCAGCCCTTCTCTTGTAGTGCGTCAATTAGCTAGCAATGCGTATTTATTGGTTTTATAGAAAATAAAGGGGTCAAAAAACAGCTAGCCCACGAGCTGAAGCAACTGAAGCAACTGAAACAACTGAAGCAATTAAAAGACCTGAAGCAACTGAAGCAATTGAAAGACCTGAAGCAACTGAAGCAATTGAAAGACCTGAAGCAACTGAAGCAATTGAAAGACCTGAAGCAACTGAAGCAATTGAAAGACCTGAAGCAACTGAAGCAATTGAAAGACCTGAAGCAACTGAAGCAACTGAAAGACCTGAAGCAACTGAAGCAATTGAAAGACCTGAAGCAACTGAAGCAATTAAAAGACCTGAAGCAACTGAAGCAACTGAAAGACCTGAAGCAGCTGAAAGACCTGAAGCAACTGAAGCAATTAAAAGACCTGAAGCAACTGAAGCAATTAAAAGACCTGAAGCAACTGAAGCAATTGAAAGACCTGAAGCAACTGAAGCAATTGAAAGACCTGAAGCAACTGAAGCAATTGAAAGACCTGAAGCAACTGAAGCAATTGAAAGACCTGAAGCAACTGAAGCAATTGAAAGACCTGAAGCAACTGAAGCAATTGAAAGACCTGAAGCAACTGAAGCAATTAAAAGACCTGAAGGAACTGAAGCAACTGAAAGACCTGAAGCAACTGAAGCAACTGAAAGACCTGAAGCAACTGAAGCAATTGAAAGACCTGAAGCAACTGAAGCAATTAAAAGACCTGAAGCAACTGAAGCAACTGAAAGACCTGAAGCAGCTGAAAGACCTGAAGCAACTGAAGCAATTAAAAGACCTGAAGCAACTGAAGCAATTAAAAGACCTGAAGCAACTGAAGCAATTAAAAGACCTGAAGCAACTGAAGCAAGTGAAGCAACTGAAGCAATTAAAAGACCTGAAGCAACTGAAGCAGTTGAAAGACCTGAAGCAACTGAAGCAATTGAAAGACCTGAAGCAACTGAAGCAATTAAAAGACCTGAAGCAACTGAAGCAACTGAAAGACCTGAAGCAACTGAAGCAATTGAAAGACCTGAAGCAACTGAAGCAACTGAAAGACCTGAAGCAACTGAAGCAATTGAAAGACCTGAAGCAACTGAAGCAATTAAAAGACCTGAAGCAACTGAAGCAACTGAAAGACCTGAAGCAGCTGAAAGACCTGAAGCAACTGAAGCAATTGAAAGACCTGAAGCAACTGAAGCAATTAAAAGACCTGAAGCAACTGAAGCAATTAAAAGACCTGAAGCAACTGAAGCAATTAAAAGACCTGAAGCAACTGAAGCAATTAAAAGACCTGAAGCAACTGAAGCAATTGAAAGACCTGAAGCAACTGAAGCAACTGAAAGACCTGAAGCAACTGAAGCCACTGAAGCAACTGAAGCAACTGAAGCAACTGAAGCAGCTGAAAGACCTGAAGCAACTGAAGCAACTGAAAGACCTGAAGCAACTGAAGCAACTAAGCAACTGAAGGAAGTAGCCTGAAGGAAGGCTACTTAGCTTTTGTATTTAGAATTCTTGAACCTAAAGTGGTATATATGAACTATGTGTAGTATTATGATGGTCTCATATTCACACGAGTGCTTTTAACCACAAGAAGACTCTAGCGATGGAAATTCAAAACTCGCTAGACCGGAAATCATGCAATTCCAACTGCAGGCCAATCTTGACTAGCAGTAAAGACTTTCTCCATCAGATGATAGAGATTGGGAATGAAAATATTAATGTAAAGTTGTTCTTTAAAGCGAAAGGAGATTCGCTGGCAAGAAGCTGCAGACAGCCAGGGTCAGTGAGCTGGTTCATTTGAGCATGAGTATGATTTCGCTCCAGAAGTATGCAAATAAAGCCTAAGCAAATAGTTGTACTGATGAGCGGCGTGTTTGCCTGTGAAAACTCTTGTAGAGATCATATCCTATGCCGCTTCAGATTAAAACAGCAGAACAACAAATCAAGTTGCAAATCAGGTTCGTCATTCGCCGACATAGCGGTGCTAAGTATTCTGCTAGCTTCCAGAATCAATATCATCGAATTTGACGGGTCTCAAATAGTTCTAGCTTCGACCACTGACGCTTGGTTAACACTTCTGCTTAACACTTTTTATCTTTGATAGCTGCCAAAAGCTATAAAAATGTAAGTCAATAAATCAATCCACATTTCAACGCATTATCCTTATCCTCTCCCGACCATCACCTCCGATTCTCCCATTGTCCATCACCTCCGATTCTCCCATTGTCCATCACCTCGAATTCTCCCATTGTCCATCACCTCCAATTCTCCCATTGTCCATCACCTCGAATTCTCCCATTGTCCATCAGCTCCGATTCTCCCATTGTCCATCACCTCGAATTCTCCCATTGTCCATCACCTCGAATTCTCCCATTGTCCATCACCTCCAATTCTCCCATTGTCCATCACCTCTAATTCTCCCATTGTCCATCACCTCTAATTCTCCCATTGTCCATCACCTCCAATTCTCCCATTGTCCATCACCTCCAATTCTCCCATTGTCCATCACCTCCAATTCTCCCATTGTCCATCACCTCCAATTCTCCCATTGTCCATCAGCTCCGATTCTCCCATTGTCCCATTCTCTGTCAGGTGCAGTGAAACTAATTCCACATTAGCTAGGGAAAGTGTCCGCAGCATCAGTGAAGTAGCTTTATCTGACTAACTAACCTGACCATAGAATAGTACGTTTTGAGGACGAAATTGTCACTGCGTCAACGTATATTCCCCATCTTCTTTCCTACCCTCAAATTTCCCAAGGGTTTCTCAGTGCACAGAAAGTTGCGAAAAGATTGCAAAGAATGAAGAATTGGAATTGCAATAGTCATAGTAAGAAGTTATGAAAATTATTGACGGAACTCCCCATTGTCCAGGTGGGCGCTGAGCAGGTCATGCAGAGCTGACACTGGGAAACGCCCATGCGGCCACCGGGTGCAGAACTTTTGACAAGTCCCCAGCAATGGCTCCGCATTTGAATAACCACAGGAGCCAGCGGAGCAGAATCCGGGTGGCTGGGGTGGGTGGCAATGAGGCAGTGAGGTAGAAGGTAGGCTAGCGGACCACTAGGGATGCCATTTTTAGCCATCGGCATAACGCATAGTAGTGTCTACAGTGGTCTCTGTCCTGCACTCTATATAGCCACAGCAGCAGCAACCAATGGCGAGAGAGTCAGGAGTGGAAAGCCAAGGTCCCAGCGTGCTTCCAAGCCCTGAAAATCTCTCTCTCTCTTTCCTCCGCAGTCCTATATGTTGCCGCCCCCTCCGGCTTGGCCAAGCAACCAAACGAGATTCCCTACTTTTGGGTTCTTTCCAGTTCGCTCTCTGTAAAAAGGCAGCTCGCCTTTTGCCTTCTCCAAGATTGGCACAGCAAATTTCCCCAGTCAGCAGCGTACAGCTAAAGCATCCAGCCAGCCACGTACGCGTGCCCTTGACAGTTAAAGCGGAGAAAACTAAGCAACTAACACTTCTTGACCTGTGAAACCGATCGCACAAGTCTAAGGTGCCGCGCTTAGCCCTCCCCTGCTCCTGCTGACACTGCAAGTGTGCATTTCCTTCCCCGAACACCGCCCGAAACACGTATCAAGGCCAGCCAGGTTTGGGAAAGTAGCAAAGTGCTAATTACAGTCCGCTGCCAACAAAAGAAAGGTGGAAGCTTCCCAGAAAAGACACTGAGAGAGCAGATTTCTGCATATTGTATTGGGCCAGAAAATGGACTGAGGCACCGGACTGTTGGACCGCCACAGACTGCCGGCTACATCGCTAGTCAGCATGGGCGCGCGTCAGTCTCGGCTAGCCAAGCGGCCAGGTGAAAAGACACAGAAATCAGCGAGCAGCTCCAGTGGCGGCGGGGTCGGCGTGTCACCAGCTGATCAGAAGCCGACGCACAGCTATAACTTTGTGATCACGGACTACATTGTGGAAAATGGCGGCAGCGAGTCGCCTCTGTTCAAAGCGCGCCAGACTCACCCCGGCTACCAGAACGGCCCTGGGAACGTGGCGGTCGTCGGCGTCCTGGGAAACGGCCTCGGTAAGTCAGGCAGAGCGAAGGATGCGAAAATACTGCCGCCGCAGCGACCTCTGCCGCAGCCGCCAACGCTGCCTCCGCCACCACAGTACGCCGACAAGGATGCTGGCATCTTGGTCGGTCAGCGATGCCAGTACAATGCCGCTGGTCGCACTCAGCCGGCGAAGCGAAGCCAATCATCTGCAGCCGCAGTTCAGAACCGATCCTGCCCAGTGCACGGCAACTATGGACTGAGTCCGAGGCGACAGTGCATCCAGCAGCAGCAGCAATTAGTTCGGCAACTGGCCAAGCAACCATTGCCGAATAATTTCGCTCCAATCATGAGCAAGGCCGAGGAGGAGGACGCATCGTCGGCGATGGACCTGGAGGTGGATGCCATCATTGAGCAGGGTGGCGCTGGACCCGTAGGAACTGAAGCCGCTGTTTGCGGGGGTGAAACTCTGATGCGCGGACGCAGGGGAGCTCCCCCGCTGCCAGAGCTGGATTTGCTTCAACAACAGCAGCACCAAACTCTAATGCGACAGAAGCAGCAACAACACTTTCAACAGCAGGAGCTTCAGAGCCAGCTGCAGCAGCGGCAGAAGTTACTGCAACAACAACGCCTGATGCATCATCATCAGCTTCAAATTCTTAAGCAGCAGCAACAGAGACTACAGCAGCAACAATTATTACAACAGCAGCAACAACTGCAGCACCAGAGACAAGGGCAACAACAACAGAACCTACAAAAACAGCAGGAATTGCAGCAACAGCAGCAAAGAGATCGACTTTTTACGGACAGCCAAGCGCAGCAGTCGCATTGGAATCCGAATGACCCGGCAAGCCTGGAACCTCAGCAGTCTTCAGAACAGAAACCAGAAAAAGTTCTGGCTGCACAGACAGCCGCTGGAACGACGCCAGCACAGGCGCCATCCCGAAGTCGACCAACGACCAGAAGCGCCGTCCCAGCCCAGTCAGAGGGGCGTCCTCAGGCGCCCAGCATGCGAGATGATGCGTGTCAGACAATCACACCAGCGTCCATGACGAATGCAAAAACTGTCGACAGAGAATCATCAGACTCGCCACGGCAGATCCGAATCACGCTGCGACGCAGCCGGAGTCGAAGCCAGCGCGCGCGAGACGTGCCTCGAATGCGCCTACTTCCAGCTGTGAGCCAGGCCGCTGCGGCAGCTTCTGGCCGACGTCACCGCGTGATCGACAGCAACCCGACTGTGCTCTACCGACCGCGCTATTACGCTCAGCGTCGCTCCTTGGTCGAAGGTCTCGAGCGGCTGCACATGTTCTGCGATGATGACGATGAGTGCGGCGATAACATTGGCGACAACGACTATATCGGTGCCGATGGTATCTTTGAGCATCAGCGCAGGCCGCGGGTTCGACGCGACTCATGCCCTGGTAAGCTAAACGGCGAAAACCAACCGATTCAGTTCCCTCCCCGGGACCATCACAGGCAAGAGCGCCGGCCTCAGGAGTTTGAATTCGACAACCAGCCGCCATCGAGTCAGCCTCGACGCATCGCCGACGTCAGACACGCTGCTGAGCTGCGTCGTCGGTGCCGGACCTTCTCAGCTATGCGTGGGCAGCCGCGCGATGGCCCGGCGCCAAAGAGCCCGCTGCCAGCCGAGCGCCGAGCAGCTGGTCAGCGAGCTTTCTACTTCTTCCACATCCGGGCAGGGGGCAGCCTGGCCCAGAGCGAGGCCTTCCTGTTTGATCCCGTGGTGAAGTCGCTGGCTAGCCGTCACAGCTGCACACTGCGCCTGCTGCCGCCGGAGGAGGCCGAGGATCTTCCAGACGGCCTGCGTCGCGTCGAGGTGGCCGGTGCTCGTCTCAGAGACGTGAAGCGCTTTCTGTACTACCTAACAACCAGCGAGGAAACCGTCAGCCTGCAGAAGCAGATTCAGGAGCGACACACACTCAGCAGGCGGTTAAGCAGAGGCGCTGCGGACAGCCGCAGCCAGACCACCGCTTCATCGTCTCCTTCAACCGGCGGTTGCGGCGCCAATGGCCGCGGCGGTAGCGAGGCTAGAAGCCATCGCGACCTGCTCTACCTGTCTTCGTCGGCCTTCGGCTGGAGTGGCACTGCCACGCCCGACACTGTCTCATCGGCTGGGGGCTCCCAGCAACGTCTCTGGCGGGCCAACTCGGAGGCCATGAGGACAATCTGCGACTACAGCTTCATGCCCAGTGGATACGTGTGATTTAAGCTTTGTTGTGGCTTTTTCTACATTGTGTGGGCTCTACTTTTATTGAGATATTGCAGATTTTTCAGCGACACGGTAAGAATTCAAAGTTAGTTAAATGTGACTGTGTCACAAATCATTAGCTACTAAAATAATTACATAGATCAAATGAATAGCTATTACAAACACCAAAAGCAGGTAACCTTGTGTTCACAGTGAGCCATATTATACGAGCTTTTTTCGCTATTTTCCCACACTATTTTCTTAAACAAGCAGGTTGAACCATTTTCGCTAGTCCAACTGATTCAGTCTAACTTGATTTTAATGCGACGAAGCTATAGTTACATTTTCGTTAGATGAAAATGTATTCCCCGTTTTCCCGCCAACGCAGTCTATGTCTTAATGATTTATTTCCCGCTCGCCGGGGCGGATAAACGGAACGTTTACCCTAGACAACTCACAGACGTCTGGGGGAAATAAAAAGAACGTAGCTCAAAGCCAGCGATAGCTCTGACAGTCTTTCCAGCCTTACACGTCCAGTCATAGAATTCTAGATATCAAACTGGAAGTGAAGGCTTTTGTGAGTGGGGTCTGCAAGCGTACGAAACCGGGCCGACTGGGCCTTCGTCGCTTCGTCCCTCGTCCCTCTATCCTCTCATATCTTTGCAGAGACCAACCCCTCCCTCCGCGATAGCGTCTATGTACATTCTAATCTAAGACTGCTGTCCTGGGGAGAGTGTAGATTCCCTTCCACTCTGATCGGAGGCCAAATATAGCACTGTACAGTGTAGGCTACGACCAACACCCCACTAAAGCTATGGTAAATTATATAGACCGAATTATTTCCCACCAACTTTAAATTATTTTTAAAGTAAAAAAGTTTCCGTTTTTAAAGTCTTTTAAAGATTTCTTTGTCACTCCGAACTCAAAAGCAAATGGGTTACAAATGTGCTGCGTTCAACTGCCATTCTGGATACCTGAGGAAATGTTCCACCGTAACTTCTGAAGCAGCTTTCAAAGTTTCATTTCACGAATTTCCTCTCAAAGATCAACAACTTCTCCAAGAATGGTTGCGGCGAATTCGAAGGGAAAATTATACCCCAACAACGCAATCGAGACTGTGCTCCCTGCACTTCACAGACGATGACTTCGTTGCCACATCTCAGGACACAAATCTTCGTCGAAAGCGCACGAGGGATGGCGAAGCTCTCATCAAGCGCAGACTAAAAAAGGATGCCATTCCTACTATATTTACGCAGCTTCCTGAGCGACTGCAGCCAACAGCTTTGCCATCTCGAGCAGAAAGAGCTACAGCAGAGCAGAGGCATCAATTTGAGCAAGACCGGATGGAAAACGCGGCTGCTGAGTTTCTCACTCAAGATGAGATAGCCTCACTTGCCGACGTCGTACGCCAGCTGGAGTGCAACATGATTCCAACCGATTTCCTAGTACTGTCTAAGCCTAGCAAAATTACATTTTGTCTTGTTCATGTAGACAATGGAGACGTCCCCGAAATTCTCTGCTCCCTGCAAATTCGTGCAGACATGACTGTTGCAGCAAGTCTCAATGGACTGCCGGTACAGCAGAAGAGATTGCTACAATTTTTGGACTGCGGCAAGGTTTGCTTGTTCTCCCAAATTCAAAATTTGCATGCCAAAATTAAGTCCTGGACACAAATTTCGAGTAAAAACAATGGGACAGAAGACAAAAAATTAATTGAGGACGCCATTGACTGCCTTACTAGATGGACTGCAGAGTGTCAGGACACCGCCGAACCGCTTCACCAGCGCATTCAATTTATTATGGAGCAATTGAAGCTGTCTTGCATTAGTAAGCCATCCTTGCGCTACTCTCCTGATCTGATCGTGTTTGCGATGACTCTGAAGTCTACTAGTACGGCATGCTATCAGTCTTTGCTGGACCAGGAAGTGCTAATCCTGCCATCCGTTCGCCGCCTTACGGCGATCGCCAGCCCGCTTTCAGTGACTCCTGGAGTTTCTGATGAGCGATACCTTCATCTCAGAACTCAGGATCTGTCGATTTTGGAGTCGAACGTGAATTTAATTATCGACGAGATACATCTGAACAGAAGAATTGAGTACTCTGCCGGAAAGATTGTGGGTATGCAGGAGAGTACATCAGCGTCAACAATGCTCTGCTTCATGGTCAAGTCCATCGCTGGAAAGTTCCGTGACGTTGTTGCACTCTTTCCTTTGAGCAAGCTGACGGCGGACGTCTTGCATGTGCACTACTTGAGCGTGATGGAAATGCTTCAGCGCACCAATCTGAATGTCGTTACTATCCTAGTTGATAATCATTCAGCTAATCGTGCCTTCTTTATCCACAAGCTTTGCGGCGGCGTTCTTAAAACGTCGATTCCTCATCCTCATGATGCGAATAAGAAGATTTTTCTGCTGTTCGATCCGACCCACACGATGAAGAACATCTATAACAACTTCCAAAAGAGGCAAGTTCTGGAGCTTCCCATCTTGGAAAGTCAGTTTTTTTCTGGTCTCACACTGAAGAATAATGGCGAGTTTATCGTGGCTGAATTCGGCAACATCCGACACCTTTTCGAGCTGGAAAAGGAGAAGCCTGTGAAGCTGGCACCAAAGCTTAATTCAAGTGTAATTAATCCCAAGAGCATTCAGAAGACGTCCATCAAACTTTCACTTGCCTTGTTTTCCGAGTCTACTGCTAACGCTCTGCTTTACTATACAAAAAATCAGGGCAAGCCTTGGAACGACACGGCAAATTTTGTTACCGCCGTCACACAACTTTGGTACGTGCTGAATGTGAAAACGAGCACAATTGGCAAGCACAAGCGGGATTGCCACAGAGATCCTATCAGATCTGATACCGATTGGAAGCTGGAATATTTGTCCGACGTGGCAAACTACGTGCGGAAGTGGAAGGAATGCAAGAGCCGAGGTCTGAGCGATGAAACATTTCTAGCTCTAGGTCACACACTCGAAGCGTTGGTGCAGGTATCTCGGTACCTGCTTACCAGTCTGATGTTTGAGTATGTGCTCATTGGAATGCTGCAATCGGATCCACTAGAAGGAAGATTTGGATGGTATCGTCATCGCAAAGGATTGAACTACTATGTATCATGCAGGGATGTTTTGGATGCGGAGAAAGCCATCCGGTCAGTATCGCTATTGCAGTTCAGCCGCGTCACGCCAATGGCCATTCAGGCTCTATCCGCCGAAGCAAGCAGCGAGAGCCGTGATCTGTTGAAAGAAGTCGAAGAGATTGCTATTCAGCTGAGTCTCGATGAGAAGATTGACGCTGCAGATTCCAACGTCGTCTATTATGTGGCCGGCAAGTTCGCCAAATCGATTTCTGCTCTCAGAAGCTGTGCGTCATGCAATGAACTGCTACTGTCTCGGCCCAACGACGCAGTACTTGACGCATCGTCAACTTTTCTGCGGCAAGTGAACCGTGGCGGGTTGACTGAGCCTTCTGAGCTCGCCTTCGCCGCGTGTACGGCTTCCTGGGAGATCATTGCCCAGTTGCAGACCTGCCAACAGTTCCTCAATTCGAATAATCGACATGCTACATTGTTTGAAGCAATCTGCTCAGAGATGTTTGCGCGCCTTCCAAATCTACGATTCCAAACACACTGCGAGCTTCAGCATCCTCTTCTGCAGCCACTATGCCGGAAAATGTTCAACACTGCTGCCAAGAATTGGACCAGCCGTCTGACTGCATCGGGAGCACTTTCGGGGCGAAAAGTTGCCAAGTTTAGCTGCTGAACCAACAAGTAATCGTGAGACTCTGAAATTTTTCATGCTCAATCCCATATGCGCTCAAAATCGCACTACTTTTGTTTCATCTGTAATGCAATGGAATATGCCCAACAATATACTTAATTCTTAATTTTCAATTCTAATGAAGTAAGAAATCCAAAAATAAATTGCTGCAAAATAAATTTATTTACAATAACATTCTTGGTATCGCATCGCAAAATAGGAAAATATCCTATAGCATTCCTATTGCTTCATTGGGACGGATTTTTCATTCGGCCCGGTTTTGTACGCCCCCCTCAAAGCCTTCACTTCCAGTTTGATATCTAGAATTCTATGCGTCCAGTGTACACTTTTTACCACAGACACTTCTTCTTCAAACAGGTCTGCTTTTTACCATAGACTATGGACAGAGTCCGAGATAGAAAAATAGTCAGAATTTATACACAGAGCATAAAAGTGCAATCAAAGTTGGTGGGCAAATGGGAAATATTAAACATTTACTTTTTCGTCACGTGGGCCATTCGACTGAGTTGCATAAAGGACAGAAATTGTAAGTGTAGAATCTTTTAAGGCTCAACGTTTTCTGTACTTTCGAACTCTGTTCTTTCCAAGACAAAATAAGCTTAAAAGCGAAGCGAAAAGCACTGCTCTTTCGCTATAACTTTCGTCAATTCTTGGTGTTATGCGTCGAATTTTTAATTAGACTTAGTAGCAAATCGCCAAGGCAAGCCAGTAATTTTTCTTGCTTCATTTAACTTCCGAAAAAAGTAATGTTTTTTGGCAAAGTTTGAGAACGCTTAGAAAATATGCTCACTTTTATGATGACTTTCGATTCCAATTCTGGAGCCTCGTGTAGATTCTGAGTGCACACCATTTTTCCTGTATTCGCCAGCACTGTGTTTGCTATATGGTGTATAGAGAGAGTCTACAATACGGTCAAATGCTTTCGTATCTCTCCTGTGTGCGCCCTGCTTCTAGACAGGGAAGGAACGGAAGCCATGGGTGCAAAGGCAAGCATAATCTGGAATAATAGCCATAGCTTTTGCTCCAGAATTGCAGGCACTATCGCGGTCATAAAACCCGTTTCTGCACATTAAATGTAGTAGGAAAGAGAAATTGCCTTAGCTTTTTCCTTGTCCACAATGGCTATTAAGGTGCCGCAATGTTGGCGCGGAACTGTGCCGCCTTGGCGCCTCTAGAAGCATAGCTATGTTATCGAATTTCTGAATCAAGTCGTTTTCTGTGTTTTTTCTGCCATATTTTTCTTAAAGCATCGACGTCATAAATGAGCTCATACTTCGTAGGAACAAGCATTGTAAAGTATACTTGGGGATAAAAACAGCTAGACTCGCAAATGCCTGCTGGTAACACGGACTTTACGTCACTTTTTGTTATTTTTTCCGTTCTTGCAAGTCCATCGTTTGCTGAAGGTTGACTGATAATTTGCTAAAATCTCAAGAAGTGTTTTTGTAAGATTAGTTCAATAACTTTTGTCGAAGAACCTACCGACATTATGCAAAAAACTGTAGCCTTTAAAATTCGATTGGCTTATTAGAAAGCAAGGTTACGCTTTTCTATTTTTAGAAACTTTTCGGGTGAATCTATTTTTCCTTGCCCTGAGAAACAAAGCACGTGACTTACAACAGCCAATGAAATTCGAATGTCAGTTTTAACCAATTTGGAGTGCTTTGCCCTCAAGCTGTTGCTTGCAGGGTAAAAACAATATCCCGTGAAGCCATGCTAAAAACATAATACTTTTTACTTTAGAATTTCTCTGTAAAGCGTAGCCAGTTATTGTAGCAAGTTCAATATGCGTGTACATATCTGCTTGTAAAGCTTTACGGTTGCTATACTGTTCACTATGAAATGTGTTCTTGTGCACACAAACAGCACTCATTATTTGCACTATATCCAATTTTGTATAATCACTATCGCAGCGAATATGTATGTGTGAGCAACATTAAAGGCGTTCGATCTGCGAAGCACCGCCCTCATCGTACCTCATGTGTGAAAGTTAAGAAAGACTCGAAATTATTTTTTTTTCTTTCGTTCTTTCTACAGAAAGGCAAAACAGTTTTTTCTGTCTATCTGAACTCAGCTCAGCAAGGGTTATAAGTTCGAATCTGTGGCGATGCTAGTTTAGATTATTACTAATGAATAAGAACAACTTTGATAAATTACAGCAATAAAAAACTGCTTGGACAGTTTTTATAGACAAAACATATTTTTATATTTATATTCAGAAAGCCGAAAAATGGTTTACATTTCAGATGTAGGTGCCGCCTGAATTCTAACAGCGTTGGGTGGTGACTGATTGGTTGACAGACTAGGCGATGGTGTCCTGTGGTTTAGCTGCGCCTAATATTTAGGCCTGATAAGTGAAATTATATAAATTCGCCTCAGGGTTTCCATAGAGGCCTAGTTCCACCTGTTGTAGCCCTTGAAGGTCCAGCAGTCCATCTAGATAAAAGTAGGTGACCACCGAAGACGGAGATGATGCAGGCACATTCGGGTGACATGCTGATAAAGTTTGAAGGCCTGGCAAGGCGGCACTGAGGCGAAGTGCTAATTCGTGTATAGGGGTGTATGAAATACACTAACGCTTATGGGAAAAATCTGACCTTCGGCCAGAACCATTGAATATCTCGACGGTCTGAAGGGCTGGCGACTTGATTATTGTTTCAGAAGATGCGCAACAAAAAGTTGGCCGGTGTTCTTGAGTTTCGTGAGCTTGCGTTGCTCCGTTCGGGTGCAGCACAAAAATGTTGTCATATTCCAGACATAAAACTTGAGAAATGTTTAACTCTTTTAATTTTCTTATCATCCTTAGGTCCTTAGGGATTTCAGGGATCTGTATCAATTGCATCAGATATGGGAAAAAAATTGTAGTTTAGGAGCAGGGTTTTATCCCATTACACAACCGGATTAGCAGGACTATTTGAGCTGTGGGATCTACTACGGAGCCGGGACTGCAGCAGAAAATGACAGAAAACTAATTGCTGGCCTGCCAAGCGCACAGATGTGTACGCATTATGGACTTGTTCGAGTGGCCGAATCCAACAGAACCAATAAGTTAGTCCTATTTGCGGCCTTAAAGTGCAGATTTTATTGAGGCCTCTTCTAGCCGTGGCGACGGGCAGAAAACCGAATGAATTTTGCTCGGCTTAATAGCATGCACTCTCCTTTTATGTCTGTCTCCTGCATCGATGCCTCCGTCTGCATCTCTCTGTCTGTATCTCTCTGTCTGTATCTCTCTGTCTGTATTTCTCTGTCTGTATCTCTCTGTCTGTATCTCTCTGTCTGTATCTGTCTGTCTGTATCTGTCTGTATCTCTCTATCTGTATCTGTCTGTCTGTATCTGTCTGTATCTTTCTGTCTGTATCTCTCTGTCTGTATCTCTCTGTCTGCATCTCTCTGTCTGTATCTCTCTGTCTGTATCTCTCTGTCTGTATCTCTCTGTCTGTATCTGTCTGTCTGTATCTGTCTGTATCTCTCTATCTGTATCTGTCTGTCTGTATCTGTCTGTATCTTTCTGTCTGTATCTCTCTGTCTGTATCTCTCTGTCTGCATCTCTCTGTCTGTATCTCTCTGTCTGTATCTCTCTGTCTGTATCTCTCTGTCTGCATCTCTCTGTCTGTATCTCTCTGTCTGTATCTGTCTGTCTGTATCTGTCTGTATCTTTCTGTCTGTATCTCTCTGTCTGTATCTCTCTGTCTGTATCTGTCTGTCTGTATCTCTCTGTCTGTATCTCTCTGTCTGCATCTCTCTGTCTGCATCTCTCTGTCTGTATCTCTCTGTCTGTATATCTGTCTGTATATCTGTCTGTATCTCTCTGTCTGTATCTCTCTGTCTGTATCTCTCTGTCTGTATCTCTCTGTCTGCATCTCTCTGTCTGTATATCTGTCTGTATATCTGTCTGTATCTCTCTGTCTGTATCTCTCTGTCTGTATCTCTCTGTCTGTATCTGTCTGTCTGTATCTCTCTGTCTGTATCTCTCTGTCTGCATCTCTCTGTCTGTATCTCTCTGTCTGTATCTCTCTGTCTGTATCTCTCTGTCTGTATCTGTCTGTCTGTATCTCTCTGTCTGTATCTCTCTGTCTGCATCTCTCTGTCTGTATCTCTCTGTCTGTATATCTGTCTGTATATCTGTCTGTATCTCTCTGTCTGTATCTCTCTGTCTGTATCTCTCTGTCTGTATCTCTCTGTCTGCATCTCTCTGTCTGTATCTCTCTGTCTGTATCTGTCTGTCTGTATCTGTCTGTATCTTTCTGTCTGTATCTCTCTGTCTGTATCTCTCTGTCTGCATCTCTCTGTCTGTATCTCTCTGTCTGTATCTCTCTGTCTGTATCTGTCTGTCTGTATCTGTCTGTATCTTTCTGTCTGTATCTCTCTGTCTGTATCTCTCTGTCTGTATCTCTCTGTCTGTATCTCTCTGTCTGTATATCTGTCTGTATATCTGTCTGTATCTCTCTGTCTGTATCTCTCTGTCTGTATATCTGTCTGTATATCTGTCTGTATCAGTCTGTTGTCTGTATCTCAGAGATCATCAGATTTATCTCTGCCAAATTGGTCTGCAAATATTTATATGGTTTTCTTGCTCTTTAAACTCCATTGAGCATGTCATCTTTTAATTTCAAACCGACTGCTTAGCCTAGGCTCAGTTCTCATGGGCTCTGTGGGCTGACTCTGACTCATACGTCTGTGTGGTGTTTATACAGAGGGTGGCAGCCAGCCTCCTCCCATGCAGCATTTTCAGTGGCAGCTGTGGCGGCATGCTCCTTCTGGCCTCGCTTCGTAGCTCGTTTGATGATGACGCAATCGCAGCCACCCGCCCATTTTCACCGGTGTTCAGTTGGCGAGCTTCCAAAGCCACGAACTGTTTATATATAAAAAGCCCTAGGTTGGCTCTGGACTAAGCAGCGCGGCATCTCAAGTGTCGGCTGTGTCAAAATCTTCAATTTCAAACAATTCAAAGTGGGTTTCCAGGTGGGTTGCTAGCCCAAGAAGCCGAACTACGGGTCACAATGGGCGCCATTTGATGATTACACAACCGAGGCTTCCGTCAATAGAAACATACTATTACAAAGACTGACGACCTCATGCTGTTAAAATTCTCCAACTCCGCTTTTAAGTTTCATAGAAACGATCTGAGAAATAATAGCTAGTTTCTGCAACCAGCAAGCAGCAAGCAAACAGTCTTAGTCATTACAATTGGTCTATATTGCGTATCGTATTGTACAGTTGGCACAGAAGACTAGAAAAAGTGTTCTAGCTGTAGTTCAGTATCTATCTAATTGCTGGATGCATGAAGGCTGGCGGAGGGGGGTCGGGCGCAGCTCCGTCTATCGCTGGCTGATTAACCCTTTCCCAACCAGCGGACACCAATCGGGGGATTTCACAGCCCTATAGATAGTGGCATATCGCTAATGAGAATCCAAGTGGACCGCCAAGCTGTTACTGAACCCACATCTGACTGCCACCAGCGTGGATTTGAATGAATATGAAAATCCCCATTCTCCAGCTTAGATAGGGGATGCGTGTTGCGCAATAGATGCCGATAGCTGCCGCCCGCTAGAAGCCAGGCCAGTATGGCCGATAATACATGCCAGTATGGAGTTTGCCTGCTGGGAGCTGATAGTAGGAAGTGTAGAGTAAACCCCTACTGAAGGGGAGAACTAGCAGTCTAGCTGAAGGGGAGAACTCTCAGTCTAGCTGAAGGGGAGAACTCTCAGTCTAGCTGAAGGGGAGAACTCTCAGTCTAGCTGAAGGGGAGAACTCTCAGTCTAGCTGAAGGGGAGAACTCTCAGTCTAGCTGAAGGGGAGAACTCTCAGTCTAGCTGAAGGGGAGAACTAGCAGTCTAGCTGAAGGGGAGAACTCTCAGTCTAGCTGAAGGGGGAGAACTGTCAGCATGGCTGAAGAGGAGAACTCTCAGTCTAGCTGAAGGGGAGAACTCTCAGTCTAGCTGAAGGGGAGAACTCTCAGTCTAGCTGAAGGGGAGAACTCTCAGTCTAGCTGAAGGGGAGAACTAGCAGTCTGGCTGAAGGGGAGAACTAGCAGTCTAGCTGAAGGGGAGAACTAGCAGTCTAGCTGAAGGGGGAGAACTGTCAGCATGGCTGAAGAGGAGAACTCTCAGTCTAGCTGAAGGGGAGAACTCTCAGTCTAGCTGAAGGGGAGAACTCTCAGTCTAGCTGAAGGGGAGAACTCTCAGTCTAGCTGAAGGGGAGAACTCTCAGTCTAGCTGAAGGGGAGAACTCTCAGTCTAGCTGAAGGGGAGAACTAGCAGTCTAGCTGAAGGGGAGAACTAGCAGTCTAGCTGAAGGGGAGAACTCTCAGTCTAGCTGAAGGGGGAGAACTGTCAGCATGGCTGAAGAGGAGAACTCTCAGTCTAGCTGAAGGGGAGAACTCTCAGTCTAGCTGAAGGGGAGAACTCTCAGTCTAGCTGAAGGGGAGAACTCTCAGTCTAGCTGAAGGGGAGAACTCTCAGTCTAGCTGAAGGGGAGAACTCTCAGTCTAGCTGAAGGGGAGAACTCTCAGTCTAGCTGAAGGGGAGAACTCTCAGTCTAGCTGAAGGGGAGAACTCTCAGTCTAGCTGAAGGGGAGAACTAGCAGTCTAGCTGAAGGGGAGAACTCTCAGTCTAGCTGAAGGAGAGAACAGTCAGCATGGCTGAAGAGGAGAACTAGCAGTCTAGCTGAAGGGGAGAACTCTCAGTCTAGCTGAGAGTTCTGAACTCTCAGTCTAGCTGAAGGGGAGAACTCTCAGTCTAGCTGAAGGGGAGAACTCTCAGTCTAGCTGAAGGGGAGAACTCTCAGTCTAGCTGAAGGGGAGAACTCTCAGTCTAGCTGAAGGGAAGAACTCTCAGTCTAGCTGAAGGGGAGAACTCTCAGTCTAGCTGAAGGGAAGAACTCTCAGTCTAGCTGAAGGGAAGAACTCTCAGTCTAGCTGAAGGGGAGAACTGTCAGCATGGCTGAAGGGGAGAACTAGCAGTCTAGCTGAAGGGAAGAACTCTCAGTCTAGCTGAAGGGGAGAACTCTCAGTCTAGCTGAAGGGAAGAACTCTCAGTCTAGCTGAAGGGGAGAACTCTCAGTCTAGCTGAAGGGAAGAACTCTCAGTCTAGCTGAAGGGGAGAACTCTCAGTCTAGCTGAAGGGAAGAACTCTCAGTCTAGCTGAAGGGGAGAACTCTCAGTCTAGCTGAAGGGAAGAACTCTCAGTCTAGCTGAAGGGGAGAACTCTCAGTCTAGCTGAAGGGGAGAACTCTCAGTCTAGCTGAAGGGGAGAACTGTCAGCATGGCTGAAGCCATACTCAGCCATAGTCTAATTCTGTCTGGAATTTGTCGAAGCGTGCGATCAAGCAGACAGTCTTCGTCTCCTTATTGACCAGTCTGCTTCAAGCTGGACTAATTTGAATTTCATGGAATGGTTGCTCGTATGCTTGAGCTTGGCGAGACTGGCACCCAGATCCTGGAATACGGAATCCCAGAAAAACTCCCTCAGCTCTCCGCTCCAAAATCCTACTTCCCCCATCTCTACCCTCCAAAATCCTACTTCCCCCAGCTCTCCCCTCCCAAATCCTACTTCCCCCAGCTCTCCCCTCCCAAATCCTACTTCCCCCATCTCTACCCTCCAAAATCCAACTTCCCCCATCTCTACCCTCCGAAATCCTACTTCCCCCATCTCTACCCTCCAAAATCCAACTTCCCCCATCTCTACCCTCCAAAATCCTACTTCCCCCATCTCTACCCTCCAAAATCCTACTTCCCCCATCTCTACCCTCCAAAATCCTACTTCCCCCATCTCTACCCTCCAAAATCCTACTTCCCCCATCTCTACCCTCCAAAATCCAACTTCCCCCATCTCTACCCTCCGAAATCCTACTTCCCCCATCTCTACCCTCCAAAATCCAACTTCCCCCATCTCTACCCTCCGAAATCCTACTTCCCCCATCTCTCACCTCCCAAATCCTACTTCCCCCATCTCTCACCTCCCAAATCCTACTTCCCCCATCTCTACCCTCCGAAATCCTACTTCCCCCATCTCTCACCTCCCAAATCCTACTTCCCCCATCTCTCACCTCCCAAATCCTACTTCCCCCATCTCTACCCTCCGAAATCCTACTTCCCCCAGCTCTACCCTCCGAAATTCTACTTCCCCCAGCTCTAACCTCCGAAATCCTACTTCCCCCCAGCTCTCACCTCCGAAATTCTACTTCCCCCATCTCTCACCTCCCAAATCCTACTTCCCCCAGCTCTCACCTCCCAAATCCTACTTCCCCCATCTCTCACCTCCGAAATCCTACTTCCCCCAGCTCTCCCCTCCCAAATCCTACTTCCCCCATCTCTACCCTCCGAAATCCTACTTCCCCCAGCTCTCCCCTCCCAAATCCTACTTCCCCCATCTCTCACCTCCGAAATCCTACTCCCCCAGCTCTACCCTCCGAAATCCTACTTCCCCCAGCTCTACCCTCCGAAATCCTACTTCCCCCATCTCTACCCTCCGAAATCCTACTTCCCCCAGCTCTACCCTCCGAAATCCTACTTCTCCCAGCTCTACCCTCCGAAATCCTACTTCCCCCAGCTCTCACCTCCGAAATCCTACTTCCCCCATCTCTACCCTCCGAAATCCTACTTCCCCAGCTCTACCCTCCGAAATCCTTCTTCCCCCATCTCTACCCTCCGAAATCCTTCTTCCCCCCAGCTCTACCCTCCGAAATCCTACTTCCCCCAGCTCTACCCTCCGAAATCCTACTTCCCCCATCTCTACCCTCCGAAATCCTACTTCCCCCAGCTCTACCTTCCGAAATTCTACTTCCCCCATCTCTCACCTCCGAAATCCTACTTCCCCCATCTCTACCCTCCGAAATCCTACTTACCCCAGCTCTCCCCTCCCAAATCCTACTTCCCCCATCTCTCACCTCCGAAATCCTACTCCCCCAGCTCTACCCTCCGAAATCCTACTTCCCCCAGCTCTACCCTCCGAAATCCTACTTCCCCCATCTCTACCCTCCGAAATCCTACTTCCCCCAGCTCTACCCTCCGAAATTCTACTTCCCCCATCTCTCACCTCCGAAATCCTACTTCCCCCATCTCTCACCTCCCAAATCCTACTTCCCCCATCTCTACCCTCCGAAATCCTACTTCCCCCAGCTCTACCCTCCGAAATCCTACTTCTCCCATCTCTACCCTCCGAAATCCTACATCCCCCAGCTCTACCCTCCGAAATCCTACTTCCCCATATCCTGGTCTAAAGGCCTTCTCTTCCCTCACTAAACTTTCTTCTGCACTTTAAGGGCAGTGGAGCATTGGGGAGACTGAGTGACTGAGGACTAATTAGTGATAGTGATTAGGCTTTCGCTCAAGGCGGACGCAAATATGCTCGAAGAAATTCAATGTAGTTTTTTATTTATTTTTATTAATAATTCGAGCGAATCGAAAATTAAGTTAGCATTCCTTAATGAGCTCAAATTTCTACTCGCAGCTCAATATTTTATTTCTTGATTATTAAAGAAATAAAGAAAAGTAAATCTTATATGAATTTCTATATGATTCTAGTGCTCAGAGCATACCAACCCCGAATTGATTGATGGCCACACGAGTGTCATTCTTCTAACTAGCAGTTGCAGTGAAACACAATGCCAGAATTATTGCGAATGAGCAAATCTATGCAATATGCTCTCAAACTATTCCACACCTTTCTGGTGTTGCTAGGCAAACATGCGATGCATCGGTGGAGCCTTATACATTACTGACCGCATGCCTGGACCAGGCACTGAGGGACCAGTGCCTCACATTATTCGGAAGCCAAGCTTGTGTTTCATAGGTGTTTCACATTGACGTAGACTCGTGTACGATATAGTGAAATCTGCCCCTTATTAACTGTTGTAAGACCATGGGGTATTTCAAATACCCACATTTCTTTTCCTTATCTGTGGTGAAATCTGCCCCTTATTAACAGTTGTAAGACCATGGGGTATTTCAAATACCCACATTTCTTTTTTCCTTATCTGTGGTGAAATCTGCCCCTTATTAACAGTTGTAAGACCATGGGGTATTTCAAATACCCACATTTCTTTTTTCCTTATCTGTGGTGAAATCTGCCCCTTATTAACAGTTGTAAGACCATGGGGTATTTCAAATACCCACATTTCTTTTCCTTATCTGTGGTGAAATCTGCCCAATATTAACAGTTGTAAGACCATGGGGTATTTCAAATACCCACATTTCTTTTCCTTATCTGTGGTGAAATCTGCCCAATATTAACAGTTGTAAGACCATGGGGTATTTCAAATACCCACATTTCTTTTTTCCTTATCTGTGGTGAAATCTGCCCCTTATTAACTGTTGTAAGACCATGGGGTATTTCAAATACCCACATTTCTTTTCCTTATCTGTGGTGAAATCTGCCCCTTATTAACAGTTGTAAGACCATGGGGTATTTCAAATACCCACATTTCTTTTTTCCTTATCTTCCAAAACATTCAACCAATAACCAATTCGCCATCGAGGTTTATGCAACCATGAAACCAAACTATGCAAATATTTGCTAAGACTGCACGCCTTATTTCATTCCTAACTTGACTGAGTATTTTTTTGGAGTCGGGAATCGAACTCATGACCTTCAAGTCGTGAGTCCAACGCTCTAACCACGAGGCTACAACCCATTCTCGGCAAAGATCGTCCAAAGCTTTTACATAGATTATCTATGGCTACAACTTCCCATACAATATCATGTACTTTTACCTAAAGGACACTGCCTATATGTAATATACAGCGCGAATCAAACCAATCAATTGCTCACATTCTAGGAGCATTGACAATTAACTTTAGCAGTGCATTGCCTTCATGCATGCGCTCATGAAACTCATTTTAGTCAGTTTCCCCTTACATGTTTGATTGCGTCAAATATCTTTAAATAATACAGTCCTATTGTATTGTCCGCGCTTGTCGATATGGCGCACTTATTCCGATCTGAAATGTACATGTGGTGTACAGGCATGTTTACTTAACAATACTGTAGCTTTAAGTACTAATGGCAGTGCAAGCCCAAATATAATCTTGAAGTGAGGTAGTTTCGCTAGTTTGTTAACAGTAGAAACACCACGGGCACAAACCACCAATTAATATTAAAAAAGTTGAACCCACTAAATTTCATTATTTACGTTGTCGGCTATTATTTTTTACTATATTGTATTGATTATATTACTAATTATTATTACTATTGAACCGAATGGATTACGCAGAGCAATTTTATTTGTCCTTGCCACCGGGGTCTTTGACAAGAATCGCTGAATATCTCGAAGGTGCTGACGTCGGGCGGCTTTGAAGGTTAGTTCAGCGTGAAGGGAGCATAATTTCGACCCATATGGTGGAATTTCACGAAAATCGGTCATTCAATTTGAGAGCTATCGTGAAGTAGGCAGTGAGTATTCAAAATTCTCCCGTGGTCACTACCGGGAGAGTGCCTTGTTAATACCTGAGTAAGTGATTCTTTTGTCTCTTTATTTGCCTTTTTGTAATGCCTGCCTTACGTAATCCTAAGGGACAAGATAACTTGAGATGTTTACTTGTCAGTTTATATTTTTAGAAACTCACGCGATTGTTTCTTTTATGTTTGTGTGCTATTTAAGCAGTGCTCTTGTGAGGGCTAAAGACCGACCGTCTTTGTTCTTTTTAAGTTTGACTGAGTCCCTGACTCTCTGCTAATTGAATCGGCCTTAGTGTGTGCCTGCCTGCTTAGTCTAACTAAAAACTACAGCGAATGTTTCACCCTTCAACCACTAGCAACAACAACAACAAAATACGCTAGCCCCAAAAGTCAGGGAGGCAGCGTCAGATGGTGCGCCGCAGAGCCAGCGCGCGAACATGGTCCACGCCGGTGGCAGTGTCGGGCGCCCCGGCGTCGCTCAGGGTGAGCAGCAGGACGTCCTGGGCGGGCTGGCGGCAGTAGCTCTCGGCCCGAATAACGTGGCCCGCTAGTCGAAGTCGCCGCTGGCGCAGGATGGTGGACGGGCGTTGCAGCTGGGCTCTTTCGTACAGAGCCTCGGTCCCGACGCTCTCCTCAGCTGGAAAGGCCGCACGGAGCAGCCCCGAGTGCGCCGAGTCCAGCTGCCGCTCCAGCGTAGCCGTCAGCGTCCACGACTCGGTACACTCGGCCACGGCTTCTACCACTAAGATTCGGTTGATTCGCGATGACCACTAGTAGTTAGCTACTTTAGTAGTCCTTGTCGCGACATTGTGCAACGCCTAATTATCCGAGAGCTCTCCGTTCAATACCCAGTTTATTTTCTCTTGGAACGTGAAGCGACTTCCTGACCGCAGTGCGAGAGACTATAGGATGCTTTAGTGGCAATAAACCTTATAACGATCATACGAGCGTATTAGCTTTTAGTAGGAAAACTTTTTGATAAAGGAAAGAAATTCGAACTTTCGAGGCTAAACTTGAGGACTTAATTAGGGAGTGTATTTTAGTGGCTACTGTCGGTACTCTGTGCGAGCTTGAGAACTAAAAAGTAATACCTTAGTCCTAGTTATTAGAAGTTCTAGAATATATGGGGGGCAAGTTATAATTGGTTATGCTTTTCGCTTCTTCACAAAAAATACGGCTACAAGAAGAAATTTACTTGTAGGCAAGCGGTGGTCATGTCGTCTAGTTTTTTTAAAAAGCGATCACAACAAGAGACCGAATTAGTCATTTTCAACCACGGAGCTCCACGGCGCTTCGCCTAGACCGTCGACTTCGGCCTCAACGGCCCACACAATGGTCAGTGAGCCGCCGCCGGCTTCGCTGAATCGCAGATCGAAGCCGTGCAGGAAGCCTCGGCTTCCCTTCGGCGACTTGATGCACTGCTCGATGCCATCGCAACTGGCGCCATCGCTTCCAGCTGACTGAGGCTCCGCGTTCGCCGCTTCCAGGCGCCGGCCGCCGCAGGTTGATATCCAAGCAATGAAGGCGCTGCGAACGCCGCCAGCAGAGCCACCGAGGCCAAGTTGAACAACTCTCTCGGTCTGGTCGAGTTCCAAAATCTTCTCAAACGCGCCACGATAGCCACAGCAGATGGTGCGTGTCTCCGTGACGGCATTGTCTGCGAACAGCGGATACCGATGATAGGTCAGTTCGAGGCCGGAAAGCCGGGTCAGGGCCTGGTTGGCGCTGTAAATCCGCACCGACTGCAGCTGCCATTCAGTTGGCGCCAGCTGCCAGCAGCTGCCGGGCTCCTCCTCGGCCAGGTCAGCCGATATAAGCTTCTCCGGCTTGAGAGCCGCATCCGGAAGCTCCGGTCCGGCTAGCGAAAACTCTCGAGACACGAGCAGCTGAGTCGGCAGCAGGTAGCGGCGCGCACGAATTGCTGACTGTTTTGTCTCCGGCTGCGGTGATGGCTGCTTGCCGCCTCGCTGAGGTTCCTGTATCATCTTTGTGTAATAGGTGGACATGACATTGTTCAGCTCCTGTGGCAGCCGCTTGTGCATTTCATCTTTGCGGCCGGTGTAGGGCGGCCTGCCCAGCTTGTCAACTAGCTCGAACAGCTCCGTCACGTGACTGGATCGCTTGATGCGGTCGACGCGAATCCACGCGATCAGCAAATCAAGAGTGCGCCACTCAAACTCGCCTGGCCAGGGAAGGCAGGCGGTGCCAGCTTCTGTTTCGTCGTTAGCTTCGGCGCAGTCGAAGCGCAATTCCGAATTCAGTAGAGCGGCGCGCAGATCGTTGAATTCCAACTTGAGGAAGCCGGAGTTGAGAGCGGATTTTGAGCCCAGGCGGCCAACGTAGCGCGACACGGACTTGAATAGCTGACGACAATTTATTGTGTTTGAGTAGGCGAATATTGAAAAGCAGTTCTCATTGTCTAGACGGGATTCGAACTCCTGCACCAGCCGGCTAGACAGATCAGTGATGCCTAAGTAGCAAGCCTGGAACAGCAGGTGCTTGAGCTCGTCCATGGTTCGTCCCTCGGTGATCACGTGACCAGTGTAGATAAAGTTGAGCACTTTGCGGAAAGTTCGCCGATTCAACTCCGTTAAGGTGTAAGTTTCCGATTTGGCATCCATGGGATTTCTGGCGAAGAAGTCGGCGAAGTAGTTGCTGCTGGCAGCCAGGAACACCTTGCTGACAGGAATGTCAACGGCGCTGATGCGAATCTTCCAGTCGGCGAAGTCGCCCTGCTTTCTGCGCTCGTTCATGTACAGGACCTGTGAAATTTTGAGTTGCTTTTTTCTGCGATTCGGAAAGTCTAAACGTTAATCTCGATAGGCCATCCAAGCACGACAAATTGGCAATACGAATCACGAATGAGTCTGATGAATTTTTTATAGCAGCACTTGCATAAGCTTTTGAAGCTAAATGAGCGGTGATTGGTGTAAACAGCCTTGACTGCTATATATCTCTTGCCCTTAGTTAAGCCTTTGCGATTGTTTACCAGTATATGGATCGATTTTGGGAGTGGCAGAGCGGTTAACGCGTTTCCCTCTTGCACCAAGGTCCCTGAGCTCGATTCCGCTGCGAGGCCACATTCATTTCAGGTGCAGCAGCGAAGAAAAGGCTTGGAGGCTTGTCGTGCAATTTAAGCTCTTGAGGGCCAACACCAAGGCACAGTGAGAGTGTACAGTGCCTGACGATGAGAAACTCAGGGCATTTTATACACACGTGTGAGTGTGCCTGTGTACAGTATCTGTGTGCGTGCGTGCTCAGGAGTCAGCGGAAATGTTAGAATTATTGTTTCCTAGCTGACTGCGGTCTTCTGTCGCCATGGGATGTGCCCACTGCCCACTTTTAAAGCATTTAATAATAATATAGTTAATAGTTTCTGTATCTATTTTTTGCTTCGGTAACCAGTTGCTGCAAAAGGATCACCTGTCTCTCACCTTGCTTTTGACAATAGCGCTCGCATCTTTAACTTCTTCTGTAGCGAGCGTCTCCTGGCGTTTATTCTGCTGGCTCTGCTTACAGGCAGCCACAGGTTCGAGTTCCAGACGCTCCCATAGTGGCTGCAACTCCTGCCCAATCTCGAACAGTTCAGCCTTCTCGCGCAGCTGTCGCTTCTCGGAACGACTGAGCTTGTCCACCTTCTCCTGGTTGACTTCTCCGGTGTACATGAAGTCGAATAGAATGTCTGCCACGCTTGTTGTCACGTGAAAGAAATTTAGCGTATTTGCGCGTGTTGTCTCAGTCAAGCGCTTGAAGAATGGCGACCCAGCAGCTAGCATGCTCTTGTGCGCCTCCAGTTTGCCGTCCTTCAGGCCGATTGTCAGATCGCAGAGACGCTTTCTGACGCGCATCTCGTTCGCCTTCTTCAACAACCTCCTGGCATAGCGGACATCCACGAGCCATTCTTCCGGCTTCTCCTCTTCTTTCTCCGAATCGCTCACATCGCCGTCAACACCACTCTTTGCCTCATCTATCGCCTGTGTATCTACAAAGTTCAAGCTATTCTTGAAGCAGTAGTCGAGCTCGGCTCGTCTGATGTCTTGATCATCTATTCCGTCCATGCCTGGTTAACTGATAAGTTTATTGATTGAGATCCAGTAGTAATAACGCAAGGTTTACGCTTGATGATCAAAAGAGGTAGTCCGGTCTTTCTCGTTAGGAATTTTACCGCTGAAATCATATCGCAGCAGACACATGCACCGAAAAAACACAGAGATCAGACGCAAATAGTACCATAGAAATATTTGACACAAAAGGCACTAAAGTACGAGCTATAGGAAAGCCAAAAATTATTTTTAAGATTGCAAAAAGCATGGGAGATGCCTTAACTATAGTGACTGAAAGCAGTAATAATTAAACAAGAGGGCGAATCAGAGAATTTGAGATGGCCATGCCGCTGCAGCCCAAAAATGCCGGGCTCTGTCTAATCCAGCGCATTTTCAAACATTAAGCCACTAAATAAGAAAAGCAAAATGGTTTGATTAAGACTTCAAATCATTTTTAGGCTGTAAATTAGCATCAGCTTTTCGAATCTCATCTCGAATATATTTACTGAGAAGCTAGTTTGCAGGCCATTTATCCTGCCATCGGCACATCCACGGATACTATTTATAGACTTTATAGCTACGAGTCTTGTGACAGCCGCTTCAGAGACTCGATTAGCAATGCTTAGCTCGACCTTATGCAGACGAAGGCTGCATAGACGGACAGCTGCGGAGGACTGCAGTTACTGACTTCGGCCGAGCCGAGAGGATAGCCACAATAAAACTACGATTATACTGTAAAGTAAGCTCCAGACGTAAGTTATGATTCTGATTCTGGCTGCCAAGATACAAACCGCAAAGCATCAAAAAAGACATCCGCCAATTTGATCCTTTGTTTAATTCATTACGTTTCTTTGTGAAACAAATTCAAGCTTTGCATTTATGTTTGATTTCTAGGACACTATATAGGCCTAACTTCAACAAGCCATGAACAGCAGAAGATAGTAAATTACAGACTTAAAGTCTGTAATCGCCACATTAAGTTTAATAGGGAGAAAATTGTACATTATAAATAGTATGCAGACAGTTTGCTGGCCTATATGCAATCTAAACTAAAATTGAAAATTAAAATTATATTAAATTAAATATATAAAAAATATATATAATTTAAATTAAAATATCTCGAATTAAAAGTTAATATGTTGATCTTTTTTCTGCAAGCTTTGTCAGCTTTGGTGTGTAAAAGTGATACCATGGTAAAAGTTTAAAAGTACAATATTTAGATGGTCGCCAATGTTTTTAGTTTATGAATTATTTTTTATGTTTATTAATCTTATTTTTTTAAGCAGGCATTATTGTTGTTACTAGCAAAAACTGGCATTGCTAGGCTAGGCTAGGCCTAGGCTAGGCTAGGCTAGAGTAGAGTCTGCACTAATACTAATAACAATATTAATCAAGCAATAAAGCCTCCTGCTTATTCACAAGCTAGGTTTATTAAAAATCTACATAGGGCCTAATCAAGTATTTTCTTTGCAAGCAAACAGGTGATTGCTTTAAATTTAATTATACATTTTAACACACTAAAAGTGGGGAATGGACCTTGCGCTGGCAGACCAAGACTGGTTTCTGGCTTTTCCTTTGTTAGTCAGCCATAGCCACTGACTTGACTGGGTTTGACTCCCAATCTAGTCTAGAACTATTCGTGCAGCCTTTTGGCAAGCTGCTTTGCCCTGATGTGCACACAGTCTACTCAGCTGCAAATGAGTACCGACATTTCGTCGGTTAATAATAATGGTAGGCCCTAGTTGTTATTTGTCAAGTTAACCGGACAAATAGCCGTTTGATTATTCGTCTGGTTAACTGAGTTATAACCTATAACTAAGTTATACGGGGTTGTAGTGCTACCATGAGAACCTCTATCATTTGTAAGATAAAATAATTAACAAGCTGCAAAAGGACAGTCATTCAGATTTGAAGTTTGTGTCTCAAATTATTTTTGCTTATCAGCTAATAAAAAAATGTAAAACCATTTCCAGAAATTTGGTTGTTTCAGGGACTAACTTAGTTCAAGGGTATAGTTTGGTCTTTGTGAGGTTCTCTCACAAGATGGCTCTCAGCAGGGCAAGAGTGGTCTTTGGGAGAATTGTTGCTCCTGCTCGTTGAAAGGGGAGAAATTAAGTCCTTGGGTGGTTAACTGGTTAACCAGACAAATAACAACTACCAATAATAATTCTGGCTGGCATGGAATAAAGCAGTTCTATGTGGCAATTCTGTGGGGTTTGGATGCTGCTGATATGTTTGGAAAAAAATTCCGTTGCTGACATGTGGCTGTCAACCGGTGTCCGAGAGAGCTGGGGAGTACAATAGGTGTGCAGTCCCCACCTGCTAGTGTGCCTGACACATACATGTGCAACCTCACAATCTTAGCTGGCTGTGCGACTTAGTTTTTGCTCTATTTATGACTTAGTTTGCTCTCATTGGCTCTTTTTTTCTCTCCCTTTTTTCCTTTTCTACACGCCTTCCTTTTTTGTCCCTTGGTCCACGTTTTGATTTTTCGCGCTTGGTCGATTGGTTTTTGCGAATTACCTTGCTTGGCCCTCGTTTCACCCGGCGGGTTTGGCTGGGTTGGCTGGGTGTTGCGCATGTATGGCCTGACACACAACACCTGCACTGGCCCTTGGGTCTAGTGTCAATTATTATTATTATTATAGCCACACACAATCCTCTCCCACCACTCTTAGTGTGTACAGAAGTCTCTTTTAGGAAGAAAGTCTCTTTTCTCTTTCAAGAAACCTTGCCATTTTCTTAGCAATACTCTATATTGTTATGTAAGAGTTTTGCAGCCAAGTCTTAGCTTTTCTACTGCATTGTCAATAGTCTGAATTGTGTCTCCCACATACATCTAGCATATAGTGAGAATCAGAAATGTTCTATTTCAATATATTAGTAATTTAATTAAGTTTGGTATAAATTCATACCAAGTTGAATAGGTTCCTTCATTATTAGTGCAATGGTTTTTATTTAATATTTGAAAATGATAGCTGTATATCACTTCTTTAATTTATCCACTTTTGTTGATAAGTAGATAACAAATGCACCTTATTCCAACATATCCAAAATCAAAGAGGAGACAAAGGGAAAAATAGAGAATGAAGAAAGCACAAAGAAGAACAGATAAGACAAGGATCTAAAAATTTGGATAAAGAAACAAGTTTTAAGTTGTAAAAAAAGAAAAGAAACAAACTAATTTAAAGTCTCAGAACAGGGAAAACTAATTGACAATTAATTGAAACTGAGGTTGCAGATTTAATAGGCCTTATCATGGGGCAAAACTAATTGTGATTTAGTTTTATCTTTTCTGCACTTTGTTTGTCTTATGGGTTTAATTATAAATTAATAAAAAAATTATTTAGTCCAATTTTCACATCTCCATCTTCTCTGTTTTTCTTCTCTTTTACTGTCTCCTGCTTTTTTCTTTCACTTCTATGATTGTTTCTTCTCTTTCTCTTCTACTATGTTTTGTAGAAAACTGAGTTGTGAATTAGAAAATTAAATTTTAACTCAGACATTTCTTTAACCTCCCAAAATATGGAAAACTGTTCTCTAGTCCCTTTTAGCAGACTTCCCTCTAAGGTATCCATTTCCCCAAAGCTGGAATATTTTCTCAATATGCTATGATTTTATCTCAATGTTCAATCAGATCGCAAATCAATGCACTGTCCGCAGCTTTGATGTACAGGTAACTTTATAGTCATATTATTTCAAATATCGAATTGCTGAAATAATCTAATCTAAGTATATTTATTCCAATCAAACTAATCTGTGCAATGCATTTTTTGTTCAAAACTGAGTTGCAAGGCTGGCTGAGATTCTGGAAGTTGCATGTGTATGATTTGATTTGTATGGATGTTAACTTTGGTACCATTTTAAAAGCTTCTGCAGTCAATTTCTGTATGCAACACAGCTCTCAGCAAATTATTTTTATAATTACTTGTAATGAACTTGTATGCTTGTAGCTAGTTCTTCTGACAACTCAGTATGAAAGAACTGATTTCTTGACATTATGCCATGATAGCAACAGTTTTGTTTAAAATTGTTCTATTGAAACAAAAATATCTACCTATAGTAGATAGTGAAGGTGGATATTTTTACTGCAGCTTGTTCACACCTTACAAATTGCAATTAAAGTACAAGTAGTACAGCATGTTTGTTAAAAAAGCCTGGTGTTTAAAAAAATATGCAAACAGTCAGCTAAATTTGGGTGAATCATTTACTGTCCTAGGTGGGCTTAAGTAAGTAATAATAAATGTATAAACACCAGGCGTGCAGATTATGTACAAGCAATAAGCCTCTTTTAATCTCTTTCAGCCAACTGAAGGATGAATCCGCGCCAGGCAGTAAACCAGTTGCAGTTTAATTTAGACCGGCCGGCTTCGCCTAGCAACCTGGTTACTAGGGTGGCGGTCAATCCGCAGCCAGTGCTCATAGAGAAGCGACCATCGGCCCTGGATCCGCAACGCATGGAGCTCATGAGCCGGCTGGCCAGGCGCGAGCTCCAGCACAGCCGGGAGGTGCTGGACGCCAAACTACCTCCCGGCCCTAAAAATGTTGAACGTCGCCTCCATCAGGGCCGCACCGCCATCTTTAGAAAGGCAGCGGTTGAGCAGCGACGACAGAAGCAGCAGCAGCAGCAGCAATTGCCGTCGCGCAGTCATTCGCCGCCGGTTCGAGATACCGATCGAGCCTGGCGGCCCGGCCCAAATGGAGGCGGCTCCGCTAGGCTGCCGTTACCCCGCGAGAATGCCGCCTCAATGAAGCGTCACGAAGCTTTGGAATTGCGGCGCCTGCGCGAGGAGGTTCAACAATACGCGGCGCGCATGGCCGAGCTGGAGGCCGAGCGCCTTCTAGGACGCGGCGCTGGCGCCGGTGCCAGGCGCCGCCCGGCCGCTCTCCCGTTCCCGACCAGACCGCGGAGTCCGCGAGTCGGGCTGCCCCCGCCGCCACAGCGGCAGCAGCAACAGCAGCAAAGGCAAATCCAACAGCAGCCTCACTTTAATCCAACTTTGGGAGCTTCGCCCCCTGCAGTCCAAGCCGCAGCGTCCTCGGCTTCTCCGGTGGTAGCCGATCATGACCGGGCCCGCATTGTGGCCGATGTTCTGGCCGAGATCAGGCGCGAGCTCGGCCTGCGTGGCGGCGGCGGCTTCAGCACTCCGGCACTGTCAGCCTCAGCGGTGTCGCTGATCCGCAGCGGTGCTGGCAGCCTGGCCGAGTTACGCAACATCGATCACCGGCTCTGCCAGCTGGAGGCCGAAGGCGATGACATTCGCGACCCTTGGGTCGCCGCTTTGGCCGCCGGCGACGAGCCAATCTGCGCCGCTGACGGACACTGGCGCGCCGAGCCGCCAGACGGGTTGCGCTTTGTCAACAATCGTAACGGCGCCAGACCTGCTCCAGTTTTTGGCAGCACTGTCGAAGTGGCCGGCGCGAGGCAGCCGGCTGCGCTGCAGCTGACGCAGGCGGAGGTGCAGGCCATCCGGTCGCAGCGGGATCGCTATCGGGACTACCTGAACGCCGGCTCGTCGGTGGCCAATTCTGGCGTTATTGGCTTCCGGCCAACTCAGCTGACTGACGCCATCGCCGAGCAGCTGCTAGATGACATGCTGACCGATGCCGCTGACGAGCTTCTGTCAGCCAGCGACGCGATTGTCGGCCATCTAGTTGCCAACGAGACCGGAGTTGGCGCCGCTGAGGCGGCCGCCGCGGCGGCTCTGTCGGCCCTGGGCGCCCGCGCAGGCGGCTATTCGCCGACTGAAGAGGCCGACGTTCGAACCGCGGATTATTATAGCAAAACTGGAGAAGACGGCGTGGACTATGGAAGTCAGGAGTTCGAATCTGAGCACTCGTCTGATAATGGCGACAGTAGATAAAACAGTTTTTTACTTAAATTAACCTACGAAACGTACTTTTTTTCTATAGTTTTTCATAGAAAATATTTTCTAGAAGCATGAGAGAATAGGGAGCTGCGTATTCTCATCTTAGTTAATTCGTTATGCTGACTTTTTATCGATTTTTTTGCTAATAAATCTGTGTAAATTTTGCAACCGGTTGCAAAAAAGTTTGTGTCTACTTTTAAAATCATTTCTAGCTATAATTTCCAACATTCCTTTTAGTTTGTTCATACTTACACAATTTTTAATCCAATTAAAAATGATTCTATTTTATTTTCGTAGTAATTTTTGGAAACAATTATTTTACACGATACATAATTTTATAGTGGCGGCTATTCCTGCAGTGGCTGGCTGTGAGTTGAACTTATTCTACCAAAATTAGTAAATAAAACTTTTTTTACCTTGGTCATGAATTGGGAAACAATAATTAAGAGGTTGAGTATTTTTTGTTGATTTCTATCTTGTTTATTCTAAACTTAAACATTGCTTTAAGACTAAGGATTTAGTTTCCCATAGACTGGGGAAATCTGGGTCTAACCCATAGACAGGAGTTCGGATCTAACCCATAGACTGGGGAGGTCGGGTCTAACCCATAGACTGGGGAGGTCGGGTCTAACCCATAGACTGGGGAGGTCGGGTCTAACCCATAGACTGGGGAGGTCGGTTCTAACCCATAGACTGGGGAGGTCGGGTCTAACCCATAGACTGGGGAGGTCGGTTCTAACCCATAGACTGGGGAGGTCGGGTCTAACCCATAGACTGGGGAGGTCGGGTCTAACCCATAGACTGAGGAGGTCGGGTCTAACCCATAGACTGGGGAGGTCGGGTCTAACCCATAGACTGGGGAGGTCGGTTCTAACCCATAGACTGGGGAGGTCGGGTCTAACCCATAGACTGGGGAGGTCGGTTCTAACCCATAGACTGGGGAGGTCGGGTCTAACCCATAGACTGGGGAGGTCGGGTCTAACCCATAGACTGGGGAGGTCGGGTCTAACCGATAGACTGGGGAGGTCGGGTCTAACCCATAGACTGGGGAGGTCGGGTCTAACCCATAGACTGGGGAGGTCGGTTCTAACCCATAGACTGGGGAGGTCGGGTCTAACCCATAGACTGGGGAGGTCGGTTCTAACCCATAGACTGGGGAGGTCGGTTCTAACCCATAGACTGGGGAGGTCGGGTCTAACCCATAGACTGGGGAGGTCGGGTCTAACCCATAGACTGGGGAGGTCGGTTCTAACCCATAGACTGGGGAGGTCGGTTCTAACCCATAGACTGGGGAGGTCGGGTCTAACCCATAGACTGGGGAGGTCGGGTCTAACCCATAGACTGGGGAGGTCGGTTCTAACCCATAGACTGGGGAGGTCGGGTCTAACCCATAGACTGGGGAGGTCGAGATCTAGCCCATTGATTGGCGGTAAATCTATAAAGTAAACTATTTTTTTGATTAAACAACTTTTTCAATGAAGCTCGGCATTGAATTTTATAATTTTATTCGCTAAGGCTGAGCGCGCGAAACCGCTATGGCTGCTGGCACACAGCTCCATGACCCAGCTGGCACGGGAAATCGCTGACCATTCCGCTGTCTCAGCGGCCGCCAGCCAGACAAGTCGCCTCATCTTATTTAAAGAAATTGTGAGCTGGGATCGATTTCCGGACGGATTTCCTAATATTTTCATTAGCGAAGTGCGTCAAATGGCGGGTCAGGATGTCGTTTTTCTGGCTAGTCTGCACGAGCCCGCTGTCATTTTTGAACAGGTGAACAAAATAAATCGACCTTTTTAGGGAATCTTTTACTCTACTAGGCTAAATCATCTCGAATGCAAAAATTTCAATCCTTCCATAGGTAATACTAATAACTAAAAAAATCCGAGTCATTTTATTGGCAGATTTGAATTACTTTCATTGCAAATTGTTATTGTCTCAATAGGAAGTCCCGATGATTCAGTGGGAAATCCCAGCCTTAATTGTAATGGAGAATCTCGATGATTTCAGTGGGAAATCCCAGCCTTAATTGTAATGGAGAATCCCGATGATTTCCGTGGGAAATCCCAACCTTAATTGTAATGGAGAATCCAGATGATTTCAGTGGGAAATCCCAATCTTAATTGTAATGGAGAATCCAGATGATTTCAGTGGTAAATCCCAACCTTAATTGTAATGGAGAATCCAGATGATTTCAGTGAGAAATCCCAAACTTAATTGTAATGGAGAATCCAGATGATTTCAGTGGGAAATCCCAGCCTTAATTGTAATGGAGAATCCAGATGATTTCAGTGGGAAATCCCAATCTTAATTGTAATAGAGAATCCAGATGATTTCAGTGGGAAATCCCAGCCTTAATTGTAATGGAGAATCCAGATGATTTCAGTGGGAAATCCCAGCCTTAATTGTAATGGAGAATCCAGATGATTTCAGTGAGAAATCCCAATCTTAATTGTAATAGAGAATCCAGATGATTTCAGTGGGAAATCCCAGCCTTAATTGTAATGGAGAATCCAGATGATTTCAGTGGGAAATCCCAGCCTTAATTGTAATGGAGAATCCAGATGATTTCAGTGGGAAATCCCAATCTTAATTGTAATGGAGAATCCCGATGATTTCCGTGGGAAATCTCAACCTTAATTGTAAAGGAGAATCCCGATGATTTCAGTCCAAAATCCCAGCCCCAATTGTAATGGAGAATCCCAATGATTTCAGTGGAAAATCCCAACCTTAATTGTAATGGACAATCCAGATGATTTCAGTCGGAAAAACCAACCCAATTAGAATAATTAATCCATCATTATTCTTAATGACGATCAATAAACTGTCATCAACCCGCAGGTGTCCCTCATTCACAGCCTGCCCCGTTACTTTGTCCGCTCCCTGACCCTGTTGCTGCCCTACTTCCCCTGCGGCACCATGGAGCGAGTGGATCGGGAAGGCCAAGTGGCCACAGCGATGTCCGTGGCTAGACTCCTGAGCTCCACTCCTCTAACGCGCCACGGCCCCTGCCAGCTAGTTGTGTACGACATTCACGCTCTGCAGGAACGCTTTTACTTTACCGACTGCGTGATTCCGCTGCTGACTAGCGCCATGGACCTGCTCCATCCGCTGCTGAAGGACCTCCGTGACGCCTCGCCGGGCCTGGCTATCGCCTTTCCTGACGAAGGCGCCTTCAAACGATTTTATCGGGCCTTCAGCGTGCCGGAGCACGCTGACGACGTCATCACCTGCTTAAAGGTAGCGCTCACAGTAGAGGTTGTAGCCTTGTGGTTAGAGCGTCGGACTCACGACATGAAGGTCGGGGGTTCGATTCCTGACTCCACTGGAAAAATGTGTGTCCTTTAGCGTGACACTTAAGTCTGCATTGCTTCAGTTCACCCAGCTGTTAAATGGGTACTAGCATTAGCTGGGGTAATTGAAGGTGGGTGTGGCGTCCCCCCAGTCCATGGACTGATCAGCCGTACGCAGCCTTCAGATGCACCGCGCAATAGCTGCGGCTGTGCTGTCGGCTGCACATCTGGCCCAATCGGACAGGTGCTCACTTTGAATCAAGCTGCAATTTTGGAACCAGCTTTTTTACCTTGTACTTTGTTTAAGGGAACTTAGAAACCTGTGGTTGCAGATTCGAACTTCTAACCTAGAGGTTTGTGATTTCGAAGCAGCACATTTCATTTTCTGGTGGATTTTTGCAAATGGACTGAACAGCTGATAAGTGGACTGATTTCTTTCTTTTCGAAGGCGCCGTCTGTGCTGTTTTGAAACGTTTAATATTTTGCTTTTCAATCGGTCTCTAATTCTGTCAGTTCTAATCGTATTACTACTCTAAGTAGTCTCTCAGATCACTTCTGATAGACTTCTCGTAATTCTGGTAAGAGTCAAGTAAGCGTAGGACTGACTGACTTTGCTTTTCCTGGTGTTGCACTTTCCACGATGCTAAACTTTTCTTCTTAAAGGTCTACGTTTTTCCTAAGAGGTCTAGGCTAAGCAGGCGAGAATCAGAGTGTCAGAACGGAATGGACTGGTCGATCTCTCAGTGAAAGCATTTATGCATTGTATTGACCAAAAGGTCCTATTTGACAAGAGTTCTCAACAAGAGGATCCAAAGTCCATTGCTAGCGCATTTTCGCTTTGGAGGTCTAAAGCAGAGTAAACATTTTTTTAATTTTAGATGGGAATCGCGTTGTTTAAATTATCACGCTTCATTATTAGCTGCTACTAAATATTACTGCTTTTAGTACTACTAATACTTTTACTACTCCTCAATCACCTTATCTCTCAATTGGGCCTCAGGTGCGCGACGGTGACAATCGAGTTATTCGCGTTAAGGAAGGCTCCCCAGCCGGCAGACACGTGGTCATTGTCGACGATCTGGTGCAGACCGGAGGCACCCTAATCCAATGCGCCACGGCGTTGAAGTCTCTCGGCGCCAGGGCTGTTAGCGCATTCGTGACGCATGCGGTTTTTCCGCGCGACTCGTGGCGTCGATTTGCCGACGGTCAGGTGAGAAAATGCCAACGTGCGGTTTTATTCGGAATCCATTCAGCCTTCAAACCTGCATAATGCATCAGCCTTCAGTCCACTTACTGGCCTTTGAATAACTCTGCAGGGCCTCTTCGAGCACTTCTGGATCACCGACAGTCTGCCGCACGCGCGCCACATCGCCGAGCACCCACCATTTCGCCTGCTCAGCCTGGCCTCACCAATTGCCAACCTGCTCACTGATAGCGACGCATTGGGCTGCTGTGACAGGTGGTGACGAGTCGCTGACATTTACATTGTTATTCTCTTTAATTGCTTCTTTCTTGAAGCAATTCGCGCTATAGTGATTGTTTTATATAAGCTAAGAGTACATTCCAAAAGTTTTTATGCTTACTACGAGCTAATTTCAGTTTTTAAAGTGTTTGCTAAGCGATTACCGTTTTTTTCTAGCAATGACGAAAATCTTAACAGCTATTAATTGTGTTTGATGTGACTTTTCTAATTAGTTTTTTCTCTTGACAATGCATCGACAATTATTTATTATTTTCTTCTACTGTCTTTACTTTCTAATATTTTAATTTTAAGCTAAAAGACATGGCCTGCTGTGTCTTGACAAATTTTTAATATTTATTTAGTCATTCGTTCTTAATCTGGATTTAGTTTTTTTAATGGTCTGCTTAATATTTTAAGATAAGTTTGTTAAAATCCGAAGCCTCATCATAGCTTGTACCATATACTACGATGATCTGTCTCAGATAAACCGATAGCTCCCCCACAACTTCGACCATAGACTACGATGATCTGTCTCAGATAAACCGATAGCTCCCCCACAACTTCGACCATAGACTACGATGATCTGTCTCAGATAAACCGTTAGCTCCCCCACAACTTCGACCATATACTACGATGATCTGTCTCAGATAAACCGATAGCTCCCCCACAACTTCGACCATAGACTACGATGATCTGTCTCAGATAAACCGATAGCTCCCCCACAACTTCGACCATAGACTACGATGATCTGTCTCAGATAAACCGATAGCTCCCCCACAACTTCGACCATAGACTACGATGATCTGTCTCAGATAAACCGATAGCTCCCCCACAACTTCGACCATAGACTACGATGATCTGTCTCAGATAAACCGATAGCTCCCCCACAACTTCGACCATAGACTACGATGATCTGTCTCAGATAAACCGATAGCTCCCCCACAACTTCGACCATAGACTACGATGATCTGTCTCAGATAAACCGATAGCTCCCCCACAACTTCGACCATAGACTACGATGATCTGTCTCAGATAAACCGATAGCTCCCCCACAACTTCGACCATAGACTACGATGATCTGTCTCAGATAAACCGATAGCTCCCCCACAACTTCGACCATAGACTACGATGATCTGTCTCAGATAAACCGATAGCTCCCCCACAACTTCGACCATAGACTACGATGATCTGTCTCAGATAAACCGATAGCTCCCCCACAACTTCGACCATAGACTACGATGATCTGTCTCAGATAAACCGATAGCTTCCCCACAACTTCGACTATAGACTACAATGGTCTGTCTCAGATAAACCGATAGCTCCCCCACAACTTCGACCATAGACTACAATGGTCTGTCTCAGATAAACCGATAGCTCCCCCACAACTTCGACCATAGACTACAATGGTCTGTCTCAGATAAACCGATAGCTTCCTACAACTTTGACCATAGACTACGATGATCTGTCTCAGATAAACCGATAGCTTCCCCACAACTTCGACTATAGACTACAATGGTCTGTCTCAGATAAACCGATAGCTCCCCCACAACTTCGACCATAGACTACAATGGTCTGTCTCAGATAAACCGATAGCTCCCCCACAACTTCGACCATAGACTACGATGATCTGTCTCAGATAAACCGATAGCTTCCTACAACTTTGACCATAGACTACGATGGTCTGTCTCAGATAAACCGATAGCTTCCCCACAACTTCGACCATAGACTACGATGATCTGTCTCAAAAACCCAGACCTACTACAACGCTTAGACAATAGTCTAGGATAGTCTTGCTAAGAAAAAATAGTATATTTTTTCCATTTATGTCTTAAACTTTTCAGATGAGCGACTTTCTGGCCGAAAACAATCTTTGCGGCCGCAACCTGCTGAAGATTGTATCCAGCGGCTCCAGTATCATCTCCGAATTGTTAAACTTGTCTGCATTTGTGCCAAACGCATTCAAACAGGAGACAAATCCGGAGAGCCAGCGCTATCACGAGATAATCTTCGATTTTGAGTACCTGCGAACTCCGGAATTCTTCGAAAACAAAATCCAATCCCGGGCCGATCTGCAGGAATTGGACGAAGAATTTCGCGAGAATCACATAGAAATTCTGACCCGCTTCTATAAAACCTTTGAGAGTGTCTATAGCTACGTCATCAAACTAAACACTTATTTGAGTGACTTGGAGAATGGCATCTACGTTCAACAGATGCTTGAGACTGTGCTACTCAATCCAGAGGGAAAACAGTTGCTATGCGAATCTTTATCTTTGTACGGCGTTATGCTGCTCACTGTGGAAGCTAAATTTCCCGGGCCACTACGTGAACGACTATTAGTGGCCTATTACAGGCACTCCAGCGGTAGCAGTACACTAATTGATGACGTTTGCAAACTGCTCCGCAGTACGGAGTACGACTCAAGCTCGCCGAATGCGCGCCGACCCGCCAAATATCCGGAGAGCTACTTCAGCCGGGTGGTCGTCAGTCCTCGATTTGTCCAGATGGTCATAGACCGGCTGCGGTCTGACGACGTCTACAGCATGGTGGCTTCGTTTCCATTTCCTGAGCATCGGAGCACAGCCCTGGCCCATCAGGCCGCTATGCTCTACGTGTGTCTTTTTTTTAGCCCGGATCTGCTGCACCTGGAGGAGGCCAAGATGAGAGAAATTGTTGACAAATTCTTTCCAGACAATTGGGTACTATCGCTGCACATGGGCATGCTAGTAAATCTAGCTGAAGCTTGGCAGCCATACAAAGCTGCTGCTAAAGCATTGGCTAATTCCACCGCTCCGGCCAATGCTAAACGACAGGTGCGAGTTGAATCATACCTTGGATGCCTACATTTAGATTCCTATGCCTTAGATATAATAGTGTCTAAATGCCACTTAACGCAGTTGGGCCAAATGTGCAGCTTGTGACAGTCGCAGCTATTGTGCTGCGAGTCAGTAGAATGCCAGTATTGCCTCCTCGCTGGCGTACTTTCGACCGTCGCCAAAATGATTCGACGGTGCCCACGGCCCCCTCGAAAAAAATTTCCCCTTTGGGTCTGGGATTCAAGTCCCAGACCTCTCAATAATCATTTAGCCCTCGCTGGTAACGACCAGTTCATGTTAAGTGCGTAGACTAAGCATCAGACTATTAATTAATTGGTTACACCTATTGCTATTGCGTACGGCTGTTCAGTCCATGGACTGGGTAGACGCCACACCCACCATCATTACCCCAGCTAATGCTGGTACCCATTTAACAGCTGGGTGAGCTGAAGCAATGCAGAGTTGTGAGTCTCTTGCTTATGAACACTAATTGTTCCAGTGAAGTCGGGATTGAACCCCCGACCTTTAAGTCGTAAGTCCGACGCTCTAGCCTTGTACGCTACAACATCCTGAATAAAAAAATCGAACTAAATCACGGTCTGTACCTTCAACCCCTAACCCAGGCCACAATGCACGGTGCCAAAGTGAGCGAACTGATCAGCCGCACAGCCGACATGTTAAAGGAAGGTGTCCTAGTTGACAATCTGGTGCTAGACCGTGTGCCGCAGTTGTTAAACGCTGCTCGCGACTGCAACGTCACGCTGCGCTGGCTGATGCTGCACACAACGCCCCTGTCGCCGCCCCAGGAGCGTACCAAACTTTGCCGGCTATTGCGCGACACCGTGATGACCGAGAGTCGCTTCAATGGAGAACAGCTATTCCAGCTGCTGCTCCTGACTGCTCAGTTTGAGTTTAGACTCAAGGAGGTCTTCACAGGTGTGCAGGCCGATTCGAAAACACAAACCAGATGCTCGAAATTACTATTAAACGAATTTATACCACTGAGTGAAGTGAAGCCATGGGAAATTAATTGACTGAAGAACTCAAATTGCCCCCCACCAAGGGCTGCGATTCGAACTCCTGACCTCTCGCTTATCTTCCCATAACAAACCTTTCCAGGTATTCTCAGCCGCAAGGAGAACACCTGGGCCGCACTAAAAGTAGAATGCTCGGAACGTTTGCGCGAGCTAAGCGACGTGTTTAGCGGCACTAAACCCTTGACTAGGGTGACAGCCAATGCTAAACTGCAGGACTGGTTCGCCAATTTGGCAGCTCAGGTTAGTTTCTTTTCAAACTTTATACGCTTCGATAGCGGGCCGGAAGAACGGAAGAAATAAGAGGGGGGAAGGGGGGAGATGAGACAGGAGAGACCGGGCCAGGGCAATAGACCCACCCCTGGTCTAGACCATAGACTAAGAGAATCAAGGCATCCTTAAACTTTAATATTAGCTTAATAAATAATTAATTAAAACTGGCCTAATTTGGCAATGTGCAGTCGACAGCACAGCCGCAGCTATTGCGCATCGCTTCTGAAGGCTGCGTACGGCTGTACACTCCATGGACTAGGGGGACGCCACACCATCCTCAATTGCCAAAGATGATGCTGATACCCATTTAAAATCTGGGTAAACTGAAGCAATATTATATTAAATGTTATATTAAATGTTAATATTATATAAAATTAAGCAATTATATTATTAAATGGGGTACCCAGATTTTAATCCAGAGTTAAGTGTCTTGCAAATTGTTCCAGTGGAGTCGGAAATCGAACCCCCGACCTTCAAGTCGAGAGTCCTATGCTCCACTAGGCTACAACCAGCGTCTAACTTAAAAAAAATTATGTGCATGAAGTGTAATTAGAGCACTAGTTATTTATTGCGCATTCCCGCAGGTGGACAAGCTGGACTTTGCCAACGCCACCGAATCCGGCCGCAAGGTGGACCAGCTAATGCAGGCGCTGCGCGAGGTGCAAGAATTTCACCAGTTAGATGCCAACATGCAGGTGGTGCAGTTCCTTCAGGAGACCTGCGCCAAGCTCTACCAGATGATGCGCATTATCAATGTCAAGGAGGAAGTGCTGCTCCATCTGGACATTGTTGCTGATCTCAGCTACGCCTGGGTGATCATTGACACCTACACCAACTTCATGCAGGCTGGAATCCAACGGAATCCACGCATCACCATTCAGCTCAAGGCCATGTTCTTGAAGCTGGCCACAGCTATGGAACAGCCGCTGCTTAGGATTAGCCAGGCTAATAGCCCAGATCTGGCTAGTGTTAGCCAGTACTACTCAGCCGAACTCGTTACCTATGTGCGAAAAGTGCTTCAGGTATGCAGACTATTCGTTTCGAATTCATTCATTACCATTTCCTATTGGTTAACGCGTAGAGCTCATCTATAGCGCTGGAATGCAATTCATGAATTTAGGTACCATTTTTATCTGGATGCCAGTTATCTCTAATTAAATCTCAATCATTTTATTCGGAAATCCCAACCATCTAATCTGAATATGCCATCATTTTAAAAAGGAAATCCCAGAAAGATTATTTAATGGGAGATCTCAATTTATTTAATAGTAAATTCCCTGTGTTTTATGAAAATCATCGTCATTTTATATGGGAAATCCCAACTATTTTGAGATTATGGAAAATCATTTCTAGCATCCGCTTATCATTTCTAGAATCCATATGTCATTTCTAGCATTCAGATATCATTTCTAGCATCCATATATCATTTCTAGCATCCATATGTCATTTCTAGCATCCATATATCATTTCTAGCATTCAGATACCATTTCTAGCATTCAGATATTGTTTCTAGCATTCAGATATTGTTTCTAGCATTCAGATACAATTTCTAGCATTCAGATACCATTTCTAGCATTCAGATATCATTTCTAGCATTCAGATACCATTTCTAGCATTCAGATACCATTTCTAGCATTCAGATACCATTCCTAGTATTCAGATACCATTTCTAGCATTCAGGTATAATTTCTAGCATTCAGATACCATTTCTAGCATTCAGATACCATTTCTAGCATTCAGATACCATTCCTAGTATTCAGATACCATTTCTAGCATTCAGATATCATTTCTAGCATTCAGATACCATTTCTAGCATTCAGATACCATTTCTAGCATTCAGATACCATTTCTAGCATTCAGATACCATTCCTAGTATTCAGATATCATTTCTAGCATTCAGGTATCATTTCTAGCATTCAGATATCATTTCTAGCATTCAGATACCATTTATAGCATTCAGATACCATTTCTAGCATTCAGATATCATTTCTAGCATTCAGATACCATTCCTAGTATTCAGATACCATTTCTAGCATTCAGGTACCATTTCTAGCATTCAGGTATAATTTCTAGCATTCAGATACCATTTCTAGCATCCAGATATCATTTCTAGCATCCGCATACCATTTCTAGCATGCCTGTCACAATGGTAACAGAATGGTATTTTAAGGTAGCCAGGCCTCCCTGTTCTGCCATCATCCGCAGGTAATCCCCAAGACCATGTTCAAGCGGCTGGCAGAGATTATCGGCATTCAGACGCACAAACTGAAGGAGCTGCCAACTCGCCTAGACAAAGACAAGGTGAAGGACTACGGCATGCTTGATGAGCGCTACCAGGTATCCCAGCTGACCCACGAGATCTCAACATTCAGCGAAGGCATCCTGGCGATGAAGACCACTCTAGTTGGCATTGTGAAGCTGGATCCGCAGAAGCTGCTGGAGGATGGCATTCGCAAGGAGCTGGTAGCTCAGGTGGCTTTCGCGCTGCACGAGGCGCTCATCTTTCCAGCCAACCCCAAGGCTGGCAGAGCCAACGAGCTGCAGAGCCGGCTGCTGACCCTTGGCGAGCGAATGGACGGCTTTCGTAGGTCCTTCGAGTACATTCAGGACTATGTGAACATCTACGGACTCAAGATCTGGCAGGAGGAGGTGCGCTTACAAAAATTTATGACAAGTACAAGTACAAGATATGGTACAAGTATATGGTAGATATCGGGTAGATAATCTAATCTAGTAGATAATATGGTAGATATCTAGTAGATAATATGGTAGATATCTAGTAGATAATATGGTCTAACACAGTACGGAACACAAACGATACTAGCATGGTGATATATTTAGTGAACTCTGATCTAAAATTACGAGACCAAATATTTTAGTAGCGTTAGCTTAAACTAGTTTTAATGAGCCAATCACTCACACGCAGGTGAGCCGCATCATCAACTATAACGTGGAGCAGGAGTGCAACAGTTTCCTGCGCGAGAAGGTGCAGGACTTCCAGTCCGTGTACCAGTCTAAAGCCATCCCGATTCCAAAGTTTGCACCTCCGCCCGGCGATCGTGCTGTCAATTTTATTGGTCGCCTAGCAACCGAACTGCTGCGCGTCACGGATCCCAAGCAGACGGTTTACATAGACCAGATGGCCGCCTGGTACGATGCGAAGTCGCGCCAGGAGGTACTGGACTCCCGCATCTGGATTGCCATGGAGACCGCGTTAGACAGCTTCGGACTGTCTGGCCTAGACCGGCTGCTGAGTTTCATGCTGGTCAGCTCGTTGCAGACTCTGCTGCGCCAGTACAGGCGTCACGTGATCAACGACAAGCTGGCTGTTGATCAGCTGACTGGCCTGGCCGAGTCCATGCGCCCGCTGGACGGCCTGCTGCCTGCCGGACAGGCCCCGGCCAAGCTGCTGTCGGGCGCCTCCAGCCGGCTTCAGCGCCAGCTGCAGCAGCTGACGGACAGCCTTCTGCGGGTTGGCCAGCTGCAGCTGCTCAGAAGGCAACTGGCCGGCCAGCTGTGCCGCTCCTCCAGGCTCAACTCCAAGGGCATGCACGCTGTACTGCGTTCGCTCAACGACTCGCTGCTGGCCGAGATTCACGAGCACTACAGAGATCCCAGTAAGCCGTATCCGGCAGAGGACAATGACCTGCTGTTCGAGGTCGTCTCATTCTTGGAGGCCAGTGGTACGAATTTCGGGGATTTGAGTTCCCACTGAGTATCTCCTATCTGTTGCGTGTCAGCCCTTAGAGATTAGCCAAGCTTTCTCTTCCATTTGTCCATGCGATGTAGATTCGAACTCTAGTTATTAAAGTAGATTAGGTAGTCTTGCACTTAATAACAAAGTTATATACCGGAGGGCTGTGGGCAATGGCAGTATGCCAGTAGACTTGCAGCCAGCGAGGAGGCAATTATGCACATTTCGCTGACTCTTGAGCGCACACGCACTCACATAGGTGTGTACATCTGCCCTGACTTTCTAATCGCCAGGCAGTGTAGAATCTCACTGTGCCTTGGAGGTTGGCCCTCAAGGGTGTAAATTGCACGGCAAGCCGGCCAAGTCTCTCTCTGTGGCTGTGGCTGAGCTGATTCAGATGAGAGAACAGTTGCTCATGCTCAAACTGTTGATCAAACCAACACTTGTCAATGGCAGGCATGCACGAGCCGCTAAGCAAGATCTACGTGACCACTCAGAGCCAGCCGCTGATTCCAGCCCTGATGCTGCTAGCCATCACCGGAGCTGTGCAGGCTCTGCAATTTGACAAGTCCGTCACCACCCTCACAGCCAGGCGGCCCGGCACCATCGATGGTATGCCGTTTACGGCCGGCTGCGTGACCGTGATGCGACAGTTCCACTCGGACAGTCAGGATGACCTGCTGGCAATGCTGGGCAAACTGGTGCGCTCTCAACTGGACCAGCTGCCACAGTGAGTTCACCTTGGATCTGAAGTTCCAATCTCAGCCCTGAGCTCGATTCCGCGGCGAGGCCGCATTCGTTTTAGGGGCGCAGCTGCGGAGAAAAGGCTTGGGGGCTTGTCGTGCAATTTACGCCCCAAGCCTCCAAGCCTCCAAGGCACAGTGATAATGTGCACTGCCTGACAATAGGACAGTCAAGGCACATGTACTCACCTGTGTGAGTGTGTGCTCAGTGATTATCGGAATTGGCAGAACTGCCTCGTAGTTGCCTCCAGATCACCAAATGTCACTAAACTATGTGCTAATGCCCACATTCCACTTTAAAAAATTATTATTATTAGGTTAGAGGGATTTTAGCCTAGAAATTGCAACTTCGAACTCTCACGACGTGAAGGTCGGGGGTTCGATTCCTGACTCCACTGGAACGATTGAGGGTAGGTGTGGCGTTTTTTCCAGTCCATGGACTGAACAGCCGTACGCAGCCTTTAGATGCCCTACGCAATAGCTGCGGCTGTGCTGTCGGTTGCACATCTGACCCCATTGGGCCAGGTGTAATCAAGTATTTTTATTTATAATAACGTATTCATTTGATTGTTTAAAGAGCAGGATAAATTGGTTAAAGAATTCGTACTCAAATCAGTACTTTATCACTATCACTCTAATGTCCCATTTTCTGTCGCTCTCTGTCGCAGGGCCAAGACTCCGGAGTATCCGGCCGATCTGGTGAATACACTGGTATTTCTGCGCGACTACTGCTTCTTATCAAGCGTGCCAATGAAGAAGCTGGAGCTCTATATACCCCCCTACGCACTGATGGAGTTCTACAGCCAGGCCAAGTCCTCCAAGTGATCTTTCAGCCTTATAATTCTGCTACGATAAACAAAGACCTAAACTAAGAGTTTGATTTATTTGGTGTGCCAATGTGAGTAGTGATCGCCAGTAGTATGCTATCAGATGTTCTATTTCGGAGTTGATTACTATTGTAAATTATTGTGTAATCTTGATGCATATACAATTCTTGGAATTTTGTTACTGTTTTGTTAATTCTGATTGCCACAATGAAGCTAAGTCGCATACCCAAATATCCCTTAATTAGAACACAAAGATCAATAATCTGATCATAAGTCAATACTATATAGAAATAATTAAGTATAGGATTTTCCTATTTCTCTTTTTTTGTTTCATATTTTCGTAACAAATTTAATCATTAGAAACGCATATGCCTGTGAATTCAAGAGTTCTTCTCAACTAGACATTTTAATTTTGTCTGGCGCCTATCATTCTGATTCTCAACTGAATCTTAGCATTCCCAATTCAATCGAATACGAGCGTACATCTTTAAAAGTTCAATGACTGCAAACTGATCAAATATGATCTTTACGCAGCACTGACTTTGCTGATCTTTTAATAGATTTTATAAACAACTATTGCGGCCTTTTTCTTCGCTTCTGCATCGTTCCTATTGTACTATTAACTTCTAGTGAATATTGTTTACAAGTTTACTAGCAATCAATTGAACTATCTGCCCTCAGTAACATCTGCCACCAGTTTCATCTGCCCTCAGTGTCATCTGCCCTCAGTGTCATCTGCCCTCAGTGTCATCTGCCCTCAGTGTCATCTGCCCTCAGTGTCATCTGTCCTCAGTGTCATCTGCCCTCAGTGTCATCTGCCCTCAGTGTCATCTGCCCTCAGTGTCATCTGCCCTCAGTGTCATCTGCCCTCAGTGTCATCTGTCCTCAGTGTCATCTGCCCTCAGTGTCCTCATTGAACATGCCCTCAGTTGCACCATCCCTCAGCAACATCTGCCCTCAGTAGCATCATCCCTTAGTTGCACCATCCCTCAGCAACATCTGCCCTCAGTAGCATCATCCCTCAGTTGCATCATCCCTCAGTAGCATCATCCCTCAGTAGCATCATCCCTCAGTAGCATCATCCCTCAGTAGCATCATCCCTCAGTAGCATCATCCCTCAGTTGCATCATCCCTCAGTAGCATCATCCCTCAGTAGCATCATCCCTCAGTAGCATCATCCCTCAGTAGCATCATCCCTCAGTAGCATCATCCCTCAGTAGCATCATCCCTCAGTAGCATCATCCCTCAGTAGCATCATCGCTCAGTAGCATCATCCCTCAGTAGCATCATCCCTCAGTAGCATCATCCCTCAGTAGCATCATCCCTCAGTAGCATCATCCCTCAGTAGCATCATCCCTCAGTAGCATCATCGCTCAGTAGCATCATCCCTCAGTAGCATCATCCCTCAGTAGCATCATCCCTCAGTTGCATCATCCCTCAGTTGCATCATCCCTCAGTAGCATCATCCCTCAGTAGCATCATCCCTCAGTAGCATCATCCCTCAGTAGCATCATCGCTCAGTAGCATCATCCCTCAGTAGCATCATCCCTCAGTAGCATCATCCCTCAGTATCATCATCCCTCAGTAGCATCATCCCTCAGTAGCATCATCCCTCAGTAGCATCATCGCTCAGTAGCATCATCCCTCAGTAGCATCATCCCTCAGTAGCATCATCGCTCAGTAGCATCATCCCTCAGTAGCATCATCCCTCAGTAGCATCATCCCTCTGTAGCATCATCCCTCAGTATCATCATCCCTCAGTATCATCATCCCTCTGTAGCATCATCCCTCAGTATCATCATCCCTCAGTAGCATCATCCCTCAGTAGCATCATCCCTCAGTAGCATCATCCCTCAGTAGCATCATCCCTCAGTAGCATCATCCCTCAGTAGCATCATCCCTCAGTAGCATCATCCCTCAGTAGCATCATCCCTCAGTAGCATCATCGCTCAGTAGCATCATCCCTCAGTAGCATCATCCCTCAGTAGCATCATCGCTCAGTTGCATCATCCCTCAGTAGCATCATCCCTCTGTAGCATCATCCCTCAGTATCATCATCCCTCAGTAGCATCATCCCTCAGTATCATCATCCCTCAGTAGCATCATCCCTCAGTAGCATCATCCCTCAGTAGCATCATCCCTCAGTAGCATCATCCCTCAGTAGCATCATCCCTCAGTAGCATCATCCCTCAGTAGCATCATCCCTCAGTAGCATCATCGCTCAGTAGCATCATCCCTCAGTAGCATCATCCCTCAGTAGCATCATCCCTCAGTAGCATCATCCCTCAGTATCATCATCCCTCAGTATCATCATCCCTCAGTAGCATCATCCCTCAGTATCATCATCCCTCAGTAGCATCATCCCTCAGTAGCATCATCCCTCAGTAGCATCATCCCTCAGTAGCATCATCCCTCAGTAGCATCATCCCTCAGTAGCATCATCCCTCAGTAGCATCATCCCTCAGTAGCATCATCCCTCAGTAGCATCATCGCTCAGTAGCATCATCCCTCAGTAGCATCATCCCTCAGTAGCATCATCCCTCAGTAGCATCATCCCTCAGTAGCATCATCGCTCAGTAGCATCATCCCTCAGTAGCATCATCCCTCAGTAGCATCATCGCTCAGTTGCATCATCCCTCAGTAGCATCATCCCTCTGTAGCATCATCCCTCAGTATCATCATCCCTCAGTAGCATCATCCCTCAGTATCATCATCCCTCAGTAGCATCATCCCTCAGTAGCATCATCCCTCAGTAGCATCATCCCTCAGTAGCATCATCCCTCAGTAGCATCATCCCTCAGTAGCATCATCCCTCAGTAGCATCATCCCTCAGTAGCATCATCGCTCAGTAGCATCATCCCTCAGTAGCATCATCCCTCAGTAGCATCATCCCTCAGTAGCATCATCCCTCAGTATCATCATCCCTCAGTATCATCATCCCTCAGTAGCATCATCCCTCAGTATCATCATCCCTCAGTAGCATCATCCCTCAGTAGCATCATCCCTCAGTAGCATCATCCCTCAGTAGCATCATCCCTCAGTAGCATCATCCCTCAGTAGCATCATCCCTCAGTAGCATCATCCCTCAGTAGCATCATCCCTCAGTAGCATCATCGCTCAGTAGCATCATCCCTCAGTAGCATCATCCCTCAGTAGCATCATCGCTCAGTAGCATCATCCCTCAGTTGCATCATCCCTCAGTAGCATCATCCCTCAGTATCATCATCCCTCAGTAGCATCATCCCTCAGTTGCATCATCCCTCAGTAGCATCTATCTAAAGTCTGTTTTGAATAATCCCTCAGTTTTCAGCCCGAAAGAGCATGTCGAAATCCTCAAAAGACTCCGATGAAGCTGACGTCATCGCTGACTACGACCCGGCCGGGCCGGACCACGGCCTGATGGAGCTGAAGTCTGAGGATGAGCTTGTGGAGCAGATGCGTGAGCGCGGCTTCCAGTTTAGCTACGCCTGCTACCAGGACGGCAACAAAGACGCCTGCCATTCTCTCGGCCAGTGGCTTTCCATGTGGCGCAAACTGCCTGCCGAAGGCGCCAAAGCCTTCAAGTACAATTGCGACAAGCACGGCTTCGCTGAGAGCTGCTTCAAGTACGCCAATTATAAGATGAATGGGCCGCGAGACCATCCCACTGTAGCTCCGCCACATCCCGACTGCGACTCCGCCGAAGCTGAGAAATACTATGATAGGGCCTGCAATGAGCTGCAGCACAGGTAGGCCAATGTCGGATCAGCAGGTTGGACTGTCAGGCCAATGTCAGATCAGCGGGGTTGGACTGTCAGGCCAATTTCAGATCAGACCAATGTCAGAGCCACTGACTGTACACCTGGCCCAACTGGGTTATGTGTAATTTCGACTTATCTTGTCACTAAGACTGGCCAATTTTTTAACGGCTCTAGACGCTCCTGCCTCAGTCTCGGGCGCATTCGTCTGCGCGCCGGCCGTGCTGGCGGCAGTGGCGGCGACAACCTGGAGTCCGGCCTGTCCATGCTCCGTCGGGCATGCCTCGGCCCCGGCGAGCGCGACGGCGCCGGGGTCGCCTGCGTCAGCGCCGCCCTGGAGTACATTCAGGCCGGCCGGACTGTCGAAGCTCGCCAGCTGGCTGGCACCGCCTGCGACGTGGGCGACGGTGCCGGCTGCGGCCTCCTATCCGTAATGATGCGGCGCGGCGATGGCGGGCCGAAGGACCCCGAGGAGGCCGACAGGCTGACCCAGCGGGCTAAGGACATGGCCTCGGAGTATGGACAGTACATGCAGTATGCCAAGATTCAGCAACGCAAATGGGAGAAACGTTGATGGTCAGAGAGGATCATAGGGTTTCAGAGAGGATCATGGGGTGTCAGAGAGGATCATAGAGTGTCAGAGAGGATCATGGGGTGTCAGAGAGGATCATGGGGTGTCAGAGAGGATCATGGGGTGGCAGAGGATCATAGGCTGTCAGAGAGGATCATGGGGTGTCAGAGAGGATCATAGAGTGTCAGAGAGGATCATGGGTTGTCAGACGATCATAGGCTGTCAGAGAGGATCATGGGGTGTCAGAGAGGATCATGGGGTGTCAGAGAGGATCATAGAGTGTCAGAGAGGATCATGGGGTGTCAGAGAGGATCATAGAGTGTCAGAGAGGATCATGGGTTGTCAGACGATCATAGGCTGTCAGAGAGGATCATGGGGTGTCAGAGAGGATCATGGGGTGGCAGAGGATCATAGGGTGTCAGAGAGGATCATGAGAGGGTGTCAGGTCAGAGAATAATTCAGATAAAAAAATGGACCAAGTCTGTTGAATGTGGACAGGCCAATTGAGAATGTACTTTGGCCTTATTTGAACTATACCTTTGCGATCTTTCTCAATCAAAACGTCATTTTGCTTGTTTGTCTATTAAGGCTACTCTCTATATGTTAGCAAATATGCATTAAAGGATTGTACTTGTAGCTTAACTAACGATCTTGCATTTGTTAAACAACATTGGAGTTAAATATATTGAATTCATTGAAATTTGCCCATTTTTATGAGCTGCCTTTGTAACAAATTCGTTATTAAACTTTTACCAGCGAATGTCATAAGAAAAGCTTGCCTCATAAAAGTTTGTTTGCCGTCAGTAAAAGTCTAAAAGTTGAGATTTAATTCGTAGGATCAGTCTAGAGAATGAGATTTTGTGGGATCAGTCTAGAGAATGAGATTTTGTGGGATCAGTCTAGAGAATAAGATTTTGTGGGATCAGTCTAGAGAATGAGATTTTGTGGGATCAGTCTAGAGAATAAGATTTTGTGGGATCAATCTAGAGAATGAGATTTTGTGGGATCAGTATAGAGAATGAGATTTTGTGGGATCAATCTAGAGAATGAGATTTGTGGGATCAGTCTAGAGAATGAGATTTTGTGGGATCAGATCTCATTTAGATAAGATTTTTGGAATTTTCTAGTTCCCTTACTGACCGACTGTGCTGCAGCAGCTGTCCTGACTGTGATAAATGGCCGGCCTACCAACCGCCACGCTGTTCTCGGAGGCCCAGCCCCCGCTAGCCAGCCACTGCTGGTTTGATCCAGACGGGCCCGTCAACGAGGAGGAGCTGCTCAGCCGGCTGGAGGCGCAGCTGAATGCCAAATTCAATGCCGCAGCCAAGCAGCTGTGCCGCATGACTGCGCCAGCCCCTCGGCCCGGCGCCTCCGGCTCGCGCGCCTCCTCGGACGAAGACGGCGCCGGTAACGACGAGGACGAAGAGGAAGAGGAAGAAGAAGAAGATGACGAGGAGGAAGAAGAGGACGAAGAGATGGACGACGAAGAGGAGGAAGAGGATGTCGGCATCAGCGAAGAGGACGCGACTGAGGACTCGGACACTGTGGCCGAAACTCAATCGCCCTAAAAATATTAGGCCGGGTATATACTAGTACACTTTGCGCATTTAACCTACTATTAGTAGTTTCCTGGACATGAAATTACTTAATTGACTCGATTGCGAATTGTGAAAGGCGGGAGTGAAATAAAAGCATTGTAAAATGTGCCAGTCACTATTATTTTACTGCGACACAGGGTGTGTCCTAAAAAATGTTCCCAGTTATCTATTGTACATTAATGTCAGGCACTTGTTGCTACTAAAATCTACTAGAATTAAATTTACTACTTAAAAAGTTATTCAAAAAGCTAGATAGTATTTCGCTAAAACAATGCGAGCTAATATGCACGGGCAGAGAAGAAACGGAAATAAATAGTAAAAGATACACTATTTAGTGAGGCCTTTTTTACAACAAGTCTGCGTGGGCGGCAGTTTCTGTGTGGAGATAATTAATTCGCTTACTTGATGCAGCTGCTCTTGCATAATTGATCAGCTAATACAGGTAGATCTACAGCCAGGTTAAGAATAGAATGACACTGGGGCGAGGGTTTTTGTACTAGCGCACAGAAAGATTTATGGCAGGGTATTTTTTCAATGAAAGCTAAAGCGGAGAACTATCATGAGGATTTGGAATAAGCAGTGCATGCATTTCACTGTACAGGTATGCAAACTCATTGTGTTTTTTTCAATATCACTATCTGTCAAGTCACGGGCGTCAAGCTTTACATTGATTACGAGTGTGCCCTTCAGTTTTCCTTATGTGTTCTCAGACACATTTTAAATAAGCACAGTTTTTGCGATTGCGTCAATTTAGATTGATTGAAACTTTAGGGGCGATTTCCTGCACCGCTGCTGCTGCTACCACCGCCACCTGTTTTGCCAGCGCCGCCTCCTTGTGTCGTTGTGGTAGAATCGCGTCGAACGTTAGCTCCTATGGCCGGGAGTCGAGGAGTTGACTGCTGATTAGCGCCTTGCTGTCGCTGCTGCTGCTGCTGCTGCTGTGGCAGTTGAGGCGTCGGTCGACTAACATCCGCAGCCACCTGAGCCAGACGCCTGTTCAAATTGTCAATCTCGGCCAGCTGTCTGCGCCGCTCAATCTCTCGCCTTCTGGCCTCCAGCTGCGCCTGCTGCATCGCCTGCTGCCGCTCCTGCATCTGAATGGTGAGCAGCGTCATGAGCAGTGCCAGCTGCTCCCTACTTTCTCGCAGCCGTTGAGCCGCATTTGGCGGCGGCGGCCGAGGCCGCACAAGTCTTTTGTACTGGAGCGGTTGTTCCTGCTGCTGGTGGTGCTGCTGTGCTTCCTGTGGCTGCTGCTGCTGCTGCTGCTGCTGCTGCTGCTGCTGCTGCTGCTGCTGCTGCTGCTGCTGCTGCTGCTGCTGCTGCTGCTGCTGCTGAGCGCTGGGCAAGCGCCTAGCCGAGTCCTGCTGCCTTCGGCCCAAAAGTCGGGCGCCGCCGCTGCTGTCCGCTGCAGGTGTCGCCTTTGGCCTCACTGTGTCGCCGAACTAGCTCCGTCGTTGTCAGTCTCTGTCCGACTGCGTCGCCTGTACGCTCTGGCCTGAGGCCCGGCAGCTCCGAGCTGGTGTAGATCTCGTGCATCTCGTACTGCCGATGCTTGTGGCTCTCCAGGTCGCTGAGACAGCCGCGCCAGTTGCACTTGCCTGGCGGCTGGTCCACGCAGCGCACTCGACGCTTTCCGAGGCGCTCACTGAGCGGCGCATTGTGCGCGTACTCGCCCGGGCACCGGCACACCGGGCAGAGATTCGAACCCTGGCCCGACTGGTTGCACCACTCGTAGATACAGGCGTGACAGAACCTGTGCGCGTTGCGGCACTCATAGCAGTCGCGGATGATGTTGAAGCTGAAAGAGGAGAACGGATTCAAAATTGGCCATCAAATTAGCACGACTGTGCGTGACGTTCTGATTTATTGGACGACATGGCGGTTGACAATCACTATCTCAGCGTGTCACTTTCGTCTTATTTAGGCCTCGTAATTCAATGGTTTTGACTCCCTACTCTAGAGCTCCTGTTGCTTTTGCGTAGTTAAACTGTAGTGAAAAAAACTACATGCATAGGCGCAACTTGGAGTAATTAATTGTTAGCTTTCAGCGGCTAAATTGCAGAAGCTTGTTGAGCAAGTTACCCAGCAAAGCTTACTATACAAACAGAGTGAATTTGGGATAGGTTGCCCTACGACCTCTGCATTCGACAGGTGTGAAAAGTGTGAGAAAATACAGCGCTCTTAACTCTGCACCTTGGAAATTGAGCGCCGCAGAACTTTGTCTTACCCTGGCGCGAACGGCGCCCCTTCCACCACCTCCTTCCAATTTTCCTGTTCCTAACCGGCGAAAGTTTCCAGTTGACCGCTCTGTCGGGGTCGCCAAGGCAACTAGTTGTCGCATAAGAATGAGAATCGCTGCCTGCGCATATTATAGTTGAACAAATTTCCACAACTTTGACCTAATCATTTAGGCTTGTGGGTTCATAAGCCGCGCCGGAGCTCTAAGATCTTATTGCGCTCCGCATTAGCTTATTGCTTGTGCAAATTCACCCAGCTCACGAATCAAATTGTACAGTCATGCAACGCTCGTTGACAGTAGCGTTCAACGCTTGTCTAGGGTATGCTCGACGTGGGTCAAGGGTCGAGAGCCATATTTCACTTTTGTCGAGAGTAATACTCCACTTTTGTCGAGGGTAATGCTCCACTTTTGTCGAGGATAATGCTCCACTTTTGTCGAGGGTAACACTCCACTTTTGTCGAGGGTAATGCTCCACTTTTATCGATGGTAGTACTACACTTTTGTAGAGGATAATACTCACTTTTGTCGAGAGTAACACTCCACTTTTTTCGAGAGTAACACTCCACTTTTGTCGAGGTTAGTATTACACTTTTGTCTAGGGTAATACTCCACTTTTGTCGAGAGTAACACTTCACTTTTGTCGAGGGTAACACTCCACTTTTGTCGAGGTTAGTATTACACTTTTGTCTAGGGTAATACTCCACTTTTGTCGAGAGTAACACTCCACTTTTGTCGAGAGTAACACTCCACTTTTGTCGAGAGTAACACTCCACCTTTGTCGAGAGTAACACTCCACTTTTGTCGAGGGTAATGCTCCACTTTTATCGATGGTAGTACTACACTTTTGTAGAGGATAATACTCACTTTTGTCGAGAGTAACACTCCACTTTTGTCGAGGTTAGTATTACACTTTTGTCTAGGGTAACACTCCACTTTTGTCGAGAGTAACACTCCACTTTTGTCGAGGGTAATGCTCCACTTTTGTCGAGGTTAGTATTACACTTTTGTCTAGGGTAACACTCCACTTTTGTCGAGGGTAATGCTCCACTTTTGTCGAGGTTAGTATTGCACTTTTGTCTAGGGTAATACTCCACTTTTGTCGAGAGTAACACTCCACTTTTGTCGAGAGTAACACTCCACTTTTGTCGAGAGTAACACTCCACTTTTGTCGAGAGTAACACTCCACTTTTGTCGAGAGTAACACTCCACTTTTGTCGAGGGTAATGCTCCACTTTTATCGATGGTAGTACTACACTTTTGTAGAGGATAATACTCACTTTTGTCGAGAGTAACACTCCACTTTTGTCGAGGGTAATGCTCCACTTTTGTCGAGGTTAGTATTACACTTTTGTCTAGGGTAACACTCCACTTTTGTCGAGGGTAATGCTCCACTTTTGTCGAGGTTAGTATTGCACTTTTGTCTAGGGTAACACTCCACTTTTGTCGAGGGTAACACTCCACTTTTGTCGAGGTTAGTATTACACTTTTGTCTAGGGTAACACTCCACTTTTGTCGAGAGTAACACTCCACTTTTGTCGAGGGTAATGCTCCACTTTTGTCGAGGTTAGTATTACACTTTTGTCTAGGGTAACACTCCACTTTTGTCGAGGGTAATGCTCCACTTTTGTCGAGGTTAGTATTGCACTTTTGTCTAGGGTAACACTCCACTTTTGTCGAGGGTAACACTCCACTTTTGTCGAGGTTAGTATTACACTTTTGTCTAGGGTAACACTCCACTTTTGTCGAGGGTAATGCTCCACTTTTGTCGAGGTTAGTATTGCACTTTTGTCTAGGGTAACACTAGGCACTGGTCGGGCATTACTCTGAATTCTTACCAGATCCTGCAGCTAAATTCGTCCTTGTCCGCCTCAGTCAGGTGAATGAAGACTTCCTCAGCGTAGCCGCCCGGCTTGCAGCTAGGCGCCTTAGCGTACACATCGTCAGATTCAGCAACGTCGCCGCTGCTTGTAGCCACCTGCTGCTGCTGCTGCGGCTGCTGAACTCGATGCGACTCAGCCAGCGCCTCCTGCAGCTCCATCAGTTGCTGCTGCCGCATGGCCAGCATCAGGCTCTGCAGCAGGGACCCAGCATCCGACTCTTCGCCATCTGCAGCTGCGTTGCTCATGGCCAGTCTTTGACTGTCACTTAGTTTTTAGAAACAAAAAATTATAAATGTTCTCAGAAGCCTTGATAACGCAGCTAGTAATGCTTGAAATCGGAGGCAGGCAAAAAAGGCTAATAAAAGATCTGCGCCAACCAATCGGTGCGCGTGCACAGCCGGTTCTCGCAGCTTGGGCCCGCTGTCTGTGGCAAGGGATAGGAAATCGAGTGCTATTACTGGGCTGGCGGGCTGGCAGGTTGAAAACACAACAGGCACATAGCTGATAAGCGGATTCGCGTACAAATCTCTGGTTTTAGTAATTTAGCGACGAATTGCGCAGCTCTTTGGCCTTGAGAGTCGAGACTTTTAAATTAGGTACAGCGCAACTGTGTATGTACTAAGCCTCAAGCCTCCCTGCTGGCTGGCCCAGTGCGAAATGAAGCTCTCCGTAGAGGGGGACTCACTATTTTCTCTCAGACTCCTCACCTTCCGTCTCTCGCTCTCGCCCTGACAATTAATAGCGACCTCAGCGTCGACGCCTACGTTTTAACCAGGGGTTGAGGCAGGGAAGGACTGATTGCTCACGGCCAGTGCAATTCGGCCAGACTGACACTGCACTACATTGTACTCTTCTTCTCTTCACCACTGTGTACACTTCGCAGCGCTGCCATTCCGTCTGTCTCCTTTCACCCTTGCAAGCAGCCTGCACTCTTGCAATATGAAATTCCTCCATGGAGGAGGCTCTGGCTTTCTCTCCGTCTCACCTTCGCTCGTCATCTCTCTGTCGTCTGGTGAGCTATGAGTTTTGAGGCATCACGCATCTCAGATTAATGCCCTGGACTTAGCTGTTGGCATAATAAACAGTGGTAACGGCGGCGTGGCATCAAGCTATATAATCGCTCATTTTGTTTATATACCGTGTTCATTGCTCGAGCTATAATAAATTCGTGCAAAGTCTGGTCCCAGTCTCTGCTACTGCATTTTCGCACTGTACGTTCGTATGGTTTACTATATATTACTGGGAGCTAGTTGCCCTGTGGTCAGATCTTAGGATCTCTTATGTTCCTTAACTCCTTAGTGCTTCACTTCAACCAGCTGTCAAAAGGGCACAACAGCATCAGTACTAAGGTACGAATTCGGGTGGGTGCGACAGCCTCCCCAGTCCATGGACTGAACAGCTCTAGGCACACTGCAGCTGTAATAATAGACGTAATAATTGCGTCTGTGCCTCAGGCTATAAGCTCTATCTACGAGTATTTATGCATTATGGTGCACTATATTCCTTTCAACAGCATGTGTAAACTTATGTTAGCAAATCGACTCACAACAGCCGCAAATAGAGGCTACCCCTGATTTCGCACCGCGTGGCCAGCGAGTGGACGCTCTGACGTCGCTCAGGATGCAGTCCACGTACCTCTGGGTCCGTGCTTGGCCCCGCCAATTAGGGCCCTGCTGAGTAGCCTTCCTCACTTCCTGAAGAGGCTCGGTACACTAGTACGGGCACTGCAGCTGAGCCCTCTCGTTACCGACGCTCTGGACGGCTTGAAAGGCCGTATGGAGCAGCCCTACTAAGTGCGCCGAGTCCAGCTCCGGATGTCCTTGCACAATCATAGTTCAGATAAATCATCGACCAACCGACTAATCTACGAGCGTACTATAAGTAGTCTAAATCGTTCACTGAAATGAAAAGAAGCCCCTGCATGACTATTCGGTGACATATCACACGGCAGGAGACGGGGTGTCGCTTGTATAAAATAAACTGACATTTAAAAGGAAACTACAATTTTCAAAATACTAAATGACTCGCCAAGATATGACCAAAAACGAGACAGGAGACTTTGCCGGTGAGTGCAGTGCGAGCACCTGAAATGTTTGCTACGTAATTTAATTTATAAGAAAATGAAGGTCAAGATCAGCATATGGACATACGAAAGCGTCGTAGGGACATATCTGTACGCAAATGCGTAATGAAAAAAAAAAGTAAATAGTTTTGCTGAAAAATACAGACATTGAATGTAATTGAATATAACCCAAATGTAACGTGTAATTTTTTTTAGTTAAATATCTGGCAAAAAATTATCATGACTTATATGAGCACGCTTGGACAATATTCGTTCAGACGAAACGTATTCGCTTGTGTGTCTTTCACATGTTATTTGACTTTACGATTCATAATAAAGTCTAGATCCTTCGAATATATAAATGCGTGCAGCGAACAATTTTTCAGCCATATGCGCCTCGAGCAAATCGAGATTCTTCAGTCTTTCTTCGCTGATTCTAATGCAACTGCTGCTTCTCATGATCGGCGCCTTCTCGCCGTCTGCCGCTGCCGACGCGGCATCGAACGCCCGGGTTGCCGCGTGCCGCGCTCTAGCTGATTCTATCGGACCGCAGTCGCTGCCGCTGTGCCACGTCATGCTGTCTCCAAAGCAGTTCGGCTACGAGACTAACGTTCTAGTGGAAATGAGCATCCTGACGGTCTATGGGCTGGATGAGAGTGAGGTGCTGGAATGGTCCGCGTGGGTCCTGCTCGCCTGGACCGACCCGCGCGTGGCCTGGAACTCGTCCGAGAACACCGTGCAGCGTCTAAAAGTCGACAGGAGCAGTATCTGGCTCCCGGACATTGGTTTCTGGAATGTCAAGGAAAATGAAATGTTCGACTTTCGCAACGCTAAGTTTCTGCAAGCTTCGGTGTTTTCAACGGGAGAAATCAACGTCCAGCTTTACATAGTGATTCGCTTTGGATGCAGCCTCAATATGAGACGCTTTCCCTTCGACCAGCAAGTCTGTGCGATAACTCTGGGGACTATGATATCGGAACAGTTTGAATTCAACATAAGACTAGCTGTCCGACCAGCCCATGAAGATTATGCTATGGCAGTTAACGGCGTTGGTGAATGGGAGCTGCTAAATGTTAGCCAGCAATCTGTACTTTTGAATTTTTCTGATCAAAGCTATCAGACTCTTAAAATCCACTTTCACCTGCAGCGTAAGTGGATGTACTACGCTGTGCTGGTCATTGTGCCGTTCGAGCTGCTGTCGCTGCTTGCTAGCGTCATGTTCCTGGCTGGGGATAAGAGCGACCCTGTGAACCTGTCCATCGCTATCGTCATATCCATGACCCTGTACGTGCTGATCGCGTCCCAGTCGGCACCAAAGTCGATGAACACGATTCCGCTAGTTGGCCTGTTTCTCATTGTGCAGATGCTGATCCTCATAGCATTCACCTTCGTTGTGGCGGTGGATAAAAACCGTCTGCCCAACATTGAATCTTCCCAGGAGAGAGCGCTGTCAACTCTGGAGCGGTACTGGATGTGGTTGCTGAGACATAGGAATCTCATACTGTACCTAGTCATCAGCGTTTTGAATGCGTTGGCATTTCTGGTCCTGTGGCCCCTGCTGGGCTCTTAGACTCCGAGAGCCTTCCACAATCGAGCCAGATGTGCAGCACAGCCGCAGCTATCGCGTGGCGCATCTGAAAGCTGCGTACTGCTGTTCAGTCGTCACACCCACCCTCATGCTGGTACCTGTTAAACAGCTGGGTTAACAGAACAAGCAAAACAAATGTAAGGGTCTATAGAACACCAATTTTTCTAATGGAATCGGAAATCGAACCCCCGACCATCGTGAGTCGTGTGTCCGACGCTCTAACATCTAGCCTAGCACGAATCAATGCTTCAGTTTCCAATTTTCAATCTGTTTCTTTCCGTTCGCTTTTTGGCCAACTAGGACTCAGCATGCACCTTTGTTAAATTGCAAGTTACTTCACGCAGACACATCAAATCAGAACTAATTAAATATTTGAATTTCTTTATTAAATTTCAAAAGCCTGAAAGGCGGCCGCAAACACATGCCATTTTTAAGTGTTTAAATATCACTTATTTGATGGTACCAGAAGTCGTCCTCCAAAAAAGATTTTCGCTCTGTACTTTCGCACGCCCTACTTGGCCTCGACAGCATCTAAGGAATCGAATTTCAAAATTTGACTATCGCCAGACGATAAACAATGCAAAGCCAAGTCCAGTGCAAACCATGAAAAGCTTTAAAGAGGCCTCTGTACTTAAACTGGGCCTGCTAAGGGATGCTGAAGTGGCAGAACAGACATTTGGCATTTGAGAATTCGATACTAAATGTGAGCTACATTCCACTTGTAATCCAGTGTAATTAAGATCGAAAAACCCCATTATAGAATTGTGAGATCGAAGAGTAATCAATAATTTTGTGCTTATTCATTCAAAGCTGGAATAACTGATGTTTATTCAATGTTAAACAGAAGTACTATTTCCCCCACTGACAAATATTTTTACTGAACCAGCACCGAGCAATGCAAGCACACGAAGTTAAATATAACTTTTTTGTTGCGGATCTTTAAAAACAAGAATCTTCGACCCTTCAGACCGTCAAGATATTCAGCGGTTCTGGCCGATGGTCAGATTTTTTTTCCATAAAAGCTAGTGTTTCTCATACACCCAATATATACACGAATTTGCACTGCGCCTCAGTGCGGCCTTGTCAGGCCTTTCAACTTTGTCAGCACGTCACCCGAACGTGCCTGTATCATCTCCGAAAGAAAATGGAGGTTTAAAGGCCATTTGATGATGCACAGACTTCCCTGTTTCTGGACCCATAGACAGCACACGTTTTTCAGTTGAAGGATCAGCTTCCAATTGAACAATAGTTTCGGACTGATCTTACATTTTTTAATTAGAAAGGTATACATACAAGCCTTGCGGATGTCAAAGCTGCAGGCGGCTTTTCTAGTGCCAGCCAATCAGAGCCGTCTGGTCCTTCAGCCAAGCATTTCGCTATGCCTTCTCTTTATACAAAAAGTTCTACTTACAGTAAGTAGTCACGAAATTAGCGCACGGGACAAAATTCACAAGATGTAGCGAACAAGCAGTAGGAACCCTTTGATCTTCGTGTAACCTGTCTGAATGTTTATCAGCAACCAAATTGCCAGCAAAGAAACTATTTTGCTCATTCCGCTGACCCCTGAGCACACACAGAGGCAAGCAGACACGTACGCAGACGTGAATATCTGCCCGGACTTCTTCATCGTCAGGTATTGAACGTGAAAGGCTTCAATGCAAACCCTTTAGAAGGGCCGCGCAATGTCCAGCAGCTCCGTCTAGATAAAGTTCGGTGACCACCGAAGACGAATATGATGCAGGCACATTCGGGTGACATGCTGATAAATTTTGAAGGCCTAGCAAGGCCGCACTGAGGCGCAGTGCTAATTCGTGTATAGGGGTGTATGAAATACCCTAGCTTATATGGAAAAAATCCGACCTTCGGTCAGAACCATTGAATATCTCGACGGTCTGAAGAGCTGGCGTCTTGATTATTGTTTCAGAAGATGCGCAGCAAAAATTTGGTTTGAGTTTGTTCTTGAGTTTCGTGTGCTTGCGTTGCTCCGTTCGGTGCAGCACAAAAAATTGTCAGGAGGGATTTACCCCTTTGTAGTTCTACCGTAAATCCAAAATGTCCCTTCTAGGGCCAGAGAAACAGGAAGCCGAGCGAGTTGGCGGCACTGGCGATAGTGTATAAGGTGAAGAACGCCGCATTCTGATGCTTCTCCAGGGCGCCTCTGAAGCCAGTCCTGCGCTGCCTACGGCCTGCGTCCTCCAGCTTGCTGCGAGTCGACCGGTCCCTCCGTTCCAGGGCGGCGGCAAAGGTGAAAGCGATGAAGATCAGCATCTGCACAATGAGAAACAAGCCAATTAACGGGTCTCTTGTTCGTCGACTTTGGCGCCGATTGGGACCCGATCAGCACGTACAGGGTCATGGACATGACGATCGCGATGGACAGGTTCACAGGGTCGCTCTTATCCCCAGCAAGGAACATGACGCTAGCGAGCAGCGATAGCAGCTCGAACGGCACAATGACCAGCACAGCGTAGTACATCCACTTACGCTGCAGGTGAAAAAAAATCTTGACACTGCTAAAGTACTGACCACCGCTGACGACTGGCCGGCTGGCCTTCTGAATGATATTTTGCAGATCCCACTCTCCAACTAAGGCTCACAAGTCTTCTTTGGCGGCACGATCGCTCGACAAAGTTCGCGCAGAGATGTTTAAAATCGATGATGAGGAGCTGATGTCGCCAGAACGGAAACTGCTTGATCCTAACAGAGCAGCCGAACTTCAAAATTAGAAATGCGTAGACCTTCACTTCTCTAGAAGGAAGCGCAATGGTCTCCGAGAACCGGTAAACTTATTATTTATCTTTTGCATGCGAGCTAAAAAAACTTTCAATACAATTGCAGAATCTAAGTTTGAGCACTTGTTGCTTCTTAGCGCAAGACATCACTTTACAGTCATATTTACTGAAAACCTCATGAGTTTTGGTTTTAAGTGGAAGGACCATGCAGGTAAACAGGAAATTTATCTGAACTGTTGAAATCTCTGAGTAGAACTCTTGTACACAAGTAAGGTACACAAAGAGTGAATTATTTCAGTCTTTATTAGAGAATTATTATTATTATTATATTAGGGAATATGAAGCAGTCGGAGAATTGCCAAAACAGCTAGTTCCAGCCAGCATATAATAAGTGGACTGCCCTGTCCATACTGGCTCATTTGTGTGAGTGGACTATTAGACTGCCATCCTCCACAACTCAGAATCGATAAATGAAAGCAGATTGCTCTAACCTTCATGCTTAAAACAGAAGGCATCCTGGAACAGAGCCCTGCCCAGCTCGCTCTTTGTATGGACCAACGGCACAAAACGGCTCTAAAAAAGGAAAAAATGAACTTCAAGTCAAGGAAGGAAATCGAATTGTTTAAATTGCTGGTTCTGCTCAGCAGCTTCGCTTCGCCATCTGCCAGTATCGATCCAGCGATCAATGCTGGCGTGGCCGCCTGCCGCTCTCTGTCGGAGTCGATCGGGCCGCAGTCGCTGCCGCAGTGCCACGTCCTGTTGTCTCCGAGCCAATACGGAATCAAGCAGACCCAGGTGGCGATGAAAATCCTGCTGAAAAGCATCTACGGGCTTGATGAGAAGGAAATGCTGGAGTTTTCTGGCTGGCTGGAGGTGGCCTGGACAGATCCCCGGCTGGCCTGGAACTCTTCGGCTCCGGACAGCGCCACGCATTTGCGAGTCGACCGAAGCAGCGTCTGGCTGCCGGACATTGGCTTCCTCAACTCCAAGGGCGAGATCTTCGACCTCAGGAACAGCAAGTTTTTCGATGCACTTCTGTTGCCATCCGGCGACGTGAGGATTTACACATTCGCAGTGGTGCAGTTCGCATGCGCTGTCAATGTGAGACAATTCCCATTTGACAGCCAGCAATGCGCCATTCAAATCGGCACTGTCTCCTCCGACAGCTCCGTGCTGAACCTGTCAGTGTCAGTCAACTACAACAGTGCACCGGACAATGGTCTCGAGCTCTACCAAGTCGGGGAGTGGAACCTTAGGAACGTCACTTGGCAACTTCGCCAGGATCTCATTGGAGATGGACTATTTCCCATGGTTGAAGTCAAGTTTCACCTGCAGCGAAAGTGGATGTACTACGCTGTGCTGGTCATTGTGCCGTTCGAGCTGCTGTCGCTGCTCGCTAGCGTCATGTTCCTGGCTGGGGACAAGAGCGACCCCGTGAACCTGTCCATCGCTATCATCATGTCAATGACCCTGTATGTGCTGATCGCGTCACAGTCGGCACCAAAGTCGATGAACACGATTCCGCTAGTTGGCCTGTTTCTCATTGTGCAGATGCTGATCCTCATCGCCTTTACCTTCATTTCTGCTCTAAAGATAAATTCGCGCACCTCATTGTCAGCGCCATCTGGGTGGAAAAAGATTATTTCGTTTCTGGTGAAGCACAAATGCGTGGTCTGCTTTGCAAGCTACATTGTTCTCAGTGTAATTAACCTGCTAGTTCTTTTCTACGCATAACTAGCAGGCTTAATTGTTCTACTATTGAACTGATTTTTAGGTGTGGGATTATCCGTGCTGTTTTCCTAGAATTCCGGTTAATATTTTTCGAATTATCACCATGGCTTTAAACGATGCAGTAATTAAGCCACCTGATTACATTCTCGCAATAGCAAGTCCCGCAGGTAAGAAGTGATGTCTTTGGAATCATTGAAATTCTGTGCTTAATACGTTTAAATTTATTGATTTTTACCCACTTTGCTTGAGCGAGTTTGTTTGCAGAGGTGTTAGAATATTTAAGGGATTGTCAGGTGCTAATTGAGTATAGATTCACACTTAACTCAGAATTCTTGTTGGCTTACATGCACTAAATATTATTAAACCTTAAAAATTCCCACTGGTGGGTAAATATACGAGTAATATCCACTCAAGTGTTCAACATAAGCTCCGTACCATTCTGTTGAAGCAAGTTGGTTGCGAAAGCGTATAATTACTGTGCGGAATGATCTGTTTACAAAGGTGTCCGCTACAGTTTGCACAACAGCTTTCAGTTAGCTTTTGCTTTGCTAACTCTAATATTGGGCCTTGCACATTATTGACTTATCGGCTGCGGCTAAAGGTGGTGTCTTTAGGTGAAATATTTCATGAGTTTAACTCGCTATGCATGACTTCATCGTCAATTATTTAGTATGAAATTATTTTTTTTCAATGATATTCATAATTATTGCTATTAATTCTCAAGGGGTGAGTGACAGAACGGTTAACGCGTTTGCCTCTCGCACCAAGGTCCCTGAGCTCGATTCCGCGGCGAGGCCACATTCATTTGGGGCGCAGACGCGGAGAGAAGGCTTGGGGGCTTGTCGTGCAATTTACGCCATTGAGGGCCAACCTCCAAGGCACAGTGAGTGTGTACACTGCCTGACGATGAGAAAGTCAGGGCAGATGTACACACCTGTGTGACCAAGTTCCTGCGTACGGTATCTGAGTGTGTGCTCAGGAGTCAGCGAAATTGGCACAATTGCCTCCTCGCTGGCTGCGGGTCTACTGTCACAAAATGATGTGCCATTGCCCGCAGCCCTGCTGCAATTAGTATTATTATTATTATTATTACTTCTTATAATATGATCATATAAAATGTATTCGCAAAATATTAGAAATATACAAAAATAAAAAAGTACGGATTGTAAAAAATCGGGAAAAGTAATATAAATGTTAATTTTCTATTTCAATTTTTCTGTTATTTTCCGTTGTTATTATATTACCTTAATTATTTACTACTATTTCCTGTGTACGGCTTTTATTCTACAGCAAAATATGTTCTTTCAAAAATATGCATACATATGACAGTTTCTCAGGTGGCCACAGAAGGTTAATTATGCTGGCATCCGGCATTAGTCTGCATCAGTCGCTCAATCTGGAGCATTGTTTCCTGGGTTGCTCTGGTGTTCATAATTCATATTTTTCAGACAAACTGCCGCCAGATTAATGTAGAGGTTAAACCAGTTTGCTTTTCCCACGAAAATCTACTACGATATTTTTGTTGGCTAGCAAACTAAATGTGATCTTTTAAACATATTGCAAAGTGCTGGCAAGTTACGATTGAATTGCTAATTCCTCTCACCTTTATACTCTGTAATTTCAACGAGAAAATCATGCAGAAATTGATCAGCTCAGTTAAACAAACCATTGCGCAGATGATTCTAGTAGGATTTCCATTTTTTACCTATTGAGTGGTGTTTACTTAATAATTTTTTATATTGCATTCAATTTAAACAGTTTGACAAACGTTTTGATTTACATCAAAAGTATACGATCAGTATTACTCCGTAAAGATTTATTTTTCAAGAAACTTTTTGATATGGTGACAAACAAAAAGTGAGAAAGAACTAAAACATGTATTCCTAACTAATTTGAAACACACTGGATTAACAGCAGAACTACCCCCTTCCGCAAACAAATTTTTGTTCTGCACCCGAACGGAGCAACGCAAGCACACGAAACTCGAGAACACGGGCCAACTTTTTGCTGCGCATCTTCTGAAACAATAATCAAGTCGCCAGCTCTTCAGACCGTCGAGATATTCAATGGTTCTGGCCGAAGGTCCGATTTTTCCCATAAGCGCTAGTGTATTTCATTCACCCCTATACACGAATTAGCACTGCGCCTCAGTGCGGCCTTGCCAGGCCTTCAAATCAGCACGTCACCCGAATGTGCCTGCATCATCTCCATCTTCGGTGGTCACCGAGCTTTATCTAGACGGACTGCTGGACCTTCAAGGGCTACAACAGGTGGAACTAGGCCACTATGGACACCCTGACGCGAATTTCTCCAATTTTACTTATAAAATTTTACTTACCTAAATATTAGGCGCAGCTCAAACACAGGACACCATCGCCTAGTCTGTCAACTAATCAGTCACCAGCCAACGTTGTTAGCATTCAGGCGCTGCCAAAAAATTCTGGTGTTCAGGAATTTCTCCCCACTATTGGAATAAAAATGCGCGGCAAAATGGTTTGGTAGTCCTAATGTTAATACACGTAGTTTAGTGATGGACAATAACACACCCGTAAATGCTGTAACAGTGCATTAGAAAGATTAACATGGATTGTTTAGAATAATAAAACTGCACAGCACTCTTATTTAGTGAAACTGGCTTTATAAGTTTCATAGGCTGAGATAAGTCACGTGTTTGGTTAGAAAGGGGTTTCTCCTACAGTTTGTTCTAAAAATAGCATAGCTTAACTTTCATTAGCTGTGGTGAGTCACGAGCTAGGGCAAAATATGGTTGTGTTTGCTTAAATAGGGGTTTCCGACCCAGTTTGTTCTAAAAATAGGTGCAAGTCAACCCACGATAGCCAATAAGAGTTTTAAAGGCTTATTTGCAAAAAAGTTGCGGGTAATAATTGCATTTTTCTGTTATTCATTCTCAGTAGCAGTGCTTTCAGTCTTCCTCTAGCTCCTCTAGTTATAAAAAAATATTTGTATCATACTAATAGAATGTAATAGTAATAGCTTCCAAAAGTCATTGACTTGTATGATGTGGCTCCAGGCAACTCTTATTGGCTCAAGTAGGCGGTGCGGACTTCCGTAGTCTGTACCAGCGCGGCTCGCGCGGCCGAGTGCAGTAGAATATGGCAAAGCCAAGCGTTAGTAGGACTATTAGACTGCAGGCCAGGGACACCGCCAGGTGCACGTGGTAATATGTGATTACTGCGGGTTTAATGCTATAGTTACAAACAAGCGTCTTTATCTCACCATGTCACTCATTGCCTGATAAGTCATAGATAAATGTCAATAACTAGCTCGTATCTTAGTAGTCTCAGCTCCCTGTCACTCACTTTTTAGGTAAATTGACCTGCCATTATTTATCTGATTGGCCACCAAAAACAGCCATCAAAAATCATCTGATCGGGGACAGCTTACCTATCAAATATATCATTGGTTAACCCTAACCCTAACCCTAACCCTAACCCTAACCCTAACCCGAAACCCTAGATACTCCTTAGAAAAGCTCGCAGCCCATCTCCCCACTCACTCTGGCACTGCACAAGCTCGTGATTCTCATCGCTGTAGTCGCCGCAGTTGTTGTGCTTGTCGCACACGAGGCTTTTATCGATGCAAAGACGGTTGTTCTTGCACCTGAACATGTCCTCCTTGCACTTGGATGCTGCCAATTAATTGGAATATGTATATTTTAGTAAAACTCTAGTATTTAAATAAAGTCAACGTAAAAATCTGTCTCTGCTTCATTCTGTCCGTCCTACCCTTCCTACTCGTAAAGCCAGAGATCACAGCCTGTTCAGTCCATGGACTGTAGAGGCCGCCAACACCCCAGCTAATGCTGGTAATCCATTTTACATATGAATGAGCTGAGGCATTGGGGAATTGAAGTGCCTTGCTTATCGATTTTCCCCCATGGATTGGGATTCGAACCCCGGACCTCACTCCCTTCCCCCACATTGCCACTCTTTCCTTCGCATTGTCTCTCCTCCAATGTCACTCTCTTCCCCACAAAGTCACTCACTTCCCCGCATTGTCACTCTCTTACTCCGCATTGTCACTCCCTCACCTCGCATTTTCACTCTTTCCTTGACGTTGTCACTCTTTTACCCAACATTACCCACTCTATCCTTCGCAATGTCACTCTTTCCTTCACATTGTCACCCTTTCCTTCGCATTGTCACTCCCTCTCCCCAAATTTTCACTCTTTCCTTGGCCTTGTCACTCACTCTCTTACTCAACATTTCCCACTCTATCCTTCGCATGGTCACTCTCTTGCCCATAATTGTCACTCTCTTGCCTAACAATGTCACTCTCTTCCCAGCATTGTCACTTGAGTGAGCGGGTCTCACCCGGCACAGCGTTTGTGAAGGCCAGCCGAAAGTGCACATATCTGGGGCCGCCAGTATGCAGCTGAATGCGGACAAATTTATCTGTCACAATGAACTCCTGCTGGTCGCGCACGTGAGAACAGATTTTCCTGCTCAGCGGTTTAACGGTGTTGTTGGCCTGCGGACCTGCGTTAACAACAAAGGCCGCATAATTTGACCTTGAATGTGACGAGAGAAAGTACTAGAATGAATTTGAGTCCACTCGAACCTGTGAGGATCTGTATGTAGTTGTCGCACCGTCTATGGAAGAGGTGCATATTGCGCACCTGCAGATTCTCAATGGACAGTACCATCTGCCTATTTGGCATTGTCTCCAAGAGCAGGTGACAGTCTGCCAGGGTGCCGTCTGTGAAGCCCTGGGCGCTTACAATGCCGGTCTCCGATGGCGCTGGTGCCCCGTTGCAGGAGGTCAGTAGGTCGGCTGAGCACATGGCAACAAAGTTGAGTTATACATAGTTTTTGATTGACAACAGGAGTTAAAAAGTGTCATTATATTTTCGATTCAATCCTACGAAATGTCGTTTGTTCCCTTTTTCGATGTCATGCCCTAGAAATATCCCAACTTTGTATGGTTATTCCCATACTCTTTTAATGCTATCCATCGATGTAAGTTTTATTCCGTTATCAAATATACTAATTAAAACCTTGTTGGTTTGCTTGCTTGCTTTTAGGGACTAAAATTGAGTATTGTTTATCTACCACTGGTTGGAGCTTCGGGATTCTGACCAAGAGGTCGGGAGTTCGAATCTCAGCCAAGGAGAATTTTTTGGCGGTTGTGACGGCCTCATCAGTCCATAGACTGAAGAGCTGTACACAGCTTTTGGAAGCGAAGCGCAATAGCTGGCTGTACATCTTGTCCAACTGGGCTAGTAGGTAAGTAAGTATACTTGCAGTTGCAGGAGGCTGCGGGCAATGTCTCATCATTTGGTGACACTAGACCTGCAGCCAGCGAGGAGGCAATTCTGCCCCTTTCGCTGACTCCTTAGCACACACGCACACAGATACCGTACGCAGGCACTCGGTCAAACAGGTGTGTACATCTGCCCTAACTTTCTCATTGTCAGGCAGTGTACACTCTCATTGTGCCTTGGAGGTTGGCCCTTAAGGGCGCAAATGAATGTGGCCTCGCCGCGGAATCGAGCTTAGGGACCTTGGTGCGAGAGGCAAACGCGTTAACCGCTCTGCCACCAACCCCTACCCAACTGGAAACTAAAAACTGGCCAGAAATTTTTGCTGCCTGACCTCGATTACATAATTTGCGAGAGAGCCAATGAGCCTAAGCACAGCTCACCTGCGCATTCTTAACCTCTGCCATCTCATTTTTCATTGTTTATCCTGTTTTTGTTTCTGGCGCTCTTCACTCCTACAATAAGCCCCTGCATTATTTAGCGCTGAACTATCTGGGCTGCGGTTTTTATGTTGAATTGTAGTTCCTGTTTTCTCTGAGTTTCTCAATCTGGCCCTCATAAACGATTCCAGCTTGGCGACCGCGTCGGTGACCTCCTCAGGAGAACCGGCTTCGGCCTCCGTTGGTCGCATCAGCCGTCCCGGCTGCCAGGATGCTGCCCTGCTGCATCGGCTGGACTCTCTGGGACTCATCGACACGCTGGGTGAGCCGCGGATGCAGCTTGTCACTCCGTAGCTTTGTCACTCCGTAGCTTTGTCACTCCGTAGCTTTGTCACTCCGTAGCTTTGTCACTCCGTAGCTTTGTCACTCCGTAGCTTTGTCACTCCGTAGCTTTGTCACTCCGTAGCTTTGTCACTCCGTAGCTTTGTCACTCCGTAGCTTTGTCACTCCGTAGCTTTGTCACTCCGTAGCTTTGTCACTCCGTAGCTTTGTCACTCCGTAGCTTTGTCACTCAATATCAGTGTTACTCAATATCAGTGTCACTCAATATCAGTGTCACTCAATATCAGTGTCACTCAATATCAGTGTCACTCAATATCAGTGTCACTCAATATCAGTGTTACTCAATATCAGTGTCACTCAATATCAGTGTCACTCCGTAGCTTTGTCACTCAATATCATTGTCACTCCGTAGCTTTGTCACTCAATATCAGTGTCACTCCGTAGCTTTGTCACTCAATATCATTGTCACTCCGTAGCTTTGTCACTCAATATCAGTGTCACTCCGTAGCTTTGTCACTCAATATCATTGTCACTCCGTAGCTTTGTCACTCAATATCAGTGTCACTCCGTAGCTTTGTCACTCCGCTGATTTGTCAGTCCGTATTTCCTTCTGCTAGTCATTGTCGGAGATGCAACAAATTTCCTTTCAAACGCAGGAGAAGACTCCGGATTGGGCCGACTGTTGCTCAGCTTTCACTATTCGGCGCATCAGCAGAAGCTGACGGTGAAACTGTTTCGCGCCTCAGACCTGCAGCCCAACAGCGGCAACCTCTGTCCGTACGTGTCGCTGAAGTTTCTGCCCAGCCTGAAGGCTCCAGACGAGCTGCCGATGCGCACCAGAGCTCGAATCCTAACCTGCCAACCGGTCTGGCTAGAGTCATTTGAGTTCAATCAATTCGACGAGGCGCTGTTGACGGCTACAGACCTGCACCTGGCTCTGCTGTTCGAGCTGCGCGACGGCGCCAAATCGGCACGTCTCGGCCGCCTCATCGGCCAGACAGCCGTGACGCTGCGCTGCCTGCCCCAGGCTCGCCTGCGCACTGACGGCGTCCTGTTCTGGCGCTATCTGGAAGCGCCAGCGGGAGATGTCGACTCCGCTAGCCGGGACCACATCGATCTGGCGCTGCGGCTCGGGCGTCGTTCTGGCCGATTGTCCGTCAAGGATCTGCGCTACTGGGACTCTCGCGGCTGCTGGGCCGGCCTCGCTGGTCTGGACAGTCGAGTTTTGGTTCGCCTGCAGCTGGTGCTGCGCGCCACTGGCGAACTGCTGGCCGACTGGTGGAGCGAGCCGGCGCAGCTGCGTCGGCGGCGGCTTCATAGGCGGAAGGGAGAAGCGGCCCACTCGCCTCCGGAGGCCGCCTGGCGCAGCGTCGCCAGATTCTCGGCACCGTTTGGTGCGGCGCACACATGCGCCCTGCGGCTGCGAGTCTATCGTCGATCCGGCGGAGGAATCGAGGCGACAACGGCGGACCAGGAGCTCGGCTGGGCTGAGCTCAGTTGCTCGGCGGCCGTCCGCCTGCCCGCATGGAGATGCTTCTGGACTAGCCTGGTGGACAGCGGTGGACGCAGTGGCTGGCTGACGGCATGCCTGCCTCTGCTGCCCGCTGAGTATCGGCGTGCTTCGTCGTCATTGAAGTCATCCTCATGACGGAGCTTCATTCACTGCCAGCTGACCTGATGTTGGCACCTGATGTTGACCATCGACAGAACTCTCCTACGACTAAACACTTCGACCTTCGGCCTGTTTGCTACCAAGTTGGTGTCTAGTTAGTCTAGCTAATAATCTTTGTGGGTCTTCAAACTAGGATAAGATTGTTTGATAAAATCTGTGATGTTGAATAAAAGAACATTTCTGTACTGAAATATAAATTTTAAAACGGAAAGAACTCATACAATAAGTATGAAGACATGAACAGAATGATCTCACTTACTCAGCTGATACCAGCTATGGGCACCGCCAGTTAATGTAACAAAAACAGCAGCAGCTAGCCACAGTGCACAGCTGCCAGACATTCTAACCCGTTGATCTAGGCGAAGCTATTTTTCTATGATCCTGTTGAGACTATGCTTGAGGTAGCTAACTGCTTACAAACTTGGCTTGGTTCTTCTATTTTTATGGCATTTTTGGGAATTTTTGGGTTTAGGGGTTGTGCAGTTCAATCGATATTAAATAACCGCCCCCTCTATGCAAGTTCGTCCCTCTGCCGCTTGAGAAATCTACATCGAAAATGTTCAAATAGCTGGAGTTGCCATTGCTGTGTTCAATAGGAAGAGCTGCCGTTTCTCTCTTTCAGCTTACAAAGAGGTGCAGGGGGGAAGAGGTTGTTAATCCCAAAAACTTTCCGGCGCTGCAGTCGGTTGGTTCGGGCTGAGCACAGTTTGATTAAGTCACTCGACTCACTGTCAACGGGAGACAATAAATGGCTTGAGTCGAGATCTGCACAGTTCTGCACAATGTTCCAGTTGTCAATCCCGGGATCCAGCTGTTTTGCATAGCACATTTTTTCTACCCCAGCATTTACTCTGGCTATAAGCTTCGATTTTAAATGTATAGCTAGCTTGGCCTCTGAGCCTTTTTAACTATTTTTTCTTGCCCTTCACATTGATATTGATATGAAAGCACATATGGTGCTTGGATCTCAAAGCGACTAAGCCGTCGTCTATCTCTTATCGATGGACTTCGGCTCTGCGTGTTAGATTTAGCTCATTTGATCGGTTCATGCTCTCATTCTTCGGTTCTGCCGCAGCGCACAATTTACTCGCGCTATGCCATATTTAGATGGAAAAGGAAAAATTCTAATATTTAGATTAATATTTAGTTTTGCTCCTGGATTTATAATAAGTCAAGTTTAATCCCATATTTTCGAAATTGTTGCGTTTTTTAACACAAAAACTATATTTTAAAGTGAAACTGGGAGAGGAATTGAGGGATAGAGTGTAAATTAAATTTAAATTACCAGATAATTAATTTACTTGACAAAAAGTTTACTAACCTCTATACAGTCGCCTTTAAGTCAGTACATTCCAGAAACAATTTTTTTCTCGACGAGATGTTCGCAATTATATTTGAGTTCGATACTATAGAAAATTGATGCAATAAAATGTTTCACAAAGGAAAGTAATAAAACAACAGTAAAAACTAAATCCTGCTTAGCTTCTCGATTAAAAGCCTTAGTATTTGACAATCAGTATTGACAACTTGACGTGCCCAATCAAACAAAGCATCTAAAGTTGTATATGCCCTTTCAAATGCTCATTTTAGTGTATAGATACATTTTGTAGGCTATAGATCTGACATGACAAAATTGCTATTGGTGAGCACTCGGCATCGTAATCCTCGTATAAGACAGGATTAAATTTTCTCGGTGTTTGATTTTTAATACATGAACTAACAAAATATTATCAATTCGCAAAATCCCTTAAGTTTTTACAAACAAAAAACTGAGGCTTTTCTAATTTCTACCAAACAATAATTTATTTGTATCTTCATAGCGTTCTTTTCATTCGTAAGTGTCATGACTCCATTTCGCTTTGACTTCAGATGATCCTGCTATTTTATTAAGATTATATAGCGAGTAAGTATATTTTGCACAACAAAGAAGCCATCACCATGACTAGTGCGAAAGAGTTGGTAAGGAAAAATATTTATGATGCCTTAGTATACAGACAAAAACTTAGTTTTGAACGATATAATTTTTAATTTAATTTTAGACAATATTGTATGAATTCTGATACAATATTTATAATACAAGTATGGTATGAATATTACATGATGTATGTATAATGTGATTATTTTCCGTTTATTTTTGTATTTAATATTATGAAAAACTAAAGAAAATTTTATTTAAAAGGCTATAGAAAACACAATATTTTATTATTACACTTGATTTTTTATCATTACAACATTTTGATATTAAAATAAAAAAACGAATTTTATATAGGTTAATGTCTGGTTGTTTCTTCTACTGCACCTGATTTAAAAAATTTCATTATATCCATAACAATTTAAATCAATATATTGCATAAAAGCGTTAAAGCATTCAAGATATTATAAGACGTCTAGATTACTCAGATCTAAAAAGTTTGAACTTTTTTTCAAATTTTATTGATAGTTTAAATAAATATTAGTCCTAACAGCTGATCACGCATACTTTAATTCCTACTATTTTTAGAGCTCAAGTGGAAGCGTTGTGCTTACAAAAGGCATGTGGTACTGGAAAGAGGATGAGAGTACATTGGACTTTCGACCCAGGTAAAAAACGATTTTTTATGACTCCAACTTTTTCGAACAATTAAAGGATGTAACGGACACCTTGGAATACTAAAAATAAAACGCAGCGCCGGCTCTAGCCAACTGCCCACCCTGGACAAATCGTCAGCTGCTAGAAAGCGCGGAGGTGCCGGCGGTGCCAAGGGAGGCAGAAATGACAGGCGAACACCCAGCGCCACTGGCGGACGCGGCGGCAAGCAGCAGCAGCAGCGGTCAAAGGGCGGCGCAGCCGGTGGCAAAGGTGCAGATGGAGAAGAAGAGGATCGGGCCATAACCCTGGCCGATGTGAAACGTAAGAACGAGCAAATGGGAGTCAGTTGGAGAAAAAGCGTGATTTTATAGGAATGAGGTAGGAGGGAGAGGGTTAAGCGCTGAGGTAGTAGGGTGAAGGGCTGACTTAAGGAGGGTGAAGGGCTGACTTAAGGAGGGTGAAGGGCTGAGGTAGGAGGGTGAAGGGCTGAGGTAGGAGGGTGAAGGGCTGACTTAAGGAGGGTGAAGGGCTGACTTAAGGAGGGTGAAGGGCTGACTTAAGGAGGGTGAAGGGCTGACTTAAGGAGGGTGAAGGGCTGAGGTAGGAGGGTGAAGGGCTGAGGTAAGAGGGTGAAGGGCTGAGGTAGGAGGGTGAAGGGCTGAGGTAAGAGGGTGAAGGGCTGAGGTAGGAGGGTGAAGGGCTGAGGTAGGAGGGTGAAGGGCTGAGGTAAGAGGGTGAAGGGCTGAGGTAGGAGGGTGAAGGGCTGAGGTAGGAGGGTGAAGGGCTGAGGTAGGAGGGTGAAGGGCTGAGGTAGGAGGGTGAAGGGCTGAGGTAGGAGGGTGAAGGGCTGAGGTAAGAGGGTGAATGGCTGAGTTAGGAGGGTGAAGGGCTGATTTGTTTATCATTCTCAACCCATCCAGGCGTGGCGCTGGCTATGATGCAGGAAGCAAATCAGAAGGTCAACTCCCCCTGGTTTCAAGAAATTCGCCTGTAAGTGCTTTGCAGAACAGTTTTTAATGATTTAACGAATCCTTAATTATCCTTAATCCATTTAATTAATCCTTAATCCTTAATTTAACTGTTTTCGTAGAGCTTAGAAAAACTCTAGAAATCAACGGGGTTTTTCAAATACCCAGATTTTTATTTTTTTCTGTATCGCCGAAAATTTTCAACCAATGACCATGAAAATGTAGACGTCTAGGATCCCAGCTCCCTTGTCACCAGGGTTTGTCCTTCGACAAGAATCGTTGAATGGTGATGCTGACTCGGACGGATTTGAAAGTTAGCTGATCGTAAGTAGACTTTCAAGAGAATCGGTCATTCGGTTTGGGAGCTATCGTGAATTAGGCAGAATTAGGGTATTTGAACTACACTTACAGTGGTCTTTCCCCAGGGAAAAAAGCCAGGTATTTCTACTAGGAAATTTCTATAATTAAGATGTGAAATCGATTCCGCAGCACCAAGGCGTTCGACGACTTCCTCATGACACTGCTGTTGCACTTTCACTGGTACTTCGAGAAACGGACACTGGACTGCAAGATCTACCCGGCCAACGTGCACAAGAGTCGCAGCGAGATTCAAGAGTACGAGGACATCTGCGCGAAGGTCAGCAGCACAGAGAAGGTGATTGGCCGCTCCTACTGCGTGCTGATCCTTGGTCAAGGCCTCAGTGGCACCCACCATATGGCGGCCGGCGATTCCAGGGTGTCGGCCACAAGGAATGACCGCGAGATGTTTGAGACCCTATACTCATTCTGCAGCTACGTGGTCTGGCTAACCTTTAAACGGCGCGAATTTGACAAAATCGAAAAGGAGATGGGCAGGTGAAGAAATCGGGGGGGAGCGGTAATCTGGTGATATTTGAAAGCTTAGAAATAGGTGCAGGATTCCCTGATCCATGATCCCTATATTTTATCAATGGATCTACATGCAAATCTTGAGCACAAACTTTGGGAGATCTCGAACTCGCCTTCACGATCCCATTGCTGGGGACTGGGATCCAGAATCCTCGATCCCACTCTAGCTCCCCAATCCAGCACACTTGATCCCATTCCAGATCCCCTATCCAGCACACTTGATCCCATTCCAGTTCCCCAATCCAGCACACTTGATCCCATTCCAGATCCCCTATCCAGCACACTTGATTCCATTCCAGTTCCCCAATTCAGCACACTAGATCCCATTCCAGATACCCAATCCAGCACACTAGATCCCATTCCAGTTCCACAATCCAGCACACTAGATCCCATTCCAGTTCCCCAATCCAGCACACTAGATCCCATTCCAGTTCCCCAATCCAGCACACTAGATCCCATTCCAGTTCCCCAATCCAGCACACTAGATCCCATTCCAGATACCCAATCCAGCACACTAGATCCCATTCCAGTTCCCCAATCCAGCACACTAGATCCCATTCCAGATCCCCTATCCAGCACACTAGATCCCATTCCAGTTCCCCTATCCAGCACACTAGATCCCATTCCAGATCCCCTATCCAGCACACTAGATCCCATTCCAGATCCCCTATCCAGCACACTTGATTCCATTCCAGATCCCCAATTCAGCACACTAGATCCCATTCCAGATTCCCAATCCAGCACACTAGATCCCATTCCAGATTCCCGATCCAGCACACCAGATCCCATTCCAGATTCCCAATCCAGCACACTAGATCGCCAGAAAAAAGTCCCTGTCTTATTCAAATTTTTGGTGTCGGATTTCAAGGTAGCAACGGCTAGTAAAAAAAGCTAATCAAGCCTTTGTTTGAACAGAATTTTCCGCTCGGACACCTTCAACTTGGCCATGCGAGAGAAGAACTTTCAGACAGACGAGAATGGCAACGAGAAGAACCGCAAAGTCACACCAGCTGAGTACAGGCGAATGCACCCGTGAGTAGCTTGCTTGTTTCTCTAAATCATTTGGCTAATATAATTTGTAATCCAATATTTTTTCTCCTACATTTTTAGTAAACGGCCCGCTATTAACGACATTGTGAAGTAAGTTGTTTATGTAAAAAATCTATCGTTTATCGTATTTTTGCGTTTGCATGCGTTTGCTAATATTTCTACTCACGAGTAGTAAAATGGTATCATGTTTTTAAGAACCTCGCAAATTTCAGTCAGCGGTCCCCGGCACTGACTTCGATTCTGCCGCGTCCCAAGGAGGGCGCGTCCTGGCTCTACACCGCCAAGAGGGACTTTGAGAAGTGAGTCTAGACAATGCTAGGCTGCCAGAATGCTTATAACGTTTATGCGAGTAATAGTTTAATATTTAGGGGAGTGAGTGGTGAGGTGAGCAGTCAAGGTCCCTGAGCTCGATTCCGCGGCGAGGACGCATTCATTTGGGACGCAGAAGCGGAGAGAAGGCTTTGGGGCTTGTCATGCAAGTATACGTGTGGGCGTATGGTTACCAATGATGTGCCAAGACCCGCAGCCATCCTGTCATTATTGTCATTACTAATGCATCATCTATACTTCTAAACTCGTAGTAATAAATTACTAAATTGCTCCCGAACGATCATGCTACTCATAGTAGAAATATATGAAAGTAGCTGTTTGAAAAACCTTATCCTAATTTTAGATTTTCCCACGAGGCAGCTGTACCTAAGGAGGCCGAGTCAAGGCCCGACCCTGTCAAGTGAGTTTTATTATGGTTTTGGACTTGCGCTTCTTGCCACAGATTTAAAACGATGTCCAACTTTCTGGCTAAATCACATTAAAAAAGGTTCGGCATTCTGGGCGACATGATGTCGCTTTATAATCCGGACACCCTGACTCCGGAGGGCGCCGACGAGGAAGCCGACAAGCAGGCGGCTGGTGAGGGTGACACTGCGGCGACTGGAGATCAGGACGGCGCGGGTGAGCATACTGGGGCTTGAAAGCCAATGGCTAGAGCTCAGGGGTTGGAAAAATGGCATCATACTGGGTTTTTGAAATGGTCCAAAAAAGCGAAGACAGTCAATGACGAGTGATGCATTCAAGTAGATCGGCAATGGACAGGGCAATGGCTTCAATGAGGTTAATAAAAAAATAATTGCAGTAGGGCTGCGGGCTTAGCACATCGTTTGGTGACACTAGACCCGCAGCCAGCGAGGAGGCGATTCTGCCAATTTCGCTGACTCCTGAGCACACACACACTCACATAGGTGTGTACATCTGCCCTGACTTTCTCATCGTCAGGCAGTGTGCACTTCACCGTGCCTTGGAGGTTGGCCCACAAAGGCGTAAACTGCACGACAAGCCCTCAAGCCTTCTCTTCGCGGCTGTGCCCCAAATTAATGTGGCCTCGCCAAGGAATCGAACTTAGGGACCTTGGCGCTAGAGGCAAACGTGTTCAATGAGGTTTGCAATAGCGAGGGCGAAGCTGTTGGATTTGAGAATGGCGAGTTCGTGAAACAGCCGGTTGAGAATTTCTCAAATATACTTCCTTCCCTAAAAGGCGGCGCTGACGGTGAAGCGGAACTGGCGGGCGGCGATGACGCGGCAGCGGCGGCTGGTTCAGGGGCCGATGAGTCGGGCGCAGCGGTCGTTGCTGAGGACGCGGGTCAGTTTGAGCAGCCAGACAACGGACCAGAGGTTTAAGCAGAGCTGCTGATCCGTGCCTTTGATCACAGTGTACAAACCCGATTTGAGCCTAGGTAGGACCTACTTGTTAAAACATGTTAAGCGACAATTTAAGAGGCATTATTAAATTTTATACATTTTTTTTCGTATCCCTTTAAATGAGCCGCTCTGTGATCAAAATCAGTTTTGCTTTTTTTCTACGCCTTCATGAGCGAAAATATATTATATTATATTTACGGATAAACAGTTTAATAATCGAAATCTATTGCGCTTCATTGCATAATTTTTAATCAGAAAAATCGGAACAAAGACGTTTGGATTTCTGAAGGCCATAGTCGGCTTAGTAGTGAAAGCTTTTTATTTAGCAACACGGGCGCGCATTCGGTAGACAAAAATAGTAAATGAAAGTAAATCCCAGCTTGGCCAAATCTGGCAGAACTGCGAACAATCTGCTGTGCGTATACGTACAGTGCGAATCACACTAAAAGTGCAAGCCATTCCTCTATTCGCCTGTGCACAGCGGACACAAATAGAACTAAAGAAAGGTATCTGAGGGGTTTTAGAGGCTAAAGTCCTGGGCGGCTTGCTTCAGTCCCTGTGCAGCTCGGTGAACAGGATGCGGTGCTGCTTCGGCTGATGAACAGCGCCATCTTCGCCGACGAAGATCTCGGCGAGGCGCGGCCGCTCGGCCTCGGGGAGCTCGAGCTGGAAGTTCTGCACCAGGCTGGCCAAGAATACCAGCATCTCCATGCGGGCCAGGCTCTCGCCCATGCAGCCCCGCTTGCCAGTGCCGAATACAAGGCCCTCCATGGCCGGACTGCGCGAGTAGCAGCCGTCGGCGTCAAGGAACCGGTCCGGCCGGAACACCTCCGGCTCCGGGAAGAGTTCAGCGTTGCGCGACACCGCATAGGCATTGGCGCCGACGACTGTGTCGGCGGGGATCCGGTAGCCGCCGATGCTGGTGTCACGGATCGAGTGGCGCATGTTGAGCGGCACCAGCATGCAGTAGCGCAGGACCTCGTCCCAGAAGGCGCGGGTGTAGTGCAGGCTGGCCTGCTTCTCCAGGATGCCGCCGCCGAGGTGGAAGAGCTCGGAGCGGACTCGCTCCTGCACGTCCTGGTGCATGGCCAGCAGTAGGGCGGCCCAGGTCAGCGCCACGGCGGTCGTGTCGGTGCCGGCCACGAAGAAGTCGGCCACAATGTCGCACAGGTCGTCATCGGTGAAGTAGTGCTCCGAGTCGGGATCCTGACGGGCCTGCTCGCGAAGGAAGGCGGCAATGAAGTCCTCCGGCTGGTCGGCCATCTCGTTGTTGTTGAAGTCGAGCTTCTCCTTGTGCCAGATGATCTCGCGCTTGCAGAAGGCCTTGATGAAGGCGTAGCCCTCTGCGAAGCTGCTGGATCCCGGCAAGGCCTTCATGATGTCCGGGTGGCCCTCCAGCCAGGGAAACATCATGGGGAAGAAAACGAGCGTCAGGCTGATATTCGTGACCTTGCGGGCATTGTCCAGCTGTCTGGCGAACTCAGGCTCGCCGTAATCGAATCGCTTGCCGAACACGAGCTGGTTGATGACGTTGGACACCGCGCGAGACATTGTGGCCCGTGTCTCAACCGGCTCCGAGCACTGCACACGGAGGTCGTCAACCAGGTGTGTGGCCTCGCGCAGGATGTTGTCCTGTGTGCGGGGAGTCGGTGGATCGAACATAGTTATCGAATGCTCAGATGGTTGGTTGATGTTTGAGCTGTTTGTGAAAACTAAGGTGCTTCGAGTCTCACCTGCATCTGGATCTTGCCGAAGCCGAGGTCGCGAAGGATCCGATGGCTGAAGCGCCGGTGCACCTTCCAGCGCTCGTAGTCGGCCATGAAGATGCCCTTGCTAGCGCCGAAGGTCTTCAGGAACGGCAGGTTGATGTGCTCCTGAAAGTCCTCGTGAGTCAGCACCTGGCGGAACATGGCCGGGTCACCAACTATGACGAAGTTGGCGGAGCCGACGCCGAACGAGTAGACGGGACCGAACTGGCCGTGCAGCTCCAGGGTGCGGTGCATCGGCAGCTTGTTTGGATTCGCCAGCGCCCACTTCGTCGCCGTCAGCAGGTCGCCGAGGATCGGCACTCCGGGTCCCGGGATCTTCTTCTTCAGCTTCTCGGTGTCGGCCTGCTTGCCGAAGATGGACTCCTTCAGGTAGTTCATGGCTTATGTGGATTGTTTGCCTTGGCGAAGTCTTTCCAGATGGCTTTTCTGAGCTCCTGAGAGTTCTGTTGCCGGATGGGGTCTCGGCGCTGCCGTATATATAGGCCCGGCGATGTTTTCGAACTCTTACGACCTGCATCGATCTGTTTTTTGCACCTTAGCTTCGGCCGAGTCTTAGAGTTCGAATTCTGGCGTGATACCCCCGCCGCTCTGGCCTGTTGTTTTGACGCCATTCAACGACGATGCTCTGGTTGGGTCCTGACCCCCCCGGGATCCAATCTGTGCCGCGGTAGGAGCATAGCCCATAGAGCTAGGGAGAATTCAAGCAGCCAGCCAATCAATCTAGCAGCCCATCGCACCCTTAACCATTAAGGGGAAAAACATGTTTGTCCGCTTAGCAACCGTTCTTTAAGAAAGTTGGACCTGTTTTTCGTTCTCTTAGCGAACCGTTAGTCCGTTAGTTGTCCGATTTTTCCTACCCGCCGCCTCATTCACCTTTCGATTGTTGATTTTCACCTTCAGAATCCCGGCTATCGCTGGGGTCCATCGCTTTGCCGGCCCCAGCCTCTCCTCCAGTCCTTGCAACTAGACCGGCTGCACTTTCCTTGACGGCACGTTTCGGGCAAAAACAATTTTTTTCTTCATCCTTTCCACCGGTGCGTCGGAGGGCAAAGAGAAAAAAATGTAAACACTTACAACAGCAGAAGGTTGTGGGTTCGATTCCCGATGCAATTGTGCTCGACAATTCGGACAAAGTATCTTCGTTAACAAAAATTTATACATATTAAATTTCTGCGAATGATTTCGATTAAACAGAGATTATAATATATGAAAATCCAATTTAAATAGGTAGGTAGATATGGAAGTAGATAGGTAGGTAGGTTGCTAGGTAAGTTGGTATGTGGGTAGGTTGTTACGTATGTAGGTAGGTAGGTAGGTAGGAAGGTAGGTAAGTAGGAAGGTAGGTAGGTAGGTAGATACGTAGATAGGTAGGTAGGTAGGTAAGTAGGAAGGTAGGTAGGTAGGTAGATACGTAGATAGGTAGGTAGGTAGGTTGGAAGGTAGGTAGGTAGATAGAAACGTAGATAGGTAGGAAGGAAGGTAGGTACGTAGGTAGATTCAAATGGAGGTATTTTTTTCATAGTTAGTGAACAACAGGTTCGGATGTTTTCGGACATCAACGGCCTGGAGTCAATATTATTATGGCAGAATAGTCCAACAGCAACAAAAATGCGAAAACAGTCAAAGCGCTTAAGAAACAAATACCCATTAGGTCATTAGGTGCCTTATCAGACAGTTTCAATTAGCCTTTATCGATGTCGCCATTGAAGCTCTATCTCTTTAATTAGATGTAACGCCAGTCACTAAAGCTACTGACCTTGGCTGTAATATCAGTCATAGCTACTAACCTTGGCTGTAACTTCAGTCATAGCTACTGACCTTAGCTGTAACTTCAGTCATAGCTCTGACCTTGGCTGTAACTTCAGTCATAGCTACTGACCTTGGCTGTAACTTCAGTCATAGCTCTGACCTTGGCTGTAACTTCAGTCATAGCTACTGACCTTGGCTGTAACTTCAGTCATAGCTACTGACCTTAGCTGTAACTTCAGTCATAGCTCTGACCTTGGCTGTAACTTCAGTCATAGCTACTGACCTTGGCTGTAACTTCAGTCATAGCTCTGACCTTGGCTGTAACTTCAGTCATAGCTACTGACCTTGGCTGTAACTTCAGTCATAGCTACTGACCTTAGCTGTAACTTCAGTCATAGCTCTGACCTTGGCTGTAACTTCAGTCATAGCTACTGACCTTGGCTGTAACTTCAGTCATAGCTATTGACCTGGGCTGTAACTTCAGTCATAGCTACTGACCTTGGCTGTAACTTCAGTCATAGCTACTGACCTAGGCTGTAACTTCAGTGACAGATACTGACCTTAGCTGTAACTTCAGTCATAGCTACTGACCTTGGCTGTAACTTCAGTCACAGATACTGACCTTGGCTGTAACTTCAGTCATAGCTACTGACCTTGGCTGTAACTTCAGTCATAGCTACTGACCTTGGCTGTAACTTCAGTCATAGCTACTGACATTGGATGTAACTTCAGTCATAGCTACTGACCTTGGCTGTAACTTCAGTCATAGCTACTGACCTTGGCTGTAACTTCAGTCATAGCTACTGACCTTGGCTGTAACTTCAGTCATAGATACTGACCTTGGCTGTAACTTCAGTCACAGATACTGACCTTGGCTGTACCTTCAGTCATAGCTCTGACCTTGGCTGTAACTTCAGTCATAGCTACTGACCTTGGCTGTAACTTCAGTCACAGATACTGACCTTGGCTGTAACTTCAGTCACAGATACTGACCTTGGCTGTAACTTCAGTCACAGATACTGACCTTGGCTGTAACTTCAGTCATAGCTACTGACCTTGGCTGTAACTTCAGTCATAGCTACTGACCTTGGCTGTAACTTCAGTCATAGATACTGACCTTGGCTGTAACTTCAGTCACAGATACTGACCTTGGCTGTACCTTCAGTCATAGCTACTGACCTTGGCTGTAACTTCAGTCATAGCTACTGACCTTGGCTGTAACTTCAGTCATAGCTACTGACCTTGGCTGTAACTTCAGTCATAGATACTGACATTGGCTGTAACTTCAGTCGTAGATACTGAATCGTTTGTTCAACTAGATTCGCCAAAAGTACTTGGTACTTGTTCGTCGAAAAAATATTATTGCCAACCCGGTCATCCGAACATCCGAACCCGTTGCTGATAAACAAGTCTGGAATCTGCACAGATTTTCTGGTACTTTTTAGCACTGGCTTACGTCACGCGAAAGGATAAACAGAATCCGAGGGAACAAAAGTTAACCTTGCCAATTTCACTTGATTGACCTGAACGAAGTTTGGCTAAGATTGGAAAGAGGAGACGAAAAATGCACACAGTAGCTACTGCTGCTGGCTCTGTACCTACAGTTGCTGGCTCTGTAGCTACTGCTGATGACACTGCAGCTACAGTTGCTGGCTCTGCAGCTACAGTTTCTGGCTCTGCAGCTACTGCTGATGACACTGCAGCTACAGTTGCTGGCTCTGCAGCTACTGCTGATGACACTGCAGCTACAGTTGCTGGCTCTGCAGCTACTGCTGATGACACTGCAGCTACAGTTGCTGACTCTGCAGCTACTGCTGATGACACTGCAGCTACAGTTGCTGGCTCTGCAGCTACTGCTGATGACTCTGCAGCTACAGTTGCTGGCTCTGCAGCTACTGCTGATGACACTGCAGCTACAGTTGCTGACTCTGCAGCTACTGCTGATGACTCTGCAGCTACAGTTGCTGACTCTGCAGCTACTGCTGATGACTCTGCAGCTACAGTTGCTGGCTCTGCAGCTACTGCTGATGACACTGCAGCTACAGTTGCTGGCTCTGCAGCTACTGCTGATGACTCTGCAGCTACAGTTGCTGACTCTGCAGCTACTGCTGATGACTCTGCAGCTACTGCTGATGACTCTGCAGCTACAGTTGCTGACTCTGCAGCTACTGCTGATGACTCTGCAGCTACAGTTGCTTGCTCTGCAGCTACTGCTGATGACTCTGCAGCTACAGTTGCTGGCTCTGCAGCTACTGCTGATGACACTGCAGCTACAGTTGCTGGCACTGCAGCTACTGCTGATGACTCTGCAGCTACAGTTGCTGGCACTGCAGCTACTGCTGATGACACTGCAGCTACAGTTGCTGACTCTGCAGCTACTGCTGATGACACTGCCGCTACTGCTGATGACACTGCCGCTACTGCTGATGACACTGCCGCTACTGCTGATGACACTGCCGCTACTGCTGATGACACTGCAGCTACTGCTGATGACACTGCAGCTACAGTTGCTGACACTGCAGCTACAGCTGCTGACTCTGCAGCTACTGCTGATGACACTGCAGCTACAGTTGCTGACACTGCAGCTACAGCTGCTGACTCTGCCGCTACAGTTGCTGACTCTGCAGCTACTGCTGATGACACTGCAGCTACAGTTGCTGACTCTGCAGCTACTGCTGATGACACTGCGGCTACAGTTGCTGACACTGCAGCTACAGCTGCTGACTCTGCCGCTACAGTTGCTGACTCTGCATCTACTGCTGATGACACTACAGCTACTGCTGATGACACTGCAGCTACAGTTGCTGACTCTGCAGCTACTGCTGATGACACTGCAGCTACAGTTGCTGACTCTGCAGCTACTGCTGATGACACTGCAGCTACAGTTGCTGACACTGCAGCTACTGCTGATGACACTGCAGCTACAGTTGCTGACTCTGCAGCTACTGCTGATGACACTGCCGCTACTGCTGATGACACTGCAGCTACAGTTGCTGACTCTGCAGCTACTGCTGATGACACTGCAGCTACAGTTGCTGACTCTGCCGCTACTGCTGATGACACTGCAGCTACAGTTGCTGACTCTGCAGCTACTGCTGATGACACTGCAGCTACAGTTGCTGACACTGCAGCTACTGCTGATGACACTGCAGCTACAGTTGCTGACTCTGCAGCTACTGCTGATGACACTGCCGCTACTGCTGATGACACTGCAGCTACAGTTGCTGACACTGCAGCTACTGCTGATGACACTGCAGCTACAGTTGCTGACTCTGCAGCTACTGCTGATGACACTGCCGCTACTGCTGATGACACTGCAGCTACAGTTGCTGACTCTGCAGCTACTGCTGATGACACTGCCGCTACTGCTGATGACACTGCAGCTACTGCTGATGACACTACAGCTACTGCTGATGACACTGCAGCTACTGCTGATGACACTACAGCTACTGCTGATGACACTACAGCTACTGCTGATGACACTGCAGCTACTGCTGATGACACTACTGCTACTGCTGATGACACTGCAGCTACTGCTGATGACACTGCAGCTACTGCTGATGACACTACAGCTACTGCTGATGACACTACAGCTACTGCTGATGACACTGCAGCTACTGCTGATGACACTACTGCTACTGCTGATGACACTACAGCTACTGCTGATGACACTACAGCTACTGCTGATGACACTGCAGCTACTGCTGATGACACTACAGCTACTGCTGATGACACTACAGCTACTGCTGATGACACTGCAGCTACTGCTGATGACACTACTGCTACTGCTGATGACACTGCAGCTACTGCTGATGACACTGCAGCTACTGCTGATGACACTACTGCTACTGCTGATGACACTGCAGCTACTGCTGATGACACTGCAGCTACTGCTGATGACACTGCAGCTACTGCTGATGACACTGCAGCTACTGCTGATGACACTGCAGCTACTGCTGATGACACTGCAGCTACTGCTGATGACACTGCAGCTACTGCTGATGGGATGATTTCAGCCAGTGTTGCCAAGACAGGAATGATTGCAGCCAGTGTCGCTGATACTGGAATTATCAGCAGTCTTCAGTGTTTCATTTAAGTCTGTCATGGTAGCTCGTATCGACCATGGGCAATCAATTGAATAATGTCCAAATAGTTTCGTCTCGACTACTTCAAGTAGTTAGATTTAAAAGTCAGTATATTTTAACACATACGAATTTGAAGCATAGTCAAAGTTTAGTAAACGCAAAAATAGTTTCATGTGACAGTAAGCGATGCTTATCAATGGCACAAATGAATGCTATATTGAAACTCAAGCTGTGCTCAAGTTTCAAAACGAAATCAAAGGCGTGTATTATAAATAGGTTGTAGCCTAGTGGTTAGGGCGTCGGACTCACGACTTGAAGGTCGGGGGTTCGATTCCCGACTCCACTGGAACAATTTGCGTCCTTTAGCAAGACACTTAACTCTGCATTGCTTCAGATCACCCAGCTGTTAAATGGGTACCAGCATCAGCTGGGATAATTGAAGGTGGGTTTGGCGTCGCCCCAGTCCGTGGACTGAACAGCTGTACGCAGCCTTCAGATGCGCCGCGCATTAGCTGCGGCTGTGCTGTCGGCTGCACATCTGACCCGATTGGGGCAGGTGTAATCAATTATTATTATTATTATAAATAAGAGCAAATTAAACAAGATTACTTTAACTTGAAGAAAATTGTACTTTTTATGTATCTAATTCATGCGATTTTGTAACAATATAAAAACGTACATTATAGCTACCTCGTACATCACTATATAGTTACAAATGATAGATTTATTAAATGCCAAATCAACAACTAGCGAGGTTCGTTGCCATAGAGACCGAGAAAGCAAAGATTTAGGCGGAGTAAATCGATAAGTAAGCTTTTAAGTAACCACGACCCAAATAAAATGAGTGCAAGCATGTTAATGGTTCGAGTTCAATAGCCCAAGGCTATAAACGAAGGTGTGATCCTTTGCAAAAAAGCGACATTTTGCAAAGCGTCGCAAAGGTAACCTTTATAACAAATAAAGATAGCTCTAAAGCAGGATCTATGCCAATTATAACTGCTAGCTTAGCCAGCCGAGTATCTCCCAGAGTTCGGTGTCTTCGGCGCGCTCATATTAGCGTACAGACTGATATCTGGCAGCACCAGACGCTCCCGGTTGTCCTCCTCATCCGGGTCGTCTTCATCGCTGCTGCTCAAGCTGAGTATTCCATTTTTCATGCCGCTCGACACCCTGAGCGTGCCATCCTCGAATTCATCCTCCTCCAACCCTTCCTCCTCCTCTGTGATTGGCTCCGGCCGAGTCCAGTTCTGGCCAATCCCGGCGGCCCTGGCATCGGCCAGAAGTTTGTCTAGCACCGCGCGATCCAGGGGAGGCACCTTAAATGGAGTACCGTTACAGAAGTTCAACTTTTAAGGTGGCGAAGCATTATTAATTCAAATGCAGAGCATAGTTACTCCCGCTGATAATTTCCATCTGTCCATATTCGACTCACCAGCATCGCCAGTTCGGCCGCATCGTCTGGCAGTCGCGTCGACGCCAACGACTCGCCATCGCTGGGAACGGCAACGGCAACAGTTCCAGCTGCCGACTGCAGACTGCGATGGCTGCCCAGCTGCGAGTTCGCGTCCCGGATGCTGCCGCCGCGGCTGCTGCTTGCCGCGATGGAGCGGGCGCAGTCGGATAGAAGGGCGGACATCGCCTCGGTGGATAGCGGGCCCTGCTGGGAGGACTGGAATGAGGAAGACTTTTAGTGACATGGGATAATAATAATAGAATAGTAATTAATAATAATAATTGATTACACCTGCCCCAATCAGGTCAGATGTGCAGCCGACAGCACAGCCGCAGCTAATGCGCGGCGCATCTGAAGGCTGCGTACGGCTGTTCAGTCCATGGACTGAAGGGACGCCACACACACCTTCAATTATCCCAGATAATTCTGGTACCCATTTAACAGCTGGGTGAACTGAAGCAATGCAGAGTTAAGTGTGTTGCTAAAGGACGCAAATTGTTCCAGTGGAGTCGGGAATCGAACCCCCGACCTTCAATTCGTGAATTGAAGTGAGACTGGCTAATAATAATAACTACAGGAGGGCTGCGGGAAATAGCACATCATTTGGTGACACTGGACCCGGAGCCAGCGAGGAGACAATTCTGCCCATCCCGCTGACTCCTGAGCACACACGCACATAGGGGTGTGTACATCTGGCCTGAAGAAACACTCATTGGGCCTTTGTTATTTTAAATAGACACCATTTTTTCTTGGCGTGTATGAACACGGGCTAAAATTCTCCGCTATATCTGACGAAACAACTTTGGAAAAATCACTAAACATCAACATCGTTGAGACATTCAATGATTCTCGTCGGGGTGTAAAAAACCACCAATATATAGGCCTTTATATAGGCTCACACAGGTGGTTGACAAAGTGCGAACAGTTCGGTTAATCACCTCGTTGCTAAGCAACGCCAGCCGGCTATTAACCTCCTCCAGTCGGTGACTCATCAGTCGCTCCTCCTTGACCTCGGCCAGGGCCTTCTCGCCCAGCCGGTCCAGATCCCAGTCCTGACCGGCCAGGGCGCGCTGCAGAGCGGTGGCCCTGTAGGCGTCGCTGAGCTCCGACTGGCGCCTGGCGGAGGCCGGGGCCTGCTCAGACCAGGCGGCCACCGAGGCTGGCGGCACGGAGCCGAGTCGGGCCAGGCCGGCGTCGATTTCGCGAAGGCGCTGCGAATCGGCATCCGATACTCGGTAGCCCTCGCCTGGGCTCAGCGTGGCAAGCTGATTGGCTGCGCTGGACTCCTGATGGGCGTTGGATTTGATTGGTTGGGGTGCAGGCTGTGCCATTTAGTCTTTGGTACCACATGTTAGTGCGAAATTGTGATCACATAGCAGACTTTAGAAACAGAAGAACAGACACGAGATACAGAAGAGCAGACACGAGAAACAGAAGAACAGACACGAGAAACAGAAGAACAGACACCAGAAACAGAAGAACAGACACCAGAAACAGAAGAACAGACACGAGAAACAGAAGAACATACAGGAAAAACAGAACAACAGACACGAGAAACAGAAGAACAGACACGAGAAACAGAAGAACATACAGGAGAAACAGAAGAACATACAGGAGAAACAGAAGAGCAGACACGAGAAACAGAAGAAGAGACACGAGAAACAGAAGAACAGACACGAGAAACAGAAGAACAGACACCAGAAACAGAAGAACAGACACGAGAAACAGAAGGACAGACACGAGAAACAGAAGAACAGACACGAGAAACAAAAGAACAGACACGAGAAACAGAAGGACAGACACGAGAAACAGAAGAACAGACACGAGAAACAAAAGAACAGACACCAGAAACAGAAGAACAGACACGAGAAACAAAAGAACAGACACCAGAAACAGAAGAACAGACACGAGAAACAGAAGAACAGACACCAGAAACAGAAGAACAGACACGAGAAACAGAAGAACAGACACCAGAAACAGAAGAACAGACACCAGAAACAGAAGAACAGACACGAGAAACAGAAGAACATACAGGAAAAACAGAACAACAGTCGCGAGAAACAGAAGAACAGACACCAGAAACAGAAGAACAGACACGAGAAACAGAAGAACAGACACCAGAAACAGAAGAACAGACACGAGAAACAAAAGAACAGACACCAGAAACAGAAGAACAGACACGAGAAACAGAAGAACAGACACCAGAAACAGAAGAACAGACACGAGAAACAGAAGAACAGACACCAGAAACAGAAGAACAGACACCAGAAACAGAAGAACAGACACGAGAAACAGAAGAACATACAGGGAAAACAGAACAACAGTCGCGAGAAACAGAAGAACAGACACCAGAAACAGAAGAACAGACACGAGAAACAGAAGAACATACAGGGAAAACAGAACAACAGTCGCGAGAAACAGAAGAAGCGACACGAGAACAGACACATCTCGGCGCTAGAAGACATCAGAAGTCATGACGAGCATACGGGTATATCTATTTAAAAAAACAAAAAAATATATTTGTGACATTTTTGTGATCAGAATGAGCTGTGTTTCAAATAAATAGAATCAATGTGATTATTTTAGTATTCGCTTTTAGATTACCATAAATAGTAATCTGTAAATTTTGTTTTAAATGTGATAAGATTCTGCATAGCATAAGAAAAGGCGCAGCACAAGAGTGAACTTCATCGTTAAAAATAAATAGAAAACAAGCAAAATGAACCCTCAAAGCACTGAACTAATCCGAGGCTGATAACTGTAGACGGCGTCTGTGGCAAGCTCTGCCACTCTGAATCAAGCTGAAAGTTTTGTTTAGCGCTATAAAAATTACTGCTTTTATTTTTATTGTCTCTAATCTACGAGTACCTACTCACATTAGTAGGCTAATTTGCGCATTTTCACACATTTTTGACGCTACCCACCAGAAATTCCTCGGGCAGCTCGGGAATGCTATCCAAATCGCGCAGCAGGGAGTCGAGGCGCTCTCTCTCCTCCGGCGTCATTGCGACTACGTCGTTTGATGCCCCCGCCAACTGCGGATTATATAAGAGTTCGTGAGCCGAGTGTTGAAAAATAATTATCAAGTCGATTTCTCGATATTTATTTCACCAAGTTGCAAAGGAAATTGCGGAAGATAAATGGATATAAATTTAGTGAATTTCCCCCATTTTGCCCGTCTGGCCTCTGGCAGAGCCAGAGCCATTATTCTGCCCCAGGCCCGAAGCTGATCGGCTGGCTCTCTCTCTTTCTTATCAGCTGTACGAGAATCCCGGTGTTAAATAGCCATGTCTGCTGCCAGCCTGCTCTACCCCCGCCCCGCACGCTGATTGGCTGGTTAGTTTACCTCTCTCTCTCCCTCGCCCCTCGTCTTGGCTAATTTAGGCCACCCCGCTCAACAACTTTAAGCAGCACGCAGTCAAATGCTGCGTACAGCTGTTCAGTCCATGGACTAGGGAGGCTGTCGCAATCACCCATATTTCCATCCCAGCGCCTAAACTGGGACCCAGATAGAGCTACTATGTGTTCTGTAAAATGAAGGATTTAGCCAACTCGCTCAAGGACACTATGATTTTAATTGGACGGAGATTCGAACTCCCGACCTCTTGGTCAGAAGTTCAAAGCTCTAACCACTAGGCTACAAGCTCCGTAGGGAAACTGAAGCAATTTTTAGCTTAGTTACATTCCTGGATTCGAACTACAGACCTCAGGGCATACAGGATATACAATCTCTAATATACGAGCTACGATATTATATATAACGGAACAGTCGCCAACCTCAATGTTTCTCTTGATGAAATCTTTTGATGCGTCTCCGCCACCGGCTGCACCACCGCCGCCACGCTGCTTCCGTTGACCGTCCTGCTGCTGCTGCTGCTGCCGGTTGGCCGCCTTTCCGGAGCGCGCCGTCCCACTTCCATCAATAGTGACGCCACTCGCATTATCCCTGCTGTTGTTATTGGCCTCTTCAAACAGATACTCGGTGGCAAACACGGGCTCGTGCGGTAAGTCGTCGCTATACTCGTCACGCAGTTCCGAGTCTGCGTCGCGCCGAGCTCCTCCGCCTTCGCTGGGCGTCAGCGCCAGGAACTTCATCGTGTTGCTCACCTCGTCGGTGGACCGTCTGGAGGTTGCCGCCGCGCGCAGCTGTTCCAGCTCCTCCTTGATTCTGTTTTTGTGTTGCAATTTTTAACTACGTGCCGTTTGTTCAATTCCGCTATCCGCTTAAATTCACCTTTATATCACCTTTATATCTACCTGTTTCCCTTAGTCGCATTTTTCATTACGATCTGAGATCAAGGCTCTGTTACAGCTTTGTAACACAGACAACAAGACACAATGCCTAATTCTATTTGTTTCAACCTTTCCCTTAATTCAAATATTCATTCTGAATCCAATCCTTTTACCTAAGCGGATTGTAGCCTAGAGCTTAAAGCGTCCGGATTCATGACTTGAAAGTCGGGGGTTCGATTCCCGACTCCACTGAAACAATTTGTGCCATTTTGCAAGACACTTAACTCTGCATTGCTTCATGTCTCCAAGCTGTTAAATGGATGAAGTGTGACATCCTCCACAGTCCATGGACTGAACAGCCTAATAAACCCTTTCCTTTCCTCCATAATCAAGCTGTTCCTCTTAAAACGTGGCGTCAGAAAACTGTGTGAACCGAACCTCTTCTCCAGCATGGCCCTCTGCCGCTTGACCTCCCGCTCTCTGGCCATCCGCTTGCGCAGAATCTTGTCCAGCTTCAGCATCCGCTGATAGGCCTCGGTGTATTTGGCGTCCCGCTCCGGCAGCATCCGGCTGGCGTCCAGCAGGCCCGGCTGGTCGCGAGCGCTCGACGCCGCCGACTCCGTACGGCTGCACAAGTTTTTCAGATCGTAACGAGCCAGCTCCTCCTGTGCGTGAGGAGCGGGGAACATTGCCCATTGTAAATTATGGAGCATATGCTAATCATCGCGAACTAAGTAACCGCTTTTAAACTTGCTGGGTCTTACCTTGATATCCTCGCGAACCTTCCGCTTAATCTCCTCCTTGATCTCCCTCATAATGTCATTCTCTTCGTCGCTGGTCACGCCGGGATCTGCTTCAGCGGCGGCTGCTGCGGCACCGTTGCTTCTGGAATGCCGAAAGTCTTCCCGCCGCAGCGTCCGGTCCGTTGATGACGTTTCCTCGCTGATGTCCGTATCCTCTCGATGCATTGCTTCTAGTAGCGGAAGAAGTGCAAGTGTTCAGAATCCGCGAATAACCCTGCAAAAAAGAATTGGTTCATAGCGCACTAGACCTATTCGTCACTGCTTCTTACAGTAGTTTAGGTACTACTAAAAACTAATTCAAGTTTCCGATTCCAAAAAATCATAAACTTGTCATCCAATCCATGACAAAAATGGTAGGAAAGAAAAATTGAAAACTTTTTATTAGTCTTAATAAAAATGAATTCATAAGTACTGCTAAACATTTTTTCAGGACACAATAATAATACAATATTTAGAATGGAGGATTTCATAATGTTACGTAATTTAAGCAAAAGTAATTAACTCACTCAGAAAATTTAAATAGAGCTATAAGCTAAACAATTTCAGATCTGACAGTCCATTTGCACCATAAAGAAATATATAATAATGCGAAATACTTCACATATCCCTAGAATTTTTTACACTCAAAGATGCATATTTTTAGTCTGTTAGGCTGTTATTAGAGTTTTTAGGCTGTTATTAGAGATAAATGTGTTACATCAAGTGGCTTGTAGTTCCCGGCATGTCAAGACTAAAAACGGTAGTCCTTAAAACCATTTAAAGAACTCTTAGTTGCTACGGGACCTACAGGATATGCTTATGTGCTTGCAGTCTGAGACAACTTGTATTCAACGTCCAACGTGCGATTACAATTAGATTATCTTGTATTGAATTCGAATTCAAATTGTAATAAACAGCAACTTGTAAGGTCCTAAGTTGCAACTGATTGCAAAAAAGCAAATTGTTTTTCTGGATTTTTTCAATCTAAAGTCCATGCCTATCAAAGAAAAAGGACTTATTATGTGACTTAAGACATTGACAAATGAAAAATGCAGAAAAAACACATATATAGTGTTAAAAACGTACATATAATCTTCTGTACTAAAATATTATGCGCAGGAATACCAATGCATGTTTGGATTCGACTTGAATGATGTTGTCATACACTTTAATAGTGAAATCCGTAGCAATATCTTTATGGAGCTATAACACCCGGCGAATTAAGAATTAAAACTGTTAAAACATTTTTAGGTTGAAAATAATTTACACTAGAAATTAGTAACCTGAACAAGTACAATATATTTTAAGTAAGATAAACGCATTTAATTGTGTTCTAGCAAACTGTGGCTCAAAATTGTCTGTAAATGTTTGAAGCAGCTGTATAATTTGTTTCTCTATGCAAACACCTGCAAATATTTTTGTGCTTATTTTGCTATTTAACAACATGAATTTTTTTTATATATAGTAATGCTTCAACCCTTCTTTGGTGGTAATTTTTTGGAATTGAACTTACTTAATGTTACATGTCACTAATAGCAAGAAGAAAAGATGCCAAATAAGGAAAAGGAAATGACACTACGCAGTCTCTGGACAAACTTTGCTTGTCAATGGCGTCTAAATATTGCGCTCAAGGACCAACGAGAAAAATACTTTTTCTCTACAAGAAGAATGGACTATTGAGTACTAAAATTTGTTGGCACACTATATATAAGTCCAATTTCACAAGGCCTGGGATTTTTTGGGGCAATCCAGGTAAAAAAGTAAACATTGCTAGTGGCGACGGTGGAGTGGAATGACGTTACTTAGTTAATAATAATAATAAATCTTATTCGAAAAAAAGATTTTTTTTTGTAAAAAAATGATTTAGGAATCGCGCAAAACCGAATGCTTTTAATACTGTCGCTATTGTTTATTTGTTATATGCATGTTCCTCTGGTGTCAATGTAAATAGTACTTGAATTCGTTACTAATGGTAATATTAAATTAGGTTTCTTCGATTAGAGCGAACGAACTTAAGTTGGAATGTGATATTTGAATGACACGATATTAATAAATATCAAATTTATCTGTTCTTTGTTTATAGTTTTCAACTTCACTTGTCGCCATTGAATTCTTGTTGTTCACCTTACAGCCTGCTAAAATTTTGCTGTCATAAATTATCATTAATTTGTAACAAGTACTAAATTGGATGGGTCCGGTAGAATAGTGCCATTTTGAACTTATAAAAACACAATTTTGGTTTATCTAGATTAAGAAGCATTCAATATTCCATGGAACGTTAAATATATTAGCAAAATCTTACTTTTAGCTGTGCTCATCAGCTGTTCAGTAATTTATTGCTGCACTGTGTGTATTATAATGTTCTGTACTGCACTGTAAAGTTATATAGGATTATAATTTTTTTGCTATTTATTACATTTTTAATTATTCGTCTGTGGTTTCAGAAAAGGCAGGTTTTAGAAAATTGAATCACTGATATATGTTTGTATGATAGCAATTCGTCGCGATAGATTTTAAACCTTTGTTTAAAATGTTTTAAATGTACCTGAAGTCTGCATTAAGTATATGTCTTATACATCTCAAATTATGAATAAGTAAAATAATTTTTTTTTTCAGATTAAGACTATATTAACAAACTAAACTAATGGGATCCTCAGCCAGTACTCAGCACTTCTCAGGAAACAGGGGTGCTTCTAGCTACCCCAGAAATCCTGGCATGGATGTCCGATCTACTAACAATTTTCCGGAGTCCCGACAGCACAACACTTATCAGGTTAGTTACTAATGCAGTTTATGAAATCTATACTCAGTCTACAGATTTTAACAAACATGTTATGCTCTCTCCATGCAGCAACCTTCATCCCAGCCTGAGTCTGCTTCAACGTTCAGCTTTGAGACGAAGAAGCCGGTTTCCAACGTTGCACCCTCCGCTCCAAAGGAGGACGAAGCTGTGAGTTCTTGGGGCCGGGTGGGTTTAACTCTTGAAGTCGCAAACAGATAAAGCCAATCTGATTTCCTGTTAGGTTGGCCAAACAACAATGGACGCAGAGACTCTGCTCCGATACGTGGAGATCGAGAAGGAGATCAACCGCCTGGAAGCCATGAATGTCGTTGAGCACCTACAGATTAAATGGGACGAGCTCAAAGCTTTGGAGGAAGAGATTCAACGGCTTACTGCAGTGTTTGAGTCGAGGAAGGAACAAACGTGAGTTGTGGGAATGAATTGCTATTAGTACAATTTGTATAATAATGACTTTGGAAAGCATCGATTAAATTGTTAAACATTCCAGTGTAATAATCTACTCAGGTGAACAAATCAAGTAGTCTAATACTGATTCGCGTAGCTAATCAAGTAGGGAAATCCCTTTCTAGTAGGAAAATCCCTTTATAGTAGGAAAATCCCTTTCTAGTAGGAAAATCCCTATCAAGTAGTTTTGCATTTTGCATGGACTGTGATGGTTGCCATGCGAAAGACTGAGGCACACAAGTACTTTAGAAACCAAACAAATTCTTAGCCTGAAGGAGAAGAAGGACGTCGACGATATGCGCCAGCCGAGTGTGCGCGCCTTCTTCGCCGACCAGGCCGCATTCGACGAGAGAATGTCACGCGAGCAGGAGGAGTACCTGACTGCGCTCAACAAGCAGGAGGTCGCGGAGCGAGAGCTGCAGGCGGCTCGGCAGATACGGGACAGCGCCAAGCTGGCCGTCAAGGAGTTGCACGGACACGCCAACCGGCTGCAGGGCCTCTACAGAGAGCAGGATGCCATGCTTGGTGAGCTGGGGAGGCTAGGGAATTTCGAATCGGAATTGAGAGTCGGAATCGGGGTCTAAGGGTCAGGCGGACTGGGACTATAACCAGTCGGAATAGTTGTTTATGGCCAGTTGGAATTTTTGGCCAGTTGAAAGGGGTGTCTATGACCAATTGAAATGAGTGTCTATGGCCAGTTGGAATGGGTGTCTATGGCCAGTTGGAATAGTTGTTTATGGCCAGTTGGAATGGGTGTCTATGGCCAGTTAAAATGGGTGTCTATGGCCAGTTGAAATGGGTGTCTATGGCCAGTTGGAATGGGTGTCTATGGCCAGTTGGAATAGTTGTTTATGGCCAGTTGGAATGGGTGTCTATGGCCAGTTGAAATGGGTGTCTATGGCCAGTTAAAATGGGTGTCTATGGCCAGTTGAAATGGGTGTCTATGGCCAGTTGGAATGGGTGTCTATGGCCAGTTGAAATGGGTGTCTATGGCCAGTTGGAATGGGTGTCTATGGCCAGTTGGAATGGGTGTCTATGGCCAGTTGGAATGGAGGTCTATGGCCAGTTGGAATGGGGGTCTATGGCCAGTTGGAATGGGGGTCTATGGCCAGTTGGAATTGGGGTCTATGGCCAGTTGGAATGGAGGTCTATGGCCAGTTGGAATGGGGGTCTATGGCCAGTTGGAATGGGGGTCTATGGCCAGTTGTAATGGGGGTCTATGGCCAGTTGTAATGGGGGTCTATGGCCAGTTGTAATGGGGGTCTATGGCCAGTTGGAATGGGGGTCTATGGCCAGTTGGAATGGAGGTCTATGGCCAGTTGGAATTGGGGTCTGTGGCCAGTTGGAATGGAGGTCTATGGCCAGTTGGAATGGAGTTGGAATGGGGGTCTATGGCCAGTTGGAATGGGGGTCTATGACCAGTTGGAATGGAGGTCTATGGCCAGTTGGAATGGGGGTCTATGACCAGTTGGAATGGGGGTCTATGACCAGTTGGAATGGAGGTCTATGGCCAGTTGGAATGGGGGTCTATGGCCAGTTGGAATGGGGGTCTATGGCCAGTTGGAATGGGGGTCTATGGCCAGTTGGAATGGGGGTCTATGGCCAGCAAAGCTGACGTCATTCCCCGTCACCCGCAGCCACAATATTCGACGGCAAGTACGGCAGCGAGCTGGAGTTCCGGCTCGAGATGGAGCACGATGCCACCAGCGACAGGCAGCAGAGAATCGCCGCGGCCAAGGCTCGCTGGCAGGCTGGCCGTCTCCTAATCCACCACGCGTGCGCCCAGCTCGGACACTCCGTCAAGCAGTGGGAAGCTTGCGCCTCCATTCCGCCTAGGTGAGGAACTCGATGAACTCACATTGATGAGACTGATGACAGCTGATAATGTGCGATCTTAATAGAAATCTTCAGATTCCAATCTAAGGTTGGACCTCTTCTTGCCTTCATTCGTTCATAAGCCTTTAATTACGTCTTTAATTATGATCTTAAACCGTCGCTAATCTGTTATAAACACAATTCACACACCTTTCTCTGTCATAAGCTCCCAAGGTCATATGCACCCAAAGTCATATGCACCCAAGGTCATAAGCTCCCAAGGTCATAAGCTCCCAAAGTCATATGCACCCAAGGTCATAAGCTCCCAAGGTCATAAGCTCCCAAGGTCATAAGCTCCCAAGGTCAAAAGCACCCAAGGTCAAAAGCTCCCAAGGTCATAAGCTCCCAAGGTCATAAGCTCCCAAGGTCAAAAGCTCCCAAGGTCAAAAGCTCCCAAGGTCATAAGCTCCCAACCCATATTTCAATCGACCATAAACGTCAAATATATTCCTTAATTGGTCATGCACTCTAATGTGGTACAGTCGTATTGATTTGATAACGGTCAAGGTCAATAAATTTGAAATTCTCAATAATCACTATCTTTTGTACTGTCTCAAGTTCTCGCCAAGTTCTCGGCTCACAGTGTGTCGATCATTTTACACTTGCAGCGAGATGCAGCAACGTTACGCAATCGCTACGGAGACGCGCAACTACCTGGTGGCCGCCTGCGCCAACCTGCGCAACAGTCAGAACTACCTGAAGGGCATCGACTTTCCATACTGCCGGCTGGACGAGGTGAGACACTCAGACGGCGAGCTAGGAGTTGACTATAGCTTCGTAGGAAATAGAGAAGCTGTAGCTCGATATCGGATTGAAACTCTTGATTGAATTGAAGCAGGAATCGTAGCTAGATATCTGATTGAAACCAGTGATGGAATCGAAGCAGGAGTCGTAGGAGAGTTCGCCTCCTCGCTGCGTCCGTCATGGAGGCTCCCTACCGCTAAGTCAAGACGTAGGAGAGTTGATAGCTAGAATCAGTAGAATCAGGCACAGTAGCTAGAATCGCACCAGGCACAGTAGCTAGAATCGCACCAGGCACAGTAGCTAGAATCGCACCAGGCACAGTAGCTAGTATCGCACCAGGCACAGTAGCTAGAATCGCACCAGGCACAGTAGCTAGAATCGCACCAGGCACAGTAGCTAGAATCGCACCAGGCACAGTAGCTAGAATCGCACCAGGCACACTAGCTAGAATCGCACCAGGCACAGTAGCTAGAATAGCACCAGGCACAGTAGCTAGAATCGCACCAGGCACAGTAGCTAGAATCGCACCAGGCACTTCAGCTAAAATCGCACCAGGCACAGTAGCTAGAATCGCACCAGGCACAGTAGCTAGAATCGCACCAGGCACTTCAGCTAGAATCGCACCAGGCACAGTAGCTAGAATCGCACCAGGCACTGCAGCTAAAATCGCACCAGGCACAGTAGCTAGAATCGCACCAGGCACAGTAGCTAGAATCGCACCAGGCACTTCAGCTAAAATCGCACCAGGCACAGTAGCTAGAATCGAACCAGGCACAGTAGCTAGAATCGCACAAGGCACTTCAGCTAAAATCGCACCAGGCACAGTAGCTAGAATCGCACCAGGCACTTCAGCTAGAATCGCACCAGGCACAGTAGCTAGAATCGCACCAGGCACAGTAGCTAGAATCGCACTAGGCACAGTAGCTAGAATCGCACCAGGCACAGTAGCTAGAATCGCACCAGGCACTTCAGCTAAAATCGCACCAGGCACTTCAGCTAGAATCGCACCAGGCACAGTAGCTAGAATCGCACCAGGCACAGTAGCTAAAATCGCACCAGGCACTTCAGCTAGAATCGCACCAGGCACAGTAGCTAGAATCGCACCAGGCACTTCAGCTAAAATCGCACCAGGCACAGTAGCTAGAATCGCACCAGGCACAGTAGCTAGAATCGCACCAGGCACTTCAGCTAAAATCGCACCAGGCACTGCAGCTAAAATCGCACCAGGCACAGTAGCTAGAATCGCACCAGGCACTTCAGCTAGAATCGCACCAGGCACAGTAGCCAGAATCGCACCAGGCACAGTAGCCAAAATCGCACAAGGCACTTCAGCTAAAATCGCACCAGGCACAGTAGCTAGAATCGCACCAGGCACAGTAGCTAGAATCGCACCAGGCACAGTAGTTAGAATCGCACCAGGCACAGTAGCTAGAATCGCACCAGGCACTTCAGCTAGAATCGCACCAGGCACAGTAGCTAGAATCGCACCAGGCACAGTAGCTAGAATCGCACCAGGCACTTCAGCTAGAATCGCACCAGGCACAGTAGCTAGAATCGCACCAGGCACAGTAGCTAGAATCGCACCAAGCACTTCAGCTAAAATCGCACCAGGCACTTCAGCTAAAATCGCACCAGGCACTTCAGCTAAAATCGCACCAGGCACAGTAGCTAGAATCGCACCAGGCACTTCAGCTAAAATTGCACCAGGCACTTCAGCTAAAATTGCACCAGGCACTTCAGCTAGAATCGCACCAGGCACAGTAGCTAGAATCGCACCAGGCACAGTAGCTAGAATCGCACCAGGCACTTCAGCTAGAATCGCACCAGGCACAGTAGCTAGAATCGCACCAGGCACAGTAGCTAGAATCGCACCAGGCACTTCAGCTAGAATCGCACCAGGCACAGTAGCTAGAATCGCACCAGGCACAGTAGCTAGAATCGCACCAAGCACTTCAGCTAAAATCGCACCAGGCACTTCAGCTAAAATCGCACCAGGCACTTCAGCTAAAATCGCACCAGGCACAGTAGCTAGAATCGCACCAGGCACTTCAGCTAGAATCGCACCAGACACAGTAGCTAGAATCGCACCAGGCACAGTAGCTAGAATCGCACCAGGCACTTCAGCTAAAATCGCACCAGGCACTTCAGCTAGAATCGCACCAGGTACAGTAGCTAGAATCGCACAAGGCACAATGAGCAGCCGGAACTGGCCTTCCACTGCAGGTGGTCACCCTGGAGCGAGCCACTAGCAATGTGTTCACGGATGTGGCCACACCGGACAGGCACATGCACGCCATGTTGGTCTACCGGGCCATGTACCAGCGCTCCGGTGCCTTGCTGCAGTGGTTCGACACGGTAAGGGGGTTTCGAAAAATAACTGAGACCTTTGGCACGATTAGCGGCTTTTGTTTTAAATTGCTCAATGAAAACCTGTAAGAACAAAACTTAAATAAACAGCCAAAAAATGCGAAATCAGGTAATTGACAAGACCATTGACCGCGACCTGCTGTCAGCCACCGAGGAGCTGTTTGAGAAGAAGCGCCTGCTTCGCACTGAGCGAGTTCGGCTCATCAAGCAGAAGCTGGAGGAGCTGCTTGGCACCGAGGCTGCGGCCGAGGCTGGGCTGGACGAGGGTGAGTTCAGCATTCCTGCTTGATCGGTCCTCTGATTGGTTGCTGAAGCTTATCGATCCACTGATTGGTTGTTAGATATTATAGATCCTGTGATTGGTTGCTGAATCTTATCGATCCACTGATTGGTTGTTTGATCATACCAAACCTCTGATTGGTTGCTGAATCTTATCGATCCACTGATTGGTTGTTTGATCATACCAAACCTCTGATTGGTTGCTGAATCTTATCGATCCACTGATTGGTTGTTTGATCATACCAAACCTCTGATTGGTTGCTGAATCTTATCGATCCACTGATTGGTTGTTTGATCATACCAAACCTCTGATTGGTTGCTGAATCTTATCGATCCACTGATTGGTTGTTTGATCATACCAAACCTCTGATTGGTTGCTGAATCTTATCGATCCACTGATTGGTTGTTTGATCATACCAAACCTCTGATTGGTTGCTGAATCTTATCGATCCACTGATTGGTTGTTTGATCATACCAGACCTCTGATTGGTTGCTGAATCTTATCGATCCACTGATTGGTTGTTTGATCATATCAAGCCTCTGATTGGTTGCTGATTCTTATCGATCCACTGATTGGTTGTTTGATCATACCAAACCTCTGATTGGTTGCTGAATCTTATCGATCCACTGATTGGTTGTTTGATCATATCAAGCCTCTGATTGGTTGCTGATTCTTATCGATCCACTGATTGGTTGTTTGATCATACCAAACCTCTGATTGGTTGCTGAATCTTATCGATCCACTGATTGGTTGTTTGATCATATCAAGCCTCTGATTGGTTGCTGATTCTTATCGATCCACTGATTGGTTGTTTGATCATACCAAACCTCTGATTGGTTGCTGAATCTTATCGATCCACTGATTGGTTGCTTGATCATATCAAGCCTCTGATTGGTTGCTGAATCTTATCGATCCACTGATTGGTTGTTTGATCATATCAAGCCTCTGATTGGTTGCTGATTCTTATCGATCCACTGATTGGTTGTTTGATCATATCAAGCCTCTGATTGGTTGCTGAATCTTATCGATCCACTGATTGGTTGTTTGATCATACCAAACCTCTGATTGGTTGCTGATTCTTATCGATCCACTGATTGGTTGTTTGATCATATCAAGCCTCTGATTGGTTGCTTTTTCCTGCCGATTCCTGTTGTTTTCAGACGGCAATCTAACTGACGCCCGCCGCCTGCAAGAACAATTGGAGAGCCTCAACCAGGAGGAGATGCAGAAGCTCATGAAGAATGTTCAGGTTGTGCAACCGGAGGGCTTCGAACAGCAGCTGCCTGGCCATGGAATAACCATCGAGACCCCGGTGGTGACTGGCTCTACGAAGAAGGACAGGCGTAAAGACAGGAAGAGGGATAAGAGAGAGCGCAGGAAAGAAAAATCCGCAGTTGCGGAGTCCGCCGGAATGGACTCGGTGGACGGTGGCAGCAGTCCGGAGAAGGAGCCGAAGCAGGAGGAGCCGACTAGACCGCCGCAGCCTCCTGCCGTGGAGAACATGCCGAAGATTGACGTGGTCTCGCTGAAGGATTTGGCTCCACCACCGAGTCAGGAACAGCTGTTCGGTGAGTTGTGAAGCACAATACTACTAGAAGTAATATAATAGCATCGATTTGATTTCTGTTGTTATTTTTTATTAAAAATTCCTTTTTTTGCGGTGCAAATTGTTAGGTGACATCGACTCAATCAAAAAGCAGTACGAGATCGACAAGGAGGAATATCAGCGAGCCCAGGAGCTCAACAGAGCTCGCGTGGAGCAGGGACTCCAGGTGAGTCAATAGTGTGCTCGGATGAAGGAATAGAATGGATTGCTAGTCTAGCCCATGGATGAAGGAATAGAATGGATTGCTAGTCTAGCTCATGGATGAAGGAATAGAATGCATTGCTAGTCTAGCTCATGGATGAAGGAATAGAATGGATTGCTAGTCTAGCTCATGGATGAAGGAATAGAATGCATTGCTAGTCTAGCACATGGATGAAGGAATAGAATGGATTGCTAGTCTAGCTCATGGATGAAGGAATAGAATGGATTGCTAGTCTAGCTCATGGATGAAGGAATAGAATGGATTGCTAGTCTAGCTCATGGATGAAGGAATAGAATGGATTGCTAGTCTAGCCTCATGGATGAATGAATATAATGGATTGCTAGTCTAGCCCATTGATGAAGGAATAGAATGGATTGCTAGTCTAGCTCATGGATGAAGGAATAGAATGGATTGCTAGTCTAGCTCATGGATGAAGGAATAGAATGGATTGCTAGTCTAGCTCATGGATGAATGAATATAATGGATTGCTAGTCTAGCCCATGGATGAAGGAATAGAATGGATTGCTAGTCTAGCCTCATGGATGAATGAATATAATGGATTGCTAGTCTAGCCCATGGATGAAGGAATAGAATGGATTGCTAGTCTAGCTCATGGATGAAGGAATAGAATGCATTGCTAGTCTAGCTCATGGATGAAGGAATAGAATGGATTGCTAGTCTAGCTCATGGATGAAGGAATAGAATGCATTGCTAGTCTAGCCCATGGATGAAGGAATAGAATGGATTGCTAGTCTAGCTCATGGATGAAGGAATAGAATGGATTGCTAGTCTAGCTCATGGATGAAGGAATAGAATGGATTGCTAGTCTAGCTCATGGATGAAGGAATAGAATGGATTGCTAGTCTAGCCTCATGGATGAATGAATATAATGGATTGCTAGTCTAGCCCATTGATGAAGGAATAGAATGGATTGCTAGTCTAGCTCATGGATGAAGGAATAGAATGGATTGCTAGTCTAGCTCATGGATGAAGGAATAGAATGGATTGCTAGTCTAGCCCATGGATGAAGGAATAGAATGGATTGCTAGTCTATCCCATTGATGAAGGAATAGAATGGATTGCTAGTCTAGCTCATGGATGAAGGAGCAGAATGGATCGCTAGTCTAGCCCATGGATGAAGGAGCAGAATGGATTGCTAGTCTAGCCCATGGATGAAGGAGCAGAATGGATTGCTAGTCTAGCCCATGGATGAAGGAGCAGAATGGATCGCTAGTCACTGAACTCTTAATTTCTTCCAGGAGAAGCTAGCCGCCCGCAAGTCGCGCAAGGCTCGCAAGATGGCACAGGAGCAGGAGACTGAGAAGCTGCTTAAGGAGAGCGGCACAGCTTGAGCAGTTGAGCTGCTGTGAATCAAATCGGAAACCCTTCCTGACCTGAGATTTTATGGTTGTTTTTTGTATCTAGGGAAATCACTTATGTACAGCTAGTAGTTAGAGTACACTCGTATCTGAGTACGCATGTCTTCGACTAGCAAATAGGCAAGATACCTATACTCATGCAGCAGGCCTTAATAATTAACTTAATACTCGTTGTTTGTAGCCTCGATTCGTACTTTACTGTTATAAAACAGGTTTTGTCAACGCCCTCTAGCCGTCGCTTAACAGCTTGTAAACAACATTTTCCACGAGAAGAATCGTATGTTCCCTGTTTGCATTTTCATTAATTTTCTTTTTAAGTTAAACAATTTGTTTTACAGCTTTTCTTGAAAAATAACGGATATGGCTAGAAACATTTCTTTAATGATAAAAATAATTGGATAAATGTAGACTCGATCCTCACTTATACAATAAATATAATATAATTAATAATATAATTATAATAATTATAATATAATAATTATAATATAATTATAATATAATAATATAATTATAATAATTATAATATAATTATAATTATATAATATAATAATAAATATAATTTACTCATTAGAGTACCCGATATGTCTCACTGATGCTTCCAGCTTTTGGCGCACATTTTTAATTCCTTTTGATATTCAGCAGCTTTAAATTATTCACTTTCTGCGATGGTTTCATGTGCTCAAAAAGTTCACTTTTTTTGCTGCTTGGTTGTGCCTCTACTGACTTCTACGTGAAATATTTTTTGTGTAGTTTTGAACATGTTTTTTTTTCAATTTTAAACTTCAACGAGAAAAAGTAAAGGAAATGTTTGAAGGACAATAAAAAATAAAAAGGAAAGCAAACTCTTTTACTCTTTTACTTCACAGATAATTTTTTGCAATTTAGTAGATCGAAAATGTCCTAATTTACTAAAGAATAATTGTGTTAATCTGTTCGATGCAAGCCAGTTTTTTATTGATATAAAATTGAAAGAAAAGTATATATTGTGTTACTCTGTCAATTGCGAGTATTACGTTAAAAAATCTGAAAGAAGTAATTTAAACTAGTTGAATTTTTTAAACTTGGGTCACACAATTCAGGTCTTGTTCCGGACTGAAGTAACTCGTTTTAGAGACAGAATCCAAAGCCAGGCTTGATAAAATTATTAATGCATCTCCTTTAACGCTTGTATAGTGTTGCTATTGCTATATTACGCAAAAGTCCATGACAAAAAAGTTTTCGCTTAAAAACACAATCATGAAAGTCGGAATAGAAAATGTTTTCATTGGACCCATCTAACAGCGCAGGTGACATTCGTGATAGATAATAAATACTCTACAGGCAGTTAAGACGGTTTCCAAGCAATCCGGTCGGGAAGATTTCTGCAATGTCGGGGATTTCAGGTCAATTAGTTGTCCTGACGCTCCATGTTGCTGAGCAGGCGGCTGACCCGGCCGATCTCGGCTTCGCTCAGCATCGCCGACGGGCCAGAGCGCAGGCCGGCGCGGATGACGCCGGCTAGGACGGCGCGCGGGTTGTCGTGGTGCTCGCGCACCTCAGGAAGCTGGTTGGCTTGGCACAGGCCGCTGCGGGCTTGGCTCTGGTGAGCGTACGGCCGCACGATGGTCACCTCCGGCATGGTGGTCAACGGCTTGACCTCCAGCTGGTACAGGCGGCTCAGATGCGTCAGGCTGACTCGCTGGCTGCTGACAGACAGGCGGAAGTTGTTGTCAACGTTGACCTCGGCCGGACTATCCAGACGGTGCTCGGCGCCATCGCGAAGGTAGGTGACGCTTACTCGGTTGGCGTCGAGGCTGATCTTGGCCAGGGTGAGGCGGTCCTTCTTTAGTAGGACGTGTCGGATCAGCCGCATGCTGGAGGCGGCACCAGCGGGACGCTCGTGCATCAGCTGGACGCTGTAGACGGCGGCGTCCTGGGCGATCTGGTCGGCGCTGAGGATTAGCGGGACCTGCAACTCGATCAGACGGTTGAGCAGCTCTTCGTCCAGGAAGCGGGGCTGCCACCAGTCGGACTGACCGGGCATGTGGAACGGCTGGACTCGGTCGGTCGATACGCGGCACTGGTACAGGCGGCGCTTCAGCTGCTCACGGCAGACTGAGTTCTCCTCGACGTTTGTGAACTTCTTCAGGCTCTCGAAGAGGCTGTCGCTGCTGCTGTCAGACTGGGACATCTGAGATAGGTGAGTCAGCTCACAGATGGCGTCCTCACTCTCGTCCAAGTCGCTGGCCTTGATGACTACCTTCTGGTTGCTAGAGATCTTGACCAGCATCTGGCTGCCGGCCTTCTCCAACTTCAGCTCGGCCTGGGAGCCGCGCTTCTCCAGTCTGGCGGTCATTCCGGCGGGCAGGCCGGAGTCCGTCTGTTCAGAGGAAGCCGGCGATGCGAGCGACAGGCGCTGCTCGTAGTCGCTGCCGATCTTGATCAGGACCTCGCTGCTGCTGGATTGCATGTAAACGCGCACCCGCCTGTCGCCGATCTTGGCCACCGCCAGCTTGACCGCGCACACGGTGTCTTGAATAACCTGCTTCAGCGCCGGGGACATCAGCTCGAACTCGGCGTGCTTGAATGTCTTCACTTTCTTGCCGGCAACGATCTGGCAGCTGGGGCGCCTCCTGGGCATGTCGGAGGACCAGTAGGAGCGCTGGCTCGGCTGGCTCCACTCGCCGCTGTCAGTCTCGGATCTGTCGGGCTGGTCCATGCGGCAACTGTCCGAGACTGGCAGGATGTACTGCTCCACCATCTTCTTATCGGAGGCGGCCACCCGGTGGTAGTTGGGTCCCTTGAACTCGCGGAACTTCTCTCCATTGTAGTCGCCACAGAGGCCGCAGACGCGGTTGCGGTAGAATGGCGAGACGCGAATCTCAACGGTGCGCAGCTTGTTACCACCGGCCAGCAGGCTGACCTGGTGCTGCTGGCTGCTGACGAGGTACATGATGGTGCCGGCGTAGTGATACTTGCGGATTGAAACTGTCACTGGGCCTTTCTCGGTGCTGACTGTGCGCTTATAGATCTCGACCTCCTCACGTGGCTCCTCGCTGTGCTCCACCTCAGCGCCGTTGACTTTCACGGTAGACTTGGCCTGGTCGCTGTTGATTGGCTTGCTCAGCTCGACAACAAACGGACGGCTGACCTCGGTGTTGAGGTGCAGAGTGATGTACTTCTTGCCATTCTTGATTTGAGCCAGCACCTGGAACTCCTTGGCATTGGAGCAGTCCTTGGCTAGCAGGATTGGGCACTGGTTGTCAGCAATGCGGTTGAACAGGCTCTTCGGAATGCTGTAGGCGACATCGTCGAAAGTTTTGACGTGCGAGTGCAACAGGCTGCACTTGGTCCTGCCGCCCTTGGCGTAGTCCAAAGCTGATGTGGCGATGGGCACAACGCCGGCCCAGGTGAACGGGACGGCCGGCAGCTGGATAGAGCGCCAGACGTTCCTTTCGTGCGGGCAGGTGACGTTCAGGTGTAGAACGCGAACGTCGACAGGGGACGGACGGGAGACGATCTTGATCTTGTTCTCGCTGGTCCTGCTGGTCTCACTGATGGCCAGGTAGGGCTGCAGGTAGTCCTTGGTCTTCTGGATGATGGCGCTAAGCAGCGGGCTGTTTTCCGGATTCATGAACCAGCGCGCAGAGTTGGCGATCTCGACTTCGATCTGGCTCAGCTTGTTGAACTTCTTGAACTGACGGATGCAGCTTGGCGTGAAAAGCGGATTGGCGTTCAGCGGCTCCTCCCGGACGCTCTTCCAGGACTCGTTCAGGCAGGCAGCCATGCGCGGGAACATCTTCTTCATCTGGTCTTCAGTGAGTACGGAGTCAACTAGCAGCTTCTTCAGCTCGGGGTTGGCAGACATGCTCACCTCAATGGTGGCAACCTGGGACTCCTCGTCGTTGATGCTCAGCTCAATGCGAAGACGTCTGTCGTTGAACCACTCGGCTGAGCTCAGCGGCAGACTCCTGGGCGTCATGGGCAGGTCCTCGGGCATGTCAACCTTGCCGTCGATGGTCAGCTGGTAGCCGCTGGCGCGGTAGCTTGAAGGCAGGCCGAGGTGGTAGCGAATGCTGCAGCGGAAAGTCCGTCGAGAGGCGGTCCATTCGCGCGGCTCGAAGCTGGCACTCAGCAGACGCTGCTTTATGGTCTCGCTGCTGTCACTCTGGACGCGCACGTTGTTGATCTGCAGGCGCATCTGCGGCGGCTTGATGGTGGCGGCGGAGTCTTCCTCCTCCGGGTAGACGACTTCCAGTTTGCTGCTGATAAACACGGAGCGTTCGGTCTCTTCTTCAGCCGTAGGCTTCAGGTACACGGTGTACTCGGCAGGGCCGGACAGCAGGCTGCACGGAGCCTCGTAGACGTCAGCGATGGAGCGGTGCTTGCCCTGCACCTGCAGTTTGTAGCCGAAGGGAGCCAGCAGGTTGCTCAGGAGCGGGCTGAAGTCGGCCAACTTCTGCTGCTGAATCTGCCTGTGCACCAGAGTGACGTTCTTGCTGGTGATCCTGACCCTGCCAGACTGGATGCTGGTCTCGGTGAAGGTCGAATAGACGGCGTTTTTGAACTGCACAATCGGCGACTTCGAGCCCGGAGCGGAAAGCAGGAGGCTGAAAGTGTGCTGCTTCGGGCTGGAGAAGTCCATCTCAATGACAAACTCCTGGCTAGACTGCTTGAGAACCGTCAGAGTTGTCAGCCACTGGTGGTAGTGGTTCAGGACGTGCATGTTGCTGCCGAATCTCTTGAAGCCCTTGACAACCAGAGGCAGAGAGGCCTTGACGTGGTACCTGGCCTTGTTATCCGTCACCTGGGACTGAATGGTCACCTTCGGCCAGAAGTCGAGCGTCATAAAGCAGTTGAGATCCAGAATGGCGCCGGCGGGGGTTGGCAGCTCGTAGTTGGCGCTGATGGAGAACAGACCACCGAACGGCTTCAGAATGTTGCCGAGGCTGCTCAGCATCATCTTGACTGTCTTGGCCTTCAGCTGCTCAGAGGAGCTAGTCATCTCGCGGCTGTTCTTCACATAGATGACGTCGTATCCCATGAGGGCGACAGTGAGATCCATGCTGGGCACCTCAGCCAGCATCCTTGGCACGATGTCGAGCAGCTCGGTGTCCACGGTGGCGTCAAGGCTCCGACCGGCGCGCTTGAGCAGCTTAGCAAAGCTGCCGGACTGGTAGATGAGGCCGCGTGGGCCAAAGACCTTCTCGAGCAGGCTCTGCAGGCCCTGGGTGCGCACAGAGATCTCCATAGCTGGCACATTCTTGCCCATGGCCTGGTGGTCGATCTTGATGTGGCTCCAGCGCGGCACGAAGGACTTGTCCGAGACGATCATGTCTGTCTCAATAGTGAGGCCCAGCTTGTGCAGCTCGTCCCACAGCTGGCCGTGGAAGACCCGGCTGTGGACCTGCTCCATCGGCTCTCGGCGCTGCAGCATCGACAAAGCGGAGCGGACAGTCTGGCGGACGCGGTGGTAGCGCGGCAGCGGGCTGCTGGCAATCTGGCCGAGGTGGCTGACGCAGTAGGAGTACACCTGCTGAGTTGGCTCGCTAAGGATGGCCTGGATCAGCATGTTCAGAACGCTCTGCTTGACAATCGGGCACTGCATCAGGACCCGGTAGCAGGCGATCCTCAGCTCGGGATCTTCGCGAGGATTGCGGAAACAGGCGATCAAGTCGGCCTGAATGCGGCTGTTGATCCGCTCGAAGTGGCGCTTGTGCTCGCTGTCGTCGAGGATGTACTTTTCCTCTTCGGCGATGCTCCTGGCGTCCTCACTGGTGATGCGCGACAAGCTATTTCGCCGGAGAATGTTTTGAGTGGCGTAGACGGCCTGCACGCGCTCGGCAGTTTTGCGGGCGTCGCGGCTGCGGATGATGGGGCCCAGCTGATCATACAGCTCGAACAGGCCGCAGTTCTTGGCCACCTTCATGGCCAGGCTGCGACCGGCGTCGGTGCGCCACAGACCCTTGGCTACCTGTTCTAGAAACTCGCGACGGAACTCTTCTGAGCTGACGGCGTGAGCGCGGCGAGCCTCCCACCAAGGAGCGGCGGCGGCGGTGTCGGACAGCGGCTGCAGGTAGGGCTCCACGCCACCCTGTCGACCGTAGTAGACATTCACCATGGCGCCGAGGCTCAGCCAGGCGGCGGAGAAGATCGGCATGCGCTCCTCGGTCATGAGCTTGGCGCGGAACTCCTCGGATTTGACAGTGTCGAGCACATCGCGCAGGGTGCGCAGCTGCACACGGCTGGTCATGCTGAGCTTGGCGAAGATGGCCGGGATGTGGTATACGGTGAGGCCGGCCTCTTCAGCGATTCCAGCGGCGGAGCCTTCGCTGCCGGTCCTGGCTAGGGCCTTCACAATGCGCATCAAAAACTGGACGGAACCGTGCGTGGCCACCTGGGGGCAAATGTCCATGACGAAGGCGCGCAGGGCGCGGCGCTTCTCCGGCTGTTCGCGAACGCGCTGGGCCACGGATTCTAGATCTTCGACGCGTTTCAGGTGGAGGCGCAGGACTCGGATGATCTGCTCGTAGGCGCGAGCGTCGATCTCGCTGCGGCTGCTGCTGCCGGCCTTCCAGAGGCCGCGGAACTGACGCGCGACCTCAGCTAGCAAGGCCTCCCGATCAACATTCTTAGCCTCCTGTGGGTAGGTCAGGCGCAGGCCTTCCGGCTCCTCGGTCAGGGCTTCCTCGGTTTGGGCCTCCGAACTGGAGATGGGACCGCTGCTCAGCAGCTTCAGCTTCTGCCTGGAAAGTGCAAGAAGGTATTTTTATAGGTAATTGACTCTCAAGTCCACAAGCCATAAGCAATAGTTACACAGAGCGTTGATTTTTTACTGGTTTCAGGACTCGAACTTAGGGCCTTAGCCAACAGCTTACACAGAAAAGACCTTCTCGCTGCCGTGAGTGGAGTCGCTGTTCGGGGACATGATGTGCACGGTGCGGGCCCAGGCCTTTGTAACCAGCGGAGTGAGTCGGTCGCCTCCCATGTCCACCAGGTACTGGGCCGTGTTGCTGACGCTGACGAGGTCTTGGCTTTCCTGGCCAGGCAGGCTGTCGTGATGACGAAGGCCGTTCCACATGGCGGCGAGGCCGCGCTGGCCGTCAATCGGATTGCGGCAGTTGTTGAAGTCGATGGCTTTGGCGACGCGGTAGATTTGCGAGTCAGACTCGTGGTATTCCACCTTGTCGACTGTGTAGAAGGTCTTGCAGAGAGCAGCGGTGTTCAGCTGAAATCGAACGGCGTGAATAACATTTATCTTGGTAAAATTCGTGGATATCATGGTGCAGGTATCAAGGAATTTTAACTTGCGACACCGGGACTCACCTCGTCCTGCTCCTTGGTCCACTGTCCGTTCTCAAGGTCGGCGCTGGACGCGTCCTTCGGAATGAAGTCGACCTGCAGCAGGCCCAGGAAGCCCTTCTTGATGTTGACGCTCCAGAACGGATCGGCATCGTTGAACAGCACCTTGGCCACCTTGAGCTCGCGCGGTCGCATCAGGACAGCGAACGGCTTCTTGAGCGCTCGCTCCACCTGGCTCCAGAGCTCTGGGTCCTCCAGGTTGCGGAACTCGGCCATCGGCAGCAGCACCTTTGGCAGCTGCTCGGTGGCGTTGTTCCTCTGACGCAGGCTGACCTCCGTGAATTCGATTGTCCATTTCTCGGCGCCGGACTCCAACTCGCCGCTGGTTCGCATCTGGACGCGGAAGCGCATCCGGACGGTGCTGAACTGGCCGCTGACCTCCTCGATGCCGCTACCAATCTGGGCATCGTACTGGTATTCCACCTGGCGCGGCGTGCTGGCGCGCAGCTGACTGGCCGGCGGCAGGCTGGCCGAAGCTGCAAAAATGATTGCGATAATATTTAGATAACAATTCACTAACTGCTCTACTTTAAGTAGAAATATAAAAATATTTCCAGACTCGCTGCTTACCGGCCAAGCCAACGCAGGCTACAAGAAACAGCAGCTTCATGGCTGAGCTGTGCTTTAGTGCTGATTGTTCTATACCAGCTGCTGTAGAAAATTATCTTCTTTGTTTCAGTCGGAACGTCGCTCTGCTCAATTGAGATCGTTGCTTGAGTCTTCTTCTAGGGCGCTGAGTTAGGCTGGTATTTATAGGCAGCGTCGGCTGGCACAAGGTCGTAGGTTGAGGGTTGAAGTCTGCGCCCAGCCAGGCCAGGCCCGACTCGTCAGCAAATAACTGATCAGCATAATGAACCTAGCCAAATAGACAGACACACAGTCACTCAAAACACACGGGTTAGCCGGCCGGTTTTGCTGCATCAGCACAAAAATGCATTGGCTGTGACTGTTATCAGTCAACAGTGCATCTGCACTCTTAGACTATAGCTTTCTACATATGCCGAAAAGATAGCGAGTTCAAGAATGATTTTGCTTTGTTGAACTGCTGATCCAGTATTTTAGCTAATCAGTTAGCATGCTGATTTTGTAGCAGTTTTTTGCTGCAGTTGTTTCAATAGTGCGTTTGCACTCAAAACAGCTCGAATGCGTTTAATCACGTGATGCAACAGCACAACTATATTATACTTTCTTTTAGTGTTTTATGACCTTCATCCACTGAAAGTGATTTGGGATATAAGAATCAAACAAGAAATCATGCACTTCATAGTGCATCACTATTTACAGCACTAAAGAAAATTAATTCGAAAGTTACATTTAGGTGGCAAATTTTCTGATAAGCAGAACAGGCACAAAAAATTGCTGACACAGGTCAGACTGTATCTTAAATCGTCAAGACAATTATAAACAAAAAAAATTTTTTTTAGAAAAAAAGAACTCTGGTAACTGGTAAAAAGCACAGAGTGACTGAAGGATCAGGGAGGGTAGAGTCACTGAAGGATCAGGGAGGATAGAGTCACTGAAGGATCAGGGAGGGTAGAGTCACTGATGGATCAGGGAGGGTAGAGTCACTGATGGATCAGGGAGGGTAGAGTCACTGAAGGATCAGGGAGGCTAGAGTCACTGAAGGATCAGAGAGGGTAGAGTCACTGAAGGATCAGGGAGGGTAGAGTCACTGAAGGATCAGGGAGGGTAGAGTCACTGAAGGATCAGGGAGGGTAGAGTCACTGAAGGATCAGGGAGGGTAGAGTCACTGAAGGATCAGGGACGGTAGAGTCACTGAAGGATCAGGGAGGGTAGAGTCACTGAAGGATCAGGGACGGTAGAGTCACTGAAGGATCAGGGAGGCTAGAGTCACTGAAGGATCAGGGAGGCTAGAGTCACTGAAGGATCAGGGAGGCTAGAGTCACTGAAGGATAAGGGAGGGTAGAGTCACTGAAGGATCAGGGAGGGTAGAGTCACTGATGGATCAGGGAGGGTAGAGTCACTGAAGGATCAGGGAGGGTAGAGTCACTGATGGATCAGGGAGGGTAGAGTCACTGAAGGATCAGAGAGGGTAGAGTCACTGAAGGATCAGGGAGGGTAGAGTCACTGAAGGATCAGGGAGGGTAGAGTCACTGAAGGATCAGGGAGGGTAGAGTCACTGAAGGATCAGAGAGGGTAGAGTCACTGAAGGATCAGGGAGGGTAGAGTCACTGAAGGATCAGGGAGTGTAGAGTCACTGAAGGATCAGGGAGGATAGAGTCACTGAAGGATCAGGGAGGGTAGAGTCACTGAAGAAGGCATCTAAATGCAATATTCGGTCCAAGCCGTGCAGTCTCAGTGCTCAAACCCGATCGAAGTGCTCCGAGTCGACCAAAAGAAGGAGGACATAAAAGATGTTCTCCTATTAAGGCTGCGATTGCTGACCGAATGAGGCGCACTTGTCTTTCACAATTTTTTTGATAAAAATCGCTTCGCGCCCCACTGGGAGTTGGTAAATTTGCGTGCCCTTGAAGAAGAGAGTAGGGGAGAACCGTTGGTAGAAATACTCACAGTTCCCGGCGTCTTTGATCGCATGGAAGGGGAAAATATGTTTTTTTTTTCTCAGTCGGCCCTCGGCCGTGGCGAAAAAAAATAGGCCATTTCTAGCAAAAATTCGCCCTATCAAGCGGTAATGAATAATAAATGGAATGTTCAAATGGTCATTCCCTTGGTGGGCGGACTAAAGTGCTTGTTAATTTGATGAAGCAGTGTCAGTCACCTAGGCCTGATGCTGAATTGAGAGAATTGGGGATCAGAAAACAGGGGAAGAAAATTTCTTTGTTGAATAATTCGAGCAATTTGAGAGTTTTTTTTAAACATTGCAGTGAAAACTTTGTTGAGTTATTTTACAGTAAAAAATTGCTCTAATTGTGCAATTAGATGAATGAAGAACTGTTTTTTTCTCAACTAAGCTAATTAGGCTAAGTATGCTGAGTAGGCTAAGTGTCTTTTGGGGCTTTCGTATTGCATCAATTATTAATTTTCAACCTATGAACTCAAATCTATTTGAGATGGGAAAACTGTTTTTTATCGCGCTATCGAGATCAGCTACGCCTGAATACCAAAGCGTTTGGATTTGCAAAATTTGTTACCTGATGCTCCATTTGTCATGCAGATGAGCACCCCAGATGAGCACACCCTGAAGGACCATAGATGAACACTCTCAGAAGGACCATAGATGAACACTCTCAGAAGGACCATAGATGAACACTCTCAGAAGGACCATAGATGAACACTCTCAGAAGGACCGTAGATGAACACTCTCAGAAGGACCGTAGATGAACACTCTCAGAAGGACCGTAGATAAACACTCTCAGAAGGACCATAGATGAACACTCTCAGAAGGATCATAGATGAACACTCTCAGAAGGACCGTAGATGAACACTCTCAGAAGGACCGTAGATTAACACTCTCAGAAGGACCGTAGATGAACACTCTCAGAAGGACCATAGATGAACACTCTCAGAAGGATCATAGATGAACACTCTCAGAAGGACCATAGATGAACACTCTCAGAAGGACCGTAGATGAACACTCTCAGAAGGACCGTAGATGAACACTCTCAGAAGGACCGTAGATGAACACTCTCAGAAGGACCATAGATGAACACTCTCAGAAGGATCATAGATGAACACTCTCAGAAGGACCGTAGATGAACACTCTCAGAAGGACCGTAGATGAACACTCTCAGAAGGACCATAGATGAACACTCTCAGAAGGATCATAGATGAACACTCTCAGAAGGACCGTAGATGAACACTCTCAGAAGGACCGTAGATTAACACTCTCAGAAGGACCGTAGATGAACACTCTCAGAAGGACCATAGATGAACACTCTCAGAAGGATCATAGATGAACACTCTCAGAAGGACCGTAGATGAACACTCTCAGAAGGACCATAGATGAACACTCTCAGAAGGATCATAGATGAACACTCTCAGAAGGACCGTAGATGAACACTCTCAGAAGGATCATAGATGAACACTCTCAGAAGGACCGTAGATGAACACTCTCAGAAGGACCGTAGATGAACACTCTCAGAAGGACCATAGATGAACGCTCTCAGAAGGATCATAGATGAACACTCTCAGAAGGACCGTAGATGAACACTCTCAGAAGGATCATAGATGAACACTCTCAGAAGGACCATAGATGAACACTCTCAGAAGGACCGTAGATGAACACTCTCAGAAGGACCATAGATGAACGCTCTCAGAAGGATCATAGATGAACACTCTCAGAAGGACCATAGATGAACACTCTCAGAAGGACCATAGATGAACACTCTCAAAAGGACCGTAGATGAGCACTCTCAGAAGGACCGTAGATTAACACTCTCAGAAGGACCGTAGATGAACACTCTCAAAAGGACCGTAGATAAACACTCTCAGAAGGATCATAGATGAACACTCTCAGAAGGACCATAGATGAACACTCTCAGAAGGATCATAGATGAACACTCTCAGAAGGACCATAGATGAACACTCTCAGAAGGACCATAGATTAACACTCTCAGAAGGACCATAGATGAACACTCTCAAAAGGACCGTAGATGAACACTCTCAGAAGGACCGTAGATGAGCACTCTCAGAAGGACCGTAGATGAGCACTCTCAGAAGGACCGTAGATGAGCACTCTTCGTAGGATCAGATGAGAGCAAGAAAAATACAATATGAGTACTCTTTGAATGACCAGATGAGCAGTCATTCAATGATCATATGAAGAGGTTGCCATCCTTATCAGGACAAGTGTTCATATTGCTGTAATTCTTTCAAGAAAAATGAGTTGAAAAGAAACTAAAAGTTCGTTATTTCGACAGCGTCAGTTTAAATCAGATGAAGCCCGATCTGTACACAGATTCTAGTTTTGTATTAAATTTGTCATTGTCTCAAAAATAGAAATATTAAATGAGAACTTGGAAAACACTATGCAAAAGACAATGACAAAAGAGGAAGAGAAGAAAATAGATGTAAAAGAAATGTCACTTAAGCATTTCATCCAGACACTGCAGTTTTCGTCTCGACTTTTTTCAAGGTGACGCAAACAAGAATATATTTTGTAGCATTGTGAGGAATTATTAGTGTAAAAATAGCAGAATTCCAACCTCCATTGAATAATGTTGACTCATTTGTTCCTGTTAGACAATAGAAATTCGGCAATAGAAAATACGAGAACTCATAGAAACAGAAATTGTGTAAGTACTCGATTTGCCTGAATTATAATTATCAACGGAGTAAAATATGCCAATATTTAATAGAGCAAAAATGAACAAATTGTGAACGTCCCATAAAACTTAACAGGACTACAAGGAAAATTATACGGAAAAATAAATTTCTTTTGCTGTCATCGGCTCACAAAAAATTAAATTTTATTAAACCTCGCAGGTTGCGATGACCATCGATAGACGAGAGGAATCGGTTGCTATGACCATCGAAGGACCATGGGAATCGGTAGCTATGATCATCGAAGGACCATGGGAATCGGTAGCTATGATCATCGAAGGACCATGGGAATCGGTAGCTATGATCATCGAAGGACCATGGGAATCGGTAGCTATGATCATCGAAGGACAAGGGAAATCGGTAGCTATGATCATCGAAGGACCATGGGAATCGGTAGCTATGATCATCGAAGGACAAGGGAAATCGGTAGCTATGATCATCGAAGGACCATGGGAATCGGTAGCTATGATCATCGAAGGACCATGGGAATCGGTAGCTATGATCATCGAAGGACCATGGGAATCGGTAGCTATGATCATCGAAGGACCATGGGAATCGGTAGCTATGATCATCGAAGGACCATGGGAATCGGTAGCTATGATCATCGAAGGACAAGGGAAATCGGTAGCTATGATCATCGAAGGACCATGGGAATCGGTAGCTATGATCATCGAAGGACCATGGGAATCGGTAGCTATGATCATCGAAGGACCATGGGAATCGGTAGCTATGATCATCGAAGGACCATGGGAATCGGTAGCTACGATCATCGAAGGACCATGGGAATCGGTAGCTATGATCATCGAAGGACAAGGGGAATCGGTAGCTATGATCATCGAAGGACAAGGGAAATCGGTAGCTATGATCATCGAAGTACCAGGGGAATCGGTAGCTATGACCATTGAAGGATCATGGGAATCGGTAGCTATGACCATCGAAAGACCATGGGAATCGGTAGCTATGACCATCGAGGGAATCGGTAGCTATGACCATCGAGGGAATCGGTAGCTATGACCATCGAGGGAATCGGGTAGCTATGACCACCGAGGGAATCGGTAGCTATGACCATCGAGGGAATCGGTAGCTATGACCATCGAGGGAATCAGTAGCTATGACCATCGAGGGAATCGGGTAGCTATGACCACCAAGGTAATCGGTAGCCATGACCATCGAGGGAATCGGTAGCTATGACCATCGATAGACCAGGGAAATCGGGTAGCTATGACCATCGATAGACCAGGGAAAGCGGTAGCTATGACCATCGAGGGAATCGGTAGCTATGACCATCGATAGACCAGGGAAATCGGTAGCTATGACCATCGATAGACCAGGGAAATCGATAGCTATGACCATCGATAGACCAGGGAAATCGGTAGCTATGACCATCGATAGACCAGGGAAATCGGTAGCTATGACCATCGATAGACCAGGGAAAGCGGTAGCTATGACCATCGATAGACCAGGGAAATCGGTAGCTATGACCATCGATAGACCAGGGAAATCGGTAGCCATGACCATCGAGGGAATCGGTAGCTATGACCATCCAAGGACTCGGACCAGGGGAATCGGTAGCTATGACCATCCAAGGACCAGGGCAATCGGTAGCTTCTATTCCTGGCTCCTGGAAAGGGTCAGTGCCACAGTCGTCGGCTTTGTTCAACAGTTCGATGAGCTACCGCCGCTAGTTGCCGAGGAAGAAAATGACGGGCCAGATTTTGCGGACAAGTTTGGACTTCGGCTCGAGCTGCTGTCTCCGCCGCCTCCCGCACCGGGACCACCGCTGCCGCTGCTGCTAAGAAAGGGGGCTGTCGCGGTCGCTACAGACCTGACTTGGAACTTTCCGATGTCAGTGGATCCTGTCGAATCCTTGGCACCAGCTGAGAATGACGACGAAGAGCCGTCATCGTCTAGAGACAGACGGGGCGACTCCAGCGGGCTGATGAGGCGCAGGAATTCCCGCAGCTGGGCGTCAACGCGGCTCACGCGGCTGTTCAGACCGGAGAGCTCGTGGCGCAGCTCCTCCCGGGTGTCCGCCAGCAGACTGGCGAGGACCTTCAAAGAGGTATCCAGATCTTGTTGCTGCTTACGCTGCTGCTGCTGCTGCTGCTGCTGCTGCTGCTGCTGCTGCTGCTGCTGGGGCTGTTGTTGGGAAAGTGAAGCGGATGAAGAAGCGGCAGAAGCGGTTTGTAATTTTTTCGCCGCCAGAAGCAGTGGATTCTTTGCGAGCGCGATTGTCGGCTGCTTCTTCGTCGGCGTCTCCGCTGATTGTGCCCCCGGCTCTTCGGCGAACGCGACAGTGGGCTGGTCTGTTGGAGGCTGGGTGACGGCGACCAGCGCACTGGCGCCGGCTTCAAGGGCTGCAGGATTTTCTCCGGTCGTAGGGGCGCTGACGGAGCCGCGTCGCTGACCGAACATTCGCGACCACTTTGAGCCGCCGCTGCCGCCGCCGCCGTCACCGCCGCCACCCTGTGCGATGCCGCTACCGCTGGGTCCGGCGACTTCGATGACAGCTTCGACATTTGCGCCGCCGGCTTCGCCGTTCGGCTTCTGACCGTCGGGCGCCTTCTTGAATCGGGAGATGAGCTTGCGAACCGGGTGGTCGGAGCTCAGGTCCATCAGGGGCGGGTCGAATTTTCCCTTCTCGGCCAGCTCGCGCTCGCGTCTGACATCGGCGATCTTGCGAAAGACAATCTGCAGCAAGATCGGGTTGGGTGATGGGCTTTTGGGAGCAATTTGGCTTGAATGAGCAGTTTCTGTCGTCAAGATGAGCACTCTTTGAATGGCTCTAGATGAGTACTCAAGGAAGGACTGTAGATGAGCACTCTATGAAGGCCTACCAAATATGAGCGCTCTCTAATGGAGTCGCAAGTCAGTCCAAATGAGGAAAAGTTTTCCTGAGCCCTGTTGACCTACCCGATGTCTAAGATTGTAAGTTAGCACCAGATTCCTGGCAAATGAGTTTGAGAAGGCCTGATAGAAGTTGAGCACATCCAGCAGGCAGTCCCGCTTGATGCAGTGCAGGTCGCAGTAGGTGAGGGCGCGCACACTGGCTGCAGACTGGCCCAGCGGGTTCTCCTTCCAGAAGGTGTCGCCGAATACGTCGCCCTTGCCTGCGAAATCGAAGACGGAGCGAGCTGATAAGTCTCTAGACGACGAGAGGGTTTCTGAAGTTGGGTTGGGTGTCTGGAGGTGGGGTGGGTGTCTGGAGGTGAGGTGGGTGTCTGGAGGTGGGTGGGTGTCTGGAGGTGGGTGGGTGTCTGGAGGTGGGTGGGGGTCTGGAGGTGGGTGGGTGTCTGGAGGTGGGGTGGGTGTCTGGAGGTGAGGTGGGTGTCTGGAGCTGGGGTGGGTATCTGGAGGTGGGTGGGTATCTGGAGGTGGGGTGGGTGTCTGGAGGTGGGGTGGGTGTCTGGAGGTGGGTGGGTGTCTGGAGGTGGGGTGGGTGTCTGGAGGTGGGTGGGTATCTGGAGGTGGGGTGGGTGTCTGGAGGTGGGGTGGGTGTCTGGAGGTGGGTGGGTGTGGAGGTGGGATGAGTATCTGTTGGTGCCATAATGTGGTGCGGGTGTTTTAGGTGAGTTGCTGAAGAGTTTATAAGCCTCCGACTCACCTAATATTGCGACAACCTCGTCATCCTGGATGACCTCCAGCGAGCCGGTGACGACGAAGCAGAGCTGGTCGAGGCTCTCGCCTTGGTGGAAGATTAGATCACCTGGAGCCGTGTGCACCGTGGCGAAGGCCATCGCCAGGGAGCGCAGGCAGCCGTCGGAGGCCAGACGGAAGGCCGGATGCTCGTTAAACACCTTCCGATTCAGGTGGACGCACAAGTCGGCCTTCATGTCCTTGGGACAGTAGTTTAACACCTGGAAGTTGTGACGAGTGTACTTTTAGCGTTTGTTGCTCTATCTGCAGTTTAAAAAGATGACGCGGAATATATTCTCCGCAAACGCGGAGCCTGGTCAAATTGAGCCAGCTAGGAAACATGGCAACCCGAGTATATTATTCAGTTGCCAACAAATGTTTTTCTATCTTCGAGCTAGAAACTGCAATATTGCCCTCTACCATGACTGCAGCATTGGCAAAGATGACAGACATTAAGAGAGCGCTGGGCTGCGGGTCATTACCACGCCCAAATGTCCCACTGATCTGTCACAATCTAGAGTGGGGCAGCTTCAATGCTGATTCCGTCACCAGTGAGAGAATGAGAGACAGGGGACAGCAGAGCAAGTAGTCCATTTTTCGTGCTCAGATAATTGGGATGGGATGAGTGCGCGATGCTGCTGCTGCTGCTGCTGCTGCTGCTGCTGGGGTCTCCGGGGGGGAGCGACCTACAACTGGCAACAAGAATTGGAAACTCGATACGACCTACTGAAAATTGGCTATTGGGCATGAGCATGGCTGCGAAATTTTGTCACCTGCCAGAAATCTAACTCGCTGCTTCAGCTCACGAAATTAAAGTGCGCGATCTGAGATGTCTGCTAGCTAGTAGATAAAATGTGTGCACAACAGCTAATTACGAGCTATTCGTTTGCTAATATTGACAGGGTTATTAGAAAATTCATTATGCAGCGAAAACATACACACAGAAGTCCAATCCGCACCCTTACTCACAAGTATTCATTGTTGCTCACCCTAACTCACCGCTATTCACCTCCATTCACCGCCATTCACCTCCATTCACCGCTATTCACCTCCATTCACCGCTATTCACCTCCATTCACCGCTATTCACCTCCATTCACCGCCATTCACCTCCATTCACCGCTATTCACCTCCATTCACCGCTATTCACCTCCATTCACCCCTATTCACCTCCATTCACCCCTATTCACCTCCATTCACCGCCATTCACCTCCATTCACCCCTATTCACCTCCATTCACCCCTATTCACCTCCATTCACCGCTATTCACCTCCATTCACCCCTATTCACCTCCATTCACCGCTATTCACCTCCATTCACCCCTATTCACCTCCATTCACCGCTATTCACCTCCATTCACCCCTATTCACCTCCATTCACCCCTATTCACCTCCATTCACCCCTATTCACCTCCATTCACCCCTATTCACCTCCATTCACCCCTATTCACCTCCATTCACCCCAACTCACCCAACTCACTCAACTCACCCCCATTAACCCAACTCACCCAACTCACACCCATTTACCCCAACTCACACCCATTCACCCCAACTCACCCAACTCACTCCCATTTACCCCAAGTCACCTAACTCACCCCCATTCACCCCAACTCACCCCCAATTACCCCAACTCACTCAACTCACTCCCATTTACCCCCATTCACCCCAACTCACCCCCCATTCGACCCAACTCACGCTCACCCCCATTCACTCCAATTCACCCCAGCTCAACTCAACTCACCCCAGCTCACCCCCATTCACCCCAACGCACCCCTACTCACCTTTACTAACTTTTACTCAGCCTACTCACTACTACTTATCCTTCTCACAACTACTCATCCATACTCACCCCAACTCGCCAATACTCACCCGTATTTATCAAAGCTCGCATGTACACAAACCAAACAGACTCTATCACAAATAAGCAAGACCAACCTTCGTAGTGTCGATTCCCTTGGTGATGGCCCAGGACGATGTGACATAGTCCATGACCCGCTCGCCAAGCTCCCGTGGCACATCGTGTATCTTCATGAACTCCTTGACGCTGTTCATCATTTCGTGATAGCGCGCCCTAGAGGCGTACATCTGCTGAAAGATAGTTGTCACATTGCCGAATATGGTGGCGTAGACCAACGCTGCGGGAGGGACCCAGTTAGCAGTCGATTGTTGCCTTTTGAAAGCATTTCATTCAACTTGACAGAAATTTGTGCAAACAAAATCCAGCAGATTTATTTACAAAAAGAACAATTTAGATTAGACTCAAGTCAAATTTCTGTTTATCCAGCCCCGCTTATCGGATTTCCGCTGCACTAATTCATTTAATTGCTAACCGGAAGTCCTGTGCCGACAATTTCGTCTCAAACTCAAACTCAAACTCAGCATGAGAGTATTGCAACTGCAACAATAAAACATACGCTTGTACTTTTTCGACTAGGCGTGGGATAATATTTGGCAATTCTCTCACCTGATCCCTAAATTATGAGCATATTTAGCCTACCAACCACTTTCATTCCCGTCTCTAAATGATCGATGTCGAGTGTTTTATCCCCCCTAAACCAGCTCTCATGGAAGATAATAACTGGTGTTGCTAGGCAATTGAAACCAGCTAGACATAGCACCCATCACCTGGCCCCTGCCCGCAATGGCCCAACACAAATACAGTGAGCGCCAATGTATTCATTGTGAATGAACTGTGAAAATATACCTCGCCTTTTTTAATAGCGGCGCCCACTTACAGTCTGAACTGTCTTGGCTGAGCATATTTTATCCTTGAGCACTGCCCGCTAGTTTACAATGATCAATAGTTAAGTCTGAGGTCTATTTTTAGAGCTTGGATGGGAAATTTCAAGTGATCGAAAATCAACAAATTCATTTAGAAAGCTTTATACATACCTACAGTATTATACATTCTATTATACATATTCTATTATACATATTCTATTATACAGTAGAACATCCCAGCCAGACTTAGGCACCCTAGAGAGACTCAGACACCCCAGAGACACCCAAGTGAGACTCAGACACCCCAGAGACACCCAAGTGAGACTCAGACACCCCAGAGACACCCAAGTGAGACTCAGACACCCCAGAGACACCCAAGTGAGACTCAGACACCCCAGAGACACCCAAGTGAGACTCAGACACCCCAGAGACACCCAAGTGAGACTCAGACACCCAAGAGACACCCAAGTGAGACTCAGACACCCCAGAGACACCCAAGTGAGACTCAGACACCCCAGAGACACCCCAAGTGAGACTCAGACACCCCCCAGAGACACCCCAAGGAGACTCAGACACCCCAGATATACCAAGTGAGACTCAGACACCCCAGAGACACCCCAAGGAGACTCAGACACCCCAGATATACCCAAGTGAGACTCAGACACCCCAGAGACACCCCATGTGAGACTCAGACACCCCAGAGACACCCCATGTGAGACTCAGACACCCCAGAGACACCCCATGTGAGACTCAGACACCCCAGAGACACCCCAAGGAGACTCAGACACCCCAGAGATACCCAAGTGAGACTCAGACACCCCAGAGATACCCAAGTGAGACTCAGACACCCCAGAGAGACTCAGACACCCGAGAGACACCCAAGTGAGACTCAGACACCCCATAGACACCACAGAGACACCAAAGAGAGGGTTAGACGCCTCAGTGTCAGAACATGTAAAAATACGAGAACACCTAGAAAAGTGAGCACAATGTTAAGCACAGGTTAGGTCTATTTACTCACCTCCGAGCAGCATGAACACTACCACCACAGCTTTCTCTCCCTCGGTGTAGGCGGCCACATTACCGAAGCCCACACTAGTCAGCAGTGACAGGGTGAAGTACAATGATGTGAGGTAGGTCATGGACTTGTCCGGCAGCACCGCCTGGTAGGTGGCCTTGGTCCAGTTCTGCGGCGCCAGTGTGTCATTCACGAGGCGCGGAATCCAGCCGTACCAGATCTCCAGCTCCAGGTCGCGCACCCCGATAGTGTACCAGATGCAGGCCATCCAGTGAGCCAGAAGTACAAAGCCGAAGATCATCAGGATGAGCAGGGCAGCGCCGTACTCAAGGTACTGGTCAACTTTGCGAGCGACCCGGCCGATTCTGAGCAGGCGGACCACCTTCAGGGCGCTGAAGAGGCTGCTGATGCCGCCCTGGAAGGCCAAAACACGGTGCCGGATGACAAGAGGGGCCAAAACTTCAACACTATGGGTCCGGAGTATTACATCTTGCACACTCCCCTTCGTATCTTCCCCTCTCATCCTCCTATCTTCCCCTCTCATCCTCCTATCTTCCCCTCTCATCCTCCTATCTTCCCCTCTCATCCTCCTATCTTCCCCTCTCATCCGCCTATCTTCCCCTCTCATCCTCCTATCTTCCCCTCTCATCCGCCTATCTTCCCCTCTCATCCTCCTATCTTCCCCTCTCATCCTCCTATCTTCCCCTCTCATCCTCCTATCTTCCCCTCTCATCCGCCTATCTTCCCCTCTCATCCTCCTATCTTCCCCTCTCATCCTCCTTTCTTCCCCTCTCATCCGCCTATCTTCCCCTCTCATCCGCCTATCTTCCCCTCTCATCCTCCTATCTTCCCCTCTCACCCTCCTATCTTGCCCTCTCATCCTCCTATCTTCCCCTCTCATCCTCCTATCTTCCCCTCTCATCCGCCTATCTTCCCCTCTCATCCGCCTATCTTCCCCTCTCATCCTCCTATCTTCCCCTCTCATCCTCCTATCTTCCCCTCTCATCCGCCTATCTTCCCCTCTCATCCTCCTATCTTCCCCTCTCATCCGCCTATCTTCCCCTCTCATCCGCCTATCTTCCCCTCTCATCCTCCTATCTTCCCCTCTCATCCTCCTATCTTCCCCTCTCATCCTCCTATCTTCCTCTCTTATCCTCCTATCTTCCCCTCTCATCCTCCTATCTTCCCCTCTCATCCTCCTATCTTCCCCTCTCACCCTCCTATCTAACGAGGCAAAGGGCGACATAAAAATATGCCACTGATTCCTCGTCATCTTATTAGTTTCGATTATTTTCATAGATTTTCAATAAGACCCAATCTGATAAGCCTTTATTGCATTAAGAAAGTGCTTAACTTACAAAGCAAAAAAAAATTCAATTTAAGTGTCAGTGCAACTTCTTTTGACTTTTAATTTGAAAGACAGCTCAGGTGGAAAACTGCGGATTATCGGCAAGCTTTAAAGCCGAGCTTGAGCATTGGGCGTGTCCACTTTTGACTTAGCAGGAAACTCCCTTTAGTACAAGTAGATAGCGACTTACAAATTAACAAAATATTAATGTCAGGCGATGTTTGTGAGCTTTACAGCTTGCATTACTAGTGAATGCGTTTGAAATTTGACAAACTCTGTAGTCATAACTTACTTCATCATTTCAGGAGTGTGGTAGCACACTTCAGGATAGAGTAGCACACTTCAGGATAGAGTAGCACACTTCAGGATAGAGTAGCACACTTCAGGATAGAGTAGCACACTTCAGGATAGAGTAGCACACTTCAGGATAGAGTAGCACACTTCAGGATAGAGTAGCACACTTCAGGATAGAGTAGCACACTTCAGGATAGAGTAGCACACTTCAGGATAGAGTAGCACACTTCAGGATAGAGTAGCACACTTCAGGATAGAGTAGCACACTTCAGGATAGAGTAGCACACTTCAGGATAGAGTAGCACACTTCAGGATAGAGTAGCACACTTCAGGATAGAATAGCACACTTCAGGATAGAGTAGCACACTTCAGGATAGAGTAGCACACTTCAGGAGAGATTAGCACACTTCAGGAGAGATTAGCACACTTCAGGATAGAATAGCACACTTCAGGAGAGAGTAGCACACTTCAGGATAAAGTAGCACACTTCAGGATAGAGTAGCACACTTCAGGATAGAGTAGCACACTTCAGGATAAAGTAGCACACTTCAGGAATACATTAGTAAAGACATTAAATACGTTACACGCAGTACAAATTATGAATACTTCAGGAATGCAGTACTTTAGAAATGAATTAGTCTACTTCAAGAATCCGGTAACCATGCGCTTCAAAGACATACCTCCGAGGACTCCGGTTGGAATGCGTTGAACACATCGTACGGCAGGCAGGACAGCAGGTCAATGACGAACCAGCCTTTCAGGTAATTGACTCTAATCACAGACGGGTCCGAGATCACCTCGCCGTTAGGGCCAACAAATGTGGTGTGAAAATTGAGCACAATGTCAATGAAGAACACCACGTCCACTATGCTGTCAAGCACTAGGAAAGCCACGTCGTCCATTGTCTTATTCTTGAAGGCCACATTAAACGGCACCATGACAGCCGTGTAACCAGTTAGAACCAGAATAATCCAGTCCCATGTGGTCTTGAAGGCGGCGTAGTGCAGAATAATGTGCGGCGGAGTTTTCGGCGCCTCCTGCTTGTATTGCGGCAGCACGTCTGAGTGAAGGGACACTGCCTGAAGAGGGTGTGAGGTTTGAGCAGTCAGTGTGAGTACAGGGATCGGTGAAGAGGTTTGAGCAGTCAGTGTGAGTACAGGGATGGGTGAAGAGGTTTGAGCAGTCAGTGTGAGTACAGGGATGGGTGAAGAGGTTTGAGCAGTCAGTGTGAGTACAGGGATGGGTGAAGAGGTTTGAGCAGTCAGTGTGAGTACAGGGATGGGTGAAGAGGTTTGAGCAGTCAGTGTGAGTACAGGGATGGGTGAAGAGGTTTGAGCAGTCAGTGTGAGTACAGGGATGGGTGAAGAGGTTTGAGCAGTCAGTGTGAGTACAGGGATGGGTGAAGGGGTTTGAGCAGTCAGTGTGAGTACAGGGATGGGTGAAGAGGTTTGAGCAGTGTTTGGTAAGGAACCATGATGATTAGTGTCCATAGCAATTCGCTCCCATCTCAAAACCCGCCCCCCTCCATAGCTCTAGAGATCAGAGAGGGGCGCAAGACAAGGCCTGACGTCAATTGAGCAGCTCGCCGACTCCAGCAGGGCCTCGGCGTGAGACAGAGGGCGCCAATTTTGGTTAATAATTCAGGCGGTCACGCGAATTTCAGCCGGCAAGCCGCTTGTTGGAGATGCTGAGGATCCAGGTTGCAATTATCATTCTCAGAATCCTCCGTACTCAGATGAGTTCAGAAATAGTTTTTGGAGAAGAACTAACTCGACAAAGGAGCAGTCACATAAGCACTAGGCTGTTATCCATTAGGCTTGCAGGCAGAGCAATATGCAACTAGGACACTTACATCAATCATGTTTGGCTAATGATAGACCGAAACAGTTACTTAAAAATTAAAAAAACTGTTTATTTGATATAACATAATAGCTCAGAGCACAGAGAAAATTTAGAATCAGAGGCCACACTAGAGGCAAATCTGGAATCCCAAATCAGAGCTCACACTGATCCCAAATCGGAGCTCATACTGATACCAAATCAGAGCTCACACTGATCCCAAATCGGAGCTCATACTGATACCAAATCAGAGCTCACACTGATCCCAAATCGGAGCTCATACTGATCCCAAATTGGAGCTCACACTGATCCCAAATCAGAGCTCACACTGATCCCAAATCGGAGCTCACACTGATCCCAAATCAGAGCTCACACTGATCCCAAATCGGAGCTCACACTGATCCCAAATCAGAGCTCACACTGATCCCAAATCAGAGCTCACACTGATCCCAAATCGGAGCTCACACTGATCCCAAATCGGAGCTCACACTGATCCCAAATCAGAGCTCACACTGATCCCAAATCGGAGCTCACACTGATCCCAAATCGGAGCTCACACTGATCCCAAATCGGAGCTCATACTGATACCAAATCAGAGCTCACACTGATCCCAAATCAGAGCTCACACTGATCCCAAATCGGAGCTCACACTGATCCCAAATCGGAGCTCACACTGATCCCAAATCGGAGCTCATACTGATACCAAATCAGAGCTCACACTGATCCCAAATCGGAGCTCACACTGATCCCAAATCAGAGCTCACACTGATCCCAAATCGGAGCTCACACTGATACCAAATCAGAGCTCACACTGATCCCAAATCGGAGCTCACACTGATCCCAAATCGGAGCTCACACTGATCCCAAATCGGAGCTCATACTGATACCAAATCAGAGCTCACACTGATCCCAAATCGGAGCTCACACTGATCCCAAATCGGAGCTCACACTGATCCTAAATCGGAGCTCACACTGATCCCAAATCGGAGCTCACACTGATCCCAAATCAGAGCTCACACTGATCCCAAATCGGAGCTCACACTGATCCCAAATCGGAGCTCATACTGATACCAAATCAGAGCTCACACTGATCCCAAATCAGAGCTCACACTGATCCCAAATCAGAGCTCACACTGATCCCAAATCAGAGCTCACACTGATCCCAAATCGGAGCTCACACTGATCCCAAATCGGAGCTCATACTGATACCAAATCAGAGCTCACACTGATCCCAAATCAGAGCTCACACTGATCCCGTATCAGAGCTCACACTGATCCCAAATCAGAGCTCACACTGATCCCAAATCAGAGCTCACACTGATCCTAAATCAGAGCTCACACTGATCCCAAATCAGAGCTCACACTGATCCCAAATCAGAGCTCACACTGATCCTAAATCGGAGCTCACACTGATCCCAAATCAGAGCTCACACTGATCCCAAATCAGAGCTCACACTGATCCCAAATCGGAGCTCACACTGATCCCAAATCGGAGCTCATACTGATACCAAATCAGAGCTCACACTGATCCCAAATCAGAGCTCACACTGATCCCGTATCAGAGCTCACACTGATCCCAAATCAGAGCTCACACTGATCCCAAATCAGAGCTCACACTGATCCTAAATCAGAGCTCACACTGATCCCAAATCAGAGCTCACACTGATCCCAAATCAGAGCTCACACTGATCCTAAATCGGAGCTCACACTGATCCCAAATCAGAGCTCACACTGATCCCAAATCAGAGCTCATACTGATCCCAAATCGGAGCTCATACTGATACCAAATCGGAGCTCACACTGATCCCAAATCGGAGCTCACACTGATCCCGTATCAGAGATCAAAGATCCCAAATCGGAGCTCACACTGATCCCAAATCAGAGCTCACACTGATCCCGTATCAGAGATCAAAGATCCCAAATCGGAGCTCACACTGATCCCAAATCAGAGCTCACACTGATCCCAAATCGGAGCTCATACTGATACCAAATCGGAGCTCACACTGATCCCAAATCGGAGCTCACACTGATCCCAAATCAGAGCTCACACTGATCCCAAATCGGAGCTCATACTGATACCAAATCGGAGCTCACACTGATCCTAAATCGGAGCTCATCATAAGCTGATCATAAGCTAAGCAGACTCACCGTTCCCAGCTGCTCAAATTTCGAGTCCTCCAACCTGACGGAGGATGGGGAGGCGCCGGCACCCGCTGCCGCAGCGGAAGAAGCAGACGGAGCTCCTGGCAGCTGGACCAGCACTGACCGGTTCCGGGTGACGGAGCGGGCCAGGCGGGCGAACTTGCTGAGGCCTACTAAAATAGGAGGAAAGCAGGATGAGAAGTTTCTCACGATAATAGATCTAGTTTCCAAGTTTGCTCACCTTTGACTGCTCGAGAATAGACTCCGAGCATATCTGGGCTTTAATTACACGGAGCTACACCCCAGCCTGAACTATCAAGCTTTTCCCCAGATTTCACAGCTGAGGGAACTGAAATAAGATTCGGAGATTCGAACCCCAGACGTCCGATTTAGTAATCCAATTCTCTGACTCCTAGGCTACAAGCTATCTACTGTTCATCCGTGTCTGTTAGGAAAAGAAAAATATTGATCCCGAGATTAAGGAAGTGGAGATAACGAGATGTTGAGGCTGAAATCAACTGGATTTCCGTCTTGAAGGAGTGAGGAAATTTTGATTATTGTTGAGAGCGCCGAGGAAGTCGAGCAGTTCTGAATGGTCCAAATTATAACAGCTGCAAATGGATAATTTCCTGATAAAGTAGAAAATTTCAGCATTCTAGGGCCTAGAAATCTTTAGAAGGCATTCAACAGGTAATAAACCGGTTTAACAGGTGTAACAGGGCCCGCACTTCTCAAAAATGTGTTATTAATAGATATGCAATTTAATGAACCCGCCAGTCCACGGACTGAACAACTGTACACAGCCTTTGAAAATGCCGCGCAATAGCTGCTCTAAAAACCTGTTATAAAAACCTGTTCTAAAACCTGTTCTAAAACCTGTTCTGAAACATGTTCTAAAACCTGTTCTGAAACATGTTATAAAAACCTGTTCTAAAACCTGTTCTAAAACCTGTTCTAAAACCTGTTCTAAAACCTGTTCTAAAACCTGTTCTAAAACCTGTTCTAAAACCTGTTCTAAAACATGTTCTAAAATATGTTCTGAAACCAGTACCTCAGGCCCAAATCAGCCTTACAATCGGCTATAAACAACGTACCAAAAACCAACCGTTTTCTGTATCTTAAATACAAATCTTCTGTATCTAAAATATTCAGCCAATCCGATGAAAGAACTTCCAGAATAACAAAACATCAGCATTCTCGTCGGGTTGTCAGGTGGCAAAAACCACGAAAAAATGCATAATTTTTCGGCTGACAAACTTTCATCAAGTAACCATGTCGGCTATCATTGTTGACTATTTTGGATTCATTTCTTTGTTCCTTTTTTAATTTTGAAACCAATATGAATTAGCCACAAAGGTTTAAATCGACGATACTGACTCGCAAAGCTTTGAAAGTTAGTTGATCGTAAAGGGCGGAAAATTTCGGTTCAGATGTTGGACTTTCAAAAAAATATCTATCACTCAGTTTTTGAGCTGTCGTGAAGTAGGCAGCGGGTGGAAGTTGGCAGCGGGTTGAAGTAGGCAGCGGGTTGAAGTAGGCAGCGGGTTGAAGTAGGCAGTGGGTTGAAGTAGGCAGCGGGTTGAAGTAGGCAGTGCGTTGAAGTAGGCAGCGGGTTGAAGTAGGCAGTGGGTTGAAGTAGGCAGTGGGTTGAAGTAGGCAGCGGGTTGAAGTAGGCAGCGGGTTGAAGTAGGCAGTGCGTTGAAGTAGGCAGCGGGTTGAAGTAGGCAGTGGGTTGAAGTAGGCAGTGGGTTGAAGTAGGCAGCGGGTTGAAGTAGGCAGCGGGTTGAAGTAGGCAGTGGGTTGAAGTAGGCAGCGGGTTGAAGTAGGCAGCGGGTTGAAGTAGGCAGCGGTTATTTGAATTACCTCGTGGTCTTTCCCCAAAAGGAAAAATAGCGTGTTCTTTCTACTGTTAAAAAATGTTCCAATTGTTCGAACTGTTTCACGTGTTCGCCATTCGTTCGGCTTACCGGCGGTTTGTGCGCCCCTGACCTGCTCGTCCTGGTCCTCGAGCGGCTGCCGCAGCGCCGTGATGTCGCGGAAGGTGAACAGAAACAGGATCACAATGTCCTTCTCGTTTCTAATGGGCGCCATGTAGACGAGAAGCCACAGGGGAGCCTCTGCCGGTTGAATTAGGGTGTTCGATTTGAGAATTGTGGCTCTTTGGAAACAATGAAGTTTTAAATCAATATTAAATATAAACAATGCTAGTTGCTTTGACTAAATAGTAATTGACTGCGTACGGCTGTTCAGTCCATGGACTGGGGGGACGCCACAACCACCCTCAATTACCCCAGCTGATGCTGGCACCCATTTAACAACTGGAGTGGTGAGCGTTGAGCCAGAAACAATGCAGAGTTAAGCGTCTTGCTAAAGGACACAAAAAGAGTCGGGAATCGAACCCTCGACCTTCAAGTCGTGAGTCCGACGCTCTAACCACAAGGCTTCAACCTCCTCGAGCCACTCGGCTTAAGAAGGGATTAATTAAACTCCAGACCCAAGTAGGGGATTAATTAAACTCCAGACCCAAGAAGGGGATTAATTAAACTCCAGACCCAAGTAGGGGATTAATTAAACTCCAGACCCAAGAAGGGGATTAATTAAACTCCAGACCCAAGTAGGGGATTAATTAAACTCCAGACCCAAGAAGGGGATTAATTAAACTCCAGACCCAAGTAGGGGATTAATTAAACTTCAGACCCAAGTAGGGGATTAATTAAACTTCAGACCCAAGAAGGGGATTAATTAAACTTCAGACCCAAGTAGGGGATTAATTAAACTCCAGACCCAAGAAGGGGATTAATTAAACTCCAGACCGAAGTAGGGGATTAATTAAACTCCAGACCAAAGTAGGGGATTAATTAAACTCAGACCCAAGTAGGGGATTAATTAAACTCCAGACCCATGAAGGGGATTAAACTCCAGACCCAAGTAGGGGATTAATTAAACTCCAGACCGAAGTAGGGGATTAATTAAACTCCAGACCCAAGTAGGGGATTAATTAAACTCCGGACCCAAGTAGGGGATTAATTAAACTCCAGACCCAAGAAGGGGATTAATTAAACTCCAGACCCAAGTAGGGGATTAATTAAACTTCAGACCCAAGAAGGGGATTAATTAAACTTCAGACCCAAGTAGGGGATTAATTAAACTCCAGACCCAAGTAGGGGATTAATTAAACTCCAGACCCAAGAAGGGGATTAATTAAACTTCAGACCCAAGTAGGGGATTAATTAAACTCCAGACCCAGGAAGGGGATTAATTAAACTCCAGACCGAAGTAGGGGATTAATTAAACTCCAGACCAAAGTAGGGGATTAATTAAACTCAGACCCAAGTAGGGGATTAATTGAACTCCAGACCTATGAAGGGGATTAATAAAACTCAGACCCAAGAAGGGGATTAAACTCCAGACCCAAGTAGGGGATTAATTAAAATCCAGACCGAAGTAGGGGATTAATTAAACTCCAGACCCAAGAAGGGGATTAATAAAACTCAGACCCAAGAAGGGGATTAATTAAACTCCAGACCGAAGTAGGGGATTAATTAAACTCCAGACCAAAGTAGGGGATTAATTAAACTCAGACCCAAGTAGGGGATTAATTAAACTCCAGACCCATGAAGGGGATTAATAAAACTCAGACCCAAGAAGGGGATTAAACTCCCTGACTTTAGCTCGGGATTAAAATTTCAGTTTATCAAGGTTTCGACTAAAGTAAGGAGTAAAACTCACGTAAGGAATTTAAGCTAGCAACTCAAGAATTAAGATGCTCGTTTAAAGTGCATGGAGAACAGTTTAAACTGACTCAAACTTGCCAGCTGTGCCTTGGCAACTAAATCAACTCACAATGGTCAAGATTGATTTTGTGTATAATAAAGAACATCTGGGATTGCTACAATTGAGTCCACAGCTCAGGGTAGTTGTCGTCCTATCCTAGTCAAGTGCAGTTAGAACCTACACAGTAGCAGCTGCAGTTAACAACTGGCGATAGGAAACGCGCCCAAATGCTGCGCCAAAGGTAGGTGAAAATTCCCAACTGCGATAAGGCAAAGTGGTGAACAATACAACTCACGTGTAGCATATCATGTGACATGATGAAATCACGTATTCACAGGTGACAGCCCTGTTCTAAACACATGTGACAGCCCTGTTCCAAACACAGGTGACAGCCCTGTTCTAAACACAGGTGAAAACCCTGTTTTAAACACAGGTGACAACCATATTCTAAACACAGGTGACAGCCCTGTTCTAAACACAGATGACAACCCTGTTCTAAACACAGGTGACAAACCTGTTCTAAACACAGGTGACAACCCTGTTCTAAACACAGGTGACAGCCCTGTTCTAAACACAGGTGACAACCCTGTTCTAAACACAGGTGACAACCCTGTTCTAAACACAGGTGACAAACCTGTTCTAAACACAGGTGACAGCCCTGTTCTAAACACATGTGACAGCCCTGTTCCAAACACAGGTGACAGCCCTGTTCTAAACACAGGTGAAAACCCTGTTTTAAACACAGGTGACAACCATATTCTAAACACAGGTGACAGCCCTGTTCTAAACACAGGTGACAACCCTGTTCTAAACACAGGTGACAAACCTGTTCTAAACACAGGTGACAACCCTGTTCTAAACACAGGTGACAAACCTGTTCTAAACACAGGTGACAACCCTGTTCTAAACTCAGGTGACAAACCTGTTCTAAACACAGATGGCAACCATATTCTAAACACAGGTGACAACCCTGTTCTAAACACAGGTGACAGCCCTGTTCTAAACACAGGTGACAACCCTGTTCTAAACACAGGTGACAAACCTGTTCTAAACACAGGTGACAACCCTGTTCTAAACACAGGTGACAGCCCTGTTCTAAACACAGGTGACAACCCTGTTCTAAACACAGGTGACAACCCTGTTCTAAACACAGGTGACAAACCTGTTCTAAACACAGGTGACAGCCCTGTTCTAAACACATGTGACAGCCCTGTTCCAAACACAGGTGACAGCCCTGTTCTAAACACAGGTGACAACCCTGTTCTAAACACAGGTGACAAACCTGTTCTAAACACAGATGGCAACCATATTCTAAACACAGGTGACAACCCTGTTCTAAACACAGGTGACAACCATATTCTAAACACAGGTGACAACCCTGTTCTAAACACAGGTGACAACCATATTCTAAACACAGGTGACAACCATATTCTAAACACAGGTGACAACCCTGTTCTAAACACAGGTGACAACCATATTCTAAACACAGGTGACAACCCTGTTCTAAACACAGGTGACAAACCTGTTCTAAACACAGGTGACAACTCTGTTCTAAACACAGGTGACAACCCTGTTTTAAACACAGGTGACAACCTTTTTCCAAGCACATCACAACCCCAGTCCAAGCACATGTCACAGAGAAAGCTAAAGCAAGCCAACCAGTGTTACTGAAAGCAGAAACTCAACTGTTCTTCTTGTAGAGCAGCACCTCCAGCTGGTCTGTCTCGTATTGGTCCAGGCAGCGCTCCATTCTCTGAATGGCCTCCGTGTCGGTCTGGTCGCCGTACATGAAATTGCAGATGCAGGACTTCTGCATCACCTCGGCCCGAGTGAACCCAGACAGTCGAGAGAAGCCCTCGTTGCAGAAGACAATGGGATAGTCCACTATGCGAGCGTTGGCGAGCAGGAAGCTGCTGTCTGCATTGGCGCGAATTGAAAATTGGTTTCCGAGTTGGATGAATCTGAACGCAATAATTTTTTTCTTGTTTAAAATTGAGGGCTGATTTGTTGCTATTTTTAGAAAACAACACTAAACGCAACCACGTGACTTATCTCATCAACTTGGATATAAAGAAAACACGTAGTAATGATTTGTTGCTATTTTTAGAAACTTTACTTAGGGGAAATCTGATCTTACTACCTTAACCTTGGCACGTGACTTACCGCAGCCAATGAATTTAACAAGAAGGACAGATATGTATTGCTATTTTTAGAACTTACAGCCATAAATAAGCATTCAGCAGAAAAGTGGTGTGATTTGCTGCTACTTTTAGAAACTTATAACGCTAATATATTTCCAAGGCTTTATTATGTATCATAATAGCTACAAGAGAAAGCTGATAAAAATTTGAGGACATAGTTGTTGGAATGCAGAAACGGAAGCGTCACAGCTGGGGCACTGATGAAAAGTGAGTGCACTTGAATTTTAAATACTTGCATACACGTTACAATTATTTGACTAAGCTAAAAATGGCAAATTTCTGTAGTGCGCTAACAGTTTCCTGCTCCATATGGCCCAGCCGTTTATCCTTCTACCAGTGATACTGACCCTATCGAAATAATTTTCATAGCCATATAGGAGACCGAACTGATAACTGGACATTGTGCCGTCTGGGAAGATCCGGCGCTGTCGGAGGGCTTGTGATTTCCCAGGGGGGGGATGCATCGGCGTGCTACACTATTAAGCCCGCGCTACAATATTCTGCGCGGGACTGATGCCTGCAGTCTATGAAACTACCAGAGGTCTCCTGGCTAAAGTGCTCTGGCTAATGTCCAGGTTGCTTTCGGCTACTACGACTACCACTAGTTTTTAGTAGTTTTTGTAGAAACTGTGTGATTGGCTAAAACGGTGGTTCGTTCATTGTAAATGTTGGTACAAATTTTACAGCTGAGCTATTGTAAGCACTATAGCGAATTAAGTGTCTTGCAAAAGGACACAATTCCTTTTTTCTGGGCTAAAATACGAACTCACGACTAGGAGACCTAATCTTTAACCACTGCATGTTAATAATAGCAGGAGGGCTGCGGGCAATGGTCACATCATTTGGTGACACTAGACCTGGGCAATACATGAAGTAGCTGGAGTGTCATGGAGTAGCTGGAGTATCATGGAGTAGCTGGAGTGTCATGGAGTAGCTGGAGTGTCATGGAGTAGCTGGAGTGTCATGGAGTAGCTGGAGTGTCATGGAGTAGCTGGAGTGTCATGGAGTAGCTGGAGTGTCATGGAGTAGCTGGAGTGTCATGGAGTAGCTGGAGTGTCATGGAGTAGTTGGAGTGTCATGGAGTAGCTGGAGTGTTATGGAGTAGCTGGAGTGTTATGGAGTAGCTGGAGTGTCATGGAGTAGCTGGAGTGTTATGGAGAAGCTGGAGTATCATGGAGTAGTTGGAGTGTCATGGAGTAGCTGGAGTGTTATGGAGTAGCTGGAGTATCATGAAGTAGCTGGAGTGTTATGGAGTAGCTGGAGTATCAAGGAGTAGTTGGAGTGTTATGGAGTAGCTGGAGTATCATGGAGTAGCTGGAGTGTTATGGAGTAGCTGGAGTGTCATGGAGTAGCTGGAGTATCATGGAGTAGCTGGAGTGTTATGGAGTAGCTGGAGTGTCATGGAGTAGCTGGAGTGTCATGGAGTAGCTGGAGTGTCATGGAGTAGCTGGAGTGTCATGGAGTAGTTGGAGTGTCATGGAGTAGCTGGAGTGTTATGGAGTAGCTGGAGTGTTATGGAGTAGCTGGAGTGTCATGGAGTAGCTGGAGTGTTATGGAGAAGCTGGAGTATCATGGAGTAGTTGGAGTGTCATGGAGTAGCTGGAGTGTTATGGAGTAGCTGGAGTATCATGAAGTAGCTGGAGTGTTATGGAGTAGCTGGAGTATCAAGGAGTAGTTGGAGTGTTATGGAGTAGCTGGAGTATCATGGAGTAGCTGGAGTGTTATGGAGTAGCTGGAGTGTCATGGAGTAGCTGGAGTATCATGGAGTAGCTGGAGTGTTATGGAGTAGCTGGAGTGTCATGGAGTAGCTGGAGTGTTATGGAGTAGCTGGAGTATCATGAAGTAGCTGGAGTGTTATGGAGTAGCTGGAGTGTCATGGAGTAGTTGGAGTGTCATGGAGTAGCTGGAGTGTTATGGAGTAGCTGGAGTATCATGGAGTAGTTGGAGTGTCATGGAGTAGCTGGAGTGTTATGGAGTAGCTGGAGTATCATGGAGTAGTTGGAGTGTCATGGAGTAGCTGGAGTGTTATGGAGTAGCTGGAGTGTTATGGAGTAGCTGGAGTGTTATGGAGTAGCTGGAGTGTTATGGAGTAGCTGGAGTGTTATGGAGTAGCTGGAGTGTTATGGAGTAGCTGGAGTGTTATGGAGTAGCTGGAGTATCTTGGAGTAGCTGGAGTATCATGGAGTAGCTAGAGTATCATGGAGTAGTTGGAGTGTCATGGAGTAGCTGGAGTGTTATGGAGTAGCTGGAGTGTTATGGAGTAGCTGGAGTATCATGGAGTAGTTGGAGTGTCATGGAGTAGCTGGAGTGTTATGGAGTAGCTGGAGTGCTATGGAGTAGCTGGAGTGTTATGGAGTAGCTGGAGTATCATGGAGTAGCTGGAGTATCATGGAGTAGCTGGAGTATCATGGAGTAGTTGGAGTATCATGGAGTAGTTGGAGTATCATGGAGTAGTTGGAGTGTCATGGAGTAGTTGGAGTGTCATGGAGTAGCTGGAGTGTCATGGAGTAGTTGGAGTGTCATGGAGTAGCTGGAGTGTTATGGAGTAGCTGGAGTGTTATGGAGTAGCTGGAGTGTTATGGAGTAGCTGGAGTATCATGGAGTAGCTGGAGTATCATGGAGTAGCTGGAGTATCATGGAGTAGTTGGAGTGTCATGGAGTAGCTGGAGTGTCATGGAGTAGCTGGAGTGTTATGGAGTAGCTGGAGTGCTATGGAGTAGCTGGAGTGTTATGGAGTAGCTGGAGTATCATGGAGTAGCTGGAGTGTTATGGAGTAGCTGGAGTATCATGGAGTAGCTGGAGTATCATGGAGTAGCTGGAGTATCATGGAGTAGTTGGAGTGTCATGGAGTAGCTGGAGTGTTATGGAGTAGCTGGAGTGTCATGGAGTAGCTGGAGTGTTATGGAGTAGCTGGAGTATCATGGAGTAGCTGGAGTATCATGGAGTAGCTGGAGTATCATGGAGTAGTTGGAGTGTCATGGAGTAGCTGGAGTGTCATGGAGTAGCTGGAGTGTTATGGAGTAGCTGGAGTGCTATGGAGTAGCTGGAGTGTTATGGAGTAGCTGGAGTATCATGGAGTAGCTGGAGTGTTATGGAGTAGCTGGAGTATCATGGAGTAGCTGGAGTATCATGGAGTAGCTGGAGTATCATGGAGTAGCTGGAGTGTTATGGAGTAGCTACGCAGGCACACGCTCACACAGGTGTGAACATCTGACCTGACTTTCTCGTCGTCAAACAGTGAACACTTTCACTGCGCCCTAGAGGTTGGCCCTCAAGGGCGTAAATTAATGCACGACAAGCCCCCAAGCCTTCTCTCAGCGGCTGCGCCCTAAATGAATGTGGCCTCGCCGCGGATTCGAGCTCAGGGACCTTGGTGCGAGAAGCAAACGGGTTAACCGCTCTGCCACTCATCCCCCTCTGCATGTACCTATCTACCTGAAAAAGTAGTTTTCCTAAAAATCTACCCCCAGGTCCGCAATCCATAAGCAATAATTGCACATAATTCAGTTGCTTACGCTGGCCGCTGCATCTGCGAATGATATTGTCTAGAAACGTGTTCTGCGGAGCCACCAGACCTCGCCGGGAGCCCGACATGGCTTAATCGCTTGTTTAATTCCGATAGAGAATGATCAGCCTTCAGGTTGCTGACAGTAGGACCAGCATGGCTCACTGGCTCCAACTGGCAATGACTGATTGATTGGCACCAAGGGCAGGCATTTAGTTTATTTGTTTTTCTTTTTGATAATAGTACAAATAGTGCATGGCGCGTGCCGGGTAGGGGAGAAGGCCGACACACTTAGAGCAAGAATCGATCGATGCCACTTTACGAACAGGTGGGACGGACAGAAAGTCTGCTCTCCATATACCAAACAATTGAAGGGCGTTGGCTTTTGGGGAGTGAGTCCTTTTTGGCACCTGCTGATCGGGCCTGAATGACGGAGCTCTGAAGACTGGAGCAATTCTGTGCGGGCACTAACGCTCGCGTATATAGCTGGAGTGCAGTTGCCGACTTCAAGCCCTTCCCCACACCGCCTCCGCTGATCAGCCAATGGGAAGATCTCATTGTGGAGCACCGCGACTCTGCTGCAGTTATTGCATTGCCAACATTTTCTGGCTTAAACTTGCCATTACGAACTCAAGCTGCATTAACTCGTTCTGTCGCGCTGGCATAGGTCGCCAGCCAATGAGAACTGCGGGGTGCTGCTGCCTGTGAGCATGCAGTCTCACTAAACAAATAGCAGCGGCGGCACACAGGCATAAATTCGCCCGCTCACGCTATTAATAGAACTGAGGGATAATCGCAGGGCACCGGAGCACTGGCGCATCATTTGGCGAAAGTCTGTCCGCAGCCAGCGAAGAGGCGACTCTGGCCCTTGAGCAGAATCCTGAGCACACACACATAAGTGTGTACACCTGCCCGGATGTTTTATTACTACGGCAGTGAAATTTATTACTGCACTGTTGACACAATGACCAATGTGGAAACTGACGGACAGACACAATGACCAATGTGGAAACTGAGAGATAGACACAATGACCAATGTGGAAGCTGAGAGATAGACACAATGACCAATATGGAAGCTGAGGGATTGACACAATGACGAATGAGGAAACTGGCGGATAGGCACAATGACCAATGTAGAAGCTGAGAGATAGACACAATGACCAATATGTAAGCTGAGAGATAGACACAATGACCAATGTGGAAACTGAGGGATTGACACAATGACGAATGAGGAAACTGGCGGATAGGCACAATGACCAATGTAGAAGCTGAGAGATAGGCACAATGATCAATATGGAAGCTGAGAGATAGACACAATGATTAATGTAGAAGCTGAGAGATAGACACAATGACCAATGTGGAAGCTGAGAGATAGACACAATGACCAATGTGGAAGCTGAGAGATAGACACAATGACCAATGTGGAAGCTGAGAGATAGACACAATGACCAATGTGGAAACTGAGGGATTGACACAATGACGAATGAGGAAACTGGCGGATAGGCACAATGACCAATGTGGAAGCTGAGGGATTGACACAATGACGAATGAGGAAACTGGCGGATAGGCACAATGACCAATGTGGAAGCTGAGGGATTGACACAATGACGAATGAGGAAACTGGCGGATAGGCACAATGACCAATATGGAAGCTGAGAGATAGACACAATGACCAATGTGGAAACTGAGGGATTGACACAATGACAAATGTGGAAACTGACGGATAGACACAATGACAAATGTGGAAACTGAGGGATAGACACAGAGCTGGAAATGAGTAATGGGTAAAGGGTAAGTCACTGATAGGGTAGAAAACGAGATTATAAAAGTGCATTAATTATCCTGAGATGGAATATGAACGAAAGTGTATGTTGGTGGCATCAGTTTATTTGAGGAAAGTAGGTTAGCATAAAGTGCAGTCAGGCCAATAAGTCATGTGTTTATGTTTAATGTTGTGACATGGATTAGCACCGTTGGGTGAAACCTACATCTTACGGATTATGGATTACGGATTATTATAGTTTTACCATCAAGTCATAAAGCTAAACAATTACTGCCAAACTGGCATATATTTCACTGTAATATTAAGCTGCCAAGGAATTCAAGCACTGAAACACGAAAGTTCTTTTTTCAAATAACAAATTACGACAAAATTAAACAGTCGTTAAGCGAAACGAAGCGAAACTGCGCATGATATAAAAATATTTGTTTATTTGTTTATTAAATGACACGTGAAATAAACATCGAAACTATTAAAGCATATAATTATTTTATTCAAAGAAAATTTAACGGAATTCAAGCAATGGTCATGACCAGCTTAGGAACTAGAATTAGGATTGTGCAAATTTACTATCATGGACACACAACAGATACCTAATAAACATATTGCATTTTTAATAAAAGTTTACATTCATTATATATATTTTTAAAATGCAACAGTCTTTTTATAAAACAGCAGAAAATAGAGTATAAAAATAGACAAACATAAAAGCACAACACGGCGACTAATAGTATAAAGTTCGCGGTAAACATTGACAGCACGTTACTAAAAGTAGACGGGAAAGATTTTTTGCTTAAAGAAAGTAGCACCGATTTGAGCATAAACTTGATTAATAAAGTCAAAATAATGTCATTCAGACGCAGCTGGTAGGTCGCATTCAACAGAATGGCCGCATTTTGGACACCGACCGCTTCCGGTGGCTGGCTCATCTAGAGCGCCCAGCAGCAGGTCGGCTAGACGACGATTCTCATCAGCCAGACGGCTGTTCTCTTCCAAGGACTCGGCCAGGGCCAGTCGGCGACTCTCGGCCAGCTGGGCCAGATAGGCAGGCGACTCAGGTGACTCATCGCTGCACAGCCAGTCGAGTTCGTCATCTACTGACGGCTGTTCGGCCGTCTGGACGGCGGCTTCGGCCACACTCGGAGGCGGATCAGTTTGAGCACCGGCCTCGGCATTCGCAAAGTTGGCGGAGCGGGGCTGGCGATGCGGATGGCTGTTGGAGAATAGGGGAATATAATTATTGTCACTCGTTGGGGAAAAACACTAAGTGAAATCATCTATATTGATTGTTTGTTTAATTTAATTAAGGTCGGGCGTATATTTTCTCACACACAATTTTTTTCTGAACAGTAAACTCGCAACCTAACATTATGCCCCTTAATCTGCCCATTTGGACTGTAAAGTTGACGCTTGTTCATTTTCTTATACTTGTAAATGTTGATTCGTCTGCAAGAGAAAATATATTAGATAGCCATTGGAATTTAATAATTAAACAAACAATCTATGCTGATTATTTCATTTAGTGTTTTTCTCAATTAATGCCTCTTAAAGCATGCAACCTTATATAAAAAACTGAAATTGTAATCGAAAACAATTTTTACAAAATTCCATGCTAGACTATTGATTTTACTTTCCCCTTACTCAAAAGAAATGCAGCTTCAAATTAAAAAACATGACTAAATACAAAAAGCTTATACTTAATAAAAAAACTTCAAATACTAGAGTTAAACATACCTGCCTAACCCGAGTACAGAATCAGCGAATGGTTTGAAAGCAGTCTTCTTTCTTAGCAGAGCAGGCTTAGGCACATCCTTCGTTGACTTCTTTCCTAAAACATTCTCTTGGCCACCAAGAGTAGAAAGTTTGCTTTGGTCCATTTAATATTTTATTAGGACAAATCTGAAAGTAAAGTTTAGTTTATCATTTGGTTTTAAATTAAATTTAAAATATTAGGACAAGGTTTCTACCAAAAAGAACAAAATGAGCTAGGCTAATAGATAACACAAAACAAAATATCGTAAAACAAAGCTATATCAAAAATATTTGCAACAAAAATTAGCTATATTATATATACCATTATCACACTAACATCCTTAAGCTCGAGTACAAAGAATTCATATCCATTTGGGGTGCTGCCATAGAACCAAAGGTTAGCCTACCTGGGTATATTTTGTAATATGTGCCCCTGAGAGACTACATAACCACAGAAGGGCTTGAAATAAAAAATGGTGAGTGCAATTTTTGTGCTATATTATTGCACATTAGTTAGTCAGTAGCAACTAGCTGTTAATAGTACACACTGTTATATGACACTCAGAAAAATTGTGAATGTTGAGGCAACTTACTGACTAGTGATATTGACACTAGGGCCTATTAGAAACTTGTGAGTAGCCATGTAATAAAAGCAAGGTGGTGCAACATGGCAGTGAGTGACACTCAAGGCATGACATATGCAGCAGGTGTGCCAAGCCATGCCTTGCTGTAGTATGGCACAAAAGAATATGAGTTGCACTATTTGCACCATGGCCATACCATACCAAAAATGTTTTTTTTTCATTTTGCTACATGCTTTCCTTTATGGCAAACTTATTCCAACTTGCTACTAGTTACTTGCTTACTTTATTTGATTATAGAAGAGGTTGTAGCCTAGTGGTTAGGGCGTCAGACTCACGACTTGAAGGTCGGGGTTCGATTCCCGTCTCCACTTAAACAATTTGTGTCCTTTAGCAAGACACTTAACTCTGCATTGCTTCAGTTCACCCAGCTGTTAAATGGGTACCAGCATTAGCTGGGATAATTGAAGGTGGGCGTGGCGTCCCCCCAGTCCATGGACTGAACAGCCGTACGCAGCCTTCAGATGCGCCGCGCAATAGCTGCGGCTGTGCTGTCGGCTGCACATCTGACCCGATTGGGGCAGGTGTAATCAATTATTATTATTATTATTATTATTATTTGATTATCAAAGATCTTTATTTTATGACTGTGTTGTGAATCTTGTGATACCTGCTTTGAAGCCATAGTCAGGAAGGTGGCAGTTAGGTCAGAAAATTCCGGCGCACACACAATTTTTTGGCACACATCGGCGCACGACAGTACACAGTGGTGCACAGCGGCACACAACAGCGCATAGCAGCACACAGTGGGCCCACTGGAGGACACCAGCACATGGCAACGGGTGCTGCCGTTGCCATGCAACATGCAGTATTTACCATGAAATTATATAAGTTGTTACTCGTTACAGTACCCTATTCACTGTTCTATCTAGAATCTAGTGTGACATTGCATTCTTGCAAAATAAAAATGCAGACACTAAAATAAACATATGCATTTTCTCTTTTACATTTCTTTTTGCCATTAGCTTAGTTTTTGTGTTTATTTTGTTTTAAAAATCAAATTTTAAACTTAAATTTTATTTATTTCTATTTTTGGTTTCAGTTTTAAGATCTCAATTTCTCATAAGTAATAAAACCTGAAATGAGAATATTATGTCACACAAAAGTTGTTAGTATGTTATAAGAAAGGTTTTTTATTGTCGCAAGCCGCAAGGGGTAGTGAGGGGCACACAATGGCGCACATGAGGTTTGATGTGCCAGCGCATGGCACACACTAGGGTTTTTGTGTTGGTGCACGGTGCACAATTTTGGGATAGGCACAAATTTGTTCTGGCGCACACTGCCACCTTCCTGACTATGGCTTTGAAGTTAGGCCCAAACTTAATAATCGCTTTTGTAACTAAGTCCACATTGATTTTGCTATGGCTCTTAGGTTGCTTGTTAGTTGGGGGCGATTTTTTAATAGGTGCCAATGAATCATGTGGAAAACTAATTGGGAAAGGGTGTGTAAAACAATCAGGAAACTGGAAAGTATGTAGGAAAGTAGTGTGAGGGAGGACACGATAAAGTATATTAATTCACACAGAAAAAACAAAGAATTTTTCACTAGCGTGTTGGTGCAGTCTTCGACAACATTAAGTGCAGATAGTGCAGTAGTGTAGATATATATTTATATCTATCAGCGATAGCGAGAAGCAAATAGCAAATAAGCAACAAGTTAATAACAAACTAAAATAGAATTTGCACTGTAATAGTTGTAGAATGCAGAGTAGCTACTTGTATGCATATGTAATATGCATGCTGTAGCCTATCCTGTATCTTCTATCTATAACTAAAAAGTACAAAATGCTAACCAATGAAACCATCCATCCATCGTAGTGAGTATCATGCGATTCGTCAACAACTTGGGTAAGGGGTAAAACACTACCCGAAAAATAGGGTAAAAGGCTACCCAATGATTTTAGGCGTCTACCCGCTTCAAATCGTCCAGAAAATGCGCCTAACCTATGCAGCTTCTAGTTTGGAATTTTCTTAGGTAAAAAACTGAAAGATTATGATGAAATTCACGTTTATTTCTGTTGGTAGTGTTTTACTCCAAAAAGCTACCCAAAACTACCCGACCCCTACCCCCGTCATTGAGAATCGAAAATCAATGGCTAAGCTTACTTTTACATCTTCTGCCATAATGTGTAATATCAAGTGGTTTTAACTTGCATAAGCAAAGTTAGGGTAATGGGTAATTTGTTTTACTGTATTTTACTTTCGCATTTTTTAAACGTATAAATCTTAATCTTATTTAGAAACGCTAAACGAATAATATTGCCAAGATTCATATACAATGTTATAAGAAATAATGCAGCTTTTTCAGTTCGAAAGCTACGATACTGCAGGTGTAGTGAAATTGCGATAATCTTTTCTTATCGTGTCAGTGATTTCTAATCTGAGTGTTGGCCAACAACACACTAAGGTGATATATTATCAAAGTGCATCTAACTTAATAGACTTTATAATTCCGTTAACTAAATAATCTTATATAAACAGCAATAAAAACTTATGTCCATTTATCTATAGTAATATCAACAGCTATACATATATAAATATAGAACTACAAAAGTAATTATGCCTTATGCACATTGTTTTTATGTTATAAATAAAAAATATCAATATACCTTGAGGACATTGAGGTTTCAAATAAATTTATTCAAAGCAATTGAACATATTTTATATAAATTTAAACAGTATTTGATTGCTGATTTGATTTGTTTTTCTGTTTTTATATGCATAAGACAACAATTATTTGCTTAAATATTATTAATATATTATTTCTCTTAATATAATATATTTTTAGTTGGTGTACAGTTGGCGTCAGTTGGTTTCTCCTGTAGTCCCTATTTGGTTGAGTTGGTGCACAGTTGGCATCAGTTGGTTTCTCCTACTGTAGTCCCTATTTAGTTGAATTGGTGCACAGTTGGCATCAGTTGGTTTCTCCTACTGTAGTCTCTATTTAGTTGAGATGGTGCACAGTTGGCATCAGTTGGTTTCTCCTACTGTAGTCCCTATTTAGTTGAATTGGTGCACAGTTGGCATCAGTTGGTTTCTCCTACTGTAGTCCCTATTTATTTGAATTGGTGCACAGTTGGCATCAGTTGGTTTCTCCCACTTTAGTCTCTATTTAATTAAGTTGGTGTACAGTTGGCGTCAGTTGGTTTCTTATCATTGTCATTTGCATGCTCAATCACAAGTACTTGAATGCTTCACTTATGCTCTCTTAATAAAAAATCATCCTCCTGAATCACATTGTCTGTTGAGTTAAGGACAAATTAGCTAAACACACAAAACACATTATTTCGTGTTTTATGTGTTTCTACCTGATAAGCATCCTTGTCATTTGCATGCTCAATCACAAGTACTTGAATGCTTCACTGAATCACTTTGTCTGTTGAGTTAAGGACAAATTAGCTAAACACACAAAACACATTATTTCGTGTTTTATGTGTTCCTACCTAATAAGCCTGGCATAAGTAAATGTCATAGGCCTGGCATTTACTTAGCATTAGTTGGTAGTACTTGGCATTAGTTGGCAGACACTTGGCAGACACTTGGCATTAGTTGGCAGACACTTGGCATTAGTTGGCATTTATTGTTTCAGACCTGGCATTTGGTTGTTTCAGACCTTGGATTGTGTTTGGCTGTGACACTTATCTTTGTTTATCTATTCTATATGAGTCTGCTATTAACTATTCCAGATTAGTTCACTATGGTTTATTTTAATGCTGCTTGGGTTCTGGCTTCTTTTTTGTATTTTGCACTCACAATTTTTTTCGTTATTTCGGTTCTTTCTCTCACATAATTGCTCTATTGCTTTTCAGGTCTTCATGGGTTTTAAACAGAACAGCAGATAATGCAAGTTGACTGTACTGCATGCGGTGTACAGCTGAAGGTAACTGACTCTATTGTCAGTTGCTGCCATTGTCTTTGTAAATTGCACACTCAATGTGACTCAGTAGCAATTTTCGTCATTCGACTGGATGACACCGACTTGCGAGGTCGTTTTGTTTGCTCTGGTTGCACTGGCCATGGAGACCGTTTTAATTGGCGAAAGAGCTTGGATAGGCTCTTGTATGGTTTGACTACAGGCACTCCCATTTTTCGGCGAGCTGTTTTAGATATGGAAGATCTTGTGGTCAAATCTAGACCTAAAAACTATGCTACTCAAAAGTCAGTGGAAGTAGTACAACTGATACAAACTTTTGGAGTAGAAAGGTTTTCTTTTCAAGCTATAGAATCGAATGCGTCGCTACAAGGACAGTTTCTGCCCATTGTTACGTTACATTGTTACATTGTTACATTGTGACGTTATGCCACAGACATCTAAAACTTGTAACCTTCGGCTTCCCGCCCCATTGAACGTCGTGGTCATCCAAAAAACGCAGACAAAACGGTTATTGGCCTACCGAAGGGAAGGAAGCGTCGTATCACAGTTCGTAACGCTTATGTCAGGCGGTTCGGTAAGGTTTGCACCTTGATAATTGATTGACATTGTTGCTTTTCGGTCGCTTATAAAATCAATTACCTAATTACGTATTTCACCTATTTATTCACACAGATGACTAATACTTAAACATTTTTGTTTATATCCTTCTTGGTCAGGCTCAGGGATTACGTAATAAGTAGTAATGGGAAACGACAAAAATTTAAGGCGATCCATTAATAACATGAATTATTAGTAACATTATTAATCTCCTCTCAATTTTATCGCATTTATAAATAGGCGTCGTGTTGGAATTTATCAATTAAATAGTCTTGCTAATCAATGGAGACACATTTAGCACGTTTCCTGATGTTGTACTCTAAAATCTCGAATCATACAGTGCATGATTACTCGTAGTATGCGTATTATCGGTTTATCGCTAATTATTTCTGCATCAACCACCATGCTTTCTTACAGGATCTACGACTGATTTCGGCGAAAGATCGGTACAGCAACATAAGTGTAATGGGACTTCGTCACCATCCGGTTCACGTCCTACGATTCCCAACGTAGTAGTTATACGAAATGTACCTCCGCATTGAGTTACTTTTTTGTTGAGTTAATTTGGCTCGAGTTAAAATTTCGTTGCTGCTCTCTCGCTTATTACTGTTACATCTTTACATTACTGCTATTGCAGCTTTTCGGCACTGCCGCTGTACTGTAATGATTCCACTCAGTTAAAGAAATTTTGCGTTCTATAAAAAATATGAAAATATTTAAAAAGATCGTAACGCTCGGCGGATATCTTGTCAGGTGGCATTCGTCTGCCTCAACTGAGCGCAAAAAATCTGAATCTGAAAGCAAAAATATGATATTTGCAATGGACAAGTTTGACATGTCAGTGATAGACGCTGATTCTTTAATAGAAGGCAAAATTATTTAACTGACTGAAAAAGTTTCCATTGAACTTTTGAGTTTAATATAGTTTAATACAGCTCGACCGCAGTCTCTTTTTGAAGTAGCAGTTGCTATTAAGAAAAGCGCCAAAGAAACGAAAATAAACTGTACTTTACTTTACTTTACTCTAAAATTACTTTTTTGTACATTACACTTTGTCTGCACAACATGGTGTGACTTGGTATTGACGAAACTAATTTATGGCAGGCAGCTCAGCGACTGCTGGCGATGACAGTTTCATTTATTAATTAGATGGCAGCGTGACATGGCGTTATCAGTTCAGCGTTTTGCTTTGATGCAATCATTTATTGTACTTACGAGTTACGAAGCAGAATAAGTAAATTATTTGGTTGCCTGTTGCAACATATTTAGATTGTGATTTATTCGACAAAAATACTTAAGTAGCTGTAGCCGAATAATAACAATGTCAGCGAAATTAAAAGTCGCTGACACTAACGGAGTTATACGAGCTAGCTCAAAGCATGAAGGCCAAGCACGAAACCGCAAATTAGCGTCGTCGTAGTTGTCGTTTGGACACATGAGGACCGGCTTTTTCCGTTCCTAAAAGTTTAGGCCGTTTCTTGCTTTCATGCACTCTCTTTCGTGGCACCGGCGGACAATTTTCTGAGTGGCTTGATCCTCCCGTGTCCAAATTCTGGTCATCGGCTGGCTTGTCAGCGCTCTGCTGGTCATCGGCTGGCTTGTCAGCGCCCTGCTGGCCATCCGCTGGCTTGTCAGCGCCCTGCTGTTCATTGGCTGGCTTGTCAGCGCCCTGCTGGCCATCCGCTGGCTTGTCAGCGCCCTGCTGTTCATTGGCTGGCTTGTCAGCGCCCTGCTGGCCATCCGCTGGCTTGTCAGCGCCCTGCTGTTCATTGGCTGGCTTGTCAGCGCCCTGCTGGCCATCCGCTGGCTTGTCAGCGCCCTGCTGTTCATTGGCTGGCTTGTCAGCGCCCTGCTGGCCATCCGCTGTTTTGTCTGAGTCCTCTAGTTCCTCATTCAAATCAATGAGTTCATCGTGACGTTCATGTCCCGGTTGGTGATTACTTGCCTGGTCAGATCTTGGCAGTACTAATTGATTACGACGACGACGAATTCGCAGACGCAGCGTTGTAGATAGAGCGTTTGAAAGGGCAGACAAAGTTCTTAATGTGCCTGGGTCGCCTTCCATGATTAGCCACCGAAAAGTGGCCAAAAGATGCTGCTTCCATTTTAGCTGTCCGCGGTTAAAAGGGCGAGGCGGGGCTTCAAAACGTTGTAGCCATTCGAAGCCATTCTGGCGATGATCATTATCTACAGTGGCGTTCCCACTGATTCCGTGCAAAAACACAGAAGTTGACGAGCTACTCAAATTCTGAATAACAGCAACCTTTTCACGTCCGCATCGACGATAACCAGCGTCTGAATATACACGGACATTACGACGAGTTAGGTTCCGAATGCAGCTACAAAGGCGCCGAGAGGCCTCTAAAATATCAATACCATCCGACTTAAACACAACAATACATGGTGATTCTGGACAAGGAACATTTTGCCCAGAAGGAGGCAATGCTGCCTCTGGTTTGGATGCCAATAGACGCAACTGAAATGTAAAGGGAATGAAAACTGATTGTACCAAAAAATTAGAATTATACTGACTGAAGTCAAAATAACAAACTGGTACAGTAGGAGAAACCAACTGACGCCAACTGTACACCAACTCAACTAAAAAGGGACTACAGTAGAAGAAACCAACTGACGCCAACTGTACACCAACTCAACTAAAAAGGAACTACAGTAGGAGAAACCAACTGATGCCAACTGTGCACCAACTCAACCAAATAGGGACTACAGGAGAAACCAACTGACGCCAACTGTACACCAACTAAAAATATATTATATTAAGAGAAATAATATATTAATAATATTTAAGCAAATAATTGTTGTCTTATGCATATAAAAACAGAAAAACAAATCAAATCAGCAATCAAATACTGTTTAAATTTATATAAAATATGTTCAATTGCTTTGAATAAATTTATTTGAAACCTCAATGTCCTCAAGGTATATTGATATTTTTTATTTATAACATAAAAACAATGTGCATAAGGCATAATTACTTTTGTAGTTCTATATTTATATATGTATAGCTGTTGATATTACTATAGATAAATGGACATAAGTTTTTATTGCTGTTTATATAAGATTATTTAGTTAACGGAATTATAAAGTCTATTAAGTTAGATGCACTTTGATAATATATCACCTTAGTGTGTTGTTGGCCAACACTCAGATTAGAAATCACTGACACGATAAGAAAAGATTATCGCAATTTCACTACACCTGCAGTATCGTAGCTTTCGAACTGAAAAAGCTGCATTATTTCTTATAACATTGTATATGAATCTTGGCAATATTATTCGTTTAGCGTTTCTAAATAAGATTAAGATTTATACGTTTAAAAAATGCGAAAGTAAAATACAGTAAAACAAATTACCCATTACCCTAACTTTGCTTATGCAAGTTAAAACCACTTGATATTACACATTATGGCAGAAGATGTAAAAGTAAGCTTAGCCATTGATTTTCGATTCTCAATGACGGGGGTAGGGGTCGGGTAGTTTTGGGTAGCTTTTTGGAGTAAAACACTACCAACAGAAATAAACGTGAATTTCATCATAATCTTTCAGTTTTTTACCTAAGAAAATTCCAAACTAGAAGCTGCATAGGTTAGGCGCATTTTCTGGACGATTTGAAGCGGGTAGACGCCTAAAATCATTGGGTAGCCTTTTACCCTATTTTTCGGGTAGTGTTTTACCCCTTACCAACAACTTGTAAAATTAAATATTTCGTAGAAATACAATAACGCTTTTGCGTAATTGTCTTAGTTAATTAAATACAAGTAATCAAGAAATAAAGATAGTCTACTTACTGAGCCAAATAAAAAATCAAGTTATCAACACAAAATTAAGTACAAATATAAATATATGTATTGATAAATTGATAGAGAATCACGGGATTCCGGGATCCCGGGACTGCAATCCTTAGCCGTGTTTGTATAAGAGCAATAATATATAATTTATAATTTATAATATATAATATGTAATATATATAATTTATAATATATATATAATATATAATTTGAACGAAATATCAGAACGCGATTATTCGTGTGCGAATTCGTGTTCATCTAAGAAAGATACAAAGACCATTAGAAGTAGACCTCCTACTTAGTGGTCCTTGGAAAGATAGTGTGGATGCAAATGTATTGGTTCATGTACTATAATTTTATATTTTTAAGTTTTTGTGATCACAACTAAATTTAAACCGGCTAATGCGCTTTTTAAGACCCTTTCACACAAGGGTGAAATTGCTCGAAGTTATGGTTCTGCTAATTATGTTTAGGAAGCTTCAAACATCATGTTTATGATGCCGATTTTTGACAGGATAGGATGGGATTTGATTCTATGCATTGTAAAAAAACTCAGTCAGAATGTTTGAAAGAGAATCAGTCTAAAATTTATCAATTATATGAATTTCCATTTTATGAAAGTGTGCTATATACACACTGCACATAATACTGAAGTAATATGCGATAATAATATATTCTTACACGCTGGCGAGCAATGAAGCTGAGATTCTACTGTAACAATGGAGATAATAAGCAGTATATAAGCACCCACGCTATCAGGAAGAAGGAAATAAGTGAGTTGAATTAAAGGTTACATATACATCTTGTAATATAAATAAAATTCTAGAGCAAATGACTCATTTTACAAGCTGTAAATATTATTTAAAATAAAAACCGAATGCCAAAAACTGAAAATATCACCTCAGCAAAAGCTCAGCTTTTTGTAGGAGTTTTTGTTGTAGGAAAGATAAGCACCATAATTTACTACTCAATACTAACTAATGAAAAGTGACAAAAAACTTTTTGAACCAAATTCCGTGCAGAGTTTGAGGTTAAAATTGAACAAAAGTGAGAACTACTGTTTGAGCACAGCACACAGTCTGCAGGTCAGACAAACAGGAATGTATGGGTGAAAGATTGACTTAAAAATATTAAATGATTCAATTTTTAAGCACAAAGTTGGGGCAAGCAAAACAGGCCAATCGGAAGAAAATTGAATAGTTTAAATAAAAAATCACAGTCTATACACTAGATATAGGTAAAAACGCAGGCCAATTGGTCGCTTGGAATTCAAGACTTTTATAGAGTAAAAGCTGGACCGCGGAATTTCACATAAAAAGCATTTGGTGTAATTTACATAAAACAATGTTACATGATACGGAATGGAGAAGCTGTTGCAGCGAAGGATGTAAGCATGAGCTCATTTGATAAGGGATGAGATGGCTGAGACTACTTTAGAGGACACTAAGGACCAGAAACAGAGCCACTTCTTTGTTAACTCTGAGAGGCAACAACAGTTCATCTATTAGTTATTTTTAGCTCAGGATAACAGGCAATCTGAACAAAAATAACTAAAACAAATTGTTGACGAGATTTCAGAATAACCGGGCCAAACCCGAGCAATGAGAGGCAACAGCAGAACTTTAAACTATTTCAAATACACGGCAGCCAAAGAATCTCTGTATGAGCGAGGAAATAAAACTAGACTAACTGAACTGAACTAAACAAGCGGCACAGACTACTTGAGTGCAGTGACTGAGTAGTCAAACATCAGTCTGGCGAACATTAGAAAAAAAGCGTTAATCTTCACATCACATGGAATGTCTAGCACAGTAGAAATGACTAGGCAAAGCATTTTGTGGTGTCTCCCGCCATAATAAATTCACATCTGGTTCAATTTTAACAGTAGAATAAAATGGTAAAATGGGCTCCGCCATTGGCTGGGGTAGAAATTTGCGTGAGCTGCTCCAATGTACACAGGCTTTGGAAGCCACGAGCCAATATGGCCACGAGCCACGAAGCCACGCTTGGCTAAGATTTTTTATAGATTGGCTAGGGTTTTGTCTATGTCTGTGGCCCAGACTGTGCATCTTACCCTAAGGGATGCAGGGTGTAGTTTCCTGTTATTTATCAATCAATTATTCTCCTAGGCTAAGCGCTTAAAGTGTGGACTGCACTGATTCTTTGTTTCCGGCGCGTCTGCCGGCGCTTTCGCTGCGCGCCTTGCGCCGCCTGAACAGCCAGGAGCCGGAGAGGCGCTTGCGCCAGCTCTGCTGGCCAGACTTGCCGGCCGCCTGCATCTGGTGAAGGCCGCCGCCAGTAACGGATCTGACGCTGCCGCTTAACGAACCGCCGCCGCCGCCTGTGGCGTTCGATTCGCCAGATTCGGTCGCCGTTGGCGCACGCGGCGTCTCCAGCGGGCTGACCACCCAAAGGCAGAGCGTCGGGCCGCTGTCTCGAATCAGCCGGCTGAGGTGCTCGTGCGAGGCCCATTTGACGTCCTGCTCGCCGACGCCGATGACAATGTCACGCGTCAGCAGGCCGCGCGTCTTCGCCTGGCCGGCGTCGTCAACGGAGGCCACGGTGACTGGAGCTTCGCCGGCTACGCTAAAACCGAATCCGACGCTGTCGCCTTTGTCAGTTTTGTCGCGCTGAAGCCGAATCTCGCGCGGCTGCGACCAGGCGTTGCGCGAGTTGAAGAAGCCGATGGGGCCGAGGGCGGTGAACAGGTCCTGCACCGGATGTCGGTGAAAGTTCGGCTCCTCGGCGGATAGGACCCGACCGATGCGAGCTCGAATGCCGCTGGAGTAGAATGAGACTAGCTGGGCGCTCGGCTCCAGTTCAATTTCCAGGTGCAGCGTGCGTGCCCTGCGGAGCGGGCGGGAGTTAAGCTTCGAGTTGACGTAATTTGCATGTTGACTTTGTTCGTGTGGCTTTGGGTTGTGGTTTAGGGAAGACTATATTGAAATTTGGGCTTGGGTTTAGCTTCGGTTTTGTCTAAGACTTGGTCGACGTCATGGTTTTGTCTATGGCTTGGCTAGGGTTTTGTCTATGGCTTGGCTTCGATTGTCCATGACTTGACTTGGGTTGTCTATGGCTTAGCTAGGGATTTATCTATAGCGTGGCTTGGGTTGTCCATGGCTTGGGCTGGGGTATTATCTATAGCGTGGCTTGGGTTGTCTATGGCTTGGCTTTGGTTTTGTCCACGGCTTGGTGAGGATATGTCTTGGCTAGGATTATTTATAGCTTGACCAGGGTTGTCACTGGCTTGGCTTGGGTTTGGCAATGGCTTGGCTAGGAAACGTCAATGCTATGGCTTGACAACCGTTAGTGTATGGCTTAAATAGGATTTGGCCATGATTTGACTTCGGGTTTATAGCCTCTAGCCTCAAACTGTTATAGAGTATACTACGAGACTCGTAGACTGCATGAAAAAGCACAATCTAGACTCACTTGGAGTGCAGCCGATTCAACGTATTGCTACAAACTGCCAGATCGCTCAGCTTTTTATTTAGCGACATAAGTCGAATGGCCTCTTCAAAGCACGACATGGCCTCGGCTGCGTACAGGCGGGCTGCAATTTTTAACCATGCGGCATTGGTTTTGCATAATGTGAGCTCGGTAAATGGAGACTTATATAGACAGGAAATTCAGTGATCGGAGAAGTCAGTGAATGGGAGATTCAGTGAATGGGAGACTCAGTGAGTATGAGATTCAGTGAATGGGAGATTCAGTGAATGGGAGATTCAGTGAATGGGAGATTCAGTGAATGGGAGATTCAGTGAATGGGAGATTCAGTGAATGGGAGATTCAGTGAATGGGAGATTCAGTGAATGGGAGATTCAGTGAATGGGAGATTCAGTGAATAGGAGATTCAGTGAATGGGAGATTCAGTGAATGGGTGATTCAGTGAATAGGAGATTCAGTGAGTTCACTAACCGAACGCACGCAGTTCGCCGGCAGTTCCAGGCTTCCTAGAATTCTTGGCCAACAGAACCTCGCTAAGCCGGGTGACAATGTCCGCCACTGGCGCAGTCCTAGCCCCGGACAGAGCTAGCGAGTCAACCATAAAACTGGCCAGGGCCAGTCTGGCCAAACCCTTGAAATAGTTGGTCTTGAGCTGCACCAGAGTGAGCCAGGTGTCCGGTATGAAGTCTGAGTAGCGCAGGATGTCACCGGAGAGCCTAGTGTCGACATTGTTGAACACGTCGCTGATAAACTCGGCGGCCTGCGCCCGGACTAGGTGCAGCTCAGCCAGGCCTTGAACTGTAGTCGGCTGGGACTTGGTCTGCTGCTGCTGCTGCTGCTGCTGCTGCTGCTGCTGCTGCTGCTGCTGCTGCTGCTGCTGCTGCTGCTGCTGCTGCTGCTGCTGCTTGGCTGTAGCGATAGACAAGGAGCGTCTTAACTTTGCGCGAAAATGTTTCATGAAATTTTCACTGAATACATCAAAACTGACAGCATAGCTTTATCTGCAAATAGACACTAGATCTATCTGTAAATAGACTCTAGATCTATCTGCAAATAGACACTAGATCTATCTGTAAATAGACACTAGATCTATCTGTAAATAGACTCTAGATCTATCTGTAAATAGACTCTAGATCTACGAGTATCTGTAAATAGACTCTAGATCTATCTGTGAATAGACACTAGATCTATCTGTAAATATACTCTAGATCTATCTGTAAATAGACTCTAGATCTATCTGTAAATAGACTCTAGATCTACGAGTATCTGTAAATAGACACCAGATCTATCTGTAAATGGACTCTAGATCTATCTGTAAATATACTCTAGATCTATCTGTAAATAGACTCTAGATCTATCTGTAAATAGACTCTAGATCTATCTGTAAATAGACACTAGATCTATCTGTAAATAGACACTAGATCTATCTGTAAATAGACTCTAGATCTATCTGCAAATAGACACTAGATCTATCTGTAAATGGACTCTAGATCTATCTGTAAATATACTCTAGATCTATCTGTAAATAGACTCTAGATCTATCTGTAAATAGACTCTAGATCTATCTGTAAATAGACACTAGATCTATCTGTAAATATACTCTAGATCTATCTGTAAATAGACTCTAGATCTATCTGTAAATAGACTCTAGATCTACGAGTATCTGTAAATAGACACCAGATCTATCTGTAAATGGACTCTAGATCTATCTGTAAATATACTCTAGATCTATCTGTAAATAGACTCTAGATCTATCTGTAAATAGACTCTAGATCTATCTGTAAATAGACACTAGATCTATCTGTAAATAGACACTAGATCTATCTGTAAATAGACTCTAGATCTATCTGTAAATAGACTCTAGATCTATCTGTAAATAGACTCTAGATCTATCTGTAAATAGACTCTAGATCTATCTGTAAATAGATTAGATCTATCTGTAAATAGACACCAGATCTATCTGTAAATAGACACTAGATCTATCTGTAAATAGACACTAGATCTATCTGTAAATAGACACTAGATCTATCTCTAAATAGACACCAGATCTATCTGTAAATAGACACTAGATCTATCTGTAAATAGACTCTAGATCTATCTGTAAATAGACACTAGATCTATCTGTAAATAGACACTAGATCTATCTGTAAATAGACTCTAGATCTATCTGTAAATAGACTCTAGATCTATCTGTAAATAGACTCTAGATCTATCTGTAAATAGACTCTAGATCTATCTGCAAATAGACACTAGATCTATCTGTAAATGGACTCTAGATCTATCTGTAAATATACTCTAGATCTATCTGTAAATAGACTCTAGATCTATCTGTAAATAGACTCTAGATCTATCTGTAAATAGACACTAGATCTATCTGTAAATATACTCTAGATCTATCTGTAAATAGACTCTAGATCTATCTGTAAATAGACTCTAGATCTACGAGTATCTGTAAATAGACACCAGATCTATCTGTAAATGGACTCTAGATCTATCTGTAAATATACTCTAGATCTATCTGTAAATAGACTCTAGATCTATCTGTAAATAGACTCTAGATCTATCTGTAAATAGACACTAGATCTATCTGTAAATAGACACTAGATCTATCTGTAAATAGACTCTAGATCTATCTGTAAATAGACTCTAGATCTATCTGTAAATAGACTCTAGATCTATCTGTAAATAGACTCTAGATCTATCTGTAAATAGATTAGATCTATCTGTAAATAGACACCAGATCTATCTGTAAATAGACACTAGATCTATCTGTAAATAGACACTAGATCTATCTGTAAATAGACACTAGATCTATCTCTAAATAGACACCAGATCTATCTGTAAATAGACACTAGATCTATCTGTAAATAGACTCTAGATCTATCTGTAAATAGACACTAGATCTATCTGTAAATAGACACTAGATCTATCTGTAAATAGACTCTAGATCTATCTGTAAATAGACTCTAGATCTATCTGTAAATAGACTCTAGATCTATCTGTAAATAGACTCTAGATCTATCTGTAAATAGACTCTAGATCTATCTGTAAATAGATTAGATCTATCTGTAAATAGACACCAGATCTATCTGTAAATAGACACTAGATCTATCTGTAAATAGACACTAGATCTATCTGTAAATAGACACTAGATCTATCTCTAAATAGACACCAGATCTATCTGTAAATAGACACTAGATCTATCTCTAAATAGACACCAGATCTATCTGTAAATAGACACTAGATCTATCTGTAAATAGACTCTAGATCTATCTGTAAATAGACACTAGATCTATCTGTAAATAGACACTAGATCTATCTGTAAATAGACTCTAGATCTATCTGTAAATAGACTCTAGATCTATCTGTAAATAGACTCTAGATCTATCTGTAAATAGACTCTAGATCTATCTGTAAATAGACTCTAGATCTATCTGTAAATAGATTAGATCTATCTGTAAATAGACACCAGATCTATCTGTAAATAGACACTAGATCTATCTGTAAATAGACACTAGATCTATCTGTAAATAGACACTAGATCTATCTCTAAATAGACACCAGATCTATCTGTAAATAGACACTAGATCTATCTGTAAATAGACTCTAGATCTATCTGTAAATAGACACTAGATCTATCTGTAAATAGACACTAGATCTATCTGTAAATATACTCTAGATCTATCTGTAAATAGACTCTAGATCTATCTGTAAATAGACTCTAGATCTATCTGTAAATAGACACTAGATCTATCTGTAAATAGACTCTAGATCTATCTGTAAATAGACACTAGATCTATCTCTAAATAGACACCAGATCTATCTGTAAATAGACACTAGATCTATCTGTAAATAGACTCTAGATCTATCTGTAAATAGACACTAGATCTATCTGTAAATAGACACTAGATCTATCTATAAATAGACACTAGATCCAACGGAAAATAGATACTAGATCTATCTAACTATAAAATGGTATATATCAGAAAGTAAATTCCATTCACCTAAAAATCTGCCCAAGAATCGATAATCGACACTGGATACCGTGAATAATTTCTCTGTCACCTACCCGGCAGCTGATGGTCCAGCTGGAACTGGCACTCGTAGGCCTGAGCTCGCAACAGATTGGCTGTCATCTCCAGCACAGCCGCTTTCATATCCATGCTGGGCGCATTGGTGTAGTTCTCAGCTACAAATAGCACAGCGCCCCAGCTGCGCAACAGCCATGCCAGGGCGGCCTCCGCCTCCTGCCTGGCGTTTGACAGAGCCAACTGGCTGCACACGGCCGCCAGGTTGTAGGCCATGCAGGCCTTCTCGAATGCCAGGCTGCGCTGGGTGAAGGCCACGCCGGTGAATGAGTCGAACCAGTGAAAGAATAGGCTGTGAGAGCGCCAAGGCGCGAAAAATCTGCGATCCAGGTACCTGGAGGAATAGTTGTCAAGGTAGGCGGCGAGTCGATATTGAGTGCGAGCGAAAATCAAGGGTTTCAAAATCGAAGGAAGATATGCGGAAAGGAGGGGCGTAATGGAGTCTGAAGGACGGGTGGAATGGAGTCTGAAGGAGGGGCGGAATGAGGTCTGAAGGACGGGCGGAATGGAGTCTGAAGGACGGGCGGAATGGAGTCTGAAGGACGGGTGGAATGGAGTCTGAAGGAGGGACGCAATGGGGTCTGAAGGAGGGGCGGAATGGAGTCTGAAGCAGAGGTGAAATGGAGTCTGAAGTACGGGTGGAATGGATTCTGAAGGAGGGGCGGAATGGGGTCTGAAGGAGGGGCGGAATGGGGTCTGTAGGAAGGGCGTAATGGGGTCTCTAGGAGGGGCGGAATGGGGTCTGAAGGAGGGGCGGAATGGTGTCTGAAGGAGGGGCGGAATGGTGTCTGAAGGAGGGGCGGAATGGGGTCTGAAGGAGGGGCGGAATGGGGTCTGAAGGAGGGGCGGAATGGGGTCTGAAGGAGGGGCGGAATGGGGTCTGTAGGAAGGGCGTAATGGGATCTCTAGGAGGGGCGGAATGGGGTCTGAAGGAGGGGCGGAATGGGGTCTGAAGGAGGGGCGGAATGGGGTCTGAAGGAGGGGCGGAATGAGGCGCTCAATTCGGCCTGTTGCTGAATTCAGGTAAAAACGTAGGACAAAGGACGAGCTCGGCAAGCTCACCAGAGGTGATTCAGGTAGATGTAGATGTCGGCCACGCCCTGTTCAGAGCGCAGAGGTTTTCTAGCCGCTTCGCGTAGCCGATTCAGCTCGGCAAAGCAGTGCCTGAAATCCTCCCGCTTGGCACTGTAGTGCTCCTCAAGGAAGTCAGCCAGGGCCGGCTCGAAGTCCAGCTGGCGCGTCTCCTTGAGGCCCAGCGGAATCATCGGCAAACAGGCGCTCGTGTCCTGGTAGACCTCCAGCGCCTCGTTAATGTCAGCCAGTTCCCGCTGCAGCAGGTCCAGATTTGAGTAGGCATATTTCAGCTCAACAGAGATTTGCGCTTTAGCGCGCTTGTCACGCGTCACTTTCAACATATTCTCGGCGCCTTTGGTTAGCTGCAGCTCCCGGTGAATCTTCTCATTCACTTCGCACCTGTGCGCTTGTAGCCGCGATCGCCCCGTCTGGCGAACGGCCTCGCCTCGCTGCGGCTGTCCGGGATACTCTAGCTGCTGCTGCTGCTGCAGCAATTGTTGTTGTTGTTGCTGCTGCTTTTGCTGCTGCTGCTGCTGCTTTTGCTGCTGCTGCTGCTGCTGCTGCTGCAATTGTTGTTGCTGCTGCTTTTGCTGCTGCTGCGGCTGCTGCTGCTTTTGCTGCTGCTGCGGCTGCTGCTGCTGCAATTGTTGTTGCTGCTGCTTTTGCTGCTGCTGCTGCGGGGCCTGCTGCTGCAATTGTTGTTGTTGCTGATTTTGCTGCTTCTGTTGCTGCTGCTGCTCTAAAGATTCTCGCTTGCGCAGATGCTCCAAATACTGTTGCTGCAGCACAACTTTCTGCTGCTCCAATTGTTGCTGCTTCTCAGGCGATAATTGTGAGCGAATCTGCTGCCGCGCGCCACTAACAGCGGCGGAGGCGATGTTCGAGGAGCCGTTAAAAGTCACCGTTGCTCGTGTTGTCACTGGCCGAGGCGGAGGCGGCGGCGGCGACGTCGAAGTCCCAAGCTGAGACTGGCCGGGAGACGACGGAGCCGATTGGCGCGGCGGCGGTCGAGGCGCGGGCGATTTCCCGGCGCGAGCCAACCGGCCAGCAGCCGATGACGATTGACTTGATGGTAGGTGGGCTTGGCCATTGCTGGCAGCCGGGTTAGCGTTGGCGGCCTGCTGCGGCAGCCCGTTGCTAGGCAGGTCGTCTGCAGCCGAAGCCTCGGACGAAGCTTTGCGATATCCGACCGCTGTGGCCTGGAATTCAATGTTGACGGGTTTGTACCTACTACTGACAACTAGCATGATCAGCTTGGAACTGCACAATTGCCGCCTTCAATGCTGCCTCAACCAAAATAACAGAATTCGCTTCTCATGTACTGCGCTACATTAAAAATATTTGTCTTTTTCTGTAAAAGATAAGATTTATCGACAAGTACAAAAACAAATAAAAAACTCCAAGATACTACTTTTTGCACTACTATTAGTAGCAAAAAAAAATTATGTTATTCAGCATTGTTTATCGAAAGAAAAATATTGAAAGTAGGAAAAAGATAGATAGAAAAAAACTCGCAATAAAAATGTAGCCCAAGATTGATAACTTGGCGAAAAAAACTTTGCTAGAATGTAGCTAAAAAAAACCTAGCAGACAGGTAGCCAAAAGTTGAAGTACAGGCGGAGGCGGCAAAATAAACAGGTTTCTTATTTTTAGACACTCTTGATTGAAAGTAAAGCACAAATGCGTGCAAGTTGTCACGCACACTAGCAAAAAGGCAGAAGACACTGAAGGAAAACCTTTTTTAACGACTTTTTTCTTTGGTTAGTAAGATAAATTGTGAATAAAAACATTATGAATGAGAAACTAAAGACAAAAATAAGTCACACATAAAATAACGCTTGTTATAACGATTTGACAACCTGTTAAAATACTTGTCAAGCAAACGAATTGTAAAGTCATTATGAACTAATAAAATCTCTATGACGCCGGATGCCGTTTAAAATATTGGTCTGGCCAAGTTGAACTTTAAGCCGGCCTTGAAATCGCGCAGATTGCTAGTCCAGACAATGTCAGCCGTGACAGCAGCTGAAGAATTCGAGGACAGCTCGGTGTCCAGGTAGTGCAACGGAAGGTCGAATACTTTTTTACCGTTACGACAGGACACCTTTTTGAAGGCGCCTTCAATCTGAAATAGACAGTAGATACTAGGAACAATATTATGCTTTAAATAGGTTAATATTTGGGTGATAATTTATACACACCTGCGTATCAGCCACGTGCAGGAGTTAGGGTTAAGGCACGATGATTTACTAGTATTTTTAGATAGTTTGAATACGAGTCTCATATAATAGTCAATATTATTATCTTACCTTGAGCAAAAGATCAAAGGGACAATGTCTAATTAAAAAATATCGAATGAAAAAAACTCTGGACGTGGAAATCGGAACTTGTTAACTAGATTACCACTTTTCCACAGTCAGATGCCAGTTTCATCATAATCAGATGCCAGTTTAATCATAATCAGATGCCAGTTTCATCATAATCAGATTCCAGTTTAATCATAATCAGATGCCAGTTTCATCATAATCAGATGCCAGTTTCATCATAATCAGATGCCAGTTTCATCATAATCAGATGCCAGTTTCATCATAATCAGATGCCAGTTTCATCATAATCAGATGCCAGTTTCATCATAATCAGATGCCAGTTTCATCATAATCAGATGCCAGTTTAATCATAATCAGATGCCAGTTTCATCATAATCAGATGCCAGTTTCATCATAATCAGATGCCAGTTTCCTCATAACCAGATGCCAGTTTCCTCATAACCAGATGCCAGTTTCCTCATAACCAGATGCCAGTTTCATCATAATCAGATTCCAGTTTAATCATAATCAGATGCCAGTTTCATCATAATCAGATTCCAGTTTAATCATAATCAGATGCCAGTTTCATCAAAATCAGATGCCAGTTTCATCATAATCAGATGCCAGTTTCATCAAAATCAGATGCCAGTTTCATAAAAATCAGATGCCAGTTTCATCATAATCAGATGCCAGTTTCCTCATAACCAGATGCCAGTTTCCTCATAACCAGATGCCAGTTTCATCATAATCAGATTCCAGTTTAATCATAATCAGATGCCAGTTTAATCATAATCAGATGCCAGTTTCATCATAATCAGATGCCAGTTTCATCATAATCAGATGCCAGTTTCATCATAATCAGATGCCAGTTTCCTCATAACCAGATGCCAGTTTCATCATAATCAGATGCCAGTTTCATCATAATCAGATGCCAGTTTCATCATAATCAGATGCCAGTTTAATCATAATCAGATGCCAGTTTCATCATAATCAGATTCCAGTTTAATCATAATCAGATGCCAGTTTCATCATAATCAGATGCCAGTTTCATAAAAATCAGATGCTAGTTTCATAAAAATCAGATGCCAGTTTCATCATAATCAGATGCCAGTTTCCTCATAACCAGATGCCAGTTTCCTCATAACCAGATGCCAGTTTCATCATAATCAGATGCCAGTTTCATCATAATCAGATGCCAGTTTCATCATAATCAGATGCCAGTTTCCTCATAACCAGATGCCAGTTTCATCATAATCAGATGCCAGTTTCATCATAATCAGATGCCAGTTTCATCATAATCAGATGCCAGTTTAATCATAATCAGATGCCAGTTTCATCATAATCAGATTCCAGTTTAATCATAATCAGATGCCAGTTTCATCATAATCAGATGCCAGTTTCATCATAATCAGATGCCAGTTTCATAAAAATCAGATGCCAGTTTCATAAAAATCAGATGCCAGTTTCATCATAATCAGATGCCAGTTTCCTCATAACCAGATGCCAGTTTCCTCATAACCAGATGCCAGTTTCATCATAATCAGATGCCAGTTTCATCATAATCAGATGCCAGTTTCATCATAATCAGATGCCAATTTTCATTAATCAAAATACCTGTTCCCTAATCAAAATACCAGTTCCCTAATCAAAATACCAGTTCCCTAATCAAAACACCAGTTCCCTAATCAAAATACCTGTTTCCTAATCAAAACACCAGTTCCCTAATCAAAATACCAGTTCCCTAATCAAAATACCAGTTCCCTAATCAAAATACCAGTTCCCTAATCAAAATACCAGTTCCCTAATCAAAATACCAGTTCCCTAATCAAAATACCAGTTCCCTAATCAAAACACCAGTTCCCTAATCAAAATACCTGTTTCCTAATCAAAACACCAGTTCCCTAATCAAAATACCAGTTCCCTAATCAAAATACCAGTTCCCTAATCAAAACACCAGTTCCCTAATCAAAATACCAGTTCCCTAATCAAAACACCAGTTCCCTAATCAAAATACCAGTTCCCTAATCAAAATACCAGTTTCCTAATCAAAATACCAGTTCCCCAATAAAAATACCAGTTCCCTAATCAAAATACCAGTTCCCTAATCAAAACACCAGTTCCCTAATCAAAATACCAGTTTCCTAATCAAAATACCAGTTCCCCAATAAAAACACCAGTTCCCTAATCAAAATACCAGTTCCCTAATCAAAACACCAGTTCCCTAATCAAAATACCAGTTCCCTAATCAAAACACCAGTTCCCTAATCAAAATACCAGTTCCCTAATCAAAACACCAGTTCCCTAATCAAAACACCAGTTCCCTAATCAAAACACCAGTTCCCTAATCAAAATACCAGTTCCCCAATAAAAATACCAGTTCCCTAATCAAAATACCAGTTCCCTAATCAAAATACCAGTTCCCCAATAAAAATACCAGTTCCCTAATCAAAATACCAGTTCCCCAATAAAAATACCTTTCCCCAATCAAAAATCCAGTTCGCCTCACCTGAAAGCTGAAGGAGCGCCTGTCCGGGAAGCGCAGTGCGCGCTGATAAAAGTCCACAGCCTCAGCCTTGGTGATCGAGTGCAGCAGGAGATCGGCCTCGGCGTAGTGCCGACGGAAGGCGGCAGGCGGGCAGGCCGGGCCATTGTCCAGTATCTCGCACCAGTAGCGATCTGCCTGCTGAGTCATGCCAACGTCCTCCACTAGCACAAGATCCACCAGGGATCTCGCATAGTTAGCGAATACCTCGTCTGGCATGTTCGCTAACAATTTGAGAAAGTGGCACCCAGTGAATTTGTCCACCCTGGCCTGCAGCTGGGCCATGCTGAACTGGTCGGCCTGGCTGCTCACCTGCAGCATGAATCCGATGGCGCCGTTGGTCTGTCGACTGTCGCAGAACACCGCGTAGCCCAGCTGGTGCTTGGTGCGCAGATAGTCGAAGCAAGGCTCCGACATAATGTGCTGCCATCGGCGGGCGGCGGAGAGGAGTGGGCGAATTAGGGCTTCAGGTTTGACTGGAGAACAGCTGACATGGTCTAATGGGGATAACAGCTGACATGACCTAATGGGGATAACAGCTGACATGACCTAATGGGGATAACAGCTGACATGACCTAATGGGGATAACAGCTGACATGACCGAATGGGGATAACAGCTGACATGACCGAATGGGGATAACAGCTGACATGATCCTATGGGGATAACAGCTGACATGACCGAATGGGGATAACAGCTGACATGATCCTATGGGGATAACAGCTGACATGATCCAATGGGGATAACACCTGACATGATCCAATGGGGATAACAGCTGACATGACCGAATGGGGATAACACCTGACATGACCGAATGGGGATAACACCTGACATGACCTAATGGGGATAACACCTGTCAAAATCATAAGAGGAAATAAGGAGTTAAAGTTGTAGGGTTAAAAAGTTCTAGTAGTCCACGAATATTCTCCGATGCCCATTCCCACTGCTGCTAAAGCAGTGAGCATACCAGCATTCCTGTTGCAAAAACTGGCTGCAAAAAATTAGCCACTTCTGAGTGGCGAAATCCCCGATGGGAACTATAGTGTGTACTGGCTGGAATTGGAAGATGATGGAAGCCCGAGAATAAAGTGAGTACAATTAGCATGGACATGTTATCCGATCCGTCTCATTCCAAATAAAATGACTGAGAGTATACCTAAGTAAAATCCTCAGATAAAAAAACCTGAAATGCAGGTAGGCCATCCTCACGGGATAAGGATTAGCCATCTATATTCCCATGATGTGCCTCGAATTCCAACATATAGTTTAACCAGTGCACCTTCGGATTACAAATGACTGGATCGTGTCATATTCAGCCTCTAGAATTGCATTGGAGATGGATGTAGAATCGATATCACAGAAAATCTACATAGGCGCAAAGCTGAGAAAACTAGGTCAAAAACCAAGGATCACGAATCAGTGGGTCAAGTCTAAGGATCAGGGATAGTGGGTCAAGAACTGAGAATCAGTGGGTCAAGAACTGAGGATCAGTGGGCCAAGAACTGAGGATCAGTGGGTCAAGAACTGAGAATCAGTGGGTCAAGAACTGAGAATCAGTGGGTCAAGAACTGAGGATCAGTGGGTCAAGAACTGAGAATCAGTGGGTCAAGAACTGAGGATACTCACCAGCAGCAAGGCAGACAGCACATAGTCGCGCAGGTTAGGCGGGAATTCAAACTGAAAGTACTCCACCAGGGAGCTGTTAACATCGCCAGATTTGAGATTCTGAACCCGCAGGCCGTTTCGGCCGGGCGGCAGGGTAGCGCAAGTGTTCTGCGGAGGCGGAGGTGGCATTCATCAATCAATCCGAGTTGGTACAGGGAGAAGGATAGAAATCTACAGCCGATCAATCAGTTTAAAAGTAGAATAAAAAGAATGAAAAGAGTTTTATATTACGCTCGTATTAAAAAAACTGCCTATAAAAAGCAGGAGAAAGATAGAATGCATCATCAATTTGTTAGCATTCAATTTTCGAGGATTCGGCGAGTACTTTTGTTTTATTTTTGTTTAAATCTTTCAACAGTCTGGCCTCAGTAGGCGCAGGGCGATTGGACAGAGGATCATTTGTCCAATCACGCCCAGATACTACTTTAAATTTAACCAGCACTGGCTGGCTTGATGCTAGAATTAAAAAATAGCATTTACGGCAATACTAAAAGTGCAGTGAGACTAATTCCAATCGGAAATATTGATCAGCAGCCATGCCATTCGTTGCGCCGGCCAGAAAGATGCAGACTGGCCTTAGCGCCGGGGGCGGCGGCGGCGACGGACGCGAAGACAAGGTTCTGACCGACAAGCGAAAACTGGCCGGCAGCGCCGTCGGAGTGCTGCTCTACGGCGCCGTGGCCGCCTCCGCTGACGGCGTCTTTGCCGCCAACTCTTGCACCGGCGTTAGGGGTGAGTGTCCAGGGTATTGATGAGAGTACGGGGTGTCCGGTATGAGTGTCCAGGGTATTGATGAGAGTACGGGGTGTCCGGTATGATTTTCCTAGGCATTGATGAGTGTACGGTGTGTCCGGTATGAGTGTCCTAGGCATTGATGAGTGTACGGGGTGTCCGGTATGAGTGTCCTAGGCATTGATGAGTGTACGGGGTGTCCGGTATGAGTGTCCAGGGTATTGATGAGAGTACGGGGTGTCCGGTATGAGTGTCCTAGGCATTGATGAGAGTACGGGGTGTCCGGAATGAGTGTCCTAGGCATTGATGAGTGTACGGGGTGTCCGGTATGAGTGTCCTAGGCATTGATGAGTGTCCAGTGTGTTGATGAGTGTCCGGGGCATTCATGAGTGTCCGGTGTGTTGATGAGTGTCCGGGGCATTGATGAGTGTCCGGGTTGATGAGCATTGATGAGCATACTGACTGATCGATTAGGATAGTATGAGCAGTCTTACAATTCAGCCGAATGTACTTGTAAATTATGCAATAGCAAATTTTCTAATTAAATAGGCTGAGCTCTTTAAATAGAAAATTCAAAGAGAATATCTGACATAATTAAAAAATAACGAAACGAGACACAGAGCACAAACAATCTCCCCAAAAAAACTGAGCAAAAATAGCTAAAATTCAATTGATACAAGCTAGAATAGAAGCATTTCTATCGGAGCGAATAGTTTTTTTCAAAGCATCAATAGAGGCTTCACTGTGCCAGAACTGAGTTCAAATATATTGAGTTGCAAAGAAATTTCGACCAAACCATCTGCACTTTTAGGGTTGCATGGTTGCATTTGACGTGCAAACACTGAAAAAGGTTACAAAACCTAGTTTTTTAAGAAATGCTCACTGTGAGGACCTGAGATTAGGACTGCTCTCTGCGAGCATCTGAGATTGTGACTGCTCACTGTGAGCATCTGAGATGGTGACTGCTCACTGTGAGGACCTGAGATTAGGACTGCTCACTGTGAGCATCTGAGATGGTGACTGCTCACTGTGAGCATCTGAGATGGTGACTGCTCAGTGTGAGCATCTGAGATGGTGACTGCTCACTGTGAGCATCTGAGATGGTGACTGCTCACTGTGAGCATCTGAGATGGTGACTGCTCACTGTGAGCATCTGAGATGGTGACTGCTCACTGTGAGCATCTGAGATGGTGACTGCTCACTGTGAGCATCTGAGATGGTGACTGCTCACTGTGAGCATCTGAGATGGTGACTGCTCAGTGTGAGCATCTGAGATGGTGACTGCTCACTGTGAGCATCTGAGATGGTGACTGCTCACTGTGAGCATCTGAGATGGTGACTGCTCACTGTGAGCATCTGAGATGGTGACTGCTCACTGTGAGCATCTGAGATGGTGACTGCTCACTGTGAGCATCTGAGATGGTGACTGCTCACTGTGAGCATCTGAGAAAAAGGAATTTAAAGACATTGAATCGAGACTTCGAGATAGGAGATGCAACTAAAAGGGATTATTTTAACCGAAAATACAATCAAAGACAGCCTGCGGTTTTTGAAGCGTAAATAATTCCCTTAACGTTAACGAAGCTTGAATAGCGCTGAATGAAAAGAAGGCCTCTCAGTACGAGCATCTTAAACGCTCGAGTTAAGCCTAGCGACTGTAGTTTAACATTAACTCGGTTTCGCCTTGTACTGAAAGTAGACGGCACTTAAGAGCAAGTACTCAAAGGCTAATGGGGCGGTGCACTCAAATGAATCGGATGCATGAACAAAAAGTAGCCTCAAACATCTGTCCCAGGATTTTTTTAAAGGAAACAGTAATAAAAAATCCCACATAGGATGCTAAGCTACACCTGTACTATACTTTATAAAACCATTTAGAGAAAGTACATTCGACAGTGTTCCATCTCACTATATTGCTTTTTTTATTGGAGTGCAAAACAGGTTGGTCCTACACGGAAGTTAAAGTGAAATAAAAAGTTAAAAGTTAAATTTAAAAGGATTTTAGCCTTCATACTAAAAGAAGCAACATTTTTTTGCCAACGTCACTGACGTCACATCAGCCCAAGTACACTTCTGACGTTACCTCAGTTTAAGTACACTAATGACGTCACCTCAGTTTAAGTACACTAATGACGTCACCTCAGTTTAAGTACACTAATGACGTCACCTCAGTTTAAGTACACTAATGACGTCACCACAGTTTAAGTACACTAATGACGTCACCTCAGTTTAAGTACACTAATGACGTCACCACAGTTTAAGTACACTAATGACGTCACATCAGCCCAAGTACACTTCTGACGTTACCTCAGTTTAAGTACACTAATGCCGTCACCTCAGTTTAAGTACACTAATGACGTCACCTCAGTTTAAGTACACTAATGACGTCACCTCAGTTTAAGTACACTAATGACGTCACATCATGCCAAGTAAACTACTGAAGTCACGTCAGCTTAAGTACATTACTGACGTCACGTCAGCAAAAGTACATTACTGACGTCACGTCAGCTAAAGCACGTTACTGAGCTCAGCAAAAGTACATTGCAAAATTTAGTCGAAGCACTTGCCCGACTGAAGTCAATACTTTTTGGACAGTCAGTCCGCTATTTTACTAGTCATGATCGGATATTTTTAATAAAACAGTTTTGACGGCAAAAGAACCGATTAAAATTATAAATAACTCAAGTATGACGGTTTATATTAAGATAGTATCACAAATTACCTAGTTGGGAAACCCGAAACCACCCGAATGTCTACTCTAACTACAGGATTCGAACTCCCGACAACGCAGGTAGAAGTGCGTCTGCTACAAGCTCAGTTTAGTAAATGAAAAAGCATAACATAGCTTGTAACAGAAACTACGAGTAAAAATCGTCATCTAAGAGGGTATATAACCAAGGGTGGACTTTGACTTCGTCACTCTAGTTAATAAGATTCGCCTCCTAAGACAGCATTGTGGAGAAAGCCGGCTTGGGGTTGGTGCCGCGGAGGCTGAAGCAGTTCGCTTGGTCAAGCAAGCCGAACCCTCTTATCAGGAGTCGCGCGTATCAGGCAATGAGGAGACAGGAAGGAATAGAAGCGGGGGTAAGGCACGACTGGCCACTATTATAAAAATTAGGACTAAAGGAGATTCTACGCTAGAATCAAGAGAGGAATAGAAATGGACTTAGTAAATTGGCTACTACTGCATATATACTCGCAGTTCTAACTTGATGAGCTTGGGGCTGACTTCATGCAGTAAAGTGAGACACAAACTGCCTTACTACGTACTCAAATGATTTACAAGCATAAATAACTGCTCAGTACTTAGATTAATATATAGTGTAATATTTTCTCTTTTATCTTGTGCAACAAAAATTATGACAAGAAAGACTTTATAGAATAAAAGAGATGTTTTATAATAACTCAGAGATGCAGCCAGGGTCGCATCGATCGTATGACAAATCAATCATCATGCGGACTTGTTTGATTTCAAAGGAATAAGATAAAGAGGAATTGTAACCTAGTGGTTAGAGCGTAGGAATTACAATTTGAAGGTCGGAGGTTCGATTCCAGACTTTACTGGAACAATTTGTGACCGATAGCAAGACAATTAACTATGCGTTGATTAAGATCACCCATCTGTTAAATTATTACCAGCATTAGCTGAGGATAGGTGTTCAGTTTTATATATCTGGACTATATGCAGGTATTATAGCTCGTAATCTGGACAGTTCTGAATATTTCACTGACCGCTGAGCACATGCTCAATGGACCGCGCACACACACACACACACAGGTACAGGATTCATTTAATAAGTTTTATCCTCGAAAAAAAGGATAAAAAATCGAATCAGTCCAGAAATTCGAGTTTCGAAGCGAGTTTCGAGTTTCGAATTTCGAGCTGCAGTAATTTAGTAAAGAAATCAAAAGCGTGACGGTCCGAAGTTCGATAAATTCGCTCTCAGGACAGACACAATTGTGTTATACTCAATGCTCCACAGAGAAATGAGACTCGGGAACGGATTATAGTCCTTCGCGCTTGGTTTCAAACCGGTAGAGAAAAAAACAGAGCAAATCCTATTAACTCTAATTTGGTTCAGTTGCTTCATTAATTGGCCAAGCAACACTGCACACACACCACACATTTCTATTCATTATGAGTTCAATATATTGATTTCACCGGTCTTCTACTTTTTCTTTTTTTCATTAAACTAAAATGGATTGAAGTGTATTACAAAAATAAGCTGATTAATCCAATGTAATCCAATCTTCCATTTCCTCATAGTTTTAGTGCTAATTTGTTTTTTGATTGCTTCTTATAAAGATCCCAGCATAGCACAGGCTGGTAATTCTGATCACCCCTGCTAGATATGATAGAAGGCTGATGCGGGATTGTACAGTATATGCTGTATTTGCACATCTGACAATCAGGCTGTCTGAACAACTCTGAAATTAGTTTATTTATCCCCCCTTTATTTGCTAGTGCTTATAGCTAAAGCCTTTACTAATATTTTTCATTTAAATAATGAGGTTGTAGCCTAGTGGTTAGGGCATCGGACTCACAACTTGAAGGTCGGGGGTTCGATTCCCGACTCCACTGGAACAATTTGCGTCCTTTAGCAAGACACTTAACTCTGCATTGCTTCAGTTCACCCAGCTGTTAAATGGGTACCAGCATCAGCTGGGATAATTGAAGGTGGGTGTGGCGTCCCCCCAGTCCATGGACTGAACAGCTGTACGCAGCCTTCAGATGCGCCGCGCAATAGCTGCGGCTGTGCTGTCGGCTGCACATCTGGCCCAATTGGGGCAGGTGTAATCAAATTATTATTATAAAAAAAATTATTAGATCAATTATTTAAATAATGGAACATTTTTAAGAGAAAACTAACTAACTAGATTAACTAAGACAGGCCAGGAGTTAAAAACTGTTTGTGTCCGTGGACAAGACTCGCAATTTGGCATAGCCTTAGGTTCACCCAGCTGTAAAGTGTGTATCATGCCTCCCAGTCCATGGACTGTACACAGCCTTTGGAAGCGCCAAACTGGTTGTACATGCGGTCCAAAATGGCCCAACAGTTCCAACTATAATATATCTAAACGGCACATTTCGGAAATGAGAATCAAAGCAAGAAACAGCTCATGATTCGGATGAGAATGTCTGGCCGGGCAGGGACAGATAATAAGGCTTCCGATGGCGGTGCGCTTGCTTGCCAGAGGACTAATCAGTGCCTAATCTCCCAGCATTATCCAGCCAGGTGGACTAGCAATCTGTCAAAGAAAACCCCCCTAAATCTTGACGCGCAGGTCTCGGCTTCGCGGCCTGCGCTAGCAGCATTCTAGTAGCCGGCCTCAGCGTCAGCATCAGCTGCCTGAGCGGCCGCCTGTTTCTCAACGCCCGTCTACAGCTGGCCGCCTGCGCCGCCCACGTGCTGGTCTTGGCCATCGGCCTGGCCTTCATTCTGGCCAGCTTTCTAGCCCAGATTGGCGAGCAGAGGCAGTGCGTAGCTATGCTAGTCGGCTCAGCCGCCATCGGCCTGCTGGTCTGCCTGCCCAGCTGCATTGTTGCCATGGCTGTGCTCATTGGCTGGTATAGGGAGCGGGGGACTCTGGCCTGAGCCTCAGCCGATATGTGTTGAGCTAGGATAGAGATTCTGCGTTAATCAAGATTCAATAGTTCAAGACTCCAAGTCGGGGGTTCGATTCCCGAATCCAAGTCGGGGGTCCGATTCCCGAATCCAAGTCGGGGGTTCGATTCTCGAATCCAAGTCGGGGGTTCGATTCCCGAATCCAAGTCGGGGGTTCGATTCCCGAATCCAAGTCGGGGGTTCGATTCCCGACTACAGAGGAAAAATTTTTGTGATTTGGCAAGACTCTTTACTTTGCATTGCTTCAGCTCACCCGGCTATTAAATGGGTACCAGCATTAGCTGGGGTAATTAAAGGTGGGTGGCATCGTAGCATCGACCCAGTCCATGGACTGAACAGCTGTACGCAGCCTTCGGATGTGTCTTTGAAAGGCTGTACATGTGCTCATTTCAATCGTTCATTTGTAATTGTTCTTGCATATTCAATAGTAGCTTAATGATAGAAATTTCCTGTTTTACTTAGAAATTCAAACTGCGCTACTTATATAGTAGTAACTAGCGAGAATGTACTATTTTGTTCTTTTAAATTTTTTGTTTGCAAGGCAAAATTTGTCCCTATCTATAATTTACGTTTGAATTTTAAATAAATCTCAAAATTCAAAAAAATAATTTACTTTTGAAAAAGTGAAATCTTTGTCATATGAGAATAATTTGCCTTAATTTTTATGGATACGGCCAATCGAAGCATTGAGCTAGAATGGGTAAAACCTCACCTGACAGTTGACTACTTCGCAATTCGGCTCCAGAATGGACACAATGTGACGGAAATAGTTCTTTGCTTCCTGCAATGTAGAATGAGACAATTCGAAGAATCAATTAATATAACATATTTCTTGACTTCATCTGACTAAAATTCTATTTCAAAATAGTGGCTGCCAGATGGCTAACAAGACAGCCAAAGTTCGAATCTCCTGAGCTTAGTGAGAAAAAATTCTTGGCGTGAACATAGACTGAACAGCTGTACACAGACTTAAACACCCACTAGTCCATGGAGTGAACAGCTGTACACAGACTTAAACACCCACTAGTCCATGGAGTGAACAGCTGTACACAGACTTAAACAGCCACTAGTCCATGGACTGAACAGCTGTACACAGCCTTTGAACTCCTTAGAGCAGGGTCTCACCTCAGCTCCACAGTTGCCATGCACGTAGACTTTAAGAGACAATCTGGACAGCAGTCGTCTATGAAATTCTCCAACATGCTTCAAAGTTAGTGACTCGAGGCAGGCGAGCTGGTCGTTGCGCAAGTAGCGATCTCGCTCCAGTAGGTAGAGGCGCATTTCGCTAGTAAAATTTGGTTAAAAAAAACAAAGAATTATAATCAGAGATTACAAAATGTATTTTTCGAGTGCGCAATTCGACTTTGACGCCGAAAACCGGAAAAAAACAAAACATTGCATTAACTGATATTAGAGTTAAAGCAAAGTTTGTTTTCGCTAAAAGTAGATAAGGCTCCAATAATAAGAATTTCTTTACTTTTTGCTACAAATACATCAACAACTTTTAAGCCTACTCTTTATTTATAATTTCATGGAATTTCCATAATGCGAAACATTAACAGAAAAAAAGACTGGGGTATAACAAAATTGATTTTCTGTATCTCCTAAAATATTTAACCAAACGTCATGAAAGTCCAGAAAACATTTTCCACTCCAACGGATGAAACAACTATTATAATTTAGAAACAATTTTGAGGGAATCCCTCTTTCAACATAGCTCGTATTTAACCAGAATCACGTGACTTAAGCCAGCCAATCAAATGGGTTAGACAGTTTCTTATCTAACTGATGGCAAGTACGGAACAAGCTGACACCCACTCACCTGATGAGCCTACCGGGAGTCAGTAAGGAGTTGACCATCAGTTTGCGCACCTCCTCTTTGGCTAAGCCGAAATTCAGCCGCTGATCCATCAGTTCAAGGAGTTCGCCAAACTGTCTCAACTTTCTAACGATGGTTGAATAAAGAGTCTGCGGGTTTTTGGTAGTGGTAAAGCCTTTTTACTATTGACATGTAAAGAGAGTCAGAAATTAAAGTGACAACAACAACTCGCGCCAGCACCAATGGGGCCGATTTCTTCTTGCTAAAATGAATTATTTATGAGCGACGAAAAGAAACTGCTTTATTCGGGAAATAAAATTTGCTGGGAGCAGTTGAGTGCAGGTAGCAACAAAGTCGCATTGCATTCTTGTATATATATCAGTTTTTAGGAATTAAGATTAGGTCCACTTACAAACAATTTGTCGTTGAATCCTTCGATTCTGATGCGAATGGAAAACGGTTCAACAAGAATTATTTCGTACCTGTAGTAAAGATAGATTAGGTTTAAGTAAGTTTATTACGTTCGAATAATAATGTGTTATCAATGTTGATTTACCATAGGCTAGCTTCGATAGCAGCGTACAGTTCTTTGCTCAATTGAAAGTTTAACATGTAGAGCCACAGGTGAACCAGAGTGGAACTGAAAATTAATTGTGTGTTTGGTGAATTTGGGATTTGTGGAAAGTAGGAATTTTCGGAAATATGGATTGGAATGATTTCGGTGAATCGGGATTCCTGTGAATCGGGGTTCCTGTGAATTGGGATTTCTATGAATCAGGATTCCTGTGAATCAGGATTCCTGTGAATCAGGATTCCTGTGAATCGGGATTCCTGTGAATCAGGATTCCTATGAATCAGGATTCCTGTGAATCAGGATTCCTGTGAATCAGGATTCCTATGAATCAGGATTCCTGTGAATCGGGATTCCTGTGAATCAGGATTCCTGTGAATCAGGATTCCTGTGAATCGGGATTCCGATGAATCGGGATTCCTGTGAATCGGTATTCCTGTGAATCGGGATTCCTGTGAATCGCGATTCCTGTGAATCGGGATTCCTGTGAATCGGGATTCCTGTGAATCGGGATTCCTGTGAATCGGGATTCCTGTGAATCGGGATTCCTGTGAATCAGGATTCCTATGAATCAGGATTCCTGTGAATCAGGATTCCTGTGAATCAGGATTCCTATGAATCAGGATTTCTATGAATCAGGATTTCTATGAATCAGGATTTCTATGAATCAGGATTCCTGTGAATCAGGATTCCTGTGAATCGGGATTCCTGTGAATCAGGATTCCTGTGAATCAGGATTCCTGTGAATCGGGCAGAGAAGAAAGAGACAGCAGAGAAGTAAAAAGAAGAAGTAAAAAGAAAGCAAACTCACAAAAACTTTTTGACTTACTTTTCAAGAGACTCACAAATAACTGGCGAATCTATGCTGACGCGAACGACAGCTAAAATATTTATGACCATAATGTTAGTAGTTGGAATAAGAAACAAATTAGGGTTATTTAAAATATAAAGTTTGGGTCGAACTGGGCCAGATTTAGTCAGTGTCAAAGCCGCAGCTATTGTACAAACCATGTTTTATATCTGGGCGATCCGAAACAGAAGGAAATTACTTGTATAGCTTTCTTTTCCTTGCGCTACGATTCGAACTCGCGACCTCTCGGTAAGATTTTCAAAGCTCTAACTACTTGGCTAAAACCTCCGTTATTTTAATTGTTAAATAAGGGGGGTGAGTGGCAGAGCGGTTAACGCGTTTGCCTCTCGCACCAAGGTCCGTGAGCTCGATTCCGCGGCGAGGCCACATTTATTTGGGGCGCAGCCGCGGAGAGAATGCTTGGGGCTTGACGTGAAATTTACGCCCTTGAGGGCCAACCTCCAAGGCTCGGTGAGAGTGTAAATTGCCTGACGATGAGAAAGTCAAGGCAGATGTACACACCTGTGTGGGCTTACTGTATCTGTGTGCGTGTGTGCTCAGGAGTCAGCGAAATTGCCTCCTCGCTGGCTCCAGGTCTAGTGTCACCAAATGATGTGCCAATTCTAGCAGCCCTCCTGCACTTATTATTATTATTATGGTTACATTTTACCGTTACGGAATGATTAATGTTTTATTACAGTTATGTGATAAATTACCGTTGCGCTTATTAAAGTAAGCGCAATACATACGTGTACCTATATATTAAAAGTATTGCTCGTGAGCTTCAAGAAATGTACTTTAATCAAGAAAACTAACCTCGCGGCGTTTTAAACTTTCTATCTTTGTAGTAGAATAGTGGGCCGAACTTGTCCACAGCCGGGTCTCCTAGCAGCACTCTGATTGGGTACTGCGGGGTGGGATAAATGTGACATTAAGCTTAGAAAATTCATACTCTATGTCAAGGGTCGGCAAACTCCGGCCCGCGGGCCAGATGCGCCCCTCGAAGCTCCCAAATCCGGCCCGTTGCCCATTCCGACACCTACAGTATCCTGTCTCATCTCTCCCCTGTAAGATCTCTCCCCTGTCTCATCGCTCCCCTGTCCCCTGTGTCCTTTCTCTCCCCTGTCTCATCTCTCCCGTGTCTCATCTCTCCCCGTGTCTTATCTCTCCCTGTGTCTTATCTCTCCCTGTGTCTTATCTCTTCCCGTGTCTTATCTCTCCCTGTGTCTTATCTCTCCCCGTGTCTCATCTCTCCCTGTGTCTTATCTCTCCCCGTGTCTTATCTCTCCCCGTGTATCATCTCTCCCTGTGTCTTATCTCTCCCCGTGTCTTATCTCTCCCCGTGTCTGATCTCTCCCTGTGTCTTATCTCTCCCCGTGTCTTATCTCTCCCCGTGTCTTATCTCTCCCCGTGTCTTATCTCTTCCGTGTCTCATCTCTCCCGTGTCTCATCTCTCCCCGTGTCTTATCTCTCCCCGTGTCTTATCTCTCCCCGTGTCTCATCTCTCCCCGTGTCTTATCTCTCCCCGTGTCTCATCTCTCCCCGTGTCTTATCTCTCCTGTGTCTCATCTCTCCCGTGTCTCATCTCTCGCGTGTCTCATCTCTCCCGTGTCTCATCTCTCCCCGTGTCTCATCTCTCCCCGTGTCTTATCTCTCCCCGTGTCTCATCTCTCCCCGTGTCTTATCTCTCCCCGTGTCTTATCTCTCCTGTGTCTCATCTCTCCCGTGTCTCATCTCTCCCGTGTCTCATCTCTACATTGTCTCATATTTTTACAGTCAATGCGGCCCGCTGTCGTCTTTTAGGTTCTCTATTTGGCCCGCTAGCTAATAAGTTTGCCGACCCCTGCTCTATGTAAATGTAGCCTGAATGTATAATTATTTTCCATTTATATATTTAGAAGTCCCCCAGGATTAAATTGTTAAAAATTTAATCAAGTTGTTCAAGTATATATACGCTCGTACTTGTACAAACTTGATTTTCAAAGACATGAAATTTTATAAGTTAAATTTACTAATTCATTTCTTTAAGAACTTTTTTTTCAAAGAAATGGACTTGTTTATCACGAAGCAGCATTTTTTCTTAAAGCTTGAAATTTTCATCAAGAAAATATTTTCTTATTTTTTCTGGAAAATAATTAATTCCTACTGTAATTTTGTGCTACGAGTACAGCTCCGATCAACGAGCTCTTACCTCGGGCACGCAGTCCAGGCCCATGTCACTGTAGGCGTCAGACGGCGATTGGACGTTGAAATTCTCCGACACAAACTGATTTGGCAGCGGCAGGTGCAGAGGGCAGGCGTTGAGCAGCTCATTGTCAGGCTCTAGTACGCAGCGCTCCCAGTCTGCCATTGTGTCCTCGCTGAGACTGATTTATTTAATCAATAAAATTCTCTTTGAGAGCGAGTGAATTCAGTTACTTTCACATAACTTTTCACATACTTTCACATAGGGGTGTTATAAAGTTCTGTGCTGAAAAACTCTTGCATCGGGTTTTTTGAGGATTGTGAGATAAGAGTGTGGGATTGTGAGATAAGAGTGTGGGATTGTTAGATAAGAGTGTGGGATTGTGAGATAAGAGTGTGGGATTGTGAGATTAGAGTGTGGGGTTGTGAGATAAGAGTGTGGGATTGTGAGATAAGAGTGTGGGATTGTGAGATTAGAGTCAAGGATTGTGAGATAAGAGTATGGGATTATGAGATAAGAGTGTGGGATCGCGAGTAATGAGTGTGGGATTGTGAGATAGAAGTGTGAGATTGTGAGACAGCAGTGTGGGATTGTGAGATTAGAGTGTGGGATTGTGAGACACAAGTCTGGGATTATGAGATAAGAGTGTGGTATTGTGAGATTAGAGTGAGCGATTATGAGATAAAAGTGTGGGATTATGATATTAGAGTGTGGGATGGTGAGATTAGAGTGTGGGATTGTGAAATAAGAGTTTGGGTTGTGAGATAGGAGTGTGGGTTGTGAGATAGGAGTGTGGGATTGCGAGATAGGAGTGTGGGATTGTGAGATAGAAGTGTGGGATTGTGAGATAGGAGTGTGGGATTATGAGATAAGAGTGTTGGGTTGTGAGACATGAGTGTGGGATTGTGAGATTAGAGTGTGGGATTGTGAGATTAGATTGTGGGATTGTGAGACATTAGTGTGAGATTGTAAGATAGGAGTGTGGGATTGTGAGATAGGAGTGTGGGATTGTGAGATAGGAGTGTGGGATTGTGAGATAGGAGTGTGGGATTGATAGAATTGAAAGTCCCCTTTCACCAGAGGGGTCTACCATGGTGGTAGTGATAGTACAGGTTAGTACGTACTTTTAATTTAGCAATGATCTAGCGTTTTTCAACCTGAAAAGCTGTGGAAAACAATACGGTGGTACGAAGCGCTGCGCAGTCACAGAACGAGACTCCACTAGGCTAGCAGGCTGTTTAATGAAATTCAATCTAAGTTCTGCACCATTTAGTTCACGGCGAGACGAGAGCTGGGTTCACACTGCCCACCCAAGTCAATAGGTAGGTTTATAATGTACACACACTGTTTGCTTAACAGGGCTAAGTTGCTAATTTAACTACACTGACGAGGTGGCACAGTGCAAAGCGAGCCGCAATTGAAATGTGCTTATTTTTCTGCCGAAAACAGGAACAGCAAAAACTTGCTGCCTTGGAATAGCTAAACGACTCCCTAAATAACCTTGGGCGGAGTTGAATAGGCCACTTATAATGCTAATTAGAAAAATACCATTTTTAATAAGTATTTTAACAACAGAAATTCAGGAATGTGGCTTCCATTCGGGACTGTGGCTTTCCTTCGGGACTGTGGCTTCCATTCGGGACTGTGGCTTCCATTCGGGACTGTGGCTTTCCTTCGGGACTGTGGCTTCCATTCGGGACTGTGGCTTTCCTTCGGGACTGTGGCTTCCATTCGGGACTGTGGCTTCCATTCGGGACTGTGGCTTTCCTTCGGGACTGTGGCTTCCATTCGGGACTGTGGCTTCCTTCGGGACTGTGGCTTCCATTCGGGACTGTGGCTTCCTTCGGGACTGTGGCTTCCATTCGGGACTGTGGCTTTCCTTCGGGACTGTGGCTTCCATTCGGGACTGTGGCTTCCTTCGGGACTGTGGCTTCCATTCGGGACTGTGGCTTCCTTCGGGACTGTGGCTTCCATTCGGGACTGTGGCTTTCCTTCGGGACTGTGGCTTCCATTCGGGACTGTGGCTTTCCTTCGGGACTGTGGCTTCCATTCGGGACTGTGGCTTCCATTCGGGACTGTGGCTTCCTTCGGGACTGTGGCTTCCATTCGGGACTGTGGCTTCCTTCGGGACTGTGGCTTCCATTCGGGACTGTGGCTTTCCTTCGGGACTGTGGCTTCCATTCGGGACTGTGGCTTCCTTCGGGACTGTGGCTTCCATTCGGGACTGTGGCTTCCTTCGGGACTGTGGCTTCCATTCGGGACTGTGGCTTTCCTTCGGGACTGTGGCTTCCATTCGGGACTGTGGCTTCCATTCGGGACTGTGGCTTCCATTCGGGACTGTGGCTTCCTTCGGGACTGTGGCTTCCATTCGGGACTGTGGCTTCCATTCGGGACTGTGGCTTCCATTCGGGACTGTGGCTTTCCTTCGGGACTGTGGCTTCCATTCGGGACTGTGGCTTTCCTTCGGGACTGTGGCTTCCTTTCGGGACTGTGGCTTCCATTCGGGACTGTGACGTCCCTCCCAAACATCTAAATTCCGTGGCAAATCACAGCAATTAGCTCATGAGAGTCACTGACCTATGCTCTGCAAAGCGCACAGCCGGACCATCAGTGACCCGATGGCACAGCGGAACAAACGAACGCGAAGTGATCAGTATGCAAGAATTCCGCGGTCGCAGACGGCGCCAATAATCTTCGATGGCTTCTAAATTGAAGCGGCGAACCATTCGATCGCCCATTAGCCACATCTCGGGCGGCAGTCGTTGCATATTGCAGCTGACGAATTCCACGCTGTCCGCCGGTTCGTCTTCCTCTTGAAAGCGAAATGCTGTACGCCAGATTCGCCTCCTCTCGGCGTAGATTCTGGCCAGTTCTGGCAGACGCCGGCCCAGCATGCCGACGTAGGAATAGATGAGGCGGACGATCCTCTCCCAGACCCGCAGGCCGCTTGGCGTCAGACGGACGCCAACTTCAAAGAGTGACGCCGCCTGATTGTCGCTTAGGCCGCGATTGCGCACGCCGGCCCAGAGCTCGGCGGCCAGGCCGGACCGACGCATGCAGTCCAGGAGGCTGCCAGGACCTTCGTGAGTCAGACAGATGGCCAGCAGGCGATGCGGCTGATCGCGCAGTCGGGCAGGCGGACCAGGCCAGGCCAGACGCAGCCGGTCCATGTCCTTGGCCGGGACGAGTTTATAGACTCGCCCGAAGAATCTGTCGCAGTCGGCTCCGAAAGGCGGCGCCAGACTGCGCGGCTGCGGTTGGCCAGGCTGGAGGCAGGCGAAGGAGTCGCGCACCGAGGCTTCGAGTTCATCCAGGCCGATGCGGCTCTGCACAGCCAGCCGCATATTCCCGGCCGTGTAGTGCCGATGCCAGTAGCTCTCCAGACGATCGCGCACGTCGATGCCGTTGGCGCGCGGCCGCTCCCAGAGGGTGAAGCGATTGCCGGACTTAAAGCCGCCCATCGGATGCTCCGGGCCGGCCAAGAAGGCGTGGAAAAAGTTCATCTGCGAGTCGACATTGGTGCAGGCCAGTTCGAATTCGCTGTGCACGGCTTGCACCTCGCGTTCCAGGCTGGACTCGAGTAGCAGCGGCTCGCCTAGCAGGTGGGCGAATCTACGGACCCAGTTTGGGTGAATGAATTCTTGTGAATGATTGTGAGCCTGCTCGATTAAGCGATAGTTCTACAAATGGAGCCATGAAAATGGAGCCATTTCACATGAAAGATGGGATTCTGCTTATCCGAGCGGGGATTTCCATGAAAGATGGGATCCTGCTTAACCGAGCGGGGATTTCTATTAAAGATGGGATTCTGCTTATCCGAGTGGGGATTTCTATGAAAGATGGGATTCTGCTTATCCGAGTGGGGATTTCTATGAAAGATGGGATCCTTCTTATCCGAGTGGAGATTTCCATGAAAGATGGAATCCTGCTTATCCAAGTGGAGATTTCCATGAAAGATGGGATCCTGCTTATCCGAGCGGGGATTTCTATGAAAAATGGGATACTGCTTATCCGAGTGGGGATTTCCATGAAGGATGGGATCCTGCTTATCCGAGCGGGGATTTCTATGAAAAATGGGATACTGCTTATCCGAGCGGGGATTTCTATGAAAGATGGGATCCTGATCGTTTTAGAAGGAATTTTTATTAAATTTGGGATCCTGATCGTTTGAATTGGAATTTATATGAAATGTGGGAACTTCGTTGCTTAAGTGGTATTTTCTATGAAACATTAGATCGTGTTCGTCTGAGAAGGGATTTCTATGACAAGATGGGATTCTGTTCATTTAAGCGGGATTTCTTTATTGGAGTTTTTTGTTCAAGGCTGGGATGTCGACGATTATATGGGATTTGTTTTTAGGAAAGATGGGATTTCAGATATGAAAAAAGGATCCCGTTTGTCCTAGATAGAGCACTATAAATGGTGTTCTATACTCCGAGCATTTACTGAAGTGACGGCAAACAGAATGAGGCGAGTCGCATCCTCACCTATCCAGGCACTCCACCAAGCTCTGCTGCCGAACGCTAAAATGGAACAGAGTCTGTTCGGCGTCAGTCCAGGCGTTGATGCTGCCGCCGCACTCCTGGACGAACGAGTCGAAGCCGTTCTCGTCCGGATACTTGGCCGAGCCCATGAACACCATGTGCTCCAGGCAGTGCGCCAGGCCGGGCAAGTCCGGATCGTCCTGGGCGTTGCCGCTGCCAACACAGACGGCTGCGGCGGACAGTTTGGCGCTGCGAACCTGCTGACTGCGGCGCGCCTCGGCCAGGTTGTCGCGATCGCCGCGTTCTAGCACTACCGCGGCTTCGATTTCAATGGCACTAGAGTCCTCTTCAGCGTCCTCCTGATTGAAAAACGCGAGTTTTGGAATTTAATAACTGCGAAAACTTGAGTTGACATATGAAGATTTGACATTGAGTAGAAAAAATAGTAGGCATGCTTTACAGTTAAAATACCACTCGAGGTATTTCAAATACCCGAAGTTTTCGTATCTCCAAAAATATTCAACCAATTGCCATTGAAATGCATAACATCCACCTCTATTCGATGATAAAAAACTTCCAGAATCACAAAACTTTGAAAGTAAGTTCGTCGTGAAGGGCGGAAAATGTTGATTTAAATGGTGGACGTTCACGGTCATCGGTCATTCGGTTTGGGAGCTATCGTGAAGTAGGCAGTGGGTGTTTGAAATACCTTCGTGGTCTTTCCCCGGGCAGGAAAAAGGCGTGATCTTTCCACTGTTAATAGCTGCGGCTGAGCCACTGCCTGTACAAATGGCCCATTTTTTTTATTTTTAGCGCAAGAAGTAGGAAGACTGCATAAAGGTACATGAATGCTCAGTTCGTTACAGGCAATATCAGGTTTCTTATGGGCGTATTACCTGATCGAATTCTTCGGCAGGGATCTCTTCGTTCTCTTCATCGACTTCCGTATTCTCAAATCCGTCCGAGGTGACCACCTCGATGCTGCTGTTTTTCGGGCTGGCGTTTCCTTCCGCGGCAATGCTTCCGTTCTGATCGCCATTTCTAACGCGCCTTCGCCGACGGCGTTGCTCAGAAGGTCCTTCGTTATTGGCAACATCTTCGTCTTCGTCAGCAGACTGGATGGTGCTGGCCTCCACCATGGCGTCCAGTGGCTCCACGGTGGACTTGCGCCGCTTGACAGTTGTCCAGTTGTCTGCATCGTCTGGCTCGTGAATTAGCAGCACCTGGAGGCCATTGTCGAGCACAATATGCCTGACAAGTAAATATGAGTAATATAGCTCTTAATGAGTGCATCCACTTGCAATAGGTTCGCGCTACACAAGCCAAAAAGCAAAAGAGAATAAAGCTTGAACTAAGGTATTAATTTTTTATCAAATTATATTTTTTTCAATATGAATAGCTAGTGTGAGCAATTGAAGTTGTGGCTTTTAATAGATGAACAAAAATAATTAAATCACCTCTTGCATTTCAGTCACATTCTTGTTATGTAATTAATGCAAACACAAGCTTCTTAACATTGAGAAATCAATAGTACTTAGTAGCACATACACTTAAAATTAAAAGCCTACATTTAAATTGAGGCTTTAAAAGCCTACCAGTTGCAATGTTTTAGCAATATAGCATTGAATATTTAGGATAACTTCTTCTAGACATCAAGATTCAAGGCTGTACAACCCCATGAATTATGAGGGCCAATATTACATAGGCATATATTATAAAGGCATATATTATATACTCTTATAGGCACTTAAAATGATAGGGCAATGGGCGTTTATACATATAGAAGGTTACATAGATGTTCTTGGCATCTGTCAAGTAAGATCTAGTTTTTTAGGGTAAATTACTCATAAGGGAATAGTTAAATCATAATGAAGTTCATGTAATAATGTCTACTGAACTTATTTAAACTTTGAAAGACAGTTAAGAAAATGTGCTGTCAATATATTCTTTAAGAAACAAAAAGAATGCTTCTCTCTTTCATGTATGCAAAAATATATTCCCCTTTATTCTCTTTTTTCTAGATGAAAACCCAAGGAAACATATAGCTAAATTGACACATAGGGCCTAGTGATATAGTAAAATGATACTATTTCCATATACAAAACAAAAATATAATTTAGAACTACCTGCTGCTTATCTTACTCATATTGCACAAAACTCTAAATCAAATATAAACTTTTCTATTACTTATATCTGTTTAATATCTATCTACTAAAGCAGAAAGAACGAACTTGCAATGCATTACGAGCTAAGTCAATAAGTTCTATAGTTTTAAGTACTTACCTATAAATTTTCGTATCTCCTTCGCTAATAATAAATTCTCCTTGATATAAGAAATCATCCTTCACTTCTTCTACTTGCATTAAAATATTTTCTTATCTTTAACGTAGTCTAAGAATACCTAAGACTTATTCTATGGACCGTCCTTCACTTCTTCGAGAAAATGGCGAAAATGTTTAGAGTGTATCTTTCCAATACACAACTGCTGATTCGTTGTAAGCTATTTAAAATATAACAATACGGCTAGCTTAGCTATGTACTCAAAGTGTGGAGAAAGAATACAATGTCTTTCAATGATAAGGGATATGTTAGTAACCGATCATTTAAATATCGTGGTGATAAAAAACACAATCACTTAAAGTTAAAATTTTCAGCCAAGCTATTGCCTTTTTTAACAACCAGTTAGTGTTTTTTGTTTCAGTCGCATAGTTTAAGCATTTTATATGCAGTCAAATATTTTTTACAAACTTGAAAACAATTTCAGTTACACAACAGTTAAAAAATAAAAACAAATGTACGGATTTGGATTTGTTGCTTTGCTAATTGCGCTAACTTCTATAGAGTACTAATAGCTAACTGCACCTAGTCATGGTCTAACTTAAAAATCTTTATAATTATAATTTATTTCTATCAAGTCTAACTTTATTTACGTTTAAACTATCTACTTAGAGTGCATATCCACATTAATAGACTTTCAAAATTTTACTCTGATTATTATATTTTATCTATTAGGCCTAGGCCCCTATTCGTTTTTATGCATTTCTCTTCACATTTCACTCGCATCTTGGTTTAGGCTCGTCTACTTAAATGAGGCAGACTAAAATACAGAAGGTAGACAGGAAAGGTCACTGATAAAGTGATTGTGTTCTGTCCCTATAGAGTATCCTAGCCATGTTTGGGCGTAAGGCCTAGCCTCAAGATAAAATCCTGTTGTATTAGAAAACCAATATGGCAATAGACCTAATGCCAATGGTATAAGTAGCTAATATTAAGCCTGGTAACACCATGAAACTTCTTTCTTGCTAGCTGCAAGGCCTAAGTGTTTATTTGTAGGCCCCTATTTGTCAATTTTTATTGGCCCAGGACCCGCTAGCTGATGTATTATGTTTTAGGCTTTAGGCCTATATCTAAATCATCCCATTTAATGAATTATAAAGCTAGTCTACCATTTTGAGTAATGATATTAGCAATTAAGTAGTTAAATAAATTTAAGCCTCCAGCTAGGCTATTATAAGAATTAAGAACTGTATTAAAGATATTATTATTTAGCATGTCTAACTACAGTTTTTATAGATTAGTAGGCCTGGCCCCTAATGTTTAGATGAGATTCTAAATCTTAACAATAATATGGCTATATATACCAGGCTATATAAGTCTATGACTAGCCAATTGTAAATGGCTTTTACTGATTAATTTTTCCTAATATGCTTAGGAAATACAAATTATCTCTTCATTGTTTACTATAAATGACCACTGTGTTTAATTGGCAGTCATTCAGTTTCATTTATTTCATTATTTTACAAAATACTAGGCCTACCAAATAATAAAACAACTATAAAAAGTTCTGAGTTTGACAGAGTTGATCAAAAAGAGTAATATTGGCTCATCTAGTATAGAAAGTTGCCAAAGTGGCTCTTCTCTAGGTATAGACTAGAGCACAAAAGTCATTGTAGATATGACTCAAATTGAGTCAAATAGTGCTTTGCTTGTTCCATGCATAGACAGTAGCTTTGTCTTGCAATGTGCCCAACTGCCCTTTATGGTTGGATCTTGGGGTTATAATGAACCATTAGCCAGAGGTTTTTTACCGTAAAAAACTCAATAATAATGTTAAGGGATGAAGCATAAACTTTAAAATAAAACTCTTATCATCTGAACAATAGCTAGCTGTTTCTATTCATCTTCCCTTTCTAATATGGTAAAGCAAGTTCAAAGTTGTAAATAAGTGTAATTAAACATTTTCAAACTGTGTTAGCCTTTTTGGAAGAATGTTTTCTATATATTACAATACTATGTCTTAAAATAAAGCTTTTTAAGATTATATATTTATTTCTTGTTTAAATATTTTTTCAAGTGGATTGTTTTGTAGAATCAATCAATATAAAAATTCATATTATGACATAAGCTAGTATTGATAAGACCTATGGCACTTCCTAATAGGCCTAAAACTCTAGAGGTACTTCTATCATTTTTTCTGTAGTTATCCTTGCAGTTAGCCTATGGACTAATAAATGCATGACAACATTAAATTTCATTTTTTCAGATCTGATTTTTACTCATCCAACAAACAATGCTAATTAAAGTGAAAACCCTGACTGGCAAAGAGATTGAGATTGACATTGAGCCCACTGACAAAGTGGAACGAATCAAGGAGCGAGTCGAAGAGAAAGAAGGCATTCCGCCACCCCAGCAGCGGCTAATCTTCTCAGGCAAGCAGATGAACGACGCTATGACCGCCGAGGAATTAAAGATCACAGGCGGCTCCGTGCTGCACCTGGTACTGGCCCTGCGTGGCGGCTGCTGCTAGGCCGCACTCTAGCCTAACCTTGTGTCGAAACATTTTATTAAGCTGGCTAATTCATATAGAAAAGGGGATTTTTGATGATAGCAGCATTTCTAATAACGATAGACTAAACTCCAATAAAATAATAGACAAGTCGAGCCGTCATCAAGCAATGTGGTTTCTAAAGAACATGTTGAAGTGGTCAAATCTCGGTTTTTTTAAGTAGCCTTTTGTACTCCCATTGCCCCGTGTCGCACCTCTGGTCTCTAATGGTTTACGCGCGCCTGTGTCTGTGTCGCCTCTGCGCGAATGCGTCCGCATCTTTCTTTATAATAAATATGACCCCATATTGAACGCTTGGCTGAAGCCGATCTGTCGATGATGCTATCCAGTTCAGCTGGCGTAGAGAACTAACTATCCTCTTCTCTGCCTGCTGTTACAAACTTGTAAATGCTTCAAATATAACTGAAAAAATACGTTACTTTAGTTTGCCTCCCGCTTGTACGCGATTGCGCGACAATAATTATAATATTTCAAACTTTAAATTGTTTTGACTCTGTTCGGCTATACTACTTAGATCTGTTATAAGTAGTATTCAAGGCTTTTCACCAAACTCGTATCTATTCATTAGCAAGATTAGAAATTCATGCGGTAGGATTCGGAATTAATAAGAATGTTGCTTCTCGATTACAAAGAAGAGAGAAGAAGGAATTAGCTGTTCAGTCCATGGACAGAGACTACACACTCACCCAGGCTTCTAAGTTACCTCACCATGGGGTAACTGAACCAATCGGAAATTAAGACTTCATTTTCAAAAGATAAAACGTCTAAAAGGAAAACCTACCATAGACTGACTTCCGAAAGCTATATACTTTCTTAAATATGCCGACCTCTTCTTTTGAATGACTTGTTCTTGTATTGTCACAAAAATGTGAATATTAAGAAGGCTTGGGCCATTTGTCATTGCCGCATTGCTATATAGTTGATTGTTATTTATACTCAGTATTATTTATACAGGTGGTGGCACACACACGCTACTGTATTGCATTCCGTATCACAAGTGGCTGATAAATTTTCCATAATCACTGGCATTGTCTAATTAGTCTAACAAAAGAATTTACCCATACGCGTGAAGAGTAGGAGAAGTATGCAGAGCGTGTTTAGGTCGCACGAATTCCTTAAAGAATGATCTCAGTGCTGAATATATAGCAATGCGTCATTTTTATAATGTATAACAGTCAGTCTACTATATACAGGGCCTATTGCGATCCATCATTTAAGGCGACTATATTATTTATGGCCATGGAAAGGTTGCAGACAATAAATACCGTATTGGGTGGTATTTCGCATCAAATGTACCCACCAAGTCATTCGGTTCATGGTTTGAATAAGCACAATAAGTTTCTTGGGCATTGTGGCATTTTAACGATCATTTAACTTATTAATTTTAGTGCTCCAATTCAAAGTTGATCTCAATCATCATCAGCTAAAATTTACATCTTGCCCCTTGAAAACTGTTGTTCCATTTTTCGTAATAAGCTCAGTTTCACCCCAGTTACAATATAAACGTCAAGTTCACTTAGCGGATCTGTCACTATTGGCATAAATTTCAGAAGACGTTGCGAAATCTGCAAGCCATCAAACAGTGAATTAGCTGGTCCTACTATACCCCCTAAAGATTGAAGGATGTTTTGCAAATTAGTATTCTCTTTTAGTCTTGCGCTTCAGTTCTATTGCCTATAGAAATCCATTGGAACATTATAAGCGTCCTGTCTTTGAAACCGCCACCCTAATCAGATTCTGTCTGTTTAAGCTGTCGCCCTGTCACCCTGTTGAGAGTCTGTCTTTAAAGCTGTCACCCTGATAAAAGTCTGTCTTTAAAGCTGTCACCCTGATAAAAGTCTGTCTTTGAAGCTGTCACCCTGATAAGAGTCTGTCTTTGAAGCTGTCACCCTGATAAAAGTCTGTCTTTGAAGCTGTCACCCTGATAAGAGTCTGTCTTTGAAGCTGTCGCCCTGATAAAAGTCTGTCTTTGAAGCTGTCACCCTGATAAGAGTCTGTCTTTGAAGCTGTCGCCCTGATAAAAGTCTGTCTTTGAAGCTGTCACCCAAATAAAAGTCTGTATTTGAAGCTGTCACCCAGTTAGGAGTCTGTCTTTGAAGCTGTCACCCAAATAAAAGTCTGTATTTGAAGCTGTCACCCAAATAAAAGTCTGTATTTGAAGCTGTCACCCTAATACAAGTCTGTCTTTGAAGCTGTCACCCAAATAAAAGTCTGTATTTGAAGCTGTCATCCTAATACAAGTCTGTCTTTGAAGCTTCTTCAGTGTTACTTACACTCGCTGACACGAATACAGTCGTGAACTGCTGCTTCAGATTGCATTCAAAGGTGCAGCAAATGTTGCGCGGATAACATGAGATAAAGAAACGCAGACGACAGTGTAAATTACGTTACCCCGAGTCAATTCAAATTGTTGACTTCATTAATCAACAGACATTCCTGCTGTCAGGTGTTATAAGGACCACTAAAACGGCTTGAATCTTCATGGCCTGTGTGTGTGTGTCTGTCGGAGCCCAAATAACGACAAACTCATTAGTTATGAATGCTAGCTGTGAATGAACTAGCGAATGCTGCATACAGTGCCGTACAAACCAACAATGAAAATATTTGACGATTCGAAGCAACACCGAAGCGGCGTGTCGCTGGAATAAGTAATTTGTTCAACTGTTGCGGAGGTACAATATTAAAGGAAAAGGCAGCGTATTTGCATCGCCCATGGTGTTATCTATACCCTCGGGGGAAATCGTCATGTTTCATTCTTCCTGCGTTTTTACTCTGATTATCCGACTTTTCAAATAACTGGTTACTATTTATGGTTACCTAGAAACGAGAATTTTTATTTGGCTCAAGGTAAGCTAATTGTCGCCAAGAGGTAAGAGACTTCCAACTGAGAGAGGTCGAGAGTTCGAGTCTTAGCCCAAGGGAGAAAATTTGTGTCCTTGAGCAAGACCCTCAATTCCCTGGTAATTCAGTTGAACTAGCTGTAAATTGGGTACCAACATTCTGTGTTAACAATTTGGGTCGCCTCCCCAGTCCACGGACTGTACAGCTGCTCCATTGGGCTTAGGTTGAATCTCTATATATTGGGCTCAATCCAACGACAAATTATAGTTCCAATCAGATGCCATAGTGTCACTCCATCCACTGCCATATTGTCCCTACATCCACTGCCATATTGTCACTCCATCCACTGCCATATTGTCACTCCATCCACTGCCATATTGTCACTCCATCCACTGCCATATTGTCACTACATCCACTGCTATATTGTCACTCCATCCACTGCCATATTGTCACTCCATCCACTGCCATATTGTCACTCCATCCACTGCCATATTGTCACTCCATCCACTGCTATATTGTCACTCCATCCACTGCCATATTGTCACTCCATCCACTGCCATATTGTCACTCCATCCACTGCCATATTGTCCCTACATCCACTGCCATATTGTCACTCCATCCACTGCCATATTGGCACTACATCCACTGCCATATTGTCACTCCATCCACTGCCATATTGTCACTCCATCAGATGCCATAGTGGCACTCCATCAGATGCCATAGTGGCACTCCAGATGCCATAGTGGCACTCCATCAGATGCCATAGTGGCACTCCAGATGCCATAGTGGCACTCCATCAGATGCCATAGTGGCACTCCATCAGATGCCATAGTGGCACTCCAGATGCCATAGTGGCACTCCATCAGATGCCATAGTGGCACTCCATCAGATGCCATAGTGGCACTCCAGATGCCATAGTGGCACTCCATCAGATGCCATAGTGGCACTCCATCAGATGCCATAGTGGCACTCCAGATGCCATAGTGGCACTCCATCAGATGCCATAGTGGCACTCCATCAGATGCCATAGTGGCACTCCATCAGATGCCATAGTGGCACTCCATCAGATGCCATAGTGGCACTCCATCAGATGCTATACTTCAAGAATTGGAATTTAAAGTGTGAAAAAACTTCCTACGAGTTACTTTCTTTTTCATCTTGAAATCGCCTAATTGAAATCTATAGATTTGCGGAAACGGAACACGCACCTCCGCTGTCTTTTGCTGCGCCAAGTTTCTCCATGACTATTATTACAAAATTGAAGGCGCATCTGTTGAATCTTCCACTTCAACAGCATGTTTCCGCGACAGAACAAGTGTTTCAGCGGTTCCGCTGAAACTTTTGTTGTTATTTCATTATCTCCTCGGTGTTACAGCCTCCGACTCCGAATGGGCCGCGGTTTCAGCCGATTCAGACTGACAAGTCTTTGAAGCCTCATCAGCAGCCTCGGCCGCTAACCCTCCATGCATGGCCATGCAGCGACCTCTAAAGGCAATGGGCGCCAGGGTACACTGTTTTTAGATTTGATTTTTTATCAGCTGGCCTCATCATCGATGGAATATAAGGAGGCTTCTTCGCACTGCAGAAGAAGAAAACCTAAACGTAGAGAGAGGTTGAAAAGGCGCAAGCCAACAAGCTGGCCAATTTCGAAAATCTGAAACAGCTGCGCGCCTTGTTGGCGTGGGATTTTTCCACCTTGCCCACGGCGCGATGGTCAGTCCAGATCCGAGCGCTTGCTGCACCGTTGAGATGTTGACTACGCAGCTGGAACACGAGTGTTGACAAGACCCGTCATGTTCCTGACGGTTCCTACCTGCCCTCCTCTCATCCCACTCTCCAAGCGGAGTCTCACCTGCCCTGCCTCTCCGAATAGGGTCTGTTGGAATCTCCATTAAATTATTGCTGCAGCACAGGCAAGAGCCAAAGAAATCTCGTTTTCTGTTTCATAATTTTCGGCCAATTCATTTTCAACGAAATATCAATATTAAGAAGTCAAATTCAAAATCAGTTGTTACCAATGCTCCGAGACTATTTTGTAAACTTTCGATACCTCGCGCTCCCAAAACATTTGTTTATTTATCTCAGGTTTTTCCCAACTGTAAGGCTAAGATCGGACCTGAGATCTCCAACAATGCGCTTGGAGACAAACCGGCATGAAATTTGGCATGTCAGGTTTCGCAGCTTCAAGCTATGGGTCATTAGCCTATCCGACCAGTTGCTGATTTTCATCAATCTAACAAATATTCCTTTAGCCATACCGATGCATTGGGGGGCTCCTGTTTGTCCCCCCCCCCGCAATGCCATCAGCAGGTGGCTGTGTCCCAGCAACCACAGAGACCGGAGGTGCGCGATCGCATTCACTGATCGCTGAGAGCGACAGGTACAGGGAAATTCCTAGTTTGCCTCCGTAAAATTAGGCTAAAATGCGTGTTGATAAACAGTTAGTATAAATTCATTCTAATGCTGCTTAATGTGATTATCCGAGATTAGCCCGTGAAAAAGCTCACATTACTTTCCATTTGTCACCATTGAACTTTGATGGCATAATTACTGTATTTTTAACTATAGATTTATAGATGAAACATTCTAGATGCTCAGGATAATAAACTTGAGTTTCAACTTTTACAGTAGAAGGACAGCCGGGGTATTTCCATGCTGACGACCTTGGACGGCTTTGAAAGTTGGTTCATCGTAAAGGGCCGAAAATTTTGGTTGACTTTCACGAAAATTGGTAGAAAGTTCGACATTAGGCAGTAATGACACAGATGACATAGTCATGGTCATACTGCCAGAAGTGAGGCGGAAGTGAGGCGGAAGTGAGACGGAAGTGACGCGGAAATGAGGCGGAAGTGAGGCGGAAGTGAGGCGGAAGTGAGGCGGAAGTGAGGCGGAAGTGAGGCGGAAGTGAGGCGGAAGTGAGGCGGAAGTGAGGCGCAAATGAGCCGGAAGTGAGGCGGAAGTGAGGCGGAAGTGAGGCGGAAGTGAGGTGGAAGTGAGGCGCAAGTGTTGTCACTCCATCAGATGCCATATTGTCACTCCATCCGATTCCATATTAGTACTCCATCACTCACTTGTGGAAGTGAGGCGCAAGTGAGGCGGAAGTGAGGCGGAATTGAGGCGGAAGTGAGGCGGAAGTGAGGCGGAATTGAGGCGGAAGTGAGGCGGAAGTGAGGCGGAATTGAGGCGGAAGTGAGGCGGAAGTGAGGCGACTTCATTTGAATATGTTGCTATAATGGGCGTGTTTTAAACATCTATTGCTTGAAGCCTAAAGTGTTTATTGGATGTCCAGATTTTGTCTTGATCGATGATATCAAATAAACAGTTTTTTCTCCAGTCGAAAGTGTTCCGCACGCAGTTTATTATAAAAGTTCTAAAAAAGCATTGGCCACTAACGCATTAACGGCATGCAGCATGTCTACTTTTACTGCAATAGCCCATGCGGCTGACACTGCCGACACTCAATCCTAGAAAATCTGGCTCTAAATCACGCCCTCCTGTTTCTAAGCAAGCATTTTTGTTACACAACTTGGCACCGTATTTCTCTAGGACAGCAATTCAACTCGTAACTATGTACGCAGAGGTTACTAGTAAAAGTGATAAGAACCAGAATCCCTCTTTAAATCGCAGCAGGTCAGTAACACAACAGCTCGGCAGGGGGGGTGCGATCCCCGCCCCTTCACAATATTTTTGACGTGTCGGTAACACATGTCTGTCTCTCTGTAGCCCCGGGATTTCGTTTGAATTTTGTGTTATAACTGGCAATCTCTTGATGTGCAATGTCAGCAAGATTTACTATATAAGAGCATTGTTGCGGGGCGGACAGATTGGGAGCTTTGTAAAAAAAGGCGGGGGTGTTGCTATGCCAAAACATGCCAATGCCACGATCTGTCAAGCAACTCTCCATCCAGTCTTCCACTCTCTGCCCATCAAAGCGTTGTGCGCGCTTTGCCGTCAGCAGACAAGCCGAATGAAGTGACCGGTCCGCTGTTGTCCAGTCTTCATTCCGCATCTAGTTTCACACAACAGGCCAAGATAAAGGCGGCTTAGAGAGATCCAAATAGCCTTGGCGGAGATATCTGGACCAACTGACAGGGAAAATCACTAATGATTTTTCATGGGAAGCGACCAGGGCTGGACAAATGGCTTTAGGAATGGCTGTCCCGTATGCAAGGCCCACGAGCGCCAGCTCTTCATTTGCTCGGAAACTCCACACTATTTTCTCACCATCATTTGTTGCGCCCCCTCCCCACAGCACCCTTCACCCTTCAATGACCTGCCGCGTGTCAACCCTCGTCACCATCCAGTCGTCACCAATATTTGGGAGAAAATTTTGAACTCTTTCATAAAATCCTCACCTAAAATTGACCGCTGACCGCTGGGGCCAAAAGTGATTTGTTAACCCGGGTCTACAAAGAGAATCGGCAGTACTAACTATGCTGTTGCCAAGGATTCTAAATGATAGCACTAAACGATGGTGAGGTGATGCAACGGCTGCTATGTGTATACATGAATATGATCGGCATCACACTGCCTCAGTATTGCAGTCCTTATCTCCACAGCCTCTGTGGATCATCAAACTTTTGATTGCCGCCCCCGTAATGCGTGTCAGTGGCATTTGATGGGGCCTTTGAACAATCAAGTGCCAATTGTCTGGGGATCTAATTATGCTCCTAACCTGGCGAAATATCGTCACAGAAGTTTTACACAGGTCTGCATTTTGTGAATTGGTGTGGACAAATGGGGTGCAAAGGTGATAACGTATAATATTATTGAAGGTCTGGAATGGGATAACTAACTTCACGACACTCACTGAAGGTCTGGAATGGGATAACTAACTTCACGACACTCAGTGAAGGTCTGGAATGGGATAACTAACTTCACAACACTCACAGAAGGTATGGAATGGGATAACTAACTTCACGACACTCACTAAAGGTATGGAATGGGATAACTAACTTCACGACACTCACTAAAGGTATGGAATGGGATAACTAACTTCACGACACTCACTGAAGGTCTGGAATGGGATAACTAACTTCACAACACTCACAGAAGGTATGGAATGGGATAACTAACTTCACGACACTCACAGAAGGTATGGAATGGGATAACTAACTTCACGACACTCACAGAAGGTATGGAATGGGATAACTAACTTCACGACACTCAGTGAAGGTCTGGAATGGGATAACTAACTTCACAACACTCACAGAAGGTATGGAATGGGATAACTAAATTCACGACACTCACTAAAGGTATGGAATGGGATAACTAACTTCACGACACTCACTAAAGGTATGGAATGGGATAACTAACTTCACGACACTCACTGAAGGTCTGGAATGGGATAACTAACTTCACAACACTCACAGAAGGTATGGAATGGGATAACTAACTTCACGACACTCACAGAAGGTATGGAATGGGATAACTAACTTCACGACACTCAGTGAAGGTCTGGAATGGGATAACTAACTTCACAACACTCACAGAAGGTATGGAATGGGATAACTAAATTCACAACACTCACTAAAGGTATGGAATGGGATAACTAACTTCACGACACTCACTGAAGGTCTGGAATGGGATACCTAACTTCACGACACTCACTGAAGGTCTGGAATGGGATAACTTACTTCACGACACTCACTGAAGGTCTGGAATGGGATACCTAACTTCACGACACTCACTGAAGGCCTGGAATGGGATAACTAACTTCAAGACACTCACTGAAGGTCTGGAATGGGATACCTAACTTCACGACACTCACTGAAGGCCTGGAATGGGATAACTAACTTCAAGACACTCACTGAAGGTCTGGAATGGGATAACTAACTTCACGACACTCACTGAAGGTCTGGAATGGGATAACTAACTTCACGACACTCACTGAAGGTCTGGAATGGGATACCTAACTTCACGACACTCACTGAAGGTCTGGAATGGGATAACTTACTTCACGACACTCACTGAAGGTCTGGAATGGGATACCTAACTTCACGACACTCACTGAAGGCCTGGAATGGGATAACTAACTTCAAGACACTCACTGAAGGTCTGGAATGGGATACCTAACTTCACGACACTCACTGAAGGCCTGGAATGGGATAACTAACTTCAAGACACTCACTGAAGGTCTGGAATGGGATAACTAACTTCACGACACTCACTGAAGGTCTGGAATGGGATAACTAACTTCACGACACTCACTGAAGGTCTGGAATGGGATAACTTACTTCACGACACTCACTGAAGGTCTGGAATGGGATAACTAACTTCACGACACTCACTGAAGGTCTGGAATGGGATACCTAACTTCACGACACTCACTGAAGGTCTGGAATGGGATACCTAACTTCAAGACACTCACTGAAGGTCTGGAATGGGATAACTAACTTCACGACACTCACTGAAGGTCTGGAATGGGATACCTAACTTCAAGACACTCACTGAAGGCCTGGAATGGGATAACTTACTTCACGACACTCACTGAAGGTCTGGAATGGGATACCTAACTTCACGACACTCACTGAAGGCCTGGAATGGGATAACTTACTTCAAGACACTCACTGAAGGCCTGGAATGGGATAACTTACTTCAAGACACTCACTGAAGGCCTGGAATGGGATAACTAACTTCACGACACTCACTGAAGGTATGGAATGGAATAACTTACTTCACGACGCTCAGTGAAGGTCTGGAATGGGATAACTAACTTCAAGACACTCACTGAAGGCCTGGAATGGGATAACTTACTTCAAGACACTCACTGAAGGTCTGGAATGGGATAACTTACTTCAAGACACTCACTGAAGGTATGGAATGGGATAACTAACTTCATAACACTCACTGAAGGCCTGGAATGGGATAACTTACTTCACGACACTCACTGAAGGTCTGGAATGGGATAACTAACTTCATAACACTCACTGAAGGCCTGGAATGGGATAACTTACTTCACGACACTCACTGAAGGTCTGGAATGGGATAACTTACTTCACGACACTCACTGAAGGTCTGGAATGGGATACCTAACTTCACGACACTCACTGAAGGTCTGGAATGGGATAACTTACTTCACGACACTCACTGAAGGCCTGGAATGGGATAACTTACTTCACGACACTCACTGAAGGCCTGGAATGGGATAACTTACTTCACGACACTCACTGAAGGCCTGGAATGGGATAACTTACTTCACGACACTCACTGAAGGTCTGGAATGGGATAACTAACTTCACGACACTCACTGAAGGTCTGGAATGGGATAACTAACTTCACGACACTCACTGAAGGTCTGGAATGGGATAACTTACTTCACGACACTCACTGAAGGTCTGGAATGGGATAACTAACTTCACGACACTCACTGAAGGTCTGGAATGGGATAACTAACTTCACGACACTCACTGAAGGTCTGGAATGGGATACCTAACTTCACGACACTCACTGAAGGTCTGGAATGGGATAACTAACTTCACGACACTCACTGAAGGTCTGGAATGGGATAACTTACTTCACGACACTCACTGAAGGTCTGGAATGGGATAACTAACTTCACGACACTCACTGAAGGTCTGGAATGGGATAACTAACTTCACGACACTCACTGAAGGCCTGGAATGGGATACCTAACTTCAAGACACTCACTGAAGGCCTGGAATGGGATAAAAAAGGATTCACCAATTATTTGTTGAAGTTGTGGAAGGGGAAAATGAACTTAAAGTCTCTAATCCTAATTTATTGGTTTACGGAGTTACAGAATTTCAGCGTTCGGATATCAATTGATGTAAAATTAGAGTTGAGGACCCTTCCCTACTAAAGAAATCGGTGGGCAAAGTGCAGTAACGCTAGTCCCGTATCAACCCCCCAATGCTTTGCGAAAATTGTTTTCAACAGCTTCGAAAACTATGACACAGAAAGGAATATTTCGGACAAAGAAAACTAAATTTTCCCTTCTACTAGTCCCCTCCATCTCTCTCAGTTCTGAATAACAGGACGCCTTGGTAATTTGCTTCTTGGGCTAACCTTCGAAGTGACAGAGAAACTGGGATGCAGTTCTGCCAGGAGGGTATAGTCTGCAGCGGCATTCCGGTCAACAGCGAAAAAACCCTAGGCGAGACTGCTGCTGCCGTTGCTTCACCAAAGTAGAAGAGAATAGAAGTCGTTGACGCGGGGCTGACACAGTCGATGTACGAGGAGAGAAAGTGTTTAAAGCTATGGGTGGAATGCGATGGCATGGCTAAGGTACGATGCTTTGATGAGGTTGATGATGCTGATGATGCTGGCGCCGCATTTGTTGCTAATTTCTCACCTACATATTTGTCCCTGCCGTCTAAATCATTTGTAGTCGGATAGGAGGAGGGAGGGGCGGGGCTAGCCTGGGTGTTGTCTTGTAAGCGTGTCTGTGTGCGTTTCCTGACTGCTTAGCAAATTTTGTAGCCTTGTTTTACAAACTAGATTAGCTCGGTCGTCACAGTAGCTGCAGTGTCCGCGTGCATCTTGTAACACAAGGGGACAGGCAAAACTAACTATATTTATGACCGAATTGAAACTGCAGCTAAAAATGCAGAGTTTAAATATCAAGTAGGATTCTTAGCTTTGGCACGGGGTGGCCTTTGACGCAGCATCGCCTTCTGCCCGCATAAATCTTAGCGCACCAGTGTCCAGTGTGCTGTTGCGGGCAATCAAGCTTATTCTGTAAATCTTTTCTCCAACTTTACCAAAATTGCTTGTTAAGAAAAAGCACCAAGGTTGTCTTTTACTTTTCTAACTCAGTCCTTGGCGTTTGTGTAACTGAGCCTCTGTTTCCGTACGAGTAATTAGTAATTAGTTCTCGTATTAGTAATTAGGTCGTAAAATCACCTGGAAACGGTTGCAGCATCCTTTAGTTTTCATTTCAGCAGTTTCTAATAAAAATTTAGACCAGAAACGATTTCCCAATTATTTCTGAACTTGGCTTCTGAAATTCCGATTGACAAGTACATATTTTTGAGTTATCCGCTACCTCATGCTCTGGTCCTTCAAACGAGTTATTCGCTACCTCAGGCTCTAGTCCTTCAAGTGAGTTATCCGCTACCTCATGCTCTGGTCCTTCAAGTGAGTTATCCGCTACCTCATGCTCTGGTCCTTCAAGTGAGTTATCCGCTACCTCAAGCTCTGGTCCTTCAAGTGAGTTATCCGCTACCTCATGCTCTGGTCCTTCAAACGAGTTATCCGCTACCTCATGCTCTGGTCCTTCAAGCGAGTTATCCGCTACCTCAGGCTCTAGTCCTTCAAGCGAGTTATCCGCTACCTCATCTCTGGTCCTTCAAGTGAGTTATCCGCTACCTCATGCTCTGGTCCTTCAAGCGAGTTATCCGCTACCTCATGCTCTGGTCCTTCAAGTGAGTTATCCGCTACCTCATGCTCTGGTCCTTCAAGTGAGTTATCCGCTACCTCAGGCTCTAGTCCTTCAAGCGAGTTATCCGCTACCTCAAGCTCTGGTCCTTCAAGTGAGTTATCCGCTACCTCAGGCTCTAGTCCTTCAAGCGAGTTATCCGCTACCTCATCTCTGGTCCTTCAAGTGAGTTATCCGCTACCTCATGCTCTGGTCCTTCAAGCGAGTTATCCGCTACCTCATGCTCTGGTCCTTCAAGTGAGTTATCCGCTACCTCATGCTCTGGTCCTTCAAGCGAGTTATCCGCTACCTCAAGCTCTGGTCCTTCAAGCGAGTTATCCGCTACCTCATGCTCTGGTCCTTCAAGCGAGTTATCCGCTACCTCAAGCTCTGGTCCTTCAAGCGAGTTATCCGCTACCTCATGCTCTGGTCCTTTAAGCGAGTTATCCGCTACCTCAAGCTCTGGTCCTTCAAGCGAGTTATCCGCTACCTCAAGCTCTGGTCCTTCAAACGAGTTATCCGCTACCTCAAGCTCTGGTCCTTCAAGTGAGTTATCATCTACCTCATGCTCTGGTCCTTCAAACGAGTTATCCGCTACCTCAAGCTCTGGTCCTTCAAGTGAGTTATCCGCTACCTCAAGCTCTGGTCCTTCAAGTGAGTTATCATCTACCTCATGCTCTGGTCCTTCAAACGAGTTATCCGCTACCTCAAGCTCTGGTCCTTCAAACGAGTTATCCGCTACCTCAAGCTCTGGTCCTTTAAGTGAGTTATCATTTACCTCATGCTCTGGTCCTTCAAGCGAGTTATCCGCTACCTCATGCTCTGGTCCTTCAAGTGAGTTATCCGCTACCTCATGCTCTGGTCCTTCAAGCGAGTTATCCGCTACCTCAAGCTCTGGTCCTTCAAGTGAGTTATCCGCTACCTTAGGCTCTAGTCCTTCAAGCGAGTTATCCGCTACCTCATCTTTGGTCCTTCAAGTGAGTTATCCGCTACCTCATGCTCTGATCCTTCAAGCGAGTTATCCGCTACCTCATGCTCTGGTCCTTCAAGTGAGTTATCCGCTACCTCATGCTCTGGTCCTTCAAGCGAGTTATCCGCTACCTCAAGCTCTGGTCCTTCAAGCGAGTTATCCGCTACCTCATGCTCTGGTCCTTCAAGCGAGTTATCCGCTACCTCAAGCTCTGGTCCTTCAAGCGAGTTATCCGCTACCTCATGCTCTGGTCCTTTAAGCGAGTTATCCGCTACCTCAAGCTCTGGTCCTTCAAGCGAGTTATCCGCTACCTCAAGCTCTGGTCCTTTAAGCGAGTTATCCGCTACCTCAAGCTCTGGTCCTTTAAGTGAGTTATCATTTACCTCATGCTCTGGTCCTTCAAGCGAGTTATCCGCTACCTCAAGCTCTGGTCCTTTAAGTGAGTTATCATTTATCTCATGCTCTGGTCCTTCAAGCGAGTTATCCGCTACCTCATGCTCTGGTCCTTCAAGCGAGTTATCCGCTACCTCATGCTCTGGTCCTTTAAGCGAGTTATCATTTACCTCATGCTCTGGTCCTTCAAGCGAGTTATCCGCTACCTCAAGCTCTGGTCCTTTAAGCGAGTTATCCGCTACCTCAAGCTCTGGTCCTTTAAGTGAGTTATCATTTACCTCATGCTCTGGTCCTTCAAGCGAGTTATCCGCTACCTCAAGCTCTGGTCCTTTAAGTGAGTTATCATTTACCTCATGCTCTGGTCCTTCAAGCGAGTTATCCGCTACCTCATGCTCTGGTCCTTCAAGCGAGTTATCCGCTACCTCAAGCTCTGGTCCTTCAAGCGAGTTATCCGCTACCTCATGCTCTGGTCCTTCAAGTGAGTTATCCGCTACCTCAAGCTCTGGTCCTTCAAGTGAGTTATCCGCTACCTCAAGCTCTGGTCCTTCAAGTGAGTTATCCGCTACCTCAAGCTCTGGTCCTTCAAGTGAGTTATCATCTACCTCAAGCTCTGGTCCTTCAAGTGAGTTATCATCTACCTCATGCTCTGGTCCTTCAAACGAGTTATCATCTACCTCATGCTCTGGTCCTTCAAACGAGTTATCCGCTACCTCAAGCTCTGGTCCTTCAAACGAGTTATCCGCTACCTCAAGCTCTGGTCCTTCAAACGAGTTATCCGCTACCTCAAGCTCTGGTCCTTCAAGTGAGTTATCCGCTACCTCAAGCTCTGGTCCTTCAAGTGAGTTATCATCTACCTCAAGCTCTGGTCCTTCAAGTGAGTTATCCGCTACCTCAAGCTCTGGTCCTTCAAGTGAGTTATCATCTACCTCATGCTCTGGTCCTTCAAACGAGTTATTCGCTACCTCAAGCTCTGGTCCTTCAAACGAGTTATCCGCTACCTCAAGCTCTGGTCCTTCAAACGAGTTATCCGCTACCTCAAGCTCTGGTCCTTCAAGTGAGTTATACGCTACCTCAAGCTCTGGTCCTTCAAGCGAGTTATCCGCTACCTCATGCTCTGGTCCTTCAAGCGAGTTATCCGCTACCTCATGCTCTGGTCCTTTAAGCGAGTTATCCGCTACCTCAAGCTCTGGTCCTTTAAGTGAGTTATCATTTACCTCATGCTCTGGTCCTTCAAGCGAGTTATCCGCTACCTCAAGCTCTGGTCCTTTAAGTGAGTTATCATTTACCTCATGCTCTGGTCCTTCAAGCGAGTTATCCGCTACCTCATGCTCTGGTCCTTCAAGCGAGTTATCCGCTACCTCATGCTCTGGTCCTTCAAGCGAGTTATCCGCTACCTCATGCTCTGGTCCTTCAAGTGAGTTATCCGCTACCTCAAGCTCTGGTCCTTCAAGTGAGTTATCCGCTACCTCAAGCTCTGGTCCTTCAAGTGAGTTATCCGCTACCTCAAGCTCTGGTCCTTCAAGTGAGTTATCATCTACCTCAAGCTCTGGTCCTTCAAGTGAGTTATCCGCTACCTCAAGCTCTGGTCCTTCAAGTGAGTTATCATCTACCTCATGCTCTGGTCCTTCAAACGAGTTATCCGCTACCTCAAGCTCTGGTCCTTCAAACGAGTTATCCGCTACCTCAAGCTCTGGTCCTTCAAGTGAGTTATCATCTACCTCAAGCTCTGGTCCTTCAAGTGAGTTATCCGCTACCTCAAACTCTGGTCCTTCAAGTGAGTTATCATCTACCTCATGCTCTGGTCCTTCAAACGAGTTATCCGCTACCTCAAGCTCTGGTCCTTCAAACGAGTTATCCGCTACCTCAAGCTCTGGTCCTTCAAGCGAGTTATCCGCTACCTCAAGCTCTGGTCCTTCAAGTGAGTTATCCGCTACCTCAAGCTCTGGTCCTTCAAGTGAGTTATCATCTACCTCATGCTCTGGTCCTTCAAACGAGTTATCCGCTACCTCAAGCTCTGGTCCTTCAAGTGAGTTATCCGCTACCTCAAGCTCTGGTCCTTCAAGTGAGTTATCATCTACCTCATGCTCTGGTCCTTCAAACGAGTTATCCGCTACCTCAAGCTCTGGTCCTTCAAACGAGTTATCCGCTACCTCAAGCTCTGGTCCTTCAAACGAGTTATCCGCTACCTCAAGCTCTGGTCCTTCAAGTGAGTTATACGCTACCTCAAGCTCTGGTCCTTCAAGTGAGTTATCATCTACCTCATGCTCTGGTCCTTCAAGTGAGTTATCCGCTACCTCAAGCTCTGGTCCTTCAAGTGAGTTATCCGCTACCTCAAGCTCTGGTCCTTCAAGTGAGTTATCATCTACCTCATGCTCTGGTCCTTCAAACGAGTTATCCGCTACCTCATGCTCTGGTCCTTCAAACGAGTTATCCGCTACCTCAAGCTCTGGTCCTTCAAACGAGTTATCCGCTACCTCAAGCTCTGGTCCTTCAAGTGAGTTATCCGCTACCTCAAGCTCTGGTCCTTCAAGTGAGTTATCCGCTACATCATGCTCTGGTCCTTCAAACGAGTTATCCGCTACCTCAAGCTCTGGTCCTTCGAGTGAGTTATCATCTACCTCATGCTCTGGTCCTTCAAGTGAGTTATCCGCTACCTCATGCTCTGGTCCTTCAAGTGAGTTATCCGCTACCTCATGCTCTGGTCCTTCAAGTGAGTTATCCGCTACCTCATGCTCTGGTCCTTCAAGTGAGTTATCCGCTACCTCAAGCTCTGGTCCTTCAAGTGACTTATCCGCTACCTCAAGCTCTGGTCCTTCAAGTGAGTTATCATCTACCTCATGCTCTGGTCCTTCAAGTGAGTTATCCGCTACCTCATGCTCTGGTCCTTCAAGTGAGTTATCCGCTACCTCAAGCTCTGTTCCTTCAAACGAGTTATCCGCTACCTCAAGCTCTGGTCCTTCAAACGAGCTATCCGCTACCTCATCTCTAGTCCTTCAAGTGAGTTATCCGCTACCTCAAGCTCTGGTCCTTCAAGTGAGTTATTCGCTACCTCAAGCTCTGTTCCTTCAAACGAGTTATCCGCTACCTCATGCTCTGGTCCTTCAAGTGAGTTATCCGCTACCTCAGGCTCTGGTCCTTCAAGTGAGTTATCCGCTACCTCAAGCTCTGGTCCTTCAAGTGAGTTATCCGCTACCTCAAGCTCTGGTCCTTCAAGTGAGTTATCCGCTACCTCAAGCTCTGGTCCTTCAGATTTTTCAGTCAGTCCTTCAGTCTATTTTTATCCAAAAATGTTGCCAATGTTAAAACCTTGTACGAATATTAGGCAAGTTTTTTCAGAAAAAAACACGCAAAATTATCAGCGACAAAAACTGCTGCCCACTTTTGTGTCAGAATGAGGCTCTGCCGCTATTTATCAGCTCGGCAACCAATAGGGGAGAGAAAAGACGACAGAAATCCTCATTTAGTCACTAACACAACACTTTCTGCTCGAAAGATAAAGTGAAGGCCTGACCAATCTACTAGATAAGCTGAGCAGAATTGGCGAAAGAAATGATGCATGAAAATGCGACAATGCTGTTTTGCTGTCGCTAACAAAGAAAATTGACCAGCAACAGAAGCTTAGAGCATGAAGCGGCACTTAATATCGGCTCTTCCGAAATTCAGTTCGGGCATCAGTCATCTTAGTCCAGTTTGGCGCGTTGAACTAGTTTTTTTCTTTCTTTTTAAAGAAAAGATTCGGCTAAAGAAGAAACTTTAGACTGGAAAATGGGGCCGCCCTGCTAATTATCGGCCAATACCCCCCTAGGTCTTTGTTGCCAGTAACTGGCCAGACAGGTCTTGGTTCCTCCTCCAATCTCAGGGCAAGTTGAACCTGCTTCCTTCATCAGCAGAATCTTTCATATCTATCGGTGAGGTTTAACTAGCTAATAATAGAAGCAAATATTGGCTAGAATTATGGGGGCCAGCGACCCTGTAAACAGACCCCAGTTCCTTCCTTCTTCCTCACCGCCCTGATTACTGTCGCGATAAAAACTTCAAGAACAGAATGGGGGATCTGAGAGGGTGGGGGTGGAGGCACGGGTGGACACTTTCACTCAATCCCCAACTCTCCAAAGCTCGAGAGTCTTTGTGAAGCGAACCCGGGTCACCAACATCAGAATCCCACTGATTAGAACAATGCAAAAGAGCAATGGGTTGTGGGGGAGAGAATTTGACAATGCTAATTGAACCGCTCTAGCAATACACTCGTATTTGCAGGGCCGCTTTGGACCGGCTGCAAATAAATCAAACCTGTCTACGGCCCGAACTGGAAATAGTGGGGGGGCGGTCAACGTCCATCGTCAATGAGTGCGGACACTTCAAAACACTTGTGTTTGCGCTTTGGAGAAAAAAATTCAAGTCTTCTATGAGATTGTATGCTTATCGAGTTGTGTATGATAACGAATTCTTCCTCCAGGAGGCACTGGAATGACGATAAGAAGCAATATATTAATCAGCTCCTACCGTCTCGATAAAAATTCCCCTTCATTCGTTACCCTTTTGCTCTCACCCTAACCTATTCTGTCTCACCCTAACCTATTCTGTCTCACCCTAACCTATTCTGTCTCACCCTAACCTATTCTGTCTCACCCTAACCTATTCTGTCTCACCCTAACCTATTCTGTCTCACCCTAACCTATTATGTCTCACCCAACCTATTCTGTCTCACCCTAACCTATTCTGTCTCACCCAACCTATTCTGTCTCACCCTAACCTATTCTGTCTCACCCTAACCTATTCTGTCTCACCCAACCTATTCTGTCTCACCCTAACCTATTCTGTCTCACCCTAACCTATTCTGTCTCACCCTAACCTATTCTGTCTCACCCTAACCTATTCTGTCTCACCCTAACCTATTCTGTCTCACCCTAACCTATTCTGTCTCACCCTCACCTGTTCTGTCTCACCCTAACCTGTTCTGTCTCACCCTAACCTATTCTGTCTCACCCTAACCTATTCTGTCTCACCCTCACCTGTTCTGTCTCACCCTAACCTATTCTGTCTCACCCTAACCTATTCTGTCTCACCCTAACCTTTTCTGTCTCACCATTATCTTTTCTCTCTCACCCTTATCTTTTCTGTCTCACCCTTATCTTTTCTGTCTCACCCTTATCTTTTCTGTCTCACCCTTATCTTTTCTGTCTCACCCCTATCTTTTCTGTCTCACCCTTATCTTTTCTGTCTCACCCTTGTCTTTTCTGTCTCACCCTTGTCTATTCTGTCTCACCCTTATCTTTTCTGTCTCACCCTAACCTTTTCTCTCTCGTACCCTGTCCTATAGTCTCACCCTCACCTGTTCTGTCTGTCTCACTCAGGCAAAGGTTGCTGAAGGTTAGCACCTTATTAAGAAGTTTAGGCACGGGCATCGAGGTGGAGGGTGGCTAGTCGACAGAAAGTGACTCGGCAGGCACTGACCAGTTCGGGGATCATAAACCAACTGGTGGGGATTCCACGACGCCGTTTACCACTATTGTTCAAGCGCCAACCAGGCAGGACGAAGAAGCTTTCAGAGTTTTTTTCACCTTATTAAGTTTATGATCTGCCCTGCCGCGGACAAAAACAAACTGAAACTTTGTTGCAGCGGTTAATTGGCTATTTCAAACTAAAGCGACCTCTTGCTGTCGTGTCCCAATGGAAGAATTAATTAAAGGACTGAGGAAAGAACAAGACTAATAATGGAGAACGAATTAGCAAATGTTGAATTGTGTAGATTTCAGGGCTGGCGGGGGTGAAATCGACAGTGCCAGCAAACCAAATTTGGATCCAAGCTGGTTCACCATTGGCTGGTGCGTCAGTTTGGATCTCCAGCGCGTCGAACAGCGGGATCCAATGAAGGGCGGGCTGCTTGCAGTCTAGCGGAAGCCTTTATTAGACCGGATGAGGTTGGTTCCGCCTGCTCTAGTATTCACCGCTAGAAGAGCTGGCCAGGAAATACAGCAAGAAAAAGACAAGAACAATTAAGTTTTTAAACAAGAGCAACAGAAACATGCAGGCCGCCTGCCAGACAGTGTTTGCCAGCTATGATGCCAGCAGTTCATTGTTTCCCGGTCAGCATCATCAGCAGCAACAGCAGCAGCAGCCGCTTTCGCATCATAATTTTTCTGCCTCCGCTGGGAGTCTGGGACTGGCTAGTCCGTCATCAGTGAGTCGGGTCAGTGCCCCGTTGCTTCAAATTACATTTTGTTTGCATTGAAAGTGGAGCGAGGTTGGCGAAACCAACGATAAATATCGGCGAAGCGGACCAGACAGCGAATTCAATAGACAACAGTGACGGGTTGGCACACGAGAGATTCGACATCGGAAATTTTAGACAGGGGAGAGATGAGACAGGGGAGAGAAAAGACAGGGAGAGATGAGACAGGGGAGAGATGAGACAGAGGAGAGATGAGACAGGGGAGAGATGAGACAGGGGAGAGATGAGACAGGGGAGAGATGAGACAGAGGAGAGATGAGACTGGGGAGAGATGAGACAGAGGAGAGATGAGACTGGGGAGAGATGAGACAGAGGAGAGATGAGACTGGGGAGAGATGAGACAGAGGAGAGATGAGACTGGGGAGAGATGAGACAGGTGGTAGACGTGACAGGGGAAAGATTGGACAGATAAGAGACGAGACAGGGAGAGATAAGACAGGTGAGAGACGAGACAGGGGAGATCAGACGAGACAGGGCAGATCAGACGAGACAGGTGAGAGACGAGACAGGGGAGATCAGACGAGACAGGGCAGATCAGACGAGACAGGTGAGAGACGAGACAGGGGAGAGATGAGAGCTGAGCTTGCCGACCCTAGACGGTAGATAGTTTGTGGATTCACTTTAGATATTATCCATCGCTTAGTGAAGAACATCCCTAATTACAGATCCGAAATCTAAAAGAATCCTACCCGATCACGTGACATTCGATAATTTTACTAGGTTTCTTAAAGACTCGTTTAAAATCTGTGCATCAAAATTGCTGTCAGCAGAGAATGTCGACTACCTGATGAGGTAGCGGAATAAATAGTTTTACAGCTTCTATTTTTGGTGACAAAAACGGCCAGTTAAATTCGCCTTTTCCCCGCTGTAGCGTGGGAAGTGAATGGCCTCATAAACAGCAGGGGAGATTTATTTATGACAGGAATAAAATTTTGTCCATAACCAATTTTTTCTTTTATGGGACGACATCCAGCGGGGACAGATTTCCCAAATTTCCCAATCCCATAGGTATTTCGGCTCAATTAAGAATTTTGCACCTGAGAATAAATCTTTTATTCACTAAACTGCGCTATGAATCTTGGAAATGCAGGAAAGCTATATAATTAGCAGTTTTGGTGATGCGGCGGAATATTTCAATTATGCGGCCTTAAGGATTGTAATTCATTTTGTATTAATTAGCGTTCAGGTGAAGGGTAAGATCAGAGAGAGGAAGATCAGAGAGGGGAATATCAGAGAGGGGAAGATCAGAGAGGGGAATATCAGAGAGGGGAATATCAGAGAGGGGAATATCAGAGAGAGGAAGGTCAGAGAGGGGAAGATCAGAGAGGGGAATATCAGAGAGGGGAAGATCAGAGAGGGGAAGATCAGAGAGGGGAATATCAGAGAGGGGAAGATCAGAGAGGGGAATATCAGAGAGGGGAAGATCAGAGAGGGGAAGATCAGAGAGGGGAATATCAGAGAGGGGAAGATCAGAGAGGGGAATATCAGAGAGGGGAAGGTCAGAGAGGGGAAGATCAGAGAGGGGAATATCAGAGAGGGGAAGATCAGAGAGGGGAATATCAGAGAGGGGAAAGTCAGAGAGGGGAAGATCAGAGAGGGGAAGATCAGAGAGGGGAAGGTCAGAGAGGGGAATATCAGAGAGGGGAAGATCAGAGAGGGGAATATCAGAGAGGGGAAGGTCAGAGAGGGGAAGATCAGAGAGGGGAATATCAGAGAGGGGAAAGTCAGAGAGGGGAAGATCAGAGAGGGGAAGATCAGAGAGGGGAATATCAGAGAGGGGAAGGTCAGAGAGGGGAAGATCAGAGAGGGGAATATCAGAGAGGGGAAGATCAGAGAGGGGAATATCAGAGAGGGGAAGGTCAGAGAGGGGAAGATCAGAGAGGGGAATATCAGAGAGGGGAAAGTCAGAGAGGGGAAGATCAGAGAGGGGAAGATAAGAGAGGGGAATATCAGAGAGGGGAAGGTCAGAGAGGGGAAGATCAGAGAGGGGAATATCAGAGAGGGGAAAGTCAGAGAGGGGGGAAGATCAGAGAGGGGAAGATCAGAGAGAGGAAGATCAGAGAGAGGAAGATCAGAGAGGGGAAGATCAGAGAGGGGAATATCAAGAGAGGGGGGAAGATCAGAGAGGGGAAGATCATGAGAGGGGAAGATCAAAAGAGGGGAAGATCAGAGAGGGGAATATCAGAGAGGGGAAGGTCAGAGAGGGGAAGATCAGAGAGGGGAAGATCAGAGAGGGGAATATCAGAGAGGGGAAGATCAGAGAGGGGAAGATCAGAGAGGGGAATATCAGAGAGGGGAAGATCAGAGAGGGGAAGATCAGAGAGGGGAATATCAGAGAGGGGAAGATCAGAGAGGGGAATATCAGAGAGGGGAAGGTCAGAGAGGGGAAGATCAGAGAGGGGAAGATCAGAGAGGGGAATATCAGAGAGGGGAAGGTCAGAGAGGGGAAGATCAGAGAGGGGAAGATCAGAGAGGGGAATATCAGAGAGGGGAAGGTCAGAGAGGGGAAGATCAGAGAGGGGAAGATCAGAGAGGGGAATATCAGAGAGGGGAAGGTCAGAGAGGGGAAGATCAGAGAGGGGAATATCAGAGAGGGGAAGATCAGAGAGGGGAATATCAGAGAGGGGAAAGTCAGAGAGGGGAAGATCAGAGAGGGGAAGGTCAGAGAGGGGAATATCAGAGAGGGGAAGATCAGAGAGGGGAATATCAGAGAGGGGAAGGTCAGAGAGGGGAAGATCAGAGAGGGGAATATCAGAGAGGGGAAAGTCAGAGAGGGGAAGATCAGAGAGGGGAAGATCAGAGAGGGGAATATCAGAGAGGGGAAGGTCAGAGAGGGGAAGATCAGAGAGGGGAATATCAGAGAGGGGAAGATCAGAGAGGGGAAGATCAGAGAGGGGAAGGTCAGAGAGGGGAAGATCAGAGAGGGGAATATCAGAGAGGGGAAAGTCAGAGAGGGGAAGATCAGAGAGGGGAAGATAAGAGAGGGGAATATCAGAGAGGGGAAGGTCAGAGAGGGGAAGATCAGAGAGGGGAATATCAGAGAGGGGAAAGTCAGAGAGGGGGGAAGATCAGAGAGGGGAAGATCAGAGAGAGGAAGATCAGAGAGAGGAAGATCAGAGAGGGGAAGATCAGAGAGGGGAATATCAAGAGAGGGGGGAAGATCAGAGAGGGGAAGATCATGAGAGGGGAAGATCATGAGAGGGGAAGATCAAAAGAGGGGAAGATCAGAGAGGGGAATATCAGAGAGGGGAAGGTCAGAGAGGGGAAGATCAGAAAGGGGAAGATCAAGAGAGGGGAAGATCAAGAGAGGGGAAGATCAGAGAGGGGAAGATCAAGAGAGGGGAAGATCAAGAGAGGGGAAGATCAGAGAGGCCGCGGGACGATTAGAGAGGACGATTAAGGGGATTTCAAGTAATTCAAGATCCTGGAGTCGTGATTAATCCCGATTCCTCAATTCCATCGTCCCCAAAATCCCATCAGGCATCGCCGCCAGCGCATGCGCCGCTCCATGCTGGCTCGCCCAATCCAGATGCTTCAACATCGGTCGCCGCGGCCGCAGCCGCTGCCGCCGCCGCAGCAGCAGCCGCAGCCGCCGCATCGACATCGACGCCGACGTCCATCACCGGCTTTCACTACGACCCGACGGCGGCCGCGGCGGCCGCGGCATTCTACGGGTCAGGCAGCGGCTATCATCATGGCTATTTTCCGTTGACGGCTTCGCATCCGCATCAGCACGCGGCAGCTACTGCTGTGGCGGCCTCTCCGGCTGACAGTTTCTACCATAGACTGCAGGTGAGTTGAAGTCGTAAGTCGGGTCAGAAGTCAGAATCTCTAACGCCCATACGTTGAAAAATGATTCTCTTCAGTGGCACGGGCAGAGGGCTTGAGTGGCAAAGTGGTGAACGCGTTTGCCTCTCCCACCAAGGTCCGTCAGCTCGATTCCGCGACGAGGCCACATTAAATTGGGGCGCAGTCGCGTTGAGAAGGCTTGGGGGCTTTTCGTGCAATTTTCGATCTTGAGGGCCTCCAAGGTACAGTTAATAATTAATACTATCATGGTTCTCTTCTGTGACCAAAGTCAAGCAACGTTTGGTTTGGATAGCACCTTATGTCTATTGTCTGGTTTCATGCAACCAGTTAAACAAAAGTGAATAAATTCAAAGCTCAACAAACCAAAGCGCATCTCTCCGACATCGTCCGTCCCTGCAGCCTGGCGCGGCAGCCATGTCGATGTCTATGTCGGCAGCCGCAGCTCATCATCAGATGCGTCGAGAGGCCGCCGCGGCAGCTGCCGCCGGCAGCTGCTGGCGTCCGGGCGGCGGCGGAGGTGGTGGAGGCGCGTACGCGCCCGCCTACGATCCTTATTATCCCTACGCGGCGGCGGCTGCCGCTGGCGCCGGGGCTGCTCTGGACGGAGCCCGACGCAAGAATGCCACCAGGGAGAGCACCGCCACGCTGAAGGCCTGGCTGCAGGAGCACCTGAAGAATCCCTATCCGACTAAGGGCGAGAAGATCATGCTGGCCATCATCACCAAGATGACACTGACACAGGTGAGATGCACATGAGATGGAAGATTTCAGAACAATATTGGCTGACCCAAACTTGGCTCATTCAACAGCCTATGACCCAAGCTTGACTCATTCAACAGCCTCCGACCCAATCTTGACTCATTTAACAGCCTATGACCCAATCTTGACTCATTCAACAGCCTCTGACCCAATCTTGACTCATTCAACCGCCTATGACCCAAGCTTGACTCATACAACAGCTTATGTCCCAAGCTAGGCTCACACAACAGCCTATGACCCAAACTTGACTCACACAACAGCCTATGACCTAAAATTCGCTCATACGACTGCCTATGACCAAAATCGACCTGTTCAGCATTGTCTGATTTGACCCACGTAACTTTGGCTGACCCGGAACTCGACCCACGCAGAAAAATCTATTAACTGAAGCTGACCCACAATATAACTCCGCAACCGCCAGGTGTCCACCTGGTTTGCAAACGCCCGCCGCCGGCTTAAAAAGGAGAACCGCATGACCTGGACGCCGAAGACAAAGTCCGAGGAGGAGGGCGTGGATGAGGATGCTGGCGGCGGTACTGGTTGCAGCGACGACGCCGATCCCGACGAAGACGATGAGGACACGGTCAGGCAGAATGTCGGTGCCGCGTTGGAGACCAGTCGGCATCCAGCCGCAGCTCACTCAACAGACTCAGGTGAGTTGGAAATCGATGCGCTGGACTAACTGGGTTGAGTTGGGGTCAGCCAACACTGAATGGGTCGAGTTTGGGTCAGCCAACACTGAATGGGTCGAGTTTGGGTCAGCCAACACTGAATGGGTCGAGTTTGGGTCAGCCAACACTAAATAGGGGTTGAGCTTCAATTGAGCTTCAATTCTCGCACACCGCAGGCGATCATCAGCCGAGCTTCTCGCCCGATTCGCCGCTCGGCGATGTGTCGCCGGGTCAGCGCAAGCTCCTTCACACAGCCGAGCAGCAGCAGTACCAGCACCTGCACCAGCACCTGCAGCAGCACAGCTTTCAGCATCATCTGCAGCATCAGCCGCATCTGCAGCATCTGCAGCATCATTTCCATCAGCAGCATCAGCAGCTGCAGTATCAGCAGCATCAGCAGCATCAGCAGCACCAGCAGCTCCAGCATCAGCAGCAACAGCAGCAGCTTCTAGCTTCCGTAGGCGCCCGTGGCATTTGGAGTCTAGCCGAATCCGCCGTGCCCCGCTCGCCTTATCACCACCCAGGTCTGCTGGACAAGTGAACTCACTGCAGATTGAACAGCGGACGCTGTTGCCATAGTAACAAACACTATCAAATTCTCAAAGCTCTTACTTGCACAAAATCCCTCAAGATTGCTATTGTTCGCTATTTGAAAGTTAGTAATCCCCTTGTTTATTAATTTGATAACAAGAGGAATCGATTTTGAATATTGTGCATGTGTCTGCCTTTTTGCATAGTTCCCAACACACAAAGCGTCAAGCACTGCGAGAAAATTATTTGTTTCTTATCTGAATATTCATAGAAAATTCTTCTTCTTTAACCTTTGTCTTGCTCTTTAATATTTACAGACCTGAGTTAAAAAGTGTAGCTTGTATCAAAATATTTGTTTGTTCAGCCTCAAGTCAAGAAACCGAACACCAGTGGCTCGAATTAACTAATCTCCCCAAATCTTTGGATAAAATCCCAAATTCGTCGATACTGCTTGCCGCTAGTTAATCTCAGCTTTTCGCTCCACACCCACCGTTTAAAACTGTTTTCTCATTGCTTGTTAATTTTTTCGTCAACAAATTACAGTCAAAATCAACTAAACATTTTGCTGTTCAAAAAACTTGATCACTAGCCGAGATCTATAAAAAGGCGACTCAGTTCTTGTGTCTTTTCCTTCTCAAAGTTCTCACAATCGACTCAGTCTCCTAGCCCAACCATACTCAAAGTTCTCACAATCGACTCAGACTCCTAGCCCAACCATACTAAAAGTTCTCACAATCGACTCAGACTCCTAGCCCAACCATACTCAAAGTTCTCACAATCGACTCAGACTCCTAGCCGCACCATTCTCAAAGTTCTCACAATCGACTCAGACTCCTAGCCCAACCATTCTCAAAGTTCTCACAATCGACTCAGACTCCTAGCCCAACCATTCTCAAAGTTCTCACAATCGGCTCAGACTCCTAGCCGCACCATTCTCGAAGTTCTCACAATCGACTCAGACTCCTAGCCCAACCATTCTCAAAGTTCTCACAATCGACTCAGACTCCTAGCCCAACCATTCTCAAAGTTCTCACAATCGGCTCAGACTCCTAGCCGCACCATTCTCGAAGTTCTCACAATCGACTCAGACTCCTAGCCCCACCATTCTCAAAGTTCTCACAATCGACTCAGACTCCTAGCCCAACCATTCTCAAAGTTCTCACAATCGACTCAGACTCCTAGCCCAACCATTCTCAAAGTTCTCACAATCGGCTCAGACTCCTAGCCGCACCATTCTCGAAGTTCTCACAATCGACTCAGACTCCTAGCCCCACCATTCTCAAAGTTCTCACAATCGACTCAGACTCCTAGCCCCACCATTCTCAAAGTTCGTCATTGAGAATCAGTCCAGGACTCAGTCCTTCAAGCTTGCTCCGGACAGTTCAGAGCAAATTTTTCACAAACAAGACTTTCTTGTCTTCGCATCAAATTCAGCTCCTTCAAGCAGCAACTAACCAATACAAAGTACAACCGGGTTAAGATACAATTCTGCGCATCTGTTTTTGCTAAGAGGGTCAGCTCCCATGCCTTCCTTGACCGCTGATGTGCTAGTGTGTGTTATCACAACCGCACACCCGCCAGGCTTGACTAGATCTAGGCAATATGCATGCATGTATCTATCTATTAATTAGCATCGGTGGTGTTTTCTCGGCCTATCAACCCGCGCACCTTGTTGCAGCAATCCCAGCAATACTGTAGACTGGAAGAATCAGTAAAAATTTTTTAACACTTTTTACTTGATAGTTGCGCTTATGCAGGAATGATTGGTAAAATACAATGAGCATGAAAGCAAATAACCACACTGACAAACTTGCTTACTAATTCATTGCTATTTGGCAACTCCACTGAGGTAATTCCATCGAGGGGATTCCAATAAGAGGGGTTCCACTGAGGGGGATTCCATTGAAGGGAAATCCACTGAGGGGGGATTCCACTGAGAGTGATTCCCCTGAAAGAAAATCCATTGAGGGGAATTCCGCTGAAGGGAAATCCATTGAGGGGATTCCACTGTGGTTGATTCCACTGAAGGGAAATCCATTGAGGGGATTCCACTGAGGGTGATTCCACTGAAGGGAAATCCATTGAGGGGGATTCCACTGAAGGGAAATCCATCGAGGGGGGATTCCACTGAGGGTGATTCCACTGAAGGGAAATCCATTGAGGGGATTCCACTGAGGGTGATTCCACTGAAGGGAAATCCATTGAGGGGGATTCCACTGTGGGTGATTCCACTGAAGGGAAATCCATTGAAGGGATTCCACTGTGGGTGATTCCACTGAAGGGAAATCCATTGAGAGGATTCCACTGAAGGAAAATCCATCGAGGGGGATTCCACTGAGGGTGATTCCACTGAAGGGAAATCCATCGAGGGGATTCCCCTAAGGGTGATTCCACTGAAGGGAAATCCATTTAGGGGGATTTCACTGAAAGGATTCCACTGCTGGTAATTTCACTGAATATGATTAAACTGAGAGGGATTCCACATAGGGAGATTCCACAGCTAATTCGTTGATTATACTTGCTTTTTGTAGATCCCACATTTTTGTGATTACATTTTCTTATTCGTTCCGCAATTCCTGTCTCGAGTTCTGTTTAACCCGGTCCCATGGAAACATAAAAATTCTGTCGAAAAAGGATCTACGAGCCATAACACCCGAAAGGCTTTTTCACTGGTTTTTGAATAATATTATTGCGGCGACAGATGGGTGGCAACAGTGCCATCCACCATGCTGAAAATATTTTTGGCCCTTCTTTCTCCTGACCCTGCCTTCCCCACCCACCCCCGCCATCTCCTGTATCAGCCTTGTTTAACAGACAACTGTCCGACAGAAATAGCACCGGTTGTAAAATGATTCACACCAGCTTATTGGCCTACCTGCTATTTTGTTCTACCTTGCCCCTCCAGTCCCGGCTTGAGCCGTTAAAAAACTATTTGAAAGCGAGTGAAATCTCAGGCTGCGCTATTCGGTTGCTAAGCTGGCTTAACCTGCTTCCTACCTTGGTTTATGGCTTTAAAACGGCGCGCAGGTTGGCGCTAATGACCGGCAATTTATACGGCTCTCACTGGCATGCAGTTAGGGAAATGACAACGCCAATTACAAGGAATGTGTCACACCTGCCATGGCTGGTCACTGCTGACAGGTAATCAGTATTGGACTAATTAGTTGACCGGTGACGGACAGGCAGGAGTATAAGGATTATTCCAGCGCGAATTATAATTACCCGGGTACACACTTAGGTTGTAAAATATGGGCAGTAAAACGAGTATTGTCCCGGCTATTAATAAGTTAATGATTTGCGTAATTATAAGTGTGATAGGTGATCACACTGCAGGTGATGATAGCAGTGATGACACAGGTGATGATAGCAGTGATGACACAGGTGATGATAGCAGTGATGACACAGGTGATGATAGCAGTGATGACACAGGTGAAGATAGCAGTTATCACACTTGTGATAATAGGAGAGCTTGTAATGACAGGCAACGGCACAAGTATTGACAGGGGTAAGAACACAGGTAGGGGCACAGATATGGACACAGGTAAGGACACAGGTAAGGACACTGGTATGGACAAAGGTAAGGACACAGATAAGGACACAGGCAAAGACACAGGTGAGGACACAGGTAAGGACAAAGGCAAGGACACAGGTAAGGACACAGGTAAGGACACTGGTATGGACAAAGGTAAGGACACAGATAAGGACACAGGCAAAGACACAGGTGAGGACACAGGTAAGGACAAAGGCAAGGACACAGGTAAGGACACAGGTAAAGACACGAAAATGAAACAAGCAATGGCAGGAAATTGGCAGGTATTGGCGCATGTAACGACACAGGTAATGACGCAGATAATGACACAGGTAATGATACAGTTAATGACGCAAGTATTGACACAGGAAATGACATGAAAATGACACAGGTAATGTCAGAAAAAAGTGAGGACCTATGAAAAATATTCTCTTGGTCATAATTAGTTTTCATTATCAAAGCAAATTTTTTCTTTTTTATAAAATGTTGCAAATGTTTCACTTAAAATTTTCATCTTCTATGCCACAACTTCCATCAGATATTTCCAGAGAAATGTTAGAAGAAAAGTTTTCCCATATCAGTCACAGTGGCCCCAAGCTTTGTATCGTGACTTACTCGCAGACACGACAGCGCCACCGGAGCCTCTAGTCCAAACAGGGGCCAACAAGCATTGCAAATCAGCTATCAATGATGCCGTGACCCTCTTCAAGCCGTCCTTGCCTGCCTGGGCCTCCCGCCTAGAAGAAAAGTAAAGGCAAAACATTTATCCGAACTAGGGCAAGCGAGATGGAAATTTATAAGAAATGGGGACGGTGGGCGGTCCGGCCACTTCTGCCGCAGCCAAGGAGTCGGGGTGCGGTGGGTCAAACGTGAGCCCTCAAGTTGCCCCCCTCCATTAGCCGCGTTCGCTTTTTTTGATAGAATTTCGTCTTGATTTCCACTCATTGTGCCTACCAATGACTAGCTAAATAGGAGAAGCAGTTCTCTTATAGATAAACACATTTCTACATTAGTTCCACTCTACCTGGGGAGAATGAGCGACTGAAATTCCGACTTGCCCTCGGGTGGCGCGGGGCCAATCTTTCCCCACTTGATTTCTTCCTATTCCAGATTTTGGGACCGGATGGCAATGGCGTCACGCTTGGGGCGGCGGCGGCGGCGGCGGCGGCGGCGGCGGCGACGGCAGAAAGCGCCGACATCGGCGGCATGGTCACGCGATCCATCCAGCTGGTGACGGCGCGGCTATTGCAGAATAATTTGTTTGCTTTTATCAGGCCTATAGCAACTTGCTGCTTGGAAAACTTGTCTGGCGCTGATTCTCGTTTGGCCTGTTAAATATACAGATTTGGTGTCTGTAGCTCGTATTTCGGGAGTAATTTCTTAATTTCATATAGCTTCTACCTTCTGTCCTACTCTGTCTGAAGCTTCTATCTCTCAGTGTCTCAGTCTCTCAGTGTCTCAGTCTCTCAGTCTCTCAGTCTCTCAGTGTCTCAGTCTCTCAGTCTCTCAGTCTCTCAGTCTCTCAGTCTCTCAGTGTCTCAGTGTCTCAGTCTCTCAGTCTCTCAGTCTCTCAGTCTCTCAGTCTCTCAGTCTCTCAGTCTCTCAGTCTCTCAGTCTCTCAGTCTCTCAGTCTCTCAGTCTCTCAGTCTCTCAGTCTCTCAGTCTCTCAGTCTCTCAGTCTCTCAGTCTCTCAGTCTCTCAGTCTCTCAGTCTCTCAGTGTCTCAGTCTCTCAGTCTCTCAGTCTCTCAGTCTCTCAGTCTCTCAGTCTCTCAGTCTCTCAGTGTCTCAGTCTCTCAGTCTCTCAGTCTCTCAGTCTCTCAGTCTCTCAGTCTCTCAGTCTCTCAGTCTCTCAGTCTCTCAGTGTCTCAGTCTCTCAGTCTCTCAGTCTCTCAGTCTCTCAGTCTCTCAGTGTCTCAGTCTCTCAGTCTCTCAGTCTCTCAGTCTCTCAGTCTCTCAGTTTCTCAGTCTCTCAGTCTCTCAGTCTCTCAGTCTCTCAGTCTCTCAGTGTCTCAGTCTCTCAGTCTCTCAGTCTCTCAGTCTCTCAGTCTCTCAGTTTCTCAGTCTCTCAGTCTCGCAGTGTCTCAGTCTCTCACTCTCTCAGTCTCTCAGTCTCTCAGTCTCTCAGTTTCTCAGTCTCGCAGTGTCTCAGTCTCTCACTCTCTCAGTCTCTCAGTCTCTCAGTCTCTCAGTCTCTCAGTCTCTCAGTTTCTCAGTCTCTCAGTCTCTCAGTCTCTCAGTCTCTCAGTTTCTCAGTCTCTCAGTCTCGCAGTGTCTCAGTCTCTCACTCTCTCAGTCTCTCAGTCTCTCAGTCTCTCAGTCTCTCAGTCTCTCAGTCTCTCAGTGTCTCAGTCTCTCAGTCTCTCAGTCTCTCAGTCTCTCAGTCTCTCAGTGTCTCAGTCTCTCAGTCTCTCAGTCTCTCAGTCTCTCAGTCTCTCAGTGTCTCAGTGTCTCAGTCTCTCAGTCTCTCAGTCTCTCAGTCTCTCAGTCTCTCAGTCTCTCAGTCTCTCAGTCTCTCAGTCTCTCAGTCTCTCAGTCTCTCAGTCTCTCAGTCTCTCAGTCTCTCAGTCTCTCAGTCTCTCAGTCTCTCAGTCTCTCAGTCTCTCAGTCTCTCAGTCTCTCAGTGTCTCAGTCTCTCAGTCTCTCAGTCTCTCAGTCTCTCAGTCTCTCAGTCTCTCAGTCTCTCAGTCTCTCAGTCTCTCAGTCTCTCAGTCTCTCAGTCTCTCAGTCTCTCAGTCTCTCAGTCTCTCAGTCTCTCAGTCTCTCAGTGTCTCAGTCTCTCAGTCTCTCAGTCTCTCAGTCTCTCAGTCTCTCAGTGTCTCAGTCTCTCAGTCTCTCAGTCTCTCAGTCTCTCAGTCTCTCAGTTTCTCAGTCTCTCAGTCTCTCAGTCTCTCAGTCTCTCAGTCTCTCAGTGTCTCAGTCTCTCAGTCTCTCAGTCTCTCAGTCTCTCAGTCTCTCAGTTTCTCAGTCTCTCAGTCTCGCAGTGTCTCAGTCTCTCACTCTCTCAGTCTCTCAGTCTCTCAGTCTCTCAGTTTCTCAGTCTCGCAGTGTCTCAGTCTCTCACTCTCTCAGTCTCTCAGTCTCTCAGTCTCTCAGTCTCTCAGTCTCTCAGTTTCTCAGTCTCTCAGTCTCTCAGTCTCTCAGTCTCTCAGTTTCTCAGTCTCTCAGTCTCGCAGTGTCTCAGTCTCTCACTCTCTCAGTCTCTCAGTGTCTCAGTCTCTCAGTCTCTCAGTTTCTCAGTCTCTCAGTCTCTCAGTTTCTCAGTCTCTCAGTCTCTCAGTCTCTCAGTCTCTCAGTCTCTCAGTCTCTCAGTCTCTCAGTCTCTCAGTCTCTCAGTTTCTCAGTCTCTCAGTCTCTCAGTCTCTCAGTCTCTCAGTTTCTCAGTCTCTCAGTCTCGCAGTGTCTCAGTCTCTCACTCTCTCAGTCTCTCAGTGTCTCAGTCTCTCAGTCTCTCAGTTTCTCAGTCTCTCAGTCTCTCAGTTTCTCAGTCTCTCAGTCTCTCAGTCTCTCAGTTTCTCAGTCTCTCAGTCTCTCAGTCTCTCAGTCTCTCAGTTTCTCAGTCTCTCAGTCTCTCAGTCTCTCAGTCTCTCAGTCTCTCAGTGTCTCAGTCTCTCAGTCTCTCAGTCTCTCAGTCTCTCAGTCTCTCAGTTTCTCAGTCTCTCAGTCTCGCAGTGTCTCAGTCTCTCACTCTCTCAGTCTCTCAGTCTCTCAGTCTCTCAGTCTCTCAGTGTCTCAGTCTCTCAGTCTCTCAGTCTCTCAGTTTCTCAGTCTCTCAGTCTCGCAGTGTCTCAGTCTCTCAGTCTCTCAGTCTCTCAGTTTCTCAGTCTCTCAGTCTCTCAGTCTCTCAGTCTCTCAGTTTCTCAGTCTCTCAGTCTCTCAGTCTCGCAGTGTCTCAGTCTCTCACTCTCTCAGTCTCTCAGTCTCTCAGTCTCTCAGTTTCCAAATCTGTTTCTCCATCCTAGCCTGATCTCACCAGTGTCTTCCATTCCGCAGCCATCGCCAACTGCACTAGCGCAGCAGAAGCAAAGGCAAAGCAGAAATGAAAACGCAAAAGCAAGTGATCGGTCCAGACAGTCAAATAAGCCAGTGCACCTCATCCGCCCCAGTACAAATCAAAGGACCCCCTGGAGTGGCGAAACGGATAATTAGACTTAGAACCAAACGGTTGCTAGGCCGGTTGCCGAGGAAAGCAGGTTCCGATTCCTACCAGCTGAAGCTTCAAGTGAAGATAATCGGCAAAGATCACACGAGTGTCCCCGCTGCGCTCCGCTGAACTTTAGCCACCACAGCCTGTTTGTTATCGTGCTTTCCTCCTTGTTGAGGCTTCGCTGCTAGTCCCGGCTCAGTCAGGATATTGCTTGGGATATCTTTTGGGGAACAGGGCAGGATGGGGATCCTGGGGAGGGGCCGAAACACAAGCAGAAACAACTGCAATCTTTTCGATTACCTGCCTATTAACAGATTCCGATGGAGTTATCCCACTATTGTGGAAGGCCCCTACTTAAGCATTGTGTTCCGGCCCTCAGTCTACCATCCGCTCTCCAATGTCCGCTTCATTGTCCCATTTTCTCCCCAGCTGCTGTTTATCGCTGGGGGCTGTAGAATCGCATCTATAACAAAAAGTCGCCCAAACGGTGCTTGATGCGAAAAATAAGTCCAGCCACTTGTCCGTGTCTGTCTAGTCATTTGCTGCGCGGTAATGCCGCATGTTTTTTTTACAAAGCGGTTTTGATTTCTGCTTGACTGTGGCTTATGGGCGTGTAGCCACAGTAGTTGCTTTTATAGTTCAATTGTTCAAAGCCCACTCAGGTAGTTTCTGATTCTCTTTAATTTATACTTTTCATATTTCACTGACCTTTTCGATGTCATAATTCCTTGTCTGTACTAATATGTGTATAGTTAGTTTTTTATTTGAATTAATTTATTTCGCATACAAAACCCATCAAATAGACTACTAAGTAAGCTGGAAATATTTGGTGCCTCATTTACAATAAGTACAGTCATGTCGGTTTATCAAAAATGTTGAAGTCCTTAAACTCTGGCGATTTAGTTTTTAATTTTATTCTAGCTTTCTTGAAACTCAGCAAGATTCTTTGCACTTTTCCAGATTCTTTGCACTTTTCCAGATTCTTTGCACTTTTCCAGATTCTTTGCACTTTTCCAGATTCTTTGCACTTTTCCAGATTCTTTGCACTTTTCCAGATTCTTTGCACTTTTCCAGATTCTTTGCACTTTTCCAGATTCTTTGCACTTTTCCAGATTCTTTGCACTTTTCCAGATTCTTTGCACTTTTCCAGATTCTTTGCACTTTTCCAGATTCTTTGCACTTTTCCAGATTCTTTGCACTTTTCCAGATTCTTTGCACTTTTCCAGATTCTTTGCACTTTTCCAGATTCTTTCCACTTTTCTTACTTCTCTGTATTTTCCAGCTTACTTGTACTTTTTTTACATCTTCCTTATAATTCCGCTAGTCTTTGCACTTTTCCAGATTCATTGCACTTTTCCAGATTCTTTGCACTTTTCCAGATTCATTGCACTTTTCCAGATTCACTGCACTTTTCCAGATTCTTTGCACTTTTCCAGATTCATTGCACTTTTCCAGATTCATTGCATTTTTCCAGATTCATTGCACTTTTCCAGATTCATTGCACTTTTCTAGATTCATTGCACTTTTCTAGATTCATTGCACTTTTCCAGATTCTTTGCACTTTTCCAGATTCATTGCACTTTTCCAGCTTTCTTTAAACTTAAGCTACCTTCTTAGTACTTTTCATGCTTTTTGAACTGCCGCTAGCTTTTTCTTTGTTCTTTTCCAGTTTCCTTGAACTTTTACTTGGTGTATTGCACTTCTACTATCTGCATGGTGCGTACTTTTACTTGCTAAATTGTACTTTTCCAATCTAAATACACTGTTACTGACTATGCTTAACTATTGCTATATAAAAGCTTCATTTAAACTTCGATGATCGCATGTATGGATTATCTAATGCTTTATTAAACAACTTCGTTTATCAATTTTTTATCATTGAGTCCTGATGAGCCTCTAACGCATGGAGAGCAGAAAATTCTGACGCACATCCTTGTGCTTACCTGCCTGCCGTGTCTTTGAAGCGCGATCTATTTATAGTCGTGTGTTAGATCTCTACTTTTCGACACATGTGCATTGTGCGGCATTTTGATAAACAATTGTCCGTTTTAAGAACCCGAAAAGTGATGAAAGTTCCCTTTTTGCTAGCACCAGTTTGTCAGCATGAATGCACAGAAGTTTTTAGGTTTCTATAAAGTTTTTATTTAATAAGGTTTCTTGAATTTGCTTAAATTTTGGTTCAGATATAGCAAAAGATTGCAAACGTGCAATCAAATTCTATATTTTCTCGGTCGAGTTGTTGCTAATTTTAGAAAGTCTTGCAGTGAATCACGCCATCTAATGGCTTAAGCGAGTGCAGCATTGATTGATATCTAGCTATTTTTAGAACCGTTTCAACCATGCGGAACCACTTTAACCCAGCCTGGTTTCAATCACGTGACTGATCGCAACCAATGAGATATTAACAACCTAACAACTACATATTTAAGCACGAGTAAAATAAAAATAAATTTTACTTAGAATTATCTAATTTAATACTCGATTAGTCGATTCCAGTCTAGCTTTTTCAGAAATCGTTACTGCAATCCCCGATGCTTCTCAACTCAGTTAATTAAATTCAGGATAACCGATTTGACGCGGCCGAGTAAGTTGTTGCTATTTTTAGAAACTCTTCTGGAGAACCCCATTTTCAACCCCATCCTCCGCCCGTGCGCGTAACAGACCGCGCAAAAAAACTAATATTTTCTGCGAGTTTAATTAATTAAATTCAGGATAATCGATTTGACAGGGCCGAGTAAGTTGTTGCTATTTTTAGAAACTCTTCTGGAGAACCCCATTTTCAACCCCATCTCCGCCCGTGCGCGTAACAGACCGCGCAAAAAAACTAATCTTTTCTGCGAGTTTAACTAGCCTGTGAAACGATCTACACTAAACGTATGAACGAGCTTTCGTTAAAAGCCTAAAGCAGCAACTCATAAAGAAATGTTACCACTTGACTGCATGTAAAGTTGCCCTAGAAGAATTCTGTGGTTCAAACTACTCGTAGATTCTCTGTATTTGCCTACTGTAACTTTGATTGACTCATTCTTCTCTCTATTCGCTAATTTTCATTTTCGATGTCTTAGAGAGTGTACATTGGTGTAGTGTACACTCGCTGGGTGTACACTCGTCTTTGTGCGTGCCAAAGGGTCAGTAGAAGGATCTTCATCCATTTTTCTATTGGGTCAAATGCGCAGCTATCGCGCGGTGCGTCTGAGGGCTGCGTACGGCTGTTCAGTCCATGGACTGTGAAGACGCCACACCCACCTTCAATTACCCCAGCTAATGACCTTCAAGTCGTGACTCTCATGCACTAGGCTACTAGTCCTGCCTGAATCATATTATTCATACTAAAATTGCCGATTTATTCTGGGTCAATGCAACAGAAGACTGACTCATAGCACTTGGTACGAGCTATGATCAAGGATACTAACAGCTTGTAGTAATTTCAACGACAGTAGTTAGTAGCGCTTTCTACACATCGTCCTGACAGACCCTACAGTGACAAAAAATACTACACTCGTATTTGTGCATTTTTACTTGTTTAGCCCAATTTCCTATGAATTTTGCTCGTTTAAGTGTTAAGCAATAAACGCCTGCACTTGGTTAGGAAATTGTGTTTAAAATGTTGAAATTTATGGGCGTGTCAGAAGACGCGAAACATTCATTTGTATGGCTCTGAGACAGCGTAAGGTGGACAGACTTTTTTATTTATTTTGAAACTGTTTGCATGCTATTTTCTTACAGTTAATACAAATTGCCTTCAACTATCTCCTCTCTCACCCACTGTCTTGTCTCTCTCTCATCCCCAATCTTGTCTCTTCTCCCATCCCCAATCTCGTCTCTTCTCCCATCCCCAATCTTGTCTCTTTTACCATCCCCAATCTTGTCTCTTCTCCCATCCCCAATCTTGTCTGTTCTCCCATCCCCAATCTTGTCTCTTCTCCCATCCCCAATCTTGTCTCCTTTACCATCCCCAATCTTGTCTCTTCTCCCATCCCCAATCTTGTCTCTTCTCCCATCCCCAATCTTGTCTCTTTTACCATCCCCAATCTTGTCTGTTCTCCCATCCCCAATCTTGTCTCTTTTACCATCCCCAATCTTGTCTTTTCTCCCATCCCCAATCTTGTCTCTTCTCCCATCCCCAATCTCGTCTCTTCTCCCATCCCCAATCTTGTCTCTTCTCCCAACCCCAATCTTGTCTCTTCTCCCATCCCCAATCTTGTCTCTTTTACCATCCCCAATCTCGTCTCTTCTCCCATCCCCAATCTTGTCTCTTCTCCCATCCCCAATCTTGTCTCTTTTACCATCCCCAATCTCGTCTCTTCTCCCATCCCCAATCTTGTCTCTTCCCTAATCCCCAGTCTTGGTCTCTCTCTCATCCCCAATCTCGTCTCTTCTCCCATCCCCAATCTTGTCTCTTTTACCATCCCCAAACTTGTCTCTTCTCCCATCCCCAATCTTGTCTCTTCTCCCATCCCCAATCTCGTCTCTTCTCCCATCCCCAATCTTGTCTCTTTTACCATCCCCAATCTTGTCTCTTTTACCATCCCCAATCTTGTCTCTTCTCCCATCCCCAATCTTGTCTCTTTTACCATCCCCAATCTTGTCTCTTTTACCATCCCCAATCTTGTCTCTTCTCCCATCCCCAATCTTGTCTCTTTTACCATCCCCAATCTTGTCTCTTCTCCCATCCCAAATCTTGTCTCTTCTCCCATCCCCAATCTTGTCTGTTCTCCCATCCCCAATCTTGTATCTTTTACCATCCCCAATCTTGTCTCTTCTCCCATCCCCAATCTTGTCTCTTCTCCCATCCCCAATCTTGTCTCTTCTCCCATCCCCAATCTTGTATCTTTTACCATCCCCAATCTTGTCTGTTCTCCCATCCCCAATCTTGTCTCTTTTACCATCCCCAATCTTGTCTCTTTTACCATCCCCAATCTTGTCTCTTTTACCATCCCCAATCTTGTCTCTTTTACCATCCCCAATCCCGTCTCTTTTACCATCCCCAATCTTGTCTCTTTTACCATCCCCAATCTTGTCTCTTCTCCCATCCCCAATCTTGTCTGTTCTCCCATCCCCAATCTTGTCTCTTTTACCATCCCCAATCTTGTCTCTTTTACCATCCCCAATCTTGTCTTTTCTCCCATCCCCAATCTTGTCTCTTCTCCCATCCCCAATCTTGTCTGTTCTCCCATCCCCAATCTTGTCTCTTCTCCCATCCCCAATCTTGTCTCCTTTACCATCCCCAATCTTGTCTCTTCTCCCATCCCCAATCTTGTCTCATCCCCAATCTTCTCTCTTCTCCCATATTCAATCTTGTCTCATCCCCAATCTTGTCTCCTCTCTCATCCCCAATCTTCTCTCTTCTCCCATCCCCAATCTTGTCTCATCCCCAAATCTTGTCTCTTCTCCCATCACCAATCTTGTCTCTTCTCCCATCCCCAATCTTGTCTCATCCCCAATCTTCTCTCTTCTCCCATCCCCAATCTTGTCTCATCCCCATTCTTCTCTCTTCTCCCATCTTCAATCTTGTCTCTTCTCCCATCCCCAATCTTGTCTCATCCCCAAATCTTGTCTCTTCTCCCATCACCAATCTTGTCTCTTCTCCCATCCCCAATCTTGTCTCATCCCCAATCTTCTCTCTTCTCCCATCTTCAATCTTGTCTCTTCTCCCATCCCCAATCTTGTCTCATCCCCAATCTTGTCTCCTCTCTCATCCCCAATCTTCTCTCTTCTCCCATCCCCAATCTTGTCTCATCCCCAAATCTTGTCTCTTCTCCCATCCCCAATCAGAGATACAGAAACAAGCAGACACCATCTCAGAAATGAATGAAATTCCCGAACCTGTATTCTATTGTTTCCTTTGCCAAGTTACCGTCCATGGCCTATTTAATCGATGAACTGCGCAGAAAATGCAATCTACCTCTATTCTAGCAGGCGTTATGTGCGCTGTGTATGACTCTCATCCTAATCAAAATCTTGTAGTAACTCGGTCCTAGAATATCTTGGAGAGGAAAGTTTAGCCAGGCAAAATAAGGCCTATACCTCATTGACACGCACTGTACATTCATAACTGGGTCGGTGCAAGTTGGGCTGAGAGAAATAAAAAAACTGCTTTTCTTCCGCCGCACGCATTCTAAGGCTGGGGGGTTTCAGTACACGCCTATCAGCCCAATGGCGAATGAGAAACGGCGGACAACGAGACCAGGGTGACAGAACGAGCGGCCAAGCTAGTAAGGTAGCTTAAAATGGCTCGCAATGTCTTTCCGGCGATAAACATGCACGCTGTACGCAGACTTAGAAAGATCACAAGCTCTTTCTTAACATTGGTCTCTCTGGCCCTGTTTCTCTTCTTGATAAAATTCTCTCCTATACAATTTAATTAAGCCGAGAACTTTTTTGACTGCGTTGTCACAGCCTTTTAAGAGGGTTTCAAGGCAGGTTTAAAGAAGAATCTGCATATTCAACAATGGGCAGCTCCGGCGAAGATGAGACGCTGACCTTTGAGGTCAAGTTGACAGATATCGTGAGTTGTGCTCCAACCCATTATTATCCAATGACTACTCGAGTTAAACGACTCGTCGCTGGTCATGTAAAACTAGACTCTTGACTAGCGTAAAAATAATTGAAGCTCGATTCTAAGCAAATAGCTAATAAACCCTGCACTTTTAACTGAACTCATCCATTGAGAGCCATTAAATAAAGAATAATACTATAATAATAATAATAATTGATTACACCTGTCCCAATCGGGCCAGATGTGCAGCCGACAGCACAGCCACAGCTATTGCGCGGCGCATCTGAAGACTGCGTACAGCTGTTCAGTCCATGGACTGGGGGGACGCCACACCCACCTTCAGTTATCCCAGCTGACGCTGGCACCCATTTAACAGCTGTGTGCACTGAAGCAATGCAGAGTTTAGTGTCTTGCTAAAGGACACAAATTGTTTCATTGGAGTCGGGAATCGAACCCCCGACCTTCAAGTTGTGAGTCCGACGCCCTAACCACTAGGCTACAACCTCTACCTAAGCTACAACCTCATTCAATTAAGAATTTTTACTCTCTGCATTAATTGAGTACACGACTCGAAGGTCGAAGGTTCGATTCCCAACTCAACTGGAACAATTTGTGTATTTTAGCTTCAGTTCACCCAGCTGTTAAATGTGTACCAGCATTAGCTGGGGTAATTGAGGGTGGGTGTGGCATCCCCTCAGTCCATGGGCTGAACAGCGTAAGTAGCCTTCTGATGCACCGCTGCGGCTGTGCTGGCGGCTGCACACCTGGCCCACATGTATAATCTGGCCCACCTGAAATACTTGTACTGCAGCTCTCTGTCCCTGTCAATGGATGATTTTGGTTTAAGCAATTTTTTTTACGAATCGAGAGAACCGTCTGCTTTAGCAGTCATTATTATCTGAGTATTGTCATCGTCTTGTTATTATCTGAATTCAAGCGCAAACCTACTGAAAATGTTGTCCTCAGCAACGCCTGGTGATTCACTGCAGCCGAAGGGCCGGCGGCAAGCTGGAGGCCATCAGGGACGCGCTGGACAATGGGCTGGCGCACTGCCTGTCGCACGGCCAGCAGCAGTCCATCAGCAATCTAATTGACGATCTAAAGAGCTTCCAGCAGAACTGGTGCCAGAATGTCTGCTTCCTAAAGATTGACGCTGACCAGAAGACCTGCCACCTTCACCTGACGGCCATCCGGGAGGCCGCCCTGCAGCTCATGCTGTCCAACAAGGTCACAAGCCGGTTAAAGAACTCTCACTTTCTGGTGCCGCAGCCACCGGTATTGCGCCCCACTAGCCCGCCCACACCACCAGTACCTCGATTGAGGACGAAGCCGCCGAAGCCGCCGAAGCCGCCGAAACCATCGAGGCCGCCGAAATCACCGTCGCTGATGCATCAAAAGGCTCCCGCAGGTGGGAGGCTAAAGGCACCGGAATCTTCCGAGTCCAATTCAGCTGGAGTCGATGCGCTGAGGCCAGGGAACTTCCTGTCCGCTTCCGCGTCCTCGGTTGCCACCAGCGACACGACTGCCAGCGACATGTCCGACATCAACGAGAACGGGCATTCAACGATGCTGGACCTGCGAAAAACCTTCTACTGCGACGACGCTCTAGTCGGCCCTGATGGTATCGTTGTGTCAGACGCTGACGTAGCCGCAGTAGCAGCGGCGACGGCGGCAGCTCAGAATTTCGAATGTAAAAACGCACTCGAAGAGCTAATAGCCACAGAGAAAAAGTACATTCGCCGAATGGACCTGCTGTCGAATCACTATTATCCTAGAGTGAGCTCCGAACTGCCCCACTTGGTGGACAAACTAAAGGAGATCTTTTTGGACTTTGACACCTTCAGGCAGCTGCATCAAGAGCTGCTGAAAGAACTTGAACAAGTCAGTCAAGAGGCTGGTGGGGAGCTGCAGAGATGCTGTCTCGGCCCAGTGATGGCGAAGTACGGCCATCACCTGCTACTCTACTCTGGGTACTACACAAAATACAAATTGCACCTGAACCAGATCAGTGAGTGGAAGCGCGAGGAGGCCATCAACGCGACCTTCCTGCGTGCGCGCGGCGAGTGTCCGGAAATGGCTGACCGCATGCTGGACGTGACCAGCCACATGCTGGAGCCGGTGCAGCGGCCGCTGCGCTATCCCATGCTCATGGCCCGCTATCTCAAGGAGATCGGCGAGCAGCACCCGGACTACCCGAGCGCCAAGCGGGCTCTCGAAATCATTGAAAAGGTGACGGACAGCTTCAACGTGAAGATGTCAGAGGTTGAGAGCCTTCAGAAGCTGCTGGCCATCCTAAGCGACGTCGCATTTCCCGCGGAGCTGCAGGCAGAGAAGGAGAAGTTCATCTGCTCGCAATACCTGCTAAGTGCCAAGGTGCTGAAGATTTCGTCTAAGAATCGTCAGCAGATCCGCTTTCTCATTCTGTCCTCCAGCATGCTGCTTCTGTGCGAGGTGAAAGCCCTCTGGAAGACTGTTCAGCGGATTGTTTCTGTAGACAAAAGCTTAGTGCTGACGCTGGACGAGAAGCTGAGCGCCGACTATCCAAACTGCTTCCGACTCAGGACTCTGCAGAAAACCTACGACTTCTCGTTCCCGACTCTGGATGATTTCGACAAGTGGATTGCCGCATTCAGAAAGCTAAACGTCACATTTGGCGACTCGAACTCTACCAATGAGAAGTTCCCCTGGAAGACTTTTGAAGACGACGACCTGGGCAACAAGCAGCCCATGAAGCTGAAGGATCGCGACGTCTCCCAGTGCCAGGCCTGCGCAGCCATCTTCACATTGACGCGGCGTCGACACCACTGCCGGCTGTGCGGCGGAATCTTCTGCGGCAGCTGCAGCAAATACACGTGCGCGGTGGCCTGGGCTACCGATGAGCTCAAGCGGGCTTGCTTCTTCTGCCGGAATCGGGTCAACAGACGCGACAAAACCAACTCTCCGCTGGACGCCAGGCATCGGGAACTGATCGAGAAGTTCAACAAATCTAACGAAGGCAGCGAGGTACGCATTCAGGGCTACCTGAACGTGCGCATCGAAGTGCAACAGGCCAAGAAGGAAAAGGCGCCAAGCTTTCTTCAGGTTCACTGGTGCAAAATGTGGTGTACAGTGGAAGGCGAGCTGTTCAATATATACCGGATGAAGAACGACTTTGTGCCCGCTCACAACATCGTGCTGCCGATGAACTTGTCTGTTGAATTGGCTGAGGACGCGTCTGAGGTCCGGCTGAGGGTGGCGGACATCAGTGTCTGCCGGCTGCGCATGACCGCCGAGGCAGGTATGCGCTCAGCTGAGCGAGAGGCCTCCCACCTGCAGGAGTGGTTCGACATCCTCAAGAACGAGTCGCAGATTTTCAGCGGCCAAATCTGATTGCCATGTCTGGAATGCTCTTTCTCTCAAAGATTTTAGTATTTCAAGTATAATCGGACTCATGACCTTGCCAAATCTACTGTAAAACCTCTACCAACCATTGAATGTCCCTCTCACCAATTTCGCTGGGCTGTTGCAAACCAATGCTTCCATCTGGTCCTTCTGGCCCTTCAATGTACCTCCATCTGGCCCTTCAATGTACCTCCAGTTGGTCCTTCAATGTACCTCCTTCTGGCCCTTCAATGTACCTCCTTCTGGCCCTTCAATTTACCTCCATTTTGTCCTTCAATGTACCTCCTTCTGGCCCTTCAATGTACCTCCTTCTGGCCCTTCAATGTACCTCCTTCTGGCCCTTCAATGTACCTCCTTCTGGCCCTTCAATGTACCTCCATTTTGTCCTTCAATGTACCTCCAGTTGGTCCTTCAATGTACCTCCATCTGGCCCTTCAATGTACCTCCATTTTGACCTTCAATGTACCTCCAGTTGGTCCTTTAATGTACCTCCATCTGGCCCTTTGGTGTACTTCCAGTTGGTCCTTCAATGTACCTCCATCTGGCCCTTTGGTGTACTTCCAGTTGGTCCTTCAATGTACCTCCTTCTGGCCCTTCAATGTACCTCCTTCTGGTCCTTCAATGTACCTCCAGTTGGTCCTTCAATGTACCTCCATCTGGCCCTTCAATGTACCTCCTTCTGGTCCTTCAATGTACCTTCATTTGGTCCTTCAATGTACCTCCTTCTGGTCCTTCAATGTACCTCCAGTTGGTCCTTCAATGTACCTCCATCTGGCCCTTCAATGTACCTCCTTCTGGTCCTTCAATGTACCTCCTTCTGGTCCTTCAATGTACCTTCATTTGGTCCTTCAATGTACCTCCTTCTGGTCCTTCAATGTACCTCCAGTTGGTCCTTCAATGTACCTCCATCTGGCCCTTCAATGTACCTCCATTTTGACCTTCAATGTACCTCCAGTTGGTCCTTCAATGTACCTCCATCTGGCCCTTTGGTGTACTTCCAGTTGGTCCTTCAATGTACCTCCATCTGGCCCTTTGGTGTACTTCCAGTTGGTCCTTCAATGTACCTCCTTCTGGCCCTTCAATGTACCTCCTTCTGGTCCTTCAATGTACCTCCAGTTGGTCCTTCAATGTACCTCCATCTGGCCCTTCAATGTACCTCCTTCTGGTCCTTCAATGTACCTTCATTTGGTCCTTCAATGTACCTCCTTCTGGTCCTTCAATGTACCTTCAGTTGGTCCTTCAATGTACCTCCATCTGGCCCTTCAATGTACCTCCATTTTGACCTTCAATGTACCTCCAGTTGGTCCTTCAATGTACCTCCATCTGGCCCTTTGGTGTACTTCCAGTTGGTCCTTCAATGTACCTCCATCTGGCCCTTTGGTGTACTTCCAGTTGGTCCTTCAATGTACCTCCTTCTGGCCCTTCAATGTACCTCCTTCTGGTCCTTCAATGTACCTCCAGTTGGTCCTTCAATGTACCTCCATCTGGCCCTTCAATGTACCTCCTTCTGGTCCTTCAATGTACCTTCATTTGGTCCTTCAATGTACCTCCTTCTGGTCCTTCAATGTACCTCCAGTTGGTCCTTCAATGTACCTCCATCTGGCCCTTCAATGTACCTCCTTCTGGTCCTTCAATGTACCTTCATTTGGTCCTTCAATGTACCTACATCTGGCCCTTCGGTGTACCTCCATCTGGCCCTTCGGTGTACCTCCATCTGGCTTTCGGTGTACCAATTTTTTGCATGTATCATCTCCGTGTGCCATAACTTTTATTAGCCTATACAACCTGGTCAGATATCAGAAATCTCCCTAAATGAAAAATCTCTTGAACCAATCACCCATAGTACTTTGAAGGTTATGAATTCAATATGTAAACTTTTTTTTCCATTGACAACGCAGTCAAAGGCAGTAATTGTTAAGGCCACTTCTTTAATTATTTGTTTTCATTCCAGATTTATAATCAATACTTTTCTTCATTCTTTTACAATCAGTTCTAAGATTGTTACATGCAAAAAAAACTAATTGGGGCCTTTATAAATCAACGAATATTCACGAATAACCAAGCAAGCTAACTGACAATAAAAATTTATTTGGCGGTTCATGATTGCTTAATACTTATTGACACTTTTTACACGCTGTGTGCATATTTTTCAATAGATTTGTATCAATTCAACTTGAAATACATACGAGTACATGCTCTCTTCTATTTGAATGCGACTCATTATTGAGAAGTATTAAAGCAGTATTTGCATCATAATTTGCTTATTCGTACTGATAATCGCATTTAAACAAATACGTGTCCAGCAAGTGTGTGTGTGGTTCATATTTCACACTAATATGAATTTAAAGTGAATAAAGATCGGACTAAGGTGAAATGTGTTTACTTTGCAACTTTGATTACCTTAACAACAAATGCTGGCCAGTTGTCTCTGTATGTCGAATTCCTACAATCGTAGGGTGCGTCAGTCATGAGGCTCTAAATATAAAACAACTGTTTTTCCGTACCTATATTAGACTGACTGGCTGACTGGCTGTACAATACACTGGCCAGATAGTCATTGATATACTCTATAAGGAAGTTTTGGGGGTGAGTCTAACGCATTTGCCTCTTTCAGCAAGGTCCCAAGCTCGATTCCGCGGCGAGGCCACACTCATTTGGGGCGCAGCCGCGGAGAGAAGGCTTCGGGGCATGTCGTGCAATTTACGCCCTTGAGGGCCAACCTCCAAGGCACAGTGAAAGTGAAAGATGAGAAAGTCAGGGGCAGATGTACACACCTGTGTGAGCGTGTGCCTGCGTACGGTATCTGTGTGCGCGCGTGCTCACACGTATCTTTTAAAATAGATATTAAAAATTAATACGAATTTCCGTATTAAAAATTTCTAGAGATTTTGTCAGAAAAGTCAAAAATTATGTTTTTTGTTTAAACTTCCTATATACTGACACACCAGCTTCATCTAAAATGTGAACAATATATTCAGCTCTCTAATAATAAAAAACTGAAAAATAGGTTAACGAAATGGAAGTCATATATGATTTTCTTTAAGTAGTGCATCAGAATTGCCTATTTGCACCAGTATAATCTAAATTTAGGACAGCCATGCAGTCAGCCTGCAGTGGTCCGGAAAATGCTGCTCTGGTGGGGTAATGGTCTATGAAGGGTTCAATGCAATTCAGAGCTCGCTGTCTTTCTGAGGTTAAAACTGAGGCCTTATCAGTACACTGTACATTGCGAATTAGCGATAACGAATCCACACACACACAGAGAGGCTTAACCCTGAGTGACTCAGTTTGTTCCGATAAGGTTTAAAAGGTGTATTTCTTCTCTCGCCAGTATTTCTTTATAGTCTAGTTTATGCCATCCTTTAGCGTTGCGCATTCGGCATAATGACTAGCTCGATTGCAAATATGCTATTTCATAGCATAATAGCGCTGGTCCTGATGTGTCATGCTGGTGAGTCTGATTGTACACTTCTCTAAGTTTGTGTATTCACGAAATACAGTTAATAGCCACTTGTATCAGGATACAAAATTATTTAATTGATCATAATTCACCAAATCCTAATTCACCAAATCTTAAATCACCAAATCCTATTTCGGCAAATTCTAGTTCACAGAATCCCAATTCACCAAATCATAATTGAAAAAATCCTAATTAACCTAATCCTAATCCACAAAATCCTCATTCACGAAATCACAATTCACGAAATCATAATTAACGAAGTCACTATTCACAGAATCCCAATTCACTAAATCCTAATTCACCAAATCCTAATTCACCAAATCCTAATTCACCAAATCCTAATTCATCAAATCCTAATTCATCAAATTTTAATTCATCAAATTTTAATTCACGAGATCCCAATTCACAGAATCCCAATTCTCAGAATCCCAACTCACAGAATCCCAATTCACCCAATCCTAATTAACCAAATCCTAATTGAAAAATCCTAATTCACCAAATCCTATTTCACCAAATCCTAATTCACGAAATCACAATTCACGAAATCACAATTCACAGAATCCGAATTCACCAAATCCGAATTCACCAAATCCTAATTCACCTAATTTTAATTCACCAAATCCTAATTCACCAAATTTTAATTCACCTAATTCTAATTCACCTAATTCTAATTCAAGAAATCCCAATTCACAGAATCCCAATTCACAGAATCCCAATTCACAGAATCCTAGTTCACAGAATCCCAATTCACAGACTCCCAATTCACAGAATCCCAATTCACAGAATCCCTATTCACTGAATCCCAATTCACAGAATCTTAATTCACAGAATCCCAATTCCGAGTTGAAGTAAAAAGTACAATTCTGAAGTAGAAGTGCCTTGCCATCCAAGGCTCGACCCTAAAAGTTGGGGATTCGAACCCAGGATTATTCTGTAAGTAAATGACACTGAAATAACCTGTCAAACACCTCCTCAAACCCCAAACGCCGCAGCCCAGGGCCTTCGTCCGCACGGCACGGACGATAGCGCTGGCGGCATCAGCTGCTACGAGTGCAACGTGTTCCGCGGCGAGACAGCAGACCGGGTGCAGTGCCAGGAATTCCGCATTGACAGTCTGACCGGCACGAAGAACTGGATCATTGTGTCAGTCAGCAAACTGCCTAAAACTAAGAAGATTTGCAAGGCCTGCGGCACCTTTGTCACCTGGAGCGAGAATCATCACAGGAAGCCGCGTGGCGGAGACGAAAGCCAGGGTGAGATGGGGTCTGTGACCTGCGCTAAGCATTCAATAGGAGGCTTTGAATCTTTAAAGAATCCGAAAATTTTTGGTATTTTAGCTAGACTATCGGAACTTAGAAACATATAAACTACTGATACTGGAATTCAAGCTGGGACTGATGCTGGGACTCGATTCAGGGACTAGAACTGGGAATCCAACTGAGATTTAATCTGGGACACAATCTGGAATTCAGAGAGGGACTCAAATTTGACTCAAACTGTGACTCTAACTTGGACTCATTCTTAGACTCAAACTGGGACTCAAACTGGGACTCTAACTTGGACTCATTCTTTGACGCAAAGTGGGACTCACACTGGGTCTCAATCTAAGAGTAAAACGGAGATTTAAACTGGGACTTAAACTTGGACTCAACTGCTACTCAAACTGCTACTTAAACTGTTACTCAAACTGGGACTCAATCTGGGATACAAACTGGAACTCAATCTAAGACTCAAACTTGGTCACTAGGACCAAGTTTGTGGCTTAAAACGCGACTCAGACAGAGACTTTAGCTAAAAATCAAACTAGCAGTCAATCTAGGACTCAAAATTAGACTCAAACTGCTACTCAAACTGGGACTCAAACTGGGACTCAAACTGGCACCCATAATATTACTCAAAATGAGACTCTGAGACTCAAACTATATTGGACTCAAACTGAGACTCAAACTGGGTCACTGGCACTAAATCTGTGGCTTAAAACGCGACTCAGACAGGGACTTAAACTGAATTATCAAACTGGTAGTCAATCTGGGACACACACTGATTTCAGTCACCCTGGTGATCAGTCGGTTCTGCATGGAGGAGGAGGTGGACAGCCGTTTCCGCAACGGCGGCTGCGTGGAGAACCTCGGCTCGCACTCCTACTTGCAGCGCTGCTTCTGCTTCACAGACAACTGCAACAACTACGAGGCCTGGAGCATGACAAAGTTCGGACCGTGATTAGGCGTTGCCGAAACAGCTCAGAGAAGCTGACTCAGAAGCACTTTTACAAGCATTCCTTTTCTAAACTTAGCTTCGTCTCTACTACAGTGAATGAAATTGTCAGGCAAGCCCAGACTAGCTTATTCATCTGGGTGGCAGTGTGGCACATTATTCATAACAAAAAATCCGTGTGCAGATAGCATGCTTGCTACTGTAAGTAGGGTGCTTATTTTTATAACGTGTACGCGAGTTTTAATAAATATTGTACATATTTCAAAATTATCATAATCAGCTCTTACTTTGCTTGTGTTTTGCTTTATAAAATATTAATAATACGATAAAAAATATTTAGTAAGTAGCTTTATCATATTATCGATAGGTGCTCGTAATAATTACTCCATTGCCGGACGCACCATGTCGAATAAATGTTTATTTATTGAATAGAAATCCGATTATTATGCACGCTTTGCTGAATTCTTCATTCGACCCATTCCAGTCATTTAAAGACTTAATTAAAGTTTAAATGTGCCATTTTCTGTTATTACATCTTTTAGGCACAGTTGAAGATGACATGCTGATGCAGATTCTAGCAACTGTATGTGCTGGTACAATTGCAGGTCTGATCTATTCATACAGATGCTGGTACAGAGATGTTCTATAAATTGTTTATAGCGGGGGGTAAATAAATCTGCGCTTTTTCAGCTCAACCCGCTGCTAAATGAGTACCAGGATTAGATGAGGTAATCGAGGGTGCGTGTGGTGTCCCCCCCAGTCCATGGACTGAACAGCCGTACGCAGCCTTCAGATGCGCCGCGCAATAGCTGCGGCTGTGCTGTCGGCTCGACATTTGACCTACATGTAATTTGAGGCAGGCGTAATCAACTATTACTTTTATTAACAAAATGGCGGTATCTGTGTGCGTGTGTGCTCAGGAGTCAGCGAATCTTTTATCACCAAATGATGTGCCATTGCCCACAGTCCGCCTGCAATTATTATTGTTATTGTTATTATTATTAACATCACTGGACTTACAATCTCCCCGATCACCAATGATAGCGTTATGGGATATTTTTAGCAATCTGTCCATTTTATTTCGATGAAAAAGTGCAGAATAATATAAAGAATAAAAAAATAATTTTAAAACATCTTATTTATTCCATAATTTCACGTTGATTTCTTATGCAATAAATTGAGTCTTTGCAGAAAGAGCCCGACAATACGGCAGTGAGACCTTTCAGGCTGAGAGTCAAAATATATTTAAGTTTAACTGAGCGTAACATATGCGAGGACGGGCCAGAGGTAATATATGAAACGCAAGGGAAGGAAAGAGAGACGAGGTGATAGCCAATCAGAGCCGAGAGAGAGAAAAAGGCTATTAAATAAATTGAACAGTCAAGTGGAGAGAGGAGAGAGTACATTAAAAGGGCGCGCGAAATGGCAAACCAAGGAGAAGTAAATACAGATACGATAGTCAAACGCCAAAGCTTAGTGTCAGTGCAGTGAGAACTCTCTTTGCATGGTGGACAGCGACCTGCTGAAGGCATCGAACACCACTGACGAGGTAAACAGCTCGTTCAGATGGCGCATGTCCTCGGGCGCCTGGCGGGCGATTTCCGTCCACACGGAGGCTGGCACCTCGGCGTTGTCCTCCATCAGTTTGAGTGCGGCTTGCTGAGTCATCAGGCCTACGCGTGGGTAAGATTGTAACTAGTGACTATTAACTTTTCATCTCACCTTCTCATAGCGAATGGTCATGGACCATTTCCTAGAAATGTTCACTGAGTAATTTCCTTCATTCTCATCCTTTGTTAAGAATGTGCCAGAAACAGTATTGACTGTTAATTACTGTTGAAATGACTTCAAATGACTGTTAAAATGAACCTCTCCAAGTATTCATAGAGAATGACCATCCTAAACAGTCATAGAGAATGACCATCCTAAACAGTCATAGAGAATGACCATCCTAAACAGTCATAGAGAATGACCATCCTAAACAGTCATATAGAATGACCATCCCAAGCAGTCATAGAGAATGACCATCCTAAACAGTCATAGAGAATGACCATCCTAAACAGTCATAGAGAATGACCATCCCAAGCAGTCATAGAGAATGACCATCCTAAACAGTCATATAGAATGACCATCCCAAACAGTCATAGAGAATGACCATCCAAAGCAGTCATAGAGAATGACCATCCTAAACAGTCATAGAGAATCATCATCCCAAGCAGACATAGAGAATGACCATCCAAAGCAGTCATATAGAATGACCATCGCAAGCAGTCATAGAGAATGACAGTCCCAAGCAGTCATAGAGAATGACAGTCCCAAGCAGTGAATGACCATCATAAATGACTCCCATCACAACGGCTGTGTGCTCTCATCATAAATCGAGTGACGTTCATCGAGTACTAAAAAAGAAGGTCTGTCGCCAGTAGTAATCTTAGCATCATCGGGCTGACTCACCCGACTCCTCCGCCACCTTCTGGATGAGCGAGTCGGCCAGCCAGCCTAACTCAACCCAGGCCTCCATGGCGTAGAAGCAGCCGATCGCATCGCCGACAGTCAGGCAGCCGTAGCCGACCAGATGCAGGGCCAGTTCCACGCTCGGCTGACGCTGCAGCAGCTGGCGGAACGGACTGGCACCGAGACCGGCTGTGGCAACGCCGTAGGCGACGGCTGCTTCGGCGCGCCCGGCGCGCACCAGGCACTCAACGGCGCGGACACCGCTAGCCAGGCTGGCTGAGTCAGTCGACGCTGCCGCGGTTCGGTCGAAGATAACGTGAGCAAGCTCAAAGCTGCGCTGGGCCTAGATAAAAATGTTAGCGTAAAAATGTTCAGTCCATGGACTGGGGGGCACTACATCCATACCAATTTTACAGCTGAGCTGGGTGAGCTGAAGCAAAGTAAACAAAAGTAAACAAAGGATGTAATTTACTCCCAGGGGCTCAGATTCGAACTCCCGACCCATTGATTACGTGATGAAAATCCGATTCTTTAACAGTAGAAAGACCACGGGGGGTAATTTCAAGGGCCACATTTTTTCTTTTTTCTGGATCTCACAAAATATTCAACCAATCGTCATGAAAGTCCAGAACGAGGGCTAAAATTTTATGCTAATATCCGATGAAACAACTTACAGAATCACGAGACATCGGCATCGTCGAGACATTCAATGATTCTGGTCGGAGTGTCTGGTGACAAGAACCACAAAGAAAGCAATGCCAGCTATCATTGTTGACTATTTTGGGTTAACTAAATTGTTAATTTTTCATTACTGACCAATATGAATTCGCCATAGAGAACAGAGCAATGTTAGTTGTCCTTGTCACCTGGGTCTTTGACAAGAATCGCTGAATATCTCGACGATGCTGACGTCGGACGGCTTTGAAAGTTAGCTCATTGTTAAGGGTGGAAAATTTCGATTCAATCGGTGGACTTTCTCGAAAATCGGTCATTTGGTTTGGGAGCTATCGTGAAGTAGGCAGCGGGTATTTTAAATACCCCGCGGTATTTCCCCAGGGGTAAAATAGCTGTCTTTCGACTGTTAACTTCTGAGCTACAAGCTCCCGGTACTAAGGTGTACTACTAGTAGTAGTAATAAAGACTGCCAAATGGTTGGAGCTTAGCTATAATCCTACGAGCGCAATTTGATAGTTATAGTCACTAAACTACAATTGCAAAAGCGCAACAAACAACTGAAGAAAATTAGCAAGCTTCCGACTTGCCTGTCCTGGCCGACAGTCGCCGTGATCGGCCAGCAGGTCGCCAATCGGGTCCGTCAGTGTCAGCAGATCGTTGGTTGTCCAATGCTCGACTAAGTCGACGCGATCTCTGACACAATTGGTTTAAAGCTGCCGATAGTTAAGTAAACAATAACAGATAGGAAATAATAAAATGCAATACTTGCCTGGCCAGCGCTTCTGCCACGCATTCAAAGCTGAGCTCAGCGCCCAGCCGACCCTCGTACAGTGGCACAGTGGCCAATAGGGCCTCGCAGTAGGCCAATAGAAGGCCCGGGCACCTGGTTTCCAGGTGTTTGAACTTTTGCAGCGCATCCATTGTGCGTAGTAGGCCGCGATAACTGTTAGCAGCGTGGCCCGCCGCTGCTGGCAGGTCGCCGGCTGCCAGAAGCTCGCGAAATCTGTCCAGACACTCGGCCGCCTTGTCCGCTTCGGCCCGATGGGCTGGGTCGGCGCCCGATACGTCAGCGTTGCTGTCAGGCACTGTGCGCGGAGATCGACAATCGAAATGAGTGGATTGAGAGTTAGGATGTAGGGATCAAGAGTTAAGATGCAAGGATCAAGAGTTAGGATGTAAGGATCAAGAGTTAGGATGCAAGGATCAAGAGTTAGGATGTAAGGATCAAGAGTTAGGATGCAAGGATCAAGAGTTAGGATGTAAGGATCAAGAGTCAGGATGTAGAATCAAGAGTTAGAACAATGGGGATCAAGAGGTAGGATGTAGGGATCAAGAGTTAAGATGCAAGGATCAAGAGTTAGGATGTAAGGATCAAGAGTTAGGATGCAAGGATCAAGAGTTAGGATGTAAGGATCAAGAGTCAGGATGTAGAATCAAGAGTTAGAACAGTGGGGATCAAGAGGTAGGATGTAGGGATCGAGAGTTGCATAGTGGGGATCAAGAGGTAGGATGACGACGTGCCAGCCAGTCCCAAAATGCCACGATGAGAATCAGTCTAAGATTTCATATGTCAAAGATTACAGCCGCTGGAATTTTTTAACGAAGCGCAAAAATGTGATTGTCACTGAGACTCATTTATTCCTCCGAACCTCTCTCCGACAAGTCGCCGCCGGCAGCAGGTCGTCGTCGCACGCTGGGCCAGTGCCGCCGCGCAGCCATCAGAATGGCCCCGGCCAGGCTGAGTCCGGGCGGCGGGCACTGCTCAAACTCATCGGCGGCCCGGCCAGCCAGACGGACAATCTGTTGTCGAAGCCGTTCAACTTGCAGCGCGGCCTCCAGCTCCTCTTTGCGACGAATTTTATCTAACAGAGTCTGCCGCAGCTGGTCCGTGCGCTCCCGGCTGACGTACTGCGTCTCCGCCTTGTGCCGCAGCTGGCGCAGCTGACGATCCATACGGGCTTTCTCCGCTGTCAGGCTAGCTGCGTCTGTCACTTCGTCTAGGGTCATGCCTGTCGAGTTGGTTGGGCTATTGGTTGGTTGATCAGCCAGGGGAGAGATTAGATGCGGGAGAGACGAGATGGGAGACAGATGATGTTCGGGAGGCAGGTGGTATGATTGGTCGCTGACTCGCTGTATGCTTATTTAAATCTACGTTATTTACAATTACTGTACGCTCGCTTCCACTCTGCGCACTCACCTTGTTTCTCTAACCCTCGTTCGCATTGTGCAGTGGCATCGTCCACCCACCCCTCCGTTTTAGCCTTTTGCACTGAATTATATAATAAACGTGTGGAGGTTCCCCCCTCCGGTTAAAGTGGTTGGTGAGCGCGATTTGCCTACCGTTTTTGAGCACAGCATAATTGGCTACTAGCTATCGGCCTTTTTTTGGATTGCTCCAGTACAGATGAGATAGGGAGAGATGAGAGGGGCGAGGGATAAGACAGGAGAGATGAGATGCGGGACAGATCAGATGGGAGATAGATGAGAGAGGGAGAGATAAGACAGGGTAGAGACGAGAGAAATATTCTATTGAAAAACTTGGAATCCAGCATTCCAGTTTCATTATTTTCAAGCCCTCAAGCGCACCTGGCGGCAATCGTCGCCGAAGCGGCGGCTTCGCCTTCCTGGCAGCCTCGCGAGCCTCAACCTCTTGACGGCGCTGCTCGCGCGCTCTCAACCGGGCCTCGCGCAGTTCGTTTATGGCCGCCTGCGCCTGGCGCTCCTGTGCCTTCAGCGACTCAATCCTGCATTGTGTAAATGGACAATGTGAAGTGATTTTTTTTCCTAATATGACTTGCTTGCAGAGGAATGCTTCCTTACCGACTTTCGAGTTCGGCGCAACGGCGCTTGTAGTTCTGCAGGTTGGGCATCACCGCAGCGATGCTCTCGACTTTCATTTCAAGACTCTGCGCTTCACGATGCCCGCGAACTATTGAGTCAACTACCTCTTCGTACTCGGCTTTGATGGCAGTCAGCAGGGGTCTGTATGACGTCACATAGCCGATAATCTGCAAATGTATATAATAGTTCAAAAAGCGAAAAAATAAAAAAACATTTGAAAACGAAAAATGCTCAGCTTTTAGTGAGCTAAAATCATTTGATTAAAGCTTCTTGAATCAAGTTTGAACCAGCTTTTAATGTATGTTTTTATAATGAAGTATTTTAAGCTAGTTTTGCATATTTAATATATGAAAATATAAAAAGTAAAAAAAGTATGAAAAAGCGAATCGAAACAATCTGCAGTACTTTACAATTTCTTAGAAGAGAAGGTCTTAATATACTTAGTGTACAAAAAATAATGCATTGCATACCTTGTCAAAAGCTTCTTTGTAAATCTCATACTCTCTTGCTTTTGTAAGTTCATTAATATTTGAGAGATCCAGCTGGATCTGCTTTCTTAAATCGGTGACAAATTCTCTGTCTCGAGCACTTAGCTCGGCAACGACGCTCATTTTAAAGGACAAGTTATTTCAAAGTGACAGTACACGGCAACAAAAAACTTTTGTACAACATGATACACATCTATTGTAGGGACTAAATAGCGCAGAAATTGCCTTTTGAAAAATACGCTTTACATACGCAACGGCAGATGAGTAAAACAAGTTAAAATTATTTATGACAACAGAAACAACTAAACAAATTAGAGCGTATTTTTATTTCCTAAACATGAACATGGGCTTATACACAAAAAACTTTAACTTTTTTGCTTTGTATTCGTAAAGGCGTGATTTCTCATTTTGCGAACGATTTAAAGTAATTTATTATTCTGCAGTAACCAGTTCCGACTACTACTAGGCCTTCTGGGTATATGCGCTAGGCAGTATGGTTCCAAGTATCTAAGGCATACAATACCTATGGCCTAAATTGCTGTGTACACTTATACAGTTTCTATTTAAAACAGTAAACACTTCGAAATTCATAAGTTTCGTCTGAGTTAATGGATCTATTTACATTAATAACATGCTCTGCCTCTCAGCCAGCCTCTGGTCCACATTAATAATATGACATAACTTTGAGAAAGTATTTCTGATTCTGACTAAGTTCAGTAAGAACCGTAATCGTTTTTAATATACTATACTAAAATGTTCTTTAGTATCTATCTATTACTTTCTTAGTATTTTGACAAAAATTGTATGCACGCAAAGCTAATTAAATAGGACCTAGGTACTAGGTAAGGTAAGGACAAGGTCCTACCTTGTCAAATATGCACTGGCGCAACCAGGGGGTGTGGGAAACCGCCCCTTATGCAGAAGGACCCAAAAGATAGTGAGGGGGACCAAGCAAATTTTTACCAAAATGGCCATTGAACCCTAGGCCCGGTCCCAGGTCATTTCGGTGACAAGACATTTCGGTGACAGTCATTTCGGTGACACAATTGGTCAGATTGGTGACAACTATTTTTGCACCTAAATATGCTAAAAACAGCCTTCCATTTTAACTATGCACACATATAAAATATTAATTAAATAATGCTAAAAGTATTAATAAGAAGCTGCATCGCTATGTTAAAGTCTGGGTTTTACTTTAAATGAGTTAAATTATTAAATTTTTTAATGAGTAGTCAATAGTTTCAATAGTTATTCGTTCCTAATTAAATGTGTATAATAATCATTTTTCAAGTTTTGGATTGACAAGGCGAGTGCAGGCTTCAAGCAGCTGCTGGATCGTGGAAGGCTGTTTTCTTAACATATTTAGGTGCAAAAATAGTTGTCACCAAACTGACCAATTCTGTCACCGAAATGACTGTCACCGAAATGTCTTGTCACCGAAATGACCTGGGACCCTAGGCCCTATCTACTTCTTATTTACTTGTCCAAGTGTGATTCACACTTAAGGTGTTATAACTGTTATTATTAAACAATGAGATTTTCAACTCCATTGTTAGTTGATTTAACAAATTCTTGCAAATTTGTGCTACAACAAATTGGTACAACAAAGTATGTGCCACCAGTTTGACCAGTCATAGGCCTATTGTAGCCAGAAGTGTGGAGAAGTCAAAAAGTGCAAATTCTTGGAGCAAATCCTAGCAACTCAGAATAAAAATTCATAGTATTAAAATTCATTTCAAAGAAAAAATCATTATTAACATTTTATCAGTAAGGAAAAATACTTGACGTAAATGATCTAAAGTAAACATAGCTACCTAGAAACTCAAATCAAAAGAACTCTGTACTATCCATTTGAGGATAGTAAGTTAACCCTGGCCAGCTCTATTTGTAATATATTTCTTATATTTTCATGGTAATTGTTTTTTGTTTAAGAATATGAGCACTGTGCCTTTTTCTGCCTATTGACTGCACTTATATATTTCTTTTAATAAATCAGACCTTCCATAGCTTGTTTTCAACCACAATGACATCCCACCTAACCTATTCTCTATTATATGCCAATGGCAATATCTAAAAAACTAATTGATGGCCTTATCTCACCTTTGTAGTCTATCTAAAATTGTACATTTACTGAAACAAAATACCAAAAAGTTTGTGTTTGTCATTGTATTTCACCAATCACAGCATTGTTTCTCAAATTTGAAACAGAAAATTGCATAGGCCTACCTTCAATCAAAACTTTTTGCTTTTTCTAGTGATATAAATTTTACCCATGAAAATAGAAAAAGTTTTCAATAAAAGTATAAGTTTTTGCTTTGTGTCCAAGGCTTGCAAGTGCTGCTAACACATTTAAGTTGCTTTTTAGAGCATGTAATGTGTATGAAATGCAATCTATGCCATGCAATGTATCAATTTGTTAATCTGAGCCTAAAAATTGAATTCAATATCAGTCAGAATAGTCTAGCTAAATCAATCATTTTAGATACTCAAAACAGTGTGACAATAGTCGTTGCTATGTATAACTTTTCTCAGTAAGAATTATATATATTAAAATATCAAATTGTCACCTGTAAGCTAAAAGCATATCGACTGACTGGAACCACTCTGAGTAGCCATGGCTGGACTGTTGCGGGCTACCCCGTCGCCAACGCCGCCATCAATCTGCATGTCTAATAGCGAATCGGCGCTGAGCAGTGCAGGCGGTGGCCAGTCGCCAGACCATTCGACGCCAGCTATTGAAGTCTTCCAGACTAAGGAGAACTACATTCTATTAACCAGTGATAACATAGCCATTGTGTGCAGCCGGATTCACGCTAATCTATCGGCTTATCCTGGCAGCGGGCGGGACTGCCTGTCTCAATATGCCAACCCCGTCTGCCTAGGCTGCTGCGAGGCCCTATTAGGGAAGCTGCGATATGACGATAGCGACGAATTTCACATGCTGCTGGTCACTAAAAGCGAGTTTGTCATGCGCTATCCAACTGGCGGCACTGTGCGTCGCATCGCCAAGGTGGTCAGCGTGCCACTGACATCAGCCGAGCCTGCGGATCTCTGCTTGGAGACCTGCCAATCTCATCCGGTGGGTGCCGACTGTCCCTATTCAAGCAAATCCAACAGCCTAATTCACGATAGCTCCCTAACCGAATGACCGATTTTCGTGAAAGTCCACCATATGGATAAATATTTTTCACCCTTTTCCAACATCAGCATTGTCGAGATATTCAGCGATTCTTGTCGAAGAGCCTGATGACAAGGACAACTAACATTGCTCTGTATGAACCTCTATGGAAGATCCATATTGGTTCAATAATAAAAGAATTAACAATCTAATCAATACAATTTAATTAGAAATAATAGCCGACATGGTTACACGACACGCGAATCGTTGAATATCTCGACGATGTCGATATTTTATGATTCTGGAAGTTGGTCTCATCGGAAAAAATTAGAAATTAAACAGATAACCCCCCGTGGTATTTCTACTGCTAAGGTTTTTAGTTCGACGCCTCGAACATTAGATTTTTATACTCAGACCCGGTATAGACCACAGTCTTGCAATTGAATCCAGCAATTTACAGTGGCAAAACAAAGTAAAAAATGTTCCGACAGCAAATTTTGATCTCGCAATATGATTCGAACTCACGACCTTTGGGACAAAACATAGAATAGAAACTGGCATCAAACGTCCTGAGTTCTATCCACAGTTCGCTGTGTTTATTATGGGCATTTAGTGACACACATGTATAATGAGCCTCAGTTGGATTAGCAGTGGAAGAACACTATAGAACACTATACGGTTTGCAAGCGTATAAAACTAATCGATTTCGAACGGCTGATTAGAATAGTCAATAATATGACTGGGCTTATTATATTCTTAATATAAGCAGTGCTATAGATATAGAAAAAACGCATACCATTGAGCATAGCCAAAAGAAAGGTTGTAAAACTATGACAGTGCAAGAGCAGCGCATTCTCTCTAACTCAGTGTGAATCCAAAAATATAGATAGTGTGCCATTATTGATTTATTAACAGTTTGTAGGCTTCGATTAGGAGCTAGAAATGTATAGTTTTACTCTCAGATAGGGCTGAGTGAAATTTCACTTTCGTTCGTATTTGTATTTGTTCTGAATGGAAAGCTAACGTGTAGTCTGATTTCTAGCATTTCATTAAACTGAATCACTAGAAGCGAAACCATTTAGTTCGAAATTTAACTTTCGGTATTGGCTTAGTTGATATTGGATTGTGTGTGTGTGCTAAAGTGTGAATTTCCTGCACATCCTGTTTTTTGCGCCGGAGTTTCCATTTCTGAAATGTACTTTTACCGCAGCCAAGTTTTATATAGAATGATTAGCGTTGTGTCCGTATTTTAAAGTATATTTTTGATAATACGCTCGTATTGCTAAACTTGATATAGCTAGCCATAACTAATTTATATATATTTAATTAGTAAAAAAGGACCAGATTGTGGCAGTTCATTGAAGGACCAGATTGTGGCAGTTCATTGAAAGACCAGATTGTGGCAGTTCATTGAAGGACCAGATTGTGGCAGTTCATTGAAGGACCAGATTGTGGCAGTTCATTGAAGGACCAGATTGTGGCAGTTCATTGAAGGACCAGATTGTGGCAGTTCATTGAAGGACCAGATTGTGGCAGTTCATTGAAGGACCAGATTGTGGCAGTTCATTGAAGGACCAGATTGTGGCAGTTCATTGAAGGACCAGATTGTGACAGTTCATTGAAGGACCAGATTGTGGCAGTTCATTGAAGGACCAGATTGTGGCAGTTCATTGAAGGACCAGATTGTGGCAGTTCATTGAAGGACCAGATTGTGACAGTTCATTGAAGGACCAGATTGTGACAGTTCATTGAAGGACCAGATTGTGACAGTTCATTGAAGGACCAGATTGTGGCAGTTCATTGAAGGACCAGATTGTGGCAGTTCATTGAAGGAACAGATTGTGGCAGTTCATTGAAGGACCAGATTGCGGCTGTTCATTGGATGATCAGATTGTGGCAGTCTGTTGAAAGAGCAGATTGTTCCCTTAGAATTGTGAAGGCTCATTTGATTTCCCACAGTCCCGGAGCCAACAAACTGAACAGCCTCAACAGCAGTCACAGCAGCAGCAGCAGCAGCGCATCCTTAGCGCTGTTGGCCTGGAAGAGCCTCCTAGCAAGGCGTTCACCAAGGCTTTTCAGCAGTTGCGGACTGCCGCAGTAGAGAATTTCAGCAGCCTGCGTCGACGTGACGATCTAGCCGTTGGCAAAGAGCGAGTCACTCGGAAGGTGCATATTTATTTGGGGTGAAAATTTTGCAATGCTTACAGCAAACATTGAACTTGCTTTGCAACATTGACCGCTGATTGATGACTTGACAGGCGTTGACATTGACCGCTGATTGATGACTTGACAGGCGTTGACATTGACCGCTGATTGATGACTTGACAGGCGTTGACATTGACCGCTGATTGATGACTTGACAGGCGTTGACATTGACCGCTGATTGATGACTTGACAGGCGTTGACATTGACCGCTGATTGATGGATTGACATTGACCACTGATTAATCGATTGACATTGACCACTGATTGAAGGGTTGACATTGATCGCTGATTGATTGGTTGATGTATTGACATTAACATGCCATTAATAAGTCAAAATTGACTGTATATTGACTGGCATTGAACGGTGATTGCTTGATTAGTTTTTTAAGAATTCCACTCCACCATGCATCATGCACCAAGGTGATGGAGGAGGTGTTGCGCCTATTCTGCGACGGCTGTTACTTTAGTCCGGACGGGGCGGACCTCACCAGCACCCTGCAGCAGCAGAATTCCGTTTATTATCAACGCGACGAGCCGCCGTGCAGGCGGTGCAAGCGAGACTTCTTCTGGAACCAGGCGATGCTGTCCGACCTGATGCTGGAGGCGGATAACGGCAATGCCAACGCGGCCGCCGTCATCCTGCCCGTGATTCAAGGCTTCGTGGACTGTTGCAGCCTGTCTATCGGCCCATCCGAGCGGCGCGATCCAGTCAATATTAGCCTGTCGCTGATTAGTCGGCGCAGCAAGCACCGGGCTGGTACGCGTTTTCAAAAGCGGGGCGTCGACGAGAACGGATACGTAGCTAACTATGTAGTGACTGAGCAGCTGGTGCAGGTGAGATTTTGGAGCCATGGATTTAGATTATCCCACTGATAAACCCGTGGATGAAGTTTTTTCCACTGATAAACCCGTGGATTAAGATTTTCCCACTAAAAAACCCATGGGTTAAGATTATCCGACTGATAAACCCACGGATTAAGATTATCCCACAGATAAACCCACGGATTAAGATTGTCCTACTGATTACCCATTGAATTTAGTCTCTCGGGTGAAACCACGCATCCGTCGGATGGACCCAGGTGTTGATTAGATCCTGTATTCTAGTCTAGCAGCCTCTAAATCCCCATTGATCTAGGCTCACCACGAGACCGCTCCGCACCTGGTCTCCTTCGTGCAACTTCGCGGGTCCGTGCCGCTGTTCTGGTCCCAGAGCGGCCTGCGCTACAAGCCGCCGCCCAAGCTGGAGCGCAGCGAACAGGAGAACCAAGCTGCCCTGGCCAGCCATTTCTATAGGCTAATTAGCGAATTCGGTCGCGTCATTGTTGTCAGTCTGGTTGACACGGCCCCGGGCCGCTCCGAGAATGTCATCGCCGCCGAATATCTCAGACGAGTTGTCGCCTTGAATAGTCCGGACATTACCTATATGCAGTTCGATTTTCACGAATACTGCAAACAGATGCACTTTGAGAACATCAGTGTACTGCTAGACGGCGTGATGCCCATTCTCAAGGACATGTTCTTCGGCTGGGTTGACAGAGAGGGTGTGATCTGCGAGCAGCGCAGCGTGTTCAGAGTCAACTGCATCGACTGTTTAGATCGCACCAATGTTGTCCAGACTGCATTCGCTCGCCTGGTGATGGAGACGCAGCTGAGGAAGCTGGGCCTGCTCTATCCGGAGGACAAACTGCCCCAGGCGCTTCAAACCGCCTTCCAGTGCCTGTGGGCCAACAACGGCGACCGCATGAGCCAGCAGTACGCCGGCACTGGGGCTTTGAAGGCCGACCTGACCCGCACCGGCAAGCGGACGTTGAACGGCCTGGTACACGACAGTGTCAACAGCGCCAGCCGCTACTACCTTAGATTCAACGAGTTCACTAGGCAGACCGCCATAGACTGCAGTCTGGGCCTGTGCACCTGCCGGGACCTCGTTGAGGAAATCAAGTCACTGGCTGACCAGACTATGCGGCAGAACGAACACGTGAGACCGCACTACTTTGATTTCTCAAAGCAATGCCTTCCCAATGACTCCCTACACTGCCTTCCTAATTACTCCCTTCACTGTCTTCCCAATGACTCCCTTCACTGCCTTCCTAATTACTCCCTTCACTGTCTTCCTAATTACTCCCTTCACTGTCTTCCCAATGACTCCCTTCACTGCCTTCCTAATTACTCCCTTCACTGCCTTCCTAATTGCTCCCTACACTGCCTTCCCAATGACTCCCTACACTGCCTTCCCAATGACTCCCTTCACTGCCTTCCTAATTACTCCCTTCACTGCCTTCCTAATTACTCCCTTCACTGCCTTCCTAATTACTCCCTTCACTGCCTTCCTAATTACTCCCTTCACTGTCTTCCCAATGACTCCCTTCACTGCCTTCCTAATTACTCCCTTCACTGTCTTCCCAATGACTCCCTTCACTGCCTTCCTAATTACTCCCTTCACTGCCTTCCTAATTACTCCCTTCACTGCCTTCCTAATTACTCCCTTCACTGCCTTACTAATTACTCCCTTCACTGTCTTCCCAATGACTCCCTTCACTGCCTTCCTAATTACTCCCTTCACTGTCTTCCCAATGACTCCCTTCACTGCCTTCCTAATTACTCCCTTCACTGCCTTCCTAATTACTCCCTTCACCGCCTTCCCAATGACTCCCTTCACTGCCTTACTAATTACTCCCTTCACTGTCTTCCCAATGACTCCCTTCACTGTCTTCCTAATTACTCCCTTCACTGTCTTCCCAATGACTCCCTTCACTGCCTTCCTAATTACTCCCTTCACTGCCTTCCTAATTACTCCCTTCACCGCCTTCCCAATGACTCCCTTCACTGCCTTACTAATTACTCCCTTCACTGTCTTCCCAATGACTCCCTACACTGCCTTCCTAAAAGACTCCCTGCACTGCCTTCCTAATGACTCCCTGCACTGCATTCAAATGACTCGCCACACTGCAGCCTTCAAACTCAGTGCAGTAAGCGTCAGTGGTATCTAAAATTCATATAAAATCGGGCAATATTCATGCATTCCTGCATATTCTCATCTCTCTTGCCAAATATATCTATCTAGATGGATGATCGGCTATTGTCTGTCTGGTTTGAGTACGCATTTCCAATTGAGTGCGTTGAATCAGCCTGCTTAAGTGGAGATTTTTTAGATATGTTGCTTCTTATTCCTCAGTTCCAGGCTTGTTGCTTAACAACGGGTAAACAAATTTTCTCCTGAGACAATAACATTTGCACTTTGGGCTTAAGTAATTTTTTACCCAGAAATTTGTATTAAAATTACACATTACGAGCTGTAAGATCCTGAATGGTATTTTGTTTGAAATCCCAAATTGCGTTCTTTAAAATCCCAAGCAGTGTGCTGTAAAATTCCAATCAGTAAGCTGCATTATTATAATATGTTAGTAGCCTGTAAGATTATAATCAGTAAGCTGTACAATCCTAATTGGTAAGGCTGTAAAACCCCAATTATTAGGGCTGTAAAATCCTAATTATTAAGGCTGTAAAATCCTAATTATTACTCGTAAGGCTGTAAAATCGTAATTAGTAAGGCTGTAAAATCCTAGCTAGGATGGCTGTAAAATCCTAATTACGAGAAGTAAGGCTTTAAAATCCAAACTAGTAAGGCTGTAAAATCCTAGCTAGTATGGCTGAAAAATCCTAATTACGAGAAGTAAGGCTTTAAAATCCAAACTAGTATGGCTGTAAAATCCTAGCTAGTATGGCTGAAAAATCCTAATTACGAAAAGTAAGGCTGTAAAATCCAAATTGGTAAGGCTGTAAAATCGTATTTAGTAGGCCGTAGAATTCCACATTGTTATCTCTGTAAAATCCCGTGCTGTAGACTTTAAGACTGACAAAGACAATGTGATCCCATTCGTTAGTCCCGTGTTAGGGACTGAAGTGAGTTGGGATTTTAACTATGATCCTAAATAAGAGACTACTCAAACAAATCGCAGGAGAAGACCATCGGCTCCTGGCCGCTAATCCTGACCGAGGAGGCCAAGTCTGACGAGACCGAGATGAACTGCGTGCTCTTCTTGAGCAGCGCCGCGGTGCACATCATTCGCTTAGCCGACCGTGACGCGGTGCAACGAGTTGAACTGACGGACATCAGCGAACTGCTCCTAGGCACCGAGTCGCACCTGTTGAAAGCGCGCCAGCATCCGTGCATGCGCTTCATCTACAAGGAGAAATTCCACTTCACATTCAGGGCGCCTAGAAAGCGCCTATTCAATAATATGCTAATTAGCGTTGCCACCGAGGAGGAGGCGCGCGACTCGCTCAGGGCCATCAGCGAGAGCTTCAAAATAGCCGCGGAGATTTCCAATCACGCCAGTCTGCATGTGCGCACTGTTGACAAGCTGCCGCGGGGCAAGAGTCCCAAGCATCCGACAGACACTTACCAGGCGTCCTCAGCTGCTTCTTCGGCCTCTGTCGCGTCCGCCGCCTCCGTCAAACCGCAGGACGAAGACGAAAACGACGAAGACGAGGAAGAAGGCGAGGATACGACTGTCGGCGGCGCAGCGGGCGGTCGCGAGAACATGTCGTTCCTGCCCGCCTGCGGCCTCGTCAGCCGATCCCAGGCCTCCCTGGACTCAGGCGTCGACGGCTCCACACTTGACGACGAAGTTGTCACCCAGGTTGGCGAAATCGGCGTCCTGGGTCAGCGGGCCGAACGGCTCAGCAAAGCGTTGCTAGGCGACCGCTCGCCGGCGCGGCAGTTTAACTTTCAGCAGCAGCAGCAGCAGTACGCGCATGGTCAGAACTCTCTAACGGCACCATTGACTCTGAAACTGGCCGTCTCCGACAGCAACCTTCTGGCTGTTGCCGAGTCGGCTGGTGGCCTGAGCATCGGTCAGCTGACTGCTGCCTCAACCGTGGCTCTGGCGCCGAACTCGATACAACAGCAGCAGCAGGCTTCATCGCTGCAGCCGATGGCATTGCAGCGTGCTAGCGGAGGATCTGCGGCTGCGGCAGCCTCGGCCGCAGTCGCCGCTGCAGCCGCCGCCTGCTCTGGCGGGCCAACGGTTTCAGGAGCTCCCAAGAGTCCGGGCAGCTTAGCCAGCCGGTCGCATAACCGGGTTGTGCTGCCCAAGATTGAAGATTCCCAGCCGCCGCGCCAGCTGGAGCGTCTGCGACAGCGTCAAATGCAGTCGGAGTCGCAGCTATCCGAGATGCTAGCCAGTGTTGCAGAATGCTGCACTACCTATTACCTCTTCTGAGATACCACTAGACTCTACAGTCTTGTTAAGTACCGACAAAACGAAACAGTTACCAGCCACAATGGCTTGTACCCAACCATTCCCTGAGTTGTTCAATGGGTTGTAACCCTCCTTTCCTACAATTGTTCAGTGGGTTGTACCTTCCCTACTTTCAATCTTTCAGTGGGTTGTACCCTCCCTCCTTTCAATCGTTCAGTGGCTTGTAACCCTCCCTTCCTACCCTCGCTTTTGGTCAAAATACTGTTAGTAACTAGAAAACTACTATGAATTTTTACGTTTTGTCAGTTAAATTTTAAAGTTATAAAACTAGGTTTTAAGATTTAGTGACATCAGTCACATTCCTCTCAGCGTCCTGCATCATTTTAGCCTAAATTATAACTACTGAATTATTTTGTTCATAATTCAATGATATTACAATTTTTTAGTTAATTTTTAACTATTCTGGTTTATTTCCTATCGCTTATTGTTGTCTTTCTATCTCGTTTATCAATGTGTGTGTATGTTAATAATTCCAGATTTCGGTACTGTAAGCTCGTGTCATTTGTTTACTGTCTAATTTGTAAAATCTGTTGTCAGATTTTTTCTACTCAGCAGATTATCAGTTTCCTCTGTTATAAAAAATAATTATATTCAATTGATTCATTTAAAAACCCAAAATACTTGTGATTTATTCCAGTTGTGTTTCATTAATTGTAGGATCTTTGTGGCCTGACAAACAGGCCGCGTTTTGCATAATTGTGCAATATTATATTTGCAGTTTTTTTGCCTTTTATTGTTGCCTTTTAAAAATTTGCTTTTGTCCATATTCAGCTGTCCTCATCAATCCTCTAATAGCTACACACAGGTAGGAGCGTCCGATTGCGGTTGCCTTGGCACCCGTTAGCCTCATGATCAATCAGTCTGAAAAGTACTTTATTGAGAGATGCCTAATCGTCTTGGCCATGCTTGTGTGCCGATGTATTTTGTAAATGTGTCTTTTATTTTCTTCTTAAAACACCATGCATTATACTCGTATTAAGCTTTTTTCTGTGCTAAATTATTCCTTTTTTCTTTGTGTATTTCTCATCAAATCGTTCACATCCGGATTACAAAGGGATTTATGGACAGACAAACAGATTAGGACGAATTCACAGACTGAGACAGATTGTGATGGAGTCACAGACTGAGACAGATTGAGATGGAGTCACAGGCTGAGACAGATTGAGATGGATTCACAGACTGAGACAGATTGAGATGGATTCACAGACTGAGACAGATTGAGATGGAGTCACAGGCTGAGACAGATTGAGATGTTTTCACAGACTGAGACAGATTGAGATGGATTCACAGACTGAGACAGATTGAGATGGATTCACAGACTGAGACAGATTGAGATGTTTTCACAGACAGACAGATTTAGGCCTATTGAATGAATCGAATCTCAGTTGCTAAGCGATTAAAAATGATTTAGTTGTTACCATCCGTCACTGGCGCCTCTTACCGTTATGTTTATATTGGCATTTTGCCTAGGAAAGTTAAGTACTTTGTTTGAGCTCATGCTCAAATGGAAGGCAAATTGGATATTCCGCAATAAAAATGTCCAAGCTGCCATTGCTTTCTTCGCTGTGTTGTTTTTCGTTCGCAGAACAAAAAAATCGCCGAATATTTCTCATCTTGCTTTATTTTGCATTCTATTAATCCAAGGATTTTCAGTGCGGATTACGCCTTTGAATTGCTAGCCCGTACTCACACTACGGTCCTGACCGGCCCGCTATTGTATTTGCCTCGCTAAAGAATGAGCGCGTTAGCCTCTCAAATGACATCTGAAGAGACAGCTGGGTCTCACTCTAGCCCTGTCTCTCCAGCACATGCGCCATAGTACTGCGTCGCACGCAATTGATTTTCTCTTTAGGCTGCTTTCTTTGCTAAAGTCCGTTCATTTTCTTTTTCTTCGATCTGGAAAGCAGTGGACACAGGGCGGGGCTTCTAGACTTCTAGAATTTTTCCCTTCAAAATTGACACCCTCTCAAACAACTACTCAACTGGGCCGAGCGTGGGCGCAAATCTACCTTGCAATGTACTATTGCATGGAAGCTATGGAACCTATAAACTATACTCGTGAGAAGTATTTATTCTACAGATATGAGGGTTCAATCTCGATCATTGGCTCCTTCTTTACCAGTGAAATAGCCAAAAGTATCGTATACAACCATGTGCCCTTTAGCAAGCCACTAAACTCTTTTAAACGGGGATTAAACTATATGCAGAGTACTCACGACCTCATTCAAGCGAACGATAAGTTGTACAGCTCGTACTCTAGAACATTTCTACTTAATTTTAGAAGCTTGTTTCTCCTTAACAGTAGGACTACCAAGCCATTTTGCCGCCCGTTTTTATACCAAGGGGGGGGGAAAGTTGGCCCGTGTTCTTGAGTTTCGTGTGCTTGCATTGTTCCGTTCGGGTGCAGCAAAAAAATGTCAGGGGGGGGGGGAAATTCCCCCCTTGGTAGTTCTACTGTTAAACAGATTTAAACTGGTTCCATTTGTTTCTGTTTAAATTTGCTCGTACTATACAGAGGGCCTACGATTAATTCTGCTTGACTCTAGCCAATACTGAATGAGAACTCTAATGCTGTTGTATTAGTCCAACAACTAATGTACTGTCTGCTCTGCACGGAGACATATCCGTTCTACTGCATAGCCAAGCGTTTGGTCGAGTTGTTTGCTCATAGTCGGATAGTCTGGAGCTGTCTTCAGATAGTTTTTCACTGTGTGTAACTGTAACTCAAGCACACTAATACCCCCCAACCCAAACTCGCCATTTGTAGGGTACGAATACCGAATAAATTTGACCGTCTGCGCATGATTGAGATTGAGTATCTCTGACATCTGATTTCCGTTACAGTTTCATATCTCTAGCTCTCCATCCTGTTCACTGCAAACTGTGCATCCTGTTCACTGTGATGTCCATCCTGTTCACTGCAATCAGTGCATCCTGTTCACTGCAAACTGTCCATCCTGTTCACTGCAAACTGTCCATCCTGTTCACTGCAAACTGTCCATCCTGTTCACTGCAAACTGTCCATCCTGTTCACTGCAAACTGTCCATCCTGTTCACTGCAAACTGTCCATCCTGTTCACTGCAAACTGTCCATCCTGTTCACTGCAAACTGTCCATCCTGTTCACTGCAAACTGTCCATCCTGTTCACTGCAAACTGTCCATCCTGTTCACTGCAAACTGTCCATCTTGTTCACTGCAATCAGTGCATATTTTTCGCGGCTTAGTCCAAAACAAATCGATTGCTACTTGAGCTATGCAACCGGCGTACCAGAAAAGCTTGTACTTTTAAATATGACATGCTAAACTCGATATGTGCTAGGGAAGAGATACGCAGTAATTGCAGATGCAGTCTTGTCATCGATACTGGCTTTAAGATTTTGGTCTCTATTTTCAGATAAGAGACAATCTTTAGATCTTTAGATTTTGGTCTCTATCTTTAGATAAGCGTCGCATTCTATGGATTAACGTACATAGAAAATTAAAAATGAAAAGGTAATTGTGCGGCGGTTACATGCAAGTTCTCACCACATGGTATAAACTATTTTTACTGTAAATGTAAATATGCATTTAACTGTCAGTACTACTTCTAGTAGACGCTTTGCATTTCTTGCATGTGTTATAATTTCAGCTAAATTTAAAGCACAATTGATACTTTTCAAGCGATCTGAGACTAAATTACAGTCTAAGGGTGCGTTCGAGTCGCTTAAAATACCTCTTTAGTAAAACAAACAAGTTAGTCTTGAAATGGTGTAGTTCTGATATTATATTTACAGTAGCCGTATGCGCTCAAATTTGACATCCCGATAGGAAAATTTAGCTTTAGAGGAAGTTTTCTAAGGCCAGAAGTAAAAAAAGTAGTTGTTTTGCCAATAAAACTCTGCTCAGATGTTTGGATAATAGGGAATATTGCTGTATGTTTGGTATAGATGATCGAATCTGGCACAGTCATGTACGAGCGTTGTTGCACCGGCTGAAAATGGCGCGCACGCACGTGCTGCACGATGATTGCCCCTCGTAGCTCGATGGCAGCCGCATGGCGGGCAGCCGGCAGGTTCTTCTGAAATCCGTTTCCTACACAATTTTGCAGCTCTGAACCAGAGCCGAGGTCAGGAGCAGCAGAGCGGCAGCCAGGAGCAGCAGACTGTTCCCCTAGTCAGCATGTCAGAGTCTTCTTGTTTTAGAACTTCCCTGGCTTGAGTCTGTTCGGTGAGACATGAGCTCAACTTCCCAAATAACCAGCTGCCGTGCAGTGGGCTGTGGACATCGGAATGCCTCGCTGCTGCTTTAAAGATTCTTCAGGAGGAGCAACAATTTTCGGTTTCTTACAGGCCAACGCAGTCAAAGGAAGTCCATTGATTGAACCACTGTTGGGCAAAAATATTTTATGACTTCTGTGCTATCGAAGTTTCCCAATGGCAGTTTTATTGCGCGTATAACTTTTAAATAGACTATTTTCGGCAGCTTCTGTTTGAGCTCCCGGGCAGTGTCCCGAAGTGACCTTGGCCAATTCGACAATAACAAATTATAAACCAAATAATTACTGTAGGTTGCATCTAACCCAATTACTGTAGATTACATCTAACCCAATGACTGTAGATTATATCTAACCCAATGACTGTAGATTATATCTAACCCAATGACTGTAGATTATATCTAACCCAATGACTGTAGATTATATCTAACCCAATGACTGTAGATTATGTCTAACCCAATGACTGTAGATTATGTCTAACCCAATGACTGTAGATTATGTCTAACCCAATGACTGTAGATTATGTCTAACCCAATGACTGTAGATTATGTCTAACCCAATGATTGTAGGTTACATCTAACCCAATGACTGTAGATTATATCTAACCCAATGACTGTAGATTATATCTAACCCAATGACTGTAGATTATGTCTAACCCAATGACTGTAGATTATATCTAACCCAATCACTGTAGATTATATCTAACTTAATGGCTGTAGATTATATCTAACCCAATGATTGTAGATTATATCTAACCCAATTACTGTAGATTATATCTAACCCAATGACTGTAGGTTATATCTAACCCAATGACTGTAGATTATATCTAAACCAACCGTAATGATCAGATCCATAATTAGAAACAATTTTTGCACTTTTACGGACTTGGATGAAACTTGCTATCAATCTGTTGAGCATATTGATGATTAGTATGATAAATTTTGCATTATTTTTTCAGTTTTATCAATTTATTTACCAGTCAAATTTTTTTTCAAAGATTCTAAGAATAATTAAACGAAATTTACGAAAGAATATGCAAGCGTTTTCTGGAAAATTTCAAGAATATTAGGAGTAAACTAATTAGAGAATGATTAAGAAAAAGGCATGAGGTAAAGCTAATCCCAGTGTTACTATTGCTAATCTGGGAGGAACGGACTGAAAGAATGAGTGAAATTGAGGGAGAGTGTGAGGTACAGATAGATAGAATGAGGCTAAGAGAGGGAGGGGCAGAAGTACAGATAGATAGAATGAGGCTAAGAGAGGGAGGGGCAGAAGTAGAGATAGATAGAATGAGGCTAAGAGAGGGAGGGGCAGAAGTACAGATAGATAGAATGAGGCTAAGAGAGGGAGGGGCAGAAGTACAGATAGATAGAATGAGGCTAAGAGAGGGAGGGGCAGAAGTACAGATAGGTAGAATGAGGCTAAGAGAGGGAGGGGCAGAAGTACAGATAGATAGAATGAGGCTAAGAGAGGGAGGGGCAGAAGTACAGATAGATAGAATGAGGCTAAGAGAGGGAGAGTGAAAAGAGGCAGTTAGAAAAAAGCTAGTTTTTGCATATCTCGAAACACCTGCCTATGTCCCCAGAAATTCGATTATAAAGCGTCGCTGTTATTTTGATGCAAATAAAACGACTGCAACAATAAAAGCATGATGACACACACTACACATGATTGATTTTCTGTCAGCTAGTACTAAACGCGATACAAATGATAAATCTGATCTCGTGTTAGCTCAGTCGACTACACAAAAAGCAGACAGGAGTACAAAACAAAGACTCTAAAATGTCTGTAAATGAATGTTGAACGAAAAAAGTTTTCTTGTAAGACTGCAAAAAATTTGCTTGGTTTCAGAGGTCCGATTCAGACATTCCAACTGTTCCATATAGTGGATTGCGGCAACTTTCGATGGATAGATCAGCCACGTGTGTGGCTTGTCTGGTGGACAGTCGGATAGTTCGATGATCCGCCAGCGATGGTGCGGTCCTCCATTGAGACCCCGTCCTGAGGCGACACCGCGCCTGGCTTCAGACAGTTGGTCAACTGCAGCACCTGAGGGTGGCGGAGTGGGGTAGCTGCAGCACCTGAGGGTAGCGGAGTGGGGTAGCTGCAGCACCTGAGGGTAGCGGAGTGGGGTAGCTACATCAGGGATGCAACTGAAGGGATGCAACTGAAGGGATGCAACTGAAGGGATGAAACTGAAGGGATGCAACTGAAGGGATGCAACTGAAGGGATGCAACTGAAGGGATGAAACTGAAGGGATGCAACTGAAGGGATGCAACTGAAGGGATGCAACTGAAGGGATGCAACTGAAGGGATGCAACTGAAGGGATGCAACTGAAGGGATGCAACTGAAGGGATGCAACTGAAGGGATGAAACTGAAGGGATGCAACTGAAGGGATGCAACTGAAGGGATGCAACTGAAGGGATACAACTGAAGGGATGCAACTGAAGGGATGCAACTGAAGGGATGCAACTGAATTGATGCAACTGAAGGGATGCTGCTGAAGGGATGCAACTGAAGGGATGAAACTGAAGGGATGAAACTGAAGGGATGCAACTGAAGGGATGCAACTGAATTGATGCAACTGAAGGGATGCTGCTGAAGGGATGCAACTGAAGGGATGCTGCTGAAGGGGCGGATTTGTAGTGCGGAGTGAAGTGGCAGAAGTTTATGGACGGATTAAACTGTAGGAAGCAGTTGCAGAAACAGCATCGCTTGAATTTGCCGATGTCGTAACCCGAGTCCATAATAAGCAACTGCTCAGTTCAGTGAGCTTAAACACCTGCCAGTCCAGCCATCAAAGCAAGCACAAGATTATCCTCTGAGGTTGTTTCGCTTTGATGGTCGAGTGCTATAAAGACAGTTAGGCTTATGTTAACATGCAGAAACTGCTTTTTTATTTTTAATTATTCGTCGTAGAACGATTACACGAGCTCGTATGTAGTTTATTCTTGTTTCCTTTATCTGAATCTTTATAAACCATCTCATTTAGATTGGATTCTTAGTTTCAGATAAAGAAAACCTGGTGACTACTGAAACTGTATATCGTTAGTCACTGAAAATGCGTCCCCCCTCTGAAAATGCCTCTTCTCCCCTCAGTCTCCCTATCTTCTCCCCTCAGTCTCCCTATCATCTCCCCTCAGTCTCCCTATCTTCTCCCCTCAGTCTCCCTATCATCTCCCCTCAGTCTCCCTATCTTCTCCCCTCAGTCTCCCTATCATCTCCCCTCAGTCTCCCTATCATCTCCCCTCAGTCTCCCTATCTTCTCCCCTCAGTCTCCCTATCTTCTCCCCTCAGTCTCCCTATCTTCTCCCCTCAGTCTCCCTATCTTCTCCCCTCAGTCTCCCTATCTTCTCCCCTCAGTCTCCCTATCTTCTCCCCTCAGTCTCCCTATCTTCTCCCCTCAGTCTCCCTATCTTCTCCCCTCAGTCTCCCTATCTTCTCCCCTCAGTCTCCCTATCTTCTCCCCTCAGTCTCCCTATCTTCTCCCCTCAGTCTCCCTATCTTCTCCCCTCAGTCTCCCTATCTTCTCCCCTCAGTCTCCCTATCTTCTCCCCTCAGTCTCCCTATCTTCTCCCCTCAGTCTCCCTATCTTCTCCCCTCAGTCTCCCTATCTTCTCCCCTCAGTCTCCCTATCTTCTCCCCTCAGTCTCCCTCTCTTCTCCCCTCACTCCCCGCTCTTCTCTCCTCACTCTACCTCTCTTCTCCCCTCACTCCCCCGCTCTTCTCCCCAATAGGCACTCAGCGATGCTCTCACCCTGTATCCGAAGACCAGCATGAGGGTGACGGTGACGCAGATGAGGATGCAGACAGCCAGTAGCAGGTCTCGCAGCTGCACCTCCCGCTCCGGCAGGGTGAAGTTGAGCACCAGGCCGACGAAACCCATCACGGAGGTGTTGTAGACGCAGACGCCAATCTTCTTAGAATCATTCAATGCGGCCACGTAGACATTGCGAGTCTCCCAGGCGAAGAAAATGCCGAATATAAGTAGAATACCTTTGTAAATCGAAATGTACATGAGATGTATAATTACATCACACCAGTCATCTTTCTGATGTGCTTTAATCTAATTTAGAATAAAAATGCATTTACAATTTAATTTGTTGTGGTTAGTCACGTGCGTGTGTAAAAGTTAGTTTAAATTAAGTATTTAATTATTTATTAATCAGTAAAATATATATAATAAATAGTTTCTTATAAAAATATTTAATTAATTAACGTCATGACTATTTTTAATTTATAATAATCTATAATCGACTGAAAATTAAAAGTAGATAATAAAACAAACAAAAAATGTTATAAAAAGTAATAGTGAGAAATGAATATAAAATACTGAATAATAAATGAAAAATATTTTATTTCAATAATAATTATTAACCATTAACATTAATTTAATTTGATAACTTATAACATTAAATTATATTTATAATTAAACCTATTTAACAGCCAGGTGAACTAAATCAATGTAGATCTAGGTGTCTTGCTAAAGTACGAAAATTGTTCCAATGGAGTAGAGAGTCAAACCCCCGACCTTCAAGTGGAAAGTCCTGAGTCGGACGCTCTCGCCAACAGGCTACAACCAAATAAAAATTATTTGGATAGATGCATTTAATTTATTTTCTCAAGAGAAAATCGAATCGCATGCGACAAAAACTGAAGAGGTCAGTTATAGGCGCCTTGAATAATGAGAATTTCAAAGGCGTGATTGTCCGAGAGCCAAACACCTCATTATTCAAAGGTAAATTAATGTGCAAATAGACTTGGGCTGGCTCGCGCTTCGTTTTATGAAATCACGGACCAGAATTCATGCAGGTATAATTATCGAAAGATTCGAGAACTGTCAGAGCGGCTGGGTACAGGTAAGGGGATTCTAGATCACTGATTTTAGGCTTCACCCTTCAATCCGATGAGAATGCCAGTCCAAACCGACAGATTGGTTGACCGGCACACGGCCAGCTGCTGGCGAATGATGGTCCCGGTCTCCAGTTGCTCCTGCGTGGGTGGAATGGGATTTAAATCCCAAGATATGTTGACACGGGACCGGAAACGGAAGCAAAGCAAAATATTTGGAAAATAAAATTTACGCTATCGAGGAAGGAAGCTTTTCCCGAAGCAAAAAAGAGAAAAACGGAGAGTCCTTTTAGAACCTCGAACGATCAGTAACTCAGAAGGGGGGAAATCCCACTCAAACTAAAAGGGAAATCCCATCCAGAGCTGAATAGATTCAGGAATCAAATTCAGAATTAAAGGTAGGGAAATCCCATTTAGAACTGAAAAGTGGGATAATCTCATCCAGCAAAAAATATTAGCTGTAAATGCAATGTAGAGATGAAATTAACGAAAATCCCATGCAAAGCTGAAATGGAGGGAAATCTTATCAGAGCTGAAATGGAGGGAAATCCTATCCGGAGATGAAACTGAGGGAATTCCCATCCAGAGATGAAATTGAGGGAATTCCCATCCAGAGATGAAATGGAGGGAGATCCAATCCAGAAATGAAATGGAGGGAGATCCCATCTAGAGCTGAAATAAAGGGAAATCCAATCCAGAGATAAAATTGAGGGAATACCCATCCAGAGATGAAATTGAGGGAATACCCATCCAGAGATTAAATTGAGGGAGATCCCATCCAGAGATGAAATGGAGGGAATTCCCATCCAGAGATGAAATTGAGGGAGATCCCATCCAGAGCTGAAATAAAGGGAAATCCAATCCAGAGATGAAATTGAGGGAATACCCATCCAGAGATTAAATTGAGGGAGATCCCATCCAGGGCTGAAAAAAGGGAAATCTTATCAGAGCTGAAATGGAGGGAATTCCCATCCAGAGCTGAAGTGGAGGGAGATCCCATCCAGAGATGAAATTGAGGGAATACCCATCCAGAGCTGAAATAAAGGGAAATCCAATCCAGAGATGAAATTGAGGGAATTCCCATCCAGAGCTGAAAGGGAGGGAAATCCCATTCAGAGCAGAAACGGTTAGGCGAATCCAAGTTGATTAAGTCGGGTATTCTCATCTTTCCAGAGCTAAAACGATAAACGTCTCAGCAGAGACAAAGCACAAAATCATCAACTCACAACGTCGTACAGATCCAGAATGTCGACAGTTAGCGGGTCGACAACGGCCCACACAATTAGAAGGGCAGCGTCAAAGGCGACGATAGCGGCCACGCCGCCGAGCAGATGGGAGTCGTGAATCGCCTGGAGACAATCGTTGGATGGATTGGACTCAAACTCGAGCACTGCACTGTTAAGGGACTGAGCTAGTGATTAGTTTGATTGGCTAGGCGCTTACTATTGAAATCATTGAGCCATCCTGACTAATTTCGTGACAGCTCACCCTATCTCACACATTTTGCCGACCTACAAGTTTCTCTGAGTGACTTTTTCTTTGTCAGACGGAACAAACAACAACTTGAAAGTTAGGGGCTCGATTCCTAACTTCACTGGAACAATTTGTGTCCTTGTCCTTTCTGCCCATTTCGCTGACTCTTGAGCACACACGCACTACGGAAAACTAGGTTTCTTAGAAAAATTGAAGAACGCTGGTTTTTGCCGAAAAATAGGAAAACAAAAAGCTACAAGTGTAGTTTCCGAGTGGATTTTTCTTTCAGGAGCAGAACGCATTTTTAGGCACAGGGAAAGCGTTGTCGTTTTGACAATAAACAAATTAGCAGTTTGGCAGATAGAGTTTATTTCGTGGCAGTGGAAGCAGTAGAAGGCAGAGGAAAAGATATTGGGCGCGCTAGAGGGGAACAAAGCTAAGAGCAACCTGTGCCGGAGAGGAGGTCTTGCACATGGATATAAAGGTGTTAAACGCAAAGGATGAGGTCATAGACAATAAATAAGTTTTAGCTGCAACTAAGGTGCTGAAGGGAATAAAAGTACATTAGGAACGCAAGACTAAGAATTGGAGGAATATAATTCCGACAAGCGTGTTGTGGGGAGGAAAAACGTAATGAAATTGATGTCTTTACAGAAAAAGCTTGACATACATTTATGAAGCTATAAAACTATTATCAAAACATGATCGCCGTAGTGTATTTTTCGGCGAAAACCAGCCTCCTAAACTATTTTCTAAGAAACGTAGACTACTCCAAGCAAGTCTAGGCCAGATAAGAAAATATTGTCACTCACAATGGTCCGCAGCCGTTTGTTGGTGAAGATCTTGTGCACCCGCCAGGTCTTAGCCAGAATGGCTCCCATCGCTGTGGAGTAGCCGATGCACAGCAGCACCAGCTGGGTCCAGCACAGGCCGGCGCTGGCTCCGCTGAATGAATTCACGGACTGGGCAATGCAGCTGGCGTAGCAAAGCAGGCAGCCGATGGCGATGAGGTTGTTGATGTTGGGGCTGCTCATCTTAATGGCTGGGACTCGGCGATAGTGGATGTTAAGCGACATGGACAGCAGGCTGAGGAAGCTGCCGAGGCTCGAGATGCTCACGATTGCGATGGCGCTGGCGCTGGATAGCGTGACCAGCTGCCTGCGCACTGCCGGCACGTCGACTGGGGCTGAGCCACCTGGTCAGTTGGTCATTTGGTCATTTGGTCATTGGGTCAGTTGGTCATTGGGTCAGTTGGTCATTGGGTCAGTTGGTCATTTGGTCAGTTGGTCATTGGGTCAGTTGGTCATTTGGTCAGTTGGTCATTGGGTCAGTTGGTCATTGGGTCAGTTGGTCATTTGGTCATTTGGTCATTGGGTCAGTTGGTCATTGGGTCAGTTGGTCATTTGGTCATTTGGTCATTTTCAATCATTTGGTGATTTTCAATCATTTGGTCATTTTCAATCATTTGGTCATTTTCAATCATTTGGTCATTTTCAGTCATTTGGTAAATTTCAGTCCATGTGTCATTTGGTCTTTTTGGTCATTTGAGTCATTTGGTTATATTAATTAAATTGATCTGTTCAGTTGCCTAATTTTAGTCATTTGTTACATTTAGTCCTCCAGAAAATCGGTCATTTAGGCATTTGGTCATTTTGGTTATTTTGTCGAATGGTTCTCTAGTGATTATTTCAGGAGGTCATTCAGTCACAGAATAGTTTTACCATTCGTTTGTTTGGTCATGCGTCGTTTTCTCATGACGAGATTCAGTCACTGGGTCATTTGGTTGCTGGTAATTTGATCATTGAGACATTTGTTTACTGTCGAACATTGTGCTGCAGAAGATTTCGAGAAGTTGACAATTTATAATAAACTCTGCCAATATTGTTTTTTCAAACTTGAAATCTCACAAGAATTGCAAACCAAGTAGTCAAAAAGTATATTTATATCGCATTCTATTTTTTATCAAAATATACAATTTTTAATTATCAATACCGATCTTTGATAAAAAACCGAACACAAAAATCACGAAAACAGTTTTTTACGAACGTTACAAATTGCGTGACAAAGCCAGGATTCTAAATTTCATCAAGGCATCATTAGCAAATGCAATACGATAATTCGAATGCTTCAATAGTGAAATACAGATTTGCCAATAATGGCAGCTGAACAGCCATGACTGGGCCGTGACTCGGACGTGATATCACTGACGACTGTAGACCTTTTTATTCATAAACAGTCTAGGAGCACATTGCGAAACAGTAAGTCAAGTTTACAGCTTTGGCTCAAGCTAGGAAGTACTTACAGAAATAAAATAACAAAAAGGTGAAACAGGTATACGAAAGACATGGTAATGGGGCTGGTGATGGGGTTGGTGATGGGGTTGGTGATGGGGTTGGTGATGGGGTTGGTGATAGGGTTAGTGATGGGGTTGGTGATGGGGTTAGTGATTGGGTTGGTGATGGGGTTAGTGATGGGGTTAGTGATGGGGTTGGTGATGGGGTTGGTGATGGGGTTAGTGATTGGGTTGGTGATGGGGTTAGTGATTGGGTTGGTGATGGGGTTGGTGATAGGGTTAGTGATGGGGTTAGTGATTGGGTTGGTGATGGGGTTGGTGATTGGGTTGGTGATGGGGTTGGTGATAGGGTTAGTGATGGGGTTAGTGATTGGGTTAGTGATGGGGTTAGTGATTGGGTTGGTGATGGGGTTGGTGATAGGGTTAGTGATGGGGTTAGTGATTGGGTTGGTGATGGGGTTGGTGATAGGGTTAGTGATGGGGTTAGTGATAGGGTTAGTGATGGGGTTAGTGATTGGGTTGGTGATGGGGTTGGTGATAGGGTTAGTGATGGGTTGGTGATGGGGTTAGTGATAGGGTTAGTGATGGGTTGGTGATGGGTTGGTGATAGGTTTAGTGATAGGGTTAGTGATGGGGTTAGTGATGAGGTTAGTGATGGGGTTAGTGATGGTGATAATGATAGGGTTGGTGATAGGTTTAGTGACGGGGTTAGTGATAGGGTTGGTGATGGGGTTGGTGATAGTGATAGTGAAAGGGTTGGTGATGGGGTTGTTTTTGGGTTTAGTGTTGGGGTTGATGGGGTCTCCTCTCATGAGCGAGGAGAACTTCCGCCACCTTAGCGGAGCTCAGCTGCGCAGCGCCATTCACCCGATATTCAGCTACGGATCAACCTCGCCTCTGCACGTCCTGGGCATCGCCGACCTCACCGTGAGCACAGCAGCAATGAGCCAGCGAGTGCCGTTCTACATCACCAAGGGCAGCGGAACCACGCTGCTTGGCCGTGACACCGCCTTCAGCATGGGAATCCTCCACATCCAGCATCCAACAGCGGAGGTCAACTCTGTGCAGATGAACAAAGCCCAGGGTGCATCGGGTATTCAAACCCTGCTCTCCAATCACGGAAGCATCGACAAAGACCTGCCAGCCGAGCTCCGCATTAGCAACATCCTTGGTGAGTTTCAGTCCCTTTTCAAAGGCCTCGGCTGCGTAAAAGGCGTCGAGGTCGATGTCCGTCTGTGAGCAGAAGTTGTGCCGGTTTGCCATCCTCCATCCAGGGTTCCCGTCCATCAGCAGCCAGCAGTCGTCGCCGAGCTGCAGGCCCTCCTGGACCAAGGCATCATCGAGTGCGTTAACGGTCCGTCCCCGTGGGTCTCCCGAATGGTGGTCGTCCCTAAAGAGAACGGCAGCATCCGCATCTGCCAGGACCTACGCGACGTCAACTCGTTCGCTGTCCCAGAAAAGCAGCCAATACCAACTTTCGAGGAGATCACGGACGAGATGGCGGGCTCCGCGGTCTTCAGCGAGCTCGACATCGCCAAGGCCTTTCATCAGATCGTCAAGCCAGAATCTCGCCACATATTCACGTTCAGCACTCCCCTTGGCCTGATGAGACTGACCAGGCTCAGCATGGGCTTCACCAACGCGTCCGAAATTCTGCAAAGAGTAATGACAGGCGTTCTCAGCGGCCTCCGGGGTGTCCGATGGGCGCACGACGACATCACAGTCTTTGCGAGCACAACATCCGGCTGAGAGAGTGTCTGTAGCGCCTCAAGGACCACGGCATTACGCTGAACCCGGACAAGTGTCGACTAGCCCAGCCCTTCATTGACTAGCCCAGCCCTCGGGATGCGCATCAGTGCTAGAGGTGTTCAGCCCGCGGCCGAGAAAATCAAGGCACTGAAGGACTTCAAGGAACCGACAAGCGTGACGGAGCTGCGCTCCTTCCTCGGCTTAGCCACTTACCTGTCCAGGTTCGTTTCAAACTTCTCAGACCTCACCCAGCCGATGCGAGAGTTGCTAAACAAGGGCCAGAAATGGTGCTGGACGGCGACGCAACAAGAAGCATTTCAGCAAACAAGAGACGAGATCTTCAAAGAAAGCGTCCTGGTCTTCTTCGACGTCAACCTTCCAACAGAAGTCCACGTTGACGCATCGCCTATCGGGCTCGGAGCCATCCTCAGCCAAGTCTTCGCCCCTAAAGAGAACGGCAGCATCCGCATCTGCCAGGACCTACACGACAGCTCAGAAAGGGGTCCGCAGACCCGTCGCCTTTGCCAGCCGGTCGCTCACGCCAGTCGAACAGCGCTACGCCCAGATCGAACGTGAAGCACTCGCCGTAAAATTCGGCTGCCTGCGCTTTGAGCACTACCTCAGCGGCTGCCCCGATCTCACTGTCGTCACGGACCATCGACCACTGGTCCCGCTGTTCCAGCCCGGGTCCAGACCTCCACCAAGGATCGAGCGAATGGCCCTACGAGTGCAGCATCTCAGCTTCAAGCTCATTTACGAGCCGGGACCGCAGAACCCAGCAGACATCCTCAGCCGGCAACCGGAGATGCAGACTAAGGACAATCCCGGAGAGCTTCTGGACAGACGCTTCATCAACGCGGTTGCTATGGGCTCAACCCCAAAGGGCCTCAGCTTCGCAGCAATTTAGGAAGCTTCAAGGACGGACAGCACAACCCAATCAGCTCTATCGTCTTTGCGAACTGGCCGATGGGGCAAAGAGTCCAGGGAATTGCGCGCCTTGGCATGCCTGCAGCAGGAGCTTTCCGAGCACGACGGCGTGCTGCTCCGTGGCTCTTCCATCGTCATCCCGAACAGCTTGCGTCGGACGGTGCTTCAGCTGGCCCACACAGGCCACCAGTGCTGGCGCAAGACCATGGACAGGCTTCAGACCAAGGTCTGGTGGCCAAACATGAGAAATGACAGCCAAAATTTCGTCCAGTCGTGCCTTCTCTGCCAAGCGACGTCGCCGAAAAGCCAGGCGCCGCCTCCACTCAAGCCGTTGCAGCTTCCTGAAGGTGCATGGCTGGTTCTCGGAATGGACTTTTACGGCCCAGTTCAGGGGAAGATGCTCCTCGTGACCACCGACTACTACTCAAAATTCCCCGAGGTCGACATCGTCAGCTCAACATCAGCCGAAGCGGTGCTTCCACACCTGCGGACTCTGTTCAGCAGGTACGGCGTTCCAATCGAAATCGCCAGCGACAATGGTCCGTCGTTCAACTCGGCGCAATTCAGCAGCTTCCTCGCAGAGTTCGGCATCAAGCATCGCCGAATCTGCCCGCTGCACCCGGAGTCGAACGGAGCAACCGAACGAGTCAACAGGTACATCAACAAGGTCATCAGGCAAATACAATTTTTAAGTTCATAAAGGGCTGCCATCGCGGAGGGTCGCAACTGGCGAGCTGCGCTAGACGACTGGCTGCTTGCCCACCGCGTCACTCGGCACTCAGCGACCGGCGTGGCGCCCGCTGAGCTGCTCATGGGCAGAGCGTTGAACGATGGCATCCCGACAATCCAACCGTCGCAGCCGGTGCAGCACGAGCGAGCCAAGCTGGAAAAGTACCACGCCGAGTACAACAACCGCATGGCGGCAGGCTTCAACCGCTCAAGGAGAGCCCGGGCCGCCACCGTCAAGCCGGGCTCCGCGGTTCTGCGCAAGCGGACGGCACGCACCAAGACGCAGACGCCCTTTGAACTCGAGCCATGGACCGTCACGGACAAGCAGGGCGACTCCTACATCCTGCGGCAGGGCGACCGGACTTGCACTCGAAACCTGACACACATCCGGCCTCTGACGGTTGCCGAGGAGCCGCCACTTGTGGCTGACGCGGCCATCGCCTCACCGGAGCGCTGCATCGCGGAGCGGCCTCACCCCAGAGCCGCAAAGGACAAACCCATCAGCTACCGAATTTAAATCAGCGTTCAAAACTTTGAAATTTTGAAAACTTTGAACAGTAAAACAATCTATGGCTTAAGTTTCTAACATTCGCACATCTTCGTTCACGCCTCCAATATTCTTCGAAACTTTTAATTTACTTTTCGAGTTTTTCGTTTTTGGATAGAAATGTAATATTCCAATCTAACCTGTGTGCTAGGAATGTATGCTAGCTGTGCCTAGAACCGCGTGCATTGGCCCAACCAATTATCTGCCTGCGATATGTACATCGATATGCCAATCGATAGTTGCACCACCCCCCGGTTTGCTCAAAAAAAGTCGTGTGTTTGGCCAACTGGGGCCTTACGAATCTTCGCACCACACTAAACTACTCTCGTGCGGACTTCATACATTACAGTGATCAGATTCGTTTTGGGATGGGATTGCTGATGACTTACCTGCAAACCACAGGTCCCTCAGCCATGTCAACTGCTTCAATATCGGATCGTAGTTAGCCACCAGTACACGGGACAGATCTGTATTAGCGAAATTTGAGGTTAAAAATGAATGACCGACTCATATATGTTTTGAGCACAGCTCTGGTTGGCAAGATAGTACTCACTGCGCAGCTGGTAAACCAATAGAGTGGAAGTGCGGTCGTTCTTCTCGTTAAATGTCACTCGTCCCTGGATTGTGCGATAAATAAATTTGTAAGCCACTTCATATGAACACGGATTCGAATTCCATAAGTTCATAGTTTGAATCTTACAGAGCAAAATCAGAAAATTATTGCTTAGATGTAACGGACAGAATCGTAAGAACAAAGTCACACCGACAGAATCGAAAGATCAAAGTCACACCGACAGAATCGAAGAACAAAGTCACACCGACAGAATCGAAGAACAAAGTCACACCGACAGAATCGAAGAACAAAGTCACACCGACAGAATCGAAGAACAAAGTCACACCGACAGAATCGAAGAACAAAGTCACACCGACAGAATCGAAAGATCAAAGTCACACCGACAGAATCGAAGAACAAAGTCACACCGACAGAATCGAAGAACAAAGTCACACCGACAGAATCGAAAGATCAAAGTCACACCGACAGAATCGAAAGATCAAAGTCACACCGACAGAATCGAAGAACAAAGTCACACCGACAGAATCGAAGAACAAAGTCACACCGACAGAATCGAAAGATCAAAGTCACACCGACAGAATCGAAAGATCAAAGTCACACCGACAGAATCGAAAGATCAAAGTCACACCAACAGAATCGAAAGATCAAAGTCACACCAACGAATCGAAGAACAAAGTCACACCGACAGAATCGAAGAACAAAGTCACACCGACAGAATCGAAGAACAAAGTCACACCGACAGAATCGAAAGATCAAAGTCACACCAACAGAATCGAAAGATCAAAGTCACACCCACAGAATCGAAGAACAAAGTCACACCGACAGAATCGAAAGATCAAAGTCACACCGACAGAATCGAAGAACAAAGTCACACCGACAGAATCGAAAGATCAAAGTCACACCGACAGAATCGAAGAACAAAGTCACACCGACAGAATCGAAGAACAAAGTCACACCGACAGAATCGAAAGATCAAAGTCACACCGACAGAATCGAAGAACAAAGTCACACCGACAGAATCGAAAGATCAAAGTCACACCGACAGAATCGAAGAACAAAGTCACACCGACAGAATCGAAGAACAAAGTCACACCGACAGAATCGAAAGATCAAAGTCACACCGACAGAATCGAAAGATCAAAGTTACACCGACAGAATCGAAAGATCAAAGTCACACTGGCTGAATCAAAGATCAAAGTCACACCGACAGAATCGAAAGATCAAAGTCACACCGCATCACTTCATAAAGTGATGAAAGTCTCACCGACAGTCCAACAAAGTCGATCGCTTTCAGGTTGTCGAACAGCGCCTGCTTGAATGTCGAATTGCTGAGCGTGAGGTTCTGGCTGTACTCGCTGGTCTGCAGTGTCTTGTTGATGGCTAGCGCAGCTGCCAATATTGTGTCGAATCGCAGGTCCAAGCCAAACAGAGTCGAAGGCATCGTGTTATTCACCTGATTCGGGTAGAGCCGAATGAAGTCTGCAAACATTTGCGTCACATTCTGAAAATTTTTGTTAACGAATTTTAATTGAACGAGTCCTTCAGTTGGCACAGTGATGAGTCATCTGGAAGTTCATTCAGCTAGTGAAGGTTTGCCTACATGGCCTAGCATGCTGGGCCCCCGGGGATAAGTGGTGTCACTGACTGCGCTGTCGAACTCAATGGCGCCATCGAGTGCGTGTGCCCGGTCCGAGTCCGAGCAGGAGCCGGGCAGAATCGCCTGCGTCTGGGTGAAGCCCAGCTGAATCCAAAAGTACTTCGGTCCATGGGCGTTGAACTTTTCAATCTGCAAGAATGGGAACGAAAGTAGTTCTTCATTTTTTTCAAAGAGGTTCAAGTCAATGACAATGATCAATCGCCCTTCCTGTCTCATTACCAGAAGAAAGACAATTATTATATTCCATGAAAATCCTGAACACGGGCTCAAATTTTCCGATTTTCAGATTAAACAATTTCCTGAATCACAAAACATCGGCATCGTCGATGTATTCTACGATTCTCGTCCGGGCGTCGGGTGTCTAGTGGCAAAACCACCAATAGGCAACATTTTTCTGCTTACGTAAAGGGCGGATAATGTTTATCTAATTGGCAGAATTTCACGAAAATCGGTCATTCGGTTTGGGAGCTATCGTGAAGTTGGGTATTTGAATTACTTCCGTGGTCTTTGACCAGTGAGAAAATAGCGTGCTCTTTCTAACTGTTTATGAATTAAATTCTTTTTTTTTGTAAGGGCTTTTGTGAAAATTGGAAATTGGAAACCCGATGGAAACCCGATCAGCCAATCAGAGCTAAGCTATTGCTATTTTTAGAAAACGCCTGTAGGGAATCCCTCGTTATCTCGTGACCACCCTCAGCCAATGAAAACTCTTCAATGTATCATATCTCCCTCATATGTTAGATCTCGGTAGGGCAGTTGGCTAATCTAGATACCGCGTTCTCGATATATTCCCGAATAAGGGAATAATATTCTAACAGTTACGCACCAGGCATTCGAATCTCTTGGACGCCGGTTCATCAAAGAACATGCGAACTGCTACGAAAATGCGGATTCCTTTGTTCTGCAAAATGCATCGGTGAGAAATGTAGCACTTATCAATCTATTTTTAAGGTACCATTGTGAGGCGACTTTTTGGTTTACTCACCAGCATAGCCACTAACTGATCGGTGGCGTCGCCATGGTAAATGGCCTTCTCAAACTGCGTGATATTGTTAGCCAGCAGGGCTGCCTCGAGATCCGTGGTCACCTGGTGTGTCAAATTGGAAAAGCTCGTCGTTTTGATCATTTCAGGCTTTGAGAACAATTCTCTTGAGTTTGAGAACGATTCTCTGGAGTTTGAGAACGAATCTCAGGAGTTTGAGAACGATTCTTTGGAGTTCGAGAATTATTCTCTGGCGTTTAAGAACTCAACGATTCTCAATAATTATCTTGTGTTTGAGAACGGTTTTCAAGGATTATATTGTTTGAGTACACTTATCTTGGATTTGAGAACGATTCTGTGATCTCGCATCACCGAGCTTGTCTTTGCTAGACCTTGAGTCCTAAACACTTATTTTAGAATATTATTGCTAATTAGTGGGAGGAATCTGGCGCATCTTCAGATGCTAGGTGTAAAAAGCCTTAATGGGGAGCAAATTGAGGAAGTTCTTGAATTACAGAATGTAATTTAGGAGCTACTCAAAGCTCAGGAAACAAAACACCTGATAGCGTAGCGTCCCTCTGTAGAACAGTCTGACAACCGGATGCCGCGCGTGCCCAACTAGACAAAGCGGGTGGCCTTAATGATTTCATCTTTGATCTGAGCAACAGTCATCAAAGTGAATGAAAGGCTGCAAAATATTTCCGAATTGCCATCGAAGTGACTCGGCTTACCGGATACACCACTGGCGAGTCCGAAGTTATCAGGCAGATTCGTGCCCAGTTGAAGCTTTTGAGCAGCAGTATAATTGGCTCAATGTATAGGCTGTTTGTGACACACATGCGAAAGTAATACGAATACGACTCCTTGTTGCTAAGGGCAGGCGATGTTGTGGCTGAACCAATCTGAGGGCGTGTACGGATCCTTAGGTTAGGGCTGCATCCAAAATCCCACTATCAAAGATCCCCACTATAGCAGATCCCCAATATCACAGATCCCAATATCACAGACCCCAAATATCACAGGTCCCCACTATCACAGATCCCAATGTCACAGATACCAATATCCCAAAATCCTCACCTGGGTAGCAAAATAGTACTTTGCGACGTCAGCAACAGCCTGCGCCTGATTGGACAGGAATGGCCCGATAATTAGCGCTTTCTGCGGCGGCGTCAGGTAGCCCTCGATGAACTCCTTCGGCGCGCTACCAGTGTCGTCCTGATCGCCGATGATGCAATTTTGAATTGTTTCATTCGATTCAACAAGGCGAACTATTAGTTTGCTTCGCGTCATGCATGCACTAATATACTATGCTGAAAACAGACTTGAACTAGACACAATTCCCAAATTAAATTTTTACACTCGGTCGGCCACAGTCAGAACAGCAAAGATTCACAAGTGCGCCCCTCCCCGAGAAGCTTTTGAGCGCAACCATGCATACCGCTCTCTGGCGTTTGGCCTTTGTTCAGACTAAAATCCACGAGCCTATGGTACAGGAATGCACTATTTAAGGCTAGATTTCCTTAGCTAGTACGGGTATAGGTTTCTGTCGAAGAAATTAACTATTTTTGGTAAATAAACAAAAGATACAGAAAGACGTCTACGGTTTCGTACTGGTGCGAAAAGTCCATAGATTACTTACGGCCTCGGTCAGTAGTTCGAGCACCTGAAGCCTAAATCCGGGAAACAGTTTAGTCAAATTGTTCACATAGTCTATGGCAAAACGATAATAATAGGTGTCGAACACCGTGTCCATCTTGGAGCCGAGGTTCAGCAGGTGTACAACTGTGCGATTGTCTACAATATCACCTGCGCATAACTGGCAGCACAGGAGCAGCGTCAGACACACGTAGGCTGGCGGCATCGCGAAACAATGCTAAAATTTGGGGATCGAACCTTCGAACTCTCTAATAGAAACTATCTCCCTTCTCTTTCCAGTTCTCATAATCCGCAATTTAAATCCGCAATCTGCCAGCCAATCTGCTCTAGCTGCAAGGGCGTGGCGGGCGCACAAATTTTCCTATCAAACGGAACGGAACAAGCGTCCAATCAGCGGAACAGGTGCAAGGCCTCGCTAGTTTTGGGAACGATCGGCGAGAGAGAAAGATGGGCTGAGACAGCCGAATGCCTTCAAAGGCCTCAGGTGTGTTAGGGAATCGAATAAGTTGCGCGAATCTTTATTGCCTATCGTTATAGCTAGCTTGTGAAGATTTTCGAAACTATCTGTAGCGCACAGCCTATATGTATCGAAAAAAATAAAAATGCCGTGCATTGAATGAAACATTTTCATTCGGAAATAGACAAATCTTAGAGTTTTGAACTTCTGATCGAGAGGTCGAGAGTTCGAATCTCAGTCCATCGCTTCAGCTCACCTAGCAGTAAAATCGGTAACAGCAATAGTTAAGGTACAAATTTGGGCGGTTGCCGCGACCTCCCCAGTCTATGGACTGAACAGCCGTACAGGAGCCTTTGAATGCGACGCGCAATAGTTTTGATACGTTCAAATAACAATTTACAACTCAACTCAACTGGCTTTTTGAATCTGGCTTTAAGAATTGTCTTTCAACACCCTGTGCTTGGCCCTTATTAGACGAGAGCAGAGGTCGTTCGGTTTAATTGCGAGTTGTGAAACAGTGAAATTTGCTACTTGACCCTGCACTGTCCTGTACGCTCCCTTCTAAGACGCTGATTAAGTTAGAGTGCACCGGTCTCTAAACTGTTTAATCTGTGATTAAAACTGTCCGCCTCTGAGATTTAAGTGAGTAGGAGGAGTCTGAATTGAGTGAGCTTTCTTTAGTTCAATTCTCCCAGTGAGTAGGGCGGCCTTCTATGTGTTAAAAGAAATGCTTTTAAGTTACATTTATTAGTCCGATTTCTGAATTCGGATTATAAAATCGAATGTTTTTTTAATGAGCGTATGTATATACCGAGTAGTTATACTGGCAATGTATTATGATAGTGACAAAACATGAGCAGATAGTCTTTGTGTTGCCAGAAATAATTCAGCATATATTTCCGCTTAAAACTAAACAAGCTTCAGTTCAATACTAGAAGAGAAGCTAAATGTAAAAGCTGCACTTGACAAGAGAATAGCTATATTTGGACAGAGAATAAATACGGAAGGCAGAAAAACTGCCCGAGTTATGAAGCCGTAGAGAACAGCACAATCTGCCGGCTGGGATTCGATGCAAACTAGGATTTGTTTGAATCTGCGTGCATCTAAATACACTTATAGCTCTGTAATTGCTTCACTTCGCAGGTCGAATCTTAAAGCAAACACATATTAATGTATTGGTAGCTTTTTAACCTAGAAAAATACCACCAGGTGTATAACAAGCTTACCTAGATCGCTAACTTCTATTAGGAATGATTATTCCTCTACCAACAACCTTCTTAGGGATAACTCGGCTCCCACCAGAATCCCTCTTAGGTATCATTGATAAGACCATTGCCTAATTTCCATTGACCATTTCTAAAGCTGATACTCGTATAACGCGCTGCTGTTAGCAACGCTGTTAGTAGCGACGCTGTTAGCAACGCTGTTAGCAACGCTGTTAGCAACGCTGTTAGCAACGCTGTTAGCAACGCTGTTAGCAACGCTGTTAGCAACGCTGTTAGCAACGCTGTTAGCAACGCTGTTAGCAACGCTGTTAGCAACGCTGTTAGCAACGCTGTTAGCAACGCTGTTAGCAACGCTGTTAGCAACGCTGTTAGCAACGCTGTTAGCAACGCTGTTAGCAATGCTCTGTACGCAGCCTTCAGATGTGCCGCGCAATAGCTGCGGTCGTGCTTTCAGCTGAACATCTAGGGGAGCAGGGGTAAAAAATTTTTGTAATAATTTATTATGCTAGCAACCAGTTGTTACCACGGCCAGTCAGGAATCTTTCTTTCTGCCCCCAGTAGCTGGCAGCTGCAGTCGGTTGTGCTCCTCCAGCAGCTCGTCAAACGCCCGACTGGTGCCCTCAGCCTGTCGCCGCATGGCGGACATGTCAAGCTCGGCTCGGTGCAGCCGTTCCAAAGTTCGCTCCAAGGCTAGCCGGGTCTCCGCCAGCTCGCGACGAGTCCTCTCGGCTTCCATGGCAGCCTGGACCACCACCGCCATGCTTGGCCGGCGGCCCTCTTCGTCAGACGACGCGTCCGGAGCGGCAGAGCGGCGAATGACTCCACCAACTCTATTGTCGCAGGAGCTGTCTTTATTGATTGTGTCCAGTGCGGCGGCGGCTGCGGCTGCATCAACAGCTTCGGCGCCGTCGGCCAGTCGTTGTCTAGCGGTGATCAACTCGGATTCCAGGGTGCTCAGCCTGTCGCAGAATGATGAAGCATTTTTCTACAAACAAATAATTGTCTCTACGCCAGAGATAATGGAATCACCCTACGCGAATCGGTATGGCATCCAATATTATGTCTTACCTGGCAACCAGCCTAATGGCACACCAGAGCACCAACCAGAGCAATGTGGCTGTGCCAGCTAAATAGCCGTTGCGTTGAAGAGCCAGCAGATCTGTCAGCTGGGAGGCATGCTCGACTGGCGTAACTGGTTGTCTGGCAATCTGCCAAATACAGCGGATGGCCACAGCTGAGAGCGGCACCAGGAGGCCGGCGAAAATTGCATCCCATTTGCGGGCAATACATGAAAATATTGACAAGTTGCACACCGGCTGCCAGTGATGAGAATTAACAAATGGTAGCAAGAAGATTGCGGCTACACTAATCAGCTCACAGTAAATCAACTTTGTTAGCAAACTCCACAAACTGATGCCGATGTCCATTAAAGGCCTGAAAACAAAAACTGTTTCTTAGAAAAATTCTTTGTAAAAATCTCGTTTGTAATATATCGTATAACATTTAGTGTCTAGGCATTGCCTTTCATTTTTACATAAATGGAGGTAAGTCCCATTTGTCTTAGAAATAAAAATAAAGTACAAAGAAGTAATTTCCCACGCGTAGAATAATCTAAAAAATCAATAGATTAAATGAAATATGAACAGTAAGAAAAAAGTGAAATAGTAGTTCACATAGAAAGAATAAGTGAAATATCTGTGAATTAGATTTTTTTATTTTTTAACAAAAATTGTTTTGCTATTCAAGAATGGAACCTGCGACAAACAGAGAAGCAAGATAAATAGCTAGCTAAGGCTAAGCTTCAATTATACTTTGCAGATTATATTCTAAGGCGGCCATAATACATATATTGGCCGACTAGCATAGAAACACATTTACATTTAAAATTGGAACAACATTTTTGTAAAGCAAATAAAAAACTAGAATAGCATGCAAATTTTTTACTGGATGTTTTCGTGAGAAATTTTTTCATGTAGATTTGATGACAAGCATCAGTAAAAACTTTATTGAAATTGCACTAATTTTGATGTGAAATTTGTCTGCACAAAATGTTTGGTAAGGTGTTTTTTAAGAACAATATATTAATTATCAGTATTTTATGTTTCATCTTTTCCTTTAGGTCAAGCCACTAATTACAATTGAAATCTTGCATTAAGTAAGTAATTTTGCTACTCTTGATCGAATCGAACGGTTGGTTTTAGTTCTTAAAATGATAAAAAAACGATAACTTTAAATTTCATGAAACTTATTATTCTACAAGTAGATAAACAACTTTTTACAAATACATTCTTCTTTATGCAGCAAAGCAATGCGTAAGTTAGCAAAAAATAAATAACTGAATAAAAATATATGAAAAAGCTCATATAATGACCCAGGTTGCTTAAGTTTCTATGTTTTTGGCGACCCCCAAATTAAACTTAATTCGTGCATGAAATTTTCGAGTACTACGCGGTGTGGCAAGCGAAGCCTATTATTATGGCTTAACTCTGTTTAGAAGCAAAATATGTTAAATAAAAGACATACTAATTTTTAAATGCACTAGATATACATAATTGCTTAATGTCAATGGTATGACGAAGGCGGCAACGAAGCAGAGAAAGCACACCTTTAATGAGAATATCAGAAAAAATATTTGACTAATTTGTGTCTTGAGCCTGTGTCATTTTGTAGAAGGGACATGCGTCAAGTAGTTATAGCAGTATCTGGTGAAATAATTGATCCATGCTTTTAGGTGAGGCAAAAATAGGGTAATATGGATATCTTGGATGATCCAAAAAACTGTCAGCACACATTAAAATAAAAGTTTTAGTTTATACAATAGCAAATCAGGCAGTGTTTTACTTTGTTTTGCATAATTATTTTTCCTTTTGAAAATATATGTCCTCATCATGGAATATTGAAAAACAGTGAAATGAAAAAATAACAACAAACAGTAACTGCTATACATTGTACCTCATTTGGTGGCACAATCCAAGATGGGGCAGCTGGCCATGACACAGAAATATTAGCAGTTAGATGCACTTAAATATATTTTGCCAGTTATATATCTCAGTCATCCCCAGCCCCAGCATGCAAAGCCTGCATATGTCTATGGCACCTAATCTCCCCAAATTCATGTTAGGCCTACCACCGAAAACCTTGCAAAGCTACATTGGCATATGTGTGTGCCCTTGCCACATTATATTACATATCACCATGGTCAAATGAGTTCAAATCAGTTTGAAAAAAATAAAATTAAAACATTGCCACAAATCATTTGTAAAGCAATTCATCCCATATATTTTTTAAAGAATTGATTGGCATTTGGCATCAGAGTCAGACATAGGCCTATGCCCTATACTCTGTCTTGAAAGTTTTTGTTTTTGTTTTAAATTAGGTTGATCACTATAAATAGGCCTATGCTTAGGAAAGTTCTATCTGACACTAGAAAATTTGACCAATCACTTTATATAAAACATACTAAAAGCTTTTTAGTTTGCAATCTCTCTTTTAAAGCTAAAAAAATTATTTGGTGCATCTTATAGGCCCCTACAAACAATATTTCTATACCCATATAGCTGTCAGAGGGAATATCTAGAGGGCCTAGTCATTGTTGTTGAATTTTTAGTCATCAATTAGGCCTAGGGCCTATAATGAGTCTACACAAAATAATGCCAAATATATATTGCACCAGCTGTCACCTCTTCCTAGAATCCTTAGGAGTCCTAGGGAAAGAGTTTGGCAACCATTTCCATAGGTAGGCCTAGCACTAGAGTTCTACTGTAGCCAAAATTTATCCATGTCAATATCTTTCAAATTTTCTAATAGCCTATCTATATCTGCATCTGTATCTATAACTAATAAACTTAAACTTCCTATAACCTATGATAGAAATGCTACAAGATAGGCCTATTTTGAGTTATCTCTGGGCATGTCCCAAACAATAAAGAATTTAGAGTTTCCATTTTAGGCAGTCTAAAATGAAAATGTCTTTCCAAGTTCTGTGAAATATTTAGTCCCTCTAATTGTGCAATTTTCACAGATCCCCATAAACAGGCATGCAGCCTTGAAATCTTTATGGCTTAAATTGGTATGAAATTCACATTCAATATGTATTTTCTTGTTAGACTTAAGTTCTCTTTCTGCCATTTATTATTTGTCTCTGTACATTGTTTGTTTTACTTGCACAAATGCTTTTTAAACTGCTTAAGTGTAAAACTAAATATATAGCAACTAGATACAGCAAGCAAGAGTTTCCGTAACCATAGCTGTATCCATATTGTTTGTCTAAAAAGCTCAGTATCCGTAATTTCCCATATCTTTATCTGTAGCTATGGTGGAACTCTAGGTGGCATACTATTACTGAATTGCCTAACTTAGCCTTAACCTGACACCTAAACTAACCTTAGGTAATGTACATTAATAACTTTTGTATACTGAGCCAACTTTTTTTTCAAAATAATGAATGTAGCAAACTAGGATTATGCCCAATCTTAGTTAGTAGAAAGCAATCTTGACCCTTACCAAAAGTAGCCTTCTAATTCAGTAGCTTAGTACAGGAGGAAGTCTAAATTTAGCTTTTATGGAGGACACAGATGCTTAATTAGCTACTAGACTTGTAGGACACTAGCTAAAAAATATCATCTAAATTTATGAAAGTAACTATGCTTGTTGTTTGTCTACAGGCTTATTTAGAATCTATATAGCCATAGGCAAGTTGGCTACCTTTTTACTTTAGCTTTTGTATTGCACACATGTTGAATAACTATATGTTTCAAACAGGAGAAAAATATTTCATGTTTTGTTGAAAACAATGGACATGCTTCACTTATACGAGCTATTAGCTAAATAGCTAGCTAGATCTCTTAATGAAATAATATATAAAATCGTTAGCTGAATTTAATACACCAATTATAATTTTGTATATTAAAGATAGCACATGCTTTGGTTTAATACCCCCAAAAATGTTTTTGCTCTTACATTTTTTGCATGTTTTCTGATTTTGAAGAGCTGTTCTAGAATCAGAATATCAGAATAGACAATTGGTAGTTGTTTGGCAACAGGAGGCCTTGACCTCTAGTCAGCACTTGTGCAAATAACAAATCAGTGCATTAAGAAAGTACAAATGTAATTATGATATTTTTGCCATGTATTTGGGAAATTTGTGCCATGTGCCTGCAGTAAGTTATCTTCCTAAAGTCAAGAATTTTTATAACTGTGCGTGTAGTTACTATCAGACCAGATTAACCATCGCCACGCAAGTACTCTAAAATTTAGGACATTTTACCCTTATTATCCCTCGAGAATACCCTTATTATCCTTAGCTAGCTAACAGAAATCTCCTTCACCCATTCATTCTAAGCTTCAGCAGCGCTTAGAATCCCAAGCAGCATGGACTATGGCTTTGAGCTGTCTGACGAAGAGCGGCGCGCTTTCGACGAATTCGTTGGCTCCTACGCCTCCGTGCTGGATAGGCGATCCGGCCGCTGGCAGAGTCTGGACCAATCAGAGATGCAGAGTCGCAGTGGCAAGCTGAAACGCTTCATTAGGAAAGGAATTCCGCGCGAACTGCGCTCCGATGTCTGGATGCTGGCCTCCGGCGCGCAGGGCAGGCTGAATGAGCGGCCCGGATACTATAAAACGCTGCTGGAGAATGTGGCTGAAGACGACGCGGTGGCCAATCAGGTGAGACAATTGAGAATCGACAGTTCATATGTGTTAAAAATATACTGATTCTTAGAATGTGTCAATGATTCCCTCGCTGTATTTCCATAGCTATTGGAGCCTAGCTCGTATTGAAACCTATAGATAAAATTGTAGCTGCATTCAGAGCTGGAATCGCAGCTAGATCAGAGCTGGAATCGCAGCTAGATTAGAGCTGGAATCGCAGCTAGATTAGAGCTGGAATCGCAGCTAGATCAGAGCTGGAATCGCAGCTAGATCAGAGCTGGAATCGCAGCTAGATCAGAGCTGGAATCGCAGCTAGATCCAGAGCTGGAATCGCAGCTAGATCCAGAGCTGGAATCGCAGCTAGATCTAGAGCTGGAATATCAGCTAGATCTAGAGCTGGAATATCAGCTAGATCCAGAGCTGGAATATCAGCTAGATCCAGAGCTGGAATATCAGCTAGATCCAGAGCTGGAATATCAGCTAGATACAGAGCTGGTACTGCAGCTGGATTGGAAGCTAGGGCCACATGTCAATATATACGATTAACTTTAATTCACACTCCTCTATATCTCTTTCTTTGCTTAGCACTGAAGCCACTTTCTTTTAATTGTGTAAGTTTCTACCTATGGTACTGTATAATATCCGTAATATTAGTTTCGTTTTATATCTTTGTGACCGTTCCTACGAGCCGTAAATTGCGCCTCTTGTTAATCGTCATCGTACTATATTTAAAATCTAATTTCGTCATTACGTTTTACTGTCAGTAGAATGCCCTTTTGTACCTTTTTATATCTTTTTTTCTGTCCTTTGTTGCATAAAAATCACAAAGCCAGTTTACAGTTTGAGTTAGGTTTTAATACACTTTTCTGTTTAATTTCTAATAAATTTTTCATGCATAATTTGCAGTAAAATTCATGTGCACCTATATTTCTAACGCCAGGTTCGCTTGGACTTGCATAGAACATTCCCGGAGAATGTGCACTTCAAAGACTTTGGCAACAGCGAGTCCCAGATGCAGGCCCTATTTAATGTGCTGTACGCCTTCGGCAAAAAGAATCCGGACGTTGGTTACTGTCAGGGCTTGAATTACGTCACGGCGCTGATGTTGTTAGTTGTGAAAGACGAAGAGAAAGCATTCTGGCTGTTGGACACCCTGGTGAATCGCATCTTGCCTGGCTATTATCAGCCTAGCATGGCCAGCTTTCAGGCCGAGTGCCACGTCTTGGGCCGCCTAGTTGAAGAGAAACTGCCTCAGGTGCACAGGTTCATGGCCGACTACGGGGTCACGTTTCCCATGGTGACGCTTAAATGGTTCATCTGCCTGTTCGCCGATGTCCTGCCTGTCGAGGTAAGGAAGCCAAGCATTTTTGTTTGAGCTTTCAGGGAAGGGATTTTAATGGGAACTGTCAGGATAAGGGATTTTAATGGGAACTGTCAGGATAAGGGATTTTAATGGGAACTGTCAGGATAAGGGATATTAATGGGAACTGTCAGGATAAGGGATATTAATGGGAACTGTCAGGATAAGGGATATTAATGGGAACTGTCAGGATATGGGATTTTAATGGGAATCGGCAAAGAAAGAATTTCAATGAGAACTATCAGGAAGGGGATTTTAGTGGGGAATAACAGGCAAGGAGTTTTAATAAGAATATCAGAGATGGGATTCTTTGTGAGCTGTATGTGGAATCTGTCAGGCAAGTAAAATTTAACGAATTTTTTTAATTTATCGCGTTTTAGGCGTTTTTTTTCGTTAATTCTCTCTAAGCAGAGATGCTTACGGATCAGCAATCTGCTAATATATGCATATTTTTGTTAATCTTACTGTGAGTTAATTAGTGGTATATCCACAATTGCCCTTCCCCTCCAGACGGTCTATCGCATCTGGGACGTGCTATTCTTTGAAGGCTCCAAAGTGCTATTCCGCGTTGCTCTAACCCTGATTAAACTAAACGAGTCGGCCCTACTAGCCTGCAGAGATTTGCCCAGCGCTATCAAAGTGTTCCAGCTAATGGTGCAGGATCGAAATGTACTGCATTGTCACACATTCATACCCGTAAGTGATTGCTGCTGCATTGCCCTGAATACTTATAAACCTGAATTTTCATAAACCTGAACCTTCATAAACCTGAACCTTCATAAACCTGAATTTTCATAAACCTAAACCTTCATAAACCTAAACCTTCATAAACCTAAACCTTCATAAACCCGAACATTCAAAAACCTGAACCTTAATAAACCTGAACCTTTATAAACCTGAACCTTTATAAACCTGAACCTTTATAAACCTGAACCTTCATAAACCCGAACCTTCAAAAACCTGAACCTTCATAAACCTGAACCTTCATAAACCTGAACCTTCATAAACCTGAACCTTCATAAACCTAAACCTTCATAAACCTGAACCTTCATAAACCTGAACCTTCATAAACCTGAACCTTCAAAAACCTGAACCTTCAAAAACCTGAACCTTCATAAACCTGAACCTTTATAAACCTGAACCTTCATAAACCTGAACCTTCAAAAACCTGAACCTTCATAAACCTAAACCTTCATAAACCTGAACCTTCAAAAACCTGAACCTTCATAAACCTGAACCTTTATAAACCTGAACCTTCAAAAACCTGAACCTTCATAAACCTGAATTTTCATAAACCTGAACCTTCATAAACCTGAACCTTCAAAAACCTGAACCTTCATAAACCTAAACCTTCATAAACCTGAACCTTCAAAAACCTGAACCTTCATAAACCTGAACCTTTATAAACCTGAACCTTCAAAAACCTGAACCTTCATAAACCTGAATTTTCATAAACCTGAACCTTCATAAACCTGAACCTTCATAAACCTGAACCTTCATAAACCTGAACCTTCATAAACCTGAACCTTCATAAACCTGAATTTTCATAAACCTGAACCTTCATAAACCTGAACCTTCAAAAACCTGAACCTTCATAAACCTGAACCTTCATAAACCTGAATTTTCATAAACCTAAACCTTCATAAACCTGAACCTTCAAAAACCTGAACCTTCATAAACCTGAATTTTCATAAACCTGAACCTTCATAAACCTGAACTTTTATAAACCTGAACCTTTATAAACCTGAACCTTTATAAACCTGAACCTTCATAAACCTGAACCTTCATAAACCTGAACCTTCATAAACCTGAACCTTCATAAACCTAAACCTTCATAAACCTGAACCTTCATAAACCTGAACCTTCATAAACCTGAATTTTCATAAACCTAAACCTTCATAAACCTGAACCTTCATAAACCTGAACCTTCATAAACCTGAATTTTCATAAACCTAAACCTTCATAAACCTGAACCTTCATAAACCTGAACCTTTATAAACCTGAACCTTCATAAACCTGAACCTTCATAAACCTGAATTTTCATAAACCTAAACCTTCATAAACCTGAACCTTTGTAAACCTGAACCTTCATAAACCTGAACCTTTATAAACCTGAACCTTCATAAACCTGAACCTTCAAAAACCTGAACCTTCATAAACCTGAACCTTTATAAACCAGAACCTTCATAAACCTGAACCTTCATTAACCTGAACCTTCAAAAACCTGAACCTTCATAAACCTGAATTTTCATAAACCTGAACCTTCAATAACCTGAACCTTCAATAACCTGAACCTTCATAAACCTGAACCTTCATAAACCTAAACCTTCATAAACCTGAACCTTCAAAAACCTGAACCTTCATAAACCTGAACCTTTATAAACCTAAACCTTCATAATCCTGAACCTTCAAAAACCTGAACCTTTATAAACCTAAACCTTCATAAACCTGAACCTTCATAAACCTGAACCTTCATAAACCTGAACCTTCATAATCCTGAACCTTCAAAAACCTGAACCTTTATAAACCTAAACCTTCATAAACCTGAACCTTCATAAACCTGAACCTTCATAAACCTGAACCTTCATAAACCTGAACCTTCATTATCTTGCTGCTTTATCACAAAGTTACTTTATCACTAATTTGCTTGTTCACAATGGTGCTATATCTACAACTATCTATCTTCAAAACCTTCAGCAAATATTCAAGCTACCAGATCCACTGCCAATGAAGAAGATCGATCGACTACGCGCCGAAGCAAACCATGGCAGCAATTGAAACATGTTAGGATCTCGATAATCTGTGTGTGGATTACCCAACCACCCCATTATTTCTACGATAATGATTTTACTCAAGCCTAAAATGAAATAATCAGCTATATTAATTGTGTCAGATGTTAGTCTTTTAGTTTGAATCTTCATAAACCTATGTGGTGTTTTTTTACTTTTTTGTTTGTCTGGGAAAACCTTCTTATTTGAAGACTTTTTAGTTGGAAAATTGTTATCGAATTTGTTTTATTAATCTGTACATAATTGAAAGCCGAATTCAGCATCAAAATTTGCTACCTAATTAATCTCTTAACCCTGATCATCTCAATCTGTTTCTCTGATTATTAACTTTTTATATACAAAAGTCTCAGTAATCAGACTCAAAACCCATTTTCGCATTCTTATGGTTTGCTTAGAGAATCTGCTAATTGAATAAACAATGAAGACCATGACAGAGTTAGACTGTGAATAGAGCTGAAAGCTAAAATGAAAGTGTTTAACAGTCGATATTTTGCCTTACTTTATGAGGGCCACTGGGAATATAATATATATATATATTGATTCTAGTCCAATGCGATCTATTCCGCTGTCACTGTTGCTGCTGTTGCTTAGTCGTATTTCTATAATCAATTTTCTCAATACTTTTGTCAGTATTTTTAATCAGACCTGCTTTATCCTTTGTTGTCTTCCTGTATTTTACCGCGCCAGCGATGCGAGGAGATGATAGGTTTCGGCTATATATTTTCCTTCACGCCTTCCTTGTTTGGTTGCTGTCCAACTGGTGCCAGGAAATCATTTTCTTAGCCACACGTACTCTACACTACTTTTTGTACTCATTTCTTGTCCGATTTCTAATTATTGATACGGCAGTCCGCGCAGTTCATTTTCGTATTAAAATACTAGTTATTGTTGTTAGCCTTGGTTGTTATGCGTTACTTGATTTAATACTGTAGTAAAGTTGACTTAATTATTTTGTATGATTTTCTAACATCCAGATTCCTTGAGCACCTGGGCTCCATAACATCTAGATTCCTTGAGCACCTGGGCTCCATAACATCTAGATTCCTTGAGCACGTGGGCTCCATAACATCTAGATTCCTTGAGCACCTGGGCTCCATAACATCTAGATTCCTTGAGCACCTGGGCTCCATAACATCTAGATTCCTTGAGCACGTGGGCTCCATAACATCTAGATTCCTTCAGCACCTGGGCTCCATAACATCTAGATTCCTTGAGCACCTGGGCTCCATAACATCCAGATTCCTTGAGCACCTGGGCTCCATAACATCCAGATACCTTAAGCATCTGGACTCAACAACATCCACATTCCTTGAGCATATACTATTATCTGCATCCAGATTCCTTGAGCACCTGGGCTCCATAACATCCAGATTCCTTGAGCATATACTATTATCAGCATCTTGATACTTTGAGCATCTGGGCTCAACAACATCCAGATTCCTTGAGCATATACTCTTATCAGCATCTTGATACCTTGAGCATCTGGGCTCAACAACATCCAGATTCCTTGAGCATATACTATTATCAACATCTTGATACCTTGAGCATCTGGGCTCAACAACATCCAGATTCCTTGAGCATATACTATTATCAGCATCCAGATACCTTAAGCATCTGGACTCAACAACATCCACATTCCTTGAGCATATACTATTATCTGCATCCAGATTCCTTGAGCACCTGGGCTCCATAACATCCAGATTCCTTGAGCATATACTATTATCAGCATCTTGATACTTTGAGCATCTGGGCTCAACAACATCCAGATTCCTTGAGGATATACTCTTATCAGCATCTTGATACCTTGAGCATCTGGGCTCAACAACATCCAGATTCCTTGAGCATATACTCTTATCAGCATCTTGATACCTTGAGCATCTGGGCTCAACAACATCCAGATTCCTTGAGCATATACTATTATCAGCATCTTGATACCTTGAGCATCTGGGCTCAACAACATCCAGATTCCTTGAGCATATACTATTATCAGCATCCAGATACCTTAAGCATCTGGACTCAACAACATCCACATTCCTTGAGCATATACTATTATCTGCATCCAGATTCCTTGAGCACCTGGGCTCCATAACATCCAGATTCCTTGAGCATATACTATTATCAGCATCTTGATACTTTGAGCATCTGGGCTCAACAACATCCAGATTCCTTGAGCATATACTCTTATCAGCATCTTGATACCTTGAGCATCTGGGCTCAACAACATCCAGATTCCTTGAGCATATACTATTATCAGCATCCAGATACCTTAAGCATCTGGACTCAACAACATCCACATTCCTTGAGCATATACTATTATCAGCATCTTGATACTTTGAGCATCTGGGCTCAACAACATCCAGATTCCTTGAGCATATACTCTTACCAGCATCCAGATTCCTTGAGCATCTGGACTCAACAACATCCAGATTCCTTGAGGATATACTATTATCAGCATCTTGATACCTTGAGCATCTGGGCTCAACAACATCCAGATTCCTTGAGCATATACTATTATCAGCATCCAGATACCTTAAGCATCTGGACTCAACAACATCCACATTCCTTGAGCATATACTATTATCTGCATCCAGATTCCTTGAGCACCTGGGCTCCATAACATCCAGATTCCTTGAGCATATACTATTATCAGCATCTTGATACTTTGAGCATCTGGGCTCAACAACATCCAGATTCCTTGAGCATATACTCTTACCAGCATCCAGATTCCTTGAGCATCTGGACTCAACAACATCCAGATTCCTTGAGGATATACTATTATCAGCATCTTGATACCTTGAGCATCTGGGCTCAACAACATCCAGATTCCTTGAGCATATACTATTATCAGCATCCAGATTCCTTGAGCATCTGGACTCAACAACATCCACATTCCTTGAGCATATACTATTATCTGCATCCAGATTCCTTGAGCACCTGGGCTCCATAACATCCAGATTCCTTGAGCATATACTATTATCAGCATCTTGATACTTTGAGCATCTGGGCTCAACAACATCCAGATTCCTTGAGCATATACTCTTATCAGCATCTTGATACCTTGAGCATCTGGGCTCAACAACATCCAGATTCCTTGAGCATATACTATTATCTGCATCCAGATTCCTTGAGCACCTGGGCTCCATAACATCCAGATTCCTTGAGCATATACTATTATCAGCATCTTGATACTTTGAGCATCTGGGCTCAACAACATCCAGATTCCTTGAGCATATACTCTTATCAGCATCTTGATACCTTGAGCATCTGGGCTCAACAACATCCAGATTCCTTGAGCATATACTATTATCTGCATCCAGATTCCTTGAGCACCTGGGCTCCATAACATCCAGATTCCTTGAGCATATACTATTATCAGCATCTTGATACTTTGAGCATCTGGGCTCAACAACATCCAGATTCCTTGAGGATATACTATTATCTGCATCCAGATTCCTTGAGCACCTGGGCTCCATAACATCCAGATTCCTTGAGCATATACTATTATCAGCATCTTGATACTTTGAGCATCTGGGCTCAACAACATCCAGATTCCTTGAGCATATACTCTTATCAGCATCCAGATACCTTATGCATCTGGACTCAACAACATCCACATTCCTTGAGCATATACTATTATCAGCATCTTGATACTTTGAGCATCTGGGCTCAACAACATCCAGATTCCTTGAGCATATACTCTTATCAGCATCTTGATACCTTGAGCATCTGGGCTCAACAACATCCAGATTCCTTGATCATATACCCTTATCAGCATCTTGATACCTTGAGCATCTGGGCTCAACAACATCCAGATTCCTTGAGCATATACTCTTATCAGCATCCAGGTACCTTGAGCATCTGGGCTCAACAACATCCAGATTCTTTGAGCACCTGGGCTCAACAACATCCAGATTCCTTGAGTACCTTGGCTCAACAACATCCAGATTCCTTGAGCACCTGGGCTCAACAACATCCAGATTCCTTGAGCACCTGGGCTCAACAACTTCCAGATTCCTTAAAGCACCTGGGCTCAACAACATCCAGATTCCTTGAGCACCTGGGCTCAACAACATCCAGATTCCTTGAGTACCTGGGCTCAGCAACATCCAGATTCCTTGAGCACCTGGGCTCAACAACATCCAGATTCCTTGAGCACCTGGGCTCAACAACATCCAGATTCCTTGAGCACCTGGGCTCAACAACATCCAGATTCCTTGAGTACCTGGGCTCAACAACATCTAGATTCCTTGAGCATATATACCCATATCAACGTCCAGATTCCTTGAGAATCGATTTTGAGTCTGACAATTTATTTCCGTTCTAAGATCCAGAATTTTTAATACTCAACCGACTTTTTTTTCAGCCGAACTTATTTCTTTGCTGAAAGCGGTGCTCGACGCTATTAGCCTAAGTAATTGAGACAGACACCGACTGCGTCACCAAGCAGACAGGCATGGCAGCCGCCTCGCTGGTGTCCTACGACGCGTCGTCCGACTCGGGCGACGATTCAAGGGCAGATTCGGAGGCGCCGCCTGCGCCAACAATACCCCTGACAACTCGACCCCTGACTCACAGTGCTCTAGTGCCGAAACTCGATCTCACGCCCGATGTTAGCGGCATTGAGCAGGCCACCAGGGACTCCCGGCCAGCTCTGGATCCAACCTGCAAGGAGCTGGCCTTCAATCCCAAGGCTGACGAGCTGTTCGCGACAGTGCTGGGTCCCCAGTTGCCGGGCAAATCTAACGCACCAAAGAACACGCTAACCGGCTTTGTTGAGCCCAGCCACATGAGCGACTTTCATTTTGAAACTCAGCGGAGAACCTTTCACAGCTACGGCTACGCCGCCAATCCCAGCGTTGGCGCCGACGCCACCGAAGCCGACCTCATTGGCAACACGGCGCGCGGCGTCGCTAGCGGCGGCGTCACCGTGTTTGAAGGAGTCAAAAAACGGCCTGGCGATGCGCGAAAGCGGAAAACTAATTACGATCCGGGCGATATTGAAGGCTACCTGGGACCCTGGGGCAAGTTTGTTGACGAGCGGTTGGTGTCAGCCCCACCTGAGGAGGACAAAGAGTACATGCAGGTTAGCTATTTCCGCTTCATAAATTCTCATAAGCTCAAGCCCTCATTTAAATCCCGCATTTCATTTCATATTTTATAACTTAGCCTTAATTTCCTGGTACTGCTTTATGCATTTCCCATCTTGATTTATTTTTTTCTGCTCTCCGCCCCATCTTCATTCAATCTTCTACGGCTTTCCGCCCCATCTTCATTCAATCTTCTACGGCTTTCCGCCCCATCTTCATTCAATCTTTTACGGCTTTCCGCCCCATCTTCATTCAATCTTTTACGGCTTTCCTCCCCATCTTCATTCAATCTTCTACGGCTTTCCTCCCCATCTTCATTCAATCTTCTACGGCTTTCCTCCCCATCTTCATTCAATCTTTTACGGCTTTCCGCCCCATTTTCATTCAATCTTCTACGGCTTTCCTCCCCATCTTCATTCAATCTTCTACGGCTTTCCTCCCCATCTTCATTCAATCTTCTACGGCTTTCCGCCCCATTTTCATTCAATCTTCTACGGCTTTCCTCCCCATCTTCATTTAGTTTTCTTCGGCTTTCCGCCCCATCTTCATTCAATCTTCTACGGCTTTCCGCCCCATCTTCATTTAGTTTTCTTCGGCTTTCCGCCCCATCTTCATTCAATTTTCTACAGCTTTCCGCTCCATCTTCATTCAATCTTCTACGGCTTTCCGCCCCATCTTCATTCAATCTTCTACGGCTTTCCGCCCCATCTTATTTGCTATCGGTTTGATCAATCGATTTGAGAATTGCAATAAAATTCGCAGGAGTACTTGGCTAAGAAGGCTCGCAGCAAGAAGCGCCCAGAGGAGACGCCAATCGAGGAGAAGTCCACTATGCACGTGCCAGCCATGACCGACTACCAGGGCCGCAGCCTGCTGGAGCCGCCACGGGACGCCGGCGTGAATCTTCGCTCGGACGAGGGTCCCAAGAAGTGCTTCCTGCCCAAGCGGCAGCTGCACGAGTGGGTCGGCGCTCACGCGCGCGGTGTGGCCGCCATTCGGCTGTTCCCGCGCACCGGCCATCTGCTGTTGTCAGCCGGCATGGATTCCAAACTCAAATTGTTCGAATTGTACAAGGATCGGCGAGTGTTGCGCACCTATGCCGGGCATAGGCAGGCTGTTCGGGACGCCTGCTTCAGGTATATTGCTTTTGCTAACTTAAATTATAGTGCTAGATTATCCAGTTTAGTAATTTCACAGTCTAATTGTCGGATAATCAGTCGTGTGATTTTTGGGATATTTAGTCACGTGCCTTTTGGCTTTTGAGATATTTGACCTTTGTGATATTTAGTCACGTAATTTCTGGTTTTGGAATATTTAGTCGCGTGATTTCTGGTTCTGGGATATTTAGTCACGTGATTACTGGTTTTGGGATATTTAGTCACGTGATTACTGGTTTTGGGATATTTAGTCACGGGATTTCTGGCTTTGGGATATTTAGTCACATTATTACTGTTTTTGGGATATTTAGTCACATTTTCACTTGTTTTGGGATATTTAATCACGTAATTTCTGGTTTTCGGATATTTAGTCACGTGATTTCTTGTTGTATGGTGTTTAGTCCCGTGATTTCTTGTTGTATGGTGTTTAGTCACGTGATTTCTTGTTGTATGGTGTTTAGTCACGTGATTTCTTGTTGTATGGTGTTTAGTCACGTGATTTCTTGTTGTATGGTGTTTAGTCACGTGATTTCTTGTTGTATGGTGTTTAGTCACGTGATTTCTTGTTGTATGGTGTTTAGTCACGTGATTACGAGTACTTGTTCTGGGATATTAAGTCACGTTTTCTGGCCCGGATACTCAGTAACGCAACCGCAAGCTCAATCAAATCCCCTATAAACCATCCCCTCCGCAGTCATGACGGCACCCAGTTCCTGTCGGCCTCCTACGATCGCTACGTGAAGCTGTGGGACACGGAGACGGGCAAGTGCGTAGATCGCTGGGACCTCGGCCACGTGCCCTACTGCGTCAAATTCAATCCGGACCCGGATAAGGCGAATTTCTTTTTGGCCGGCTGCAACAATAAGAAGATCATCTGTATGGACACGCGAACTGGCCAGGTGACGCAAGAATACGACCGGCACCTGGGCTCCGTGAACACCATCACCTTCATTGACGATAATAAGCGCTTTGTATCAACGTCCGACGATAAGAGCTTGCGCATGTGGGAATGGGACATTCCCGTTGATTTCAATAACATCAGCGATCCGGCAATGCACTCAATGCCGGCTGTGACACTCAGTCCGAATGGCAAATGGCTGGTCTGCCAGTCCCTGGACAATCAGATTGTGGTCTTCAACGTATTCAAAGGCATGAAACAGATGAAAAAGAAGTGCTTCAAAGGTCACATGGCAGCCGGCTACGCCTGTTCCATTGACTTCTCGCCGGATATGAAATTTCTGATGTCAGGCGATGGCGACGGCAAATTGTTCATCTGGGACTGGAAGAAGCAGCGCATTCTAACTAGGTGGAAGGCGCACGACGGCCCCTGCGTCTCGTCTGCCTGGCTGCCTCATGAGACCAGCAAAGTGGTCACTTCTGGTTGGGACGGCGCTATTCGACTGTGGGACTGAGGCTCCACCTGTCTGGGACTCACTATTGCTTCCCATTTTTTTACTTTAGGGGGTTGAGATGGCTATAGAGATATGTAATCGAGAACTACTTCAGGTCCTGAAGAATCCAAATCAGTATGGAATTCAGGATCATTCCAGGTCCTGAAGAATCCAAATCAGTATGAAATTCAGGATCATTCCAGGTCCTGAAGAATCCAAAGCAGTATGGAATTCAGGATTACTTCAGATCCTGAAGAATCCAAATCAGTATGGAATTCAGGATCATTCCAGGTCCTGAAGAATCCAAATCAGTATGAAATTCAGGATCATTCCAGGTCCTGAAGAATCCAAAGCAGTATGGAATTCAAGATCATTTCAGGTCCTGAAGAATCCAAATCAGTATGGAATTCAGGATTACTTCAGGTCCTGAAGAATCCAAATCAGTATGGAATTCAGGATCATTCCAGGTCCTGAAGAATCCAAAGCAGTATGGAATTCAGGATTACTTCAGGTCCTGAAGAATCCAAATCAGTATGGAATTCAGGATCATTCCAGGTCCTGAAGAATCCAAAGCAGTATGGAATTCAGGATTACTTCAGGTCCTGAAGAATCCAAATCAGTATGGAATTCAGGATCATTCCAGGTCCTGAAGAATCCAAATCAGTATGGAATTCAGGATCATTTCAGGTCCTGAAGAATCCAAATCAGTATGGAATTCAGGATCATTTCAGGTCCTGAAGAATTCAAATCTGTACGGAATTCAGGATCATTTCAGGTCCTGAAGAATTCAAATCTGTACGGAATTCAGGATTACTTCAGGTCCTGAAGAATCCAAATCTGTATGGAATTCAGGATCATTTCAGGTCCTGAAAAATCCAAATCAGTATGGAATTCAGGATCATTTCAGGTCCTGAAAAATCCAAATCAGTATGGAATTCAGGATCATTTCAGGTCCTGAAGAATTCAAATCTGTACGGAATTCAGGATTATTTCAGGTCCTGAAGAATCCAAATCAGTATGGAATTCAGGATCATTTCAGGTCCTGAAGAATCCAAATCAGTATGGAATTCAGGATCATTTCAGGTCCTGAAAAATCCAAATCAGTATGGAATTCAGGATCATTTCAGGTCCTGAAGAATTCAAATCTGTACGGAATTCAGGATTATTTCAGGTCCTGAAGAATCCAAATCAGTATGAAATTCAGGATCATTCCAGGTCCTGAAGAATCCAAAGCAGTATGGAATTCAGGATTACTTCAGATCCTGAAGAATCCAAATCAGTATGGAATTCAAGATCATTTCAGGTCCTGAAGAATCCAAATCAGTATGAAATTCAGGATCATTCCAGGTCCTGAAGAATCCAGAGCAGTATGGAATTCAGGATTACTTCAGGTCCTGAAAAATCCAAATCAGTATGGAATTCAGGATCATTCCAGGTCCTGAAGAATCCAAATCAGTATGGAATTCAGGATCATTTCAGGTCCTGAAGAATCCAAATCAGTATGGAATTCAGGATCATTTCAGGTCCTGAAGAATCCAAATTAGTATGGAATTCAGGATCATTTCAGGTCCTGAAGAATTCAAATCTGTACGGAATTCAGGATTATTTCAGGTCCTGAAGAATCCAAATCTGTATGGAATTCAGGATTACTTCAGGTCCTGAAGAATCCAAATCAGTATGGAATTCAGGATCATTTCAGGTCCTGAAAAATCCAAATCAGTATGGAATTCAGGATCATTTCAGGTCCTGAAGAATTCAAATCTGTACGGAATTCAGGATTATTTCAGGTCCTGAAGAATCCAAATCTGTATGGAATTCAGGATCATTTCAGGTCCTGAAAAATCCAAATCAGTATGGAATTCAAGATTACTTCAGCCCTGAAGAAACCAAGTCACTATGGAAATTCAAGATCACTTCAGGGTGGAATTCAGGAACCATAAGTATGCGGATATGGTTCTCCTCCGGTCCTGAAGGATTTTATGTTTACTAGTATACTATTTACTATTACTACCCCGCCTGGACTTTGGTCCGGTTCTTTCGTCCGCTCACTTATCCGATAGTTCGTCCGGTTGATAATGTATTTTTTCCATAAGGAAAAATCGGACGAAGCGGACGAAAAGTTACGAAAGCGGACGAAAACTTCACCTCACGTGACGTTCGTCCGCTCGTTAGTCCGGTGTTTGATCCGTTTATCTGCCGATGCTTCGTCCGTTTCACTTTAGCACTGACTAAACAAATCGGACGAGCAGGCGGATTAAAAGCGGGTGAAATGCGGACCAAATCGCTTCATTTGGCGATTCAGACGAGCAGGCGGATCAAATTATTTATTTATTTTATTACTTACTATTTATTTATTTATTTTTTTTTAAATTTATTATTTATTACTTATTTTATCTATTAATTATTACTATTATTACTATATAATTATTACTTACTAATATTAAATGACGGCACCTATGTAAATACTGATTTTAAGATTATTTAAGGCTGTTGAAAAGGATCGGAAGGTCAAGGCTGCTACTTGCATAGCAGAATTGGTTCAGTTATTATTTAACAATAGTGTCAAAAGTGAGCACAAAATGGTACAGTTGAAATAATTGCAATAACGAAGCGTTTTAAAAAAACGTGGCTTAAGCCAACGCTGAATACAGTACCGAACGCAAACAAGAGCGAAAGAATTTATACAGTTCACAAAGTATCGGCCTGCACGCATTTTTCTGAAATTGGAGCGGACAAACAGTCGGATAAAAAACCGGACGACAGATCGGACAAATTTTTCCCTCATCCTAAATTCATCCGCTTTCTCGTCCACTTTCTCGTCCGCTTTTTGGCCTGGAATGGAAGCGGACGAGAAATCGAATGAAATTCGGACGAAACATCAAAAAGAAGCGGATGATTCGCCCGATATTTGGTCCGCAGCTTCGTACGACGTCGAAATCGGACGAAAACCGGGTGAATTTTGTCCGCTTCTGAATTTCGTACGGAAATCGGTCAAATATCGGATGGGAATCGGACAAATAAGCGGACCAAAGTCCAGGCGGGACTGTAATAAAAAGAAGAAAATTGTCTTGTTAATAAGGGTGCACAGTTACTGCCAATTATTGTGCTACATTCTCCTTCTAATCACTATCACTTTATGCGAGTTTAATTTATTATTTCGCCATAATCACCGGATGAAAACTTGCTACTAAATAGGAAAGTTACTTCGGCATAATTAGTTTAAAAGTTTTTAAGTTACTTCGTACGTTATGGAATCATTTGTTTAATCGAATGTGCTTCTAACTTTCATCGTTTGACCTTCATGCAAGCTTATTTTATTTCATTTGTGTTGCTGCTTACACGAATCTTGTCCATTGTACCCGTACGCATGCATGTTCGTTGAGTATTGTTCGGCAGTTATTTTTCTGTAAAAAAAGTAACTAATATTGCATTACACCTGTTGAATACACGTGCATTACTTTGCCAAATATGTCCTAATCCTGTCTTCTTGTACTTTTAAGAGATTATGAAGTTAACACATTATGTAATGGCTCTGAGCAAGATATAATAGAACAAGAAACTGCACTCGTATAGGCGACGTGAACAGACAATGGCACAGTCGCAGCTATTGCGCGGCGCTTAGCTTTCCTTAGGCTAAGATTCGAACTCATGACCTATCGGCAAAGCTACAAGCTCCCTGATATCAGCGTTTTCTTACCAATGGAAACAGCCGGGTGATTCTCAAGGTCGTCCTCACATTAGCATTCGAAAATTTTACATACTTAGCTACTCATAGTAGGCTACAAAGAAAAATTTAAAGCGCTGTTGAAATTGCAGGCCGGCAGCAGTCATCGGGGGGCGATGCAGCTAAAGCGCGACAACCAATCAGAGCCGCTGTGGAAGGAGTGGGATCGCAAGGCGGACAAGGCCGGCCTGCGCAATACCATCTATTCTGTCCGTGGTGACGAGTACACAGGCGAATGGCAAGCCAATAAGAAGCACGGCCGGGGCACCCAGATGTGGAAAGACACCGGCGCCATGTACGAAGGCGATTGGCGCGACGGCCGACGATGCGGCTTCGGCGTCTACAGCGTGCCGCTGGCCAACGGCGCCGGCTACAAGAAGCAATACTCGGGCGGCTGGAAGGCCGACAGACGGCACGGCTACGGCGAGAATTGGTACGCCGAGAATGAATATTACGAAGGCGAATTCTACGCCGATAAGCGTAGCGGCTGGGGCCGGATGTACTACGCAGACGGCTCCGTGTACGAAGGTGAATGGTTGAACGATCAGCGCTCGGGCCAGGGCATGCTGCGGCTGCCAAATGAGAATCGCTACGAGGGCGAATGGCGCGAAGATAAAAAGAATGGGCCCGGCAAGTTCTACTATCTCAGCACTGGCCAGATCTACGAGGGCGTCTGGAAGGACGATGTGGCCAAGTGCGGCGCTATGAGCGACTTCGGACGCGAGGAGGCCGCCAATCCTACGCAGTTTCCAATTGCGGAGGTAGGTAACTGAACTGGGAACTACAATTACAGTGTCCAGTCTAGAGCAAGATATGGAAAAATATTGGCTTTTTAATAGATTTTTAATGACAGTCGATGTAAGCGGTGTAGCTTATAGCTTACTAATAGTAGAGCTCTTTGAATATCTGCGCGAATTCCTCGTAAGGGCGCATGAATAGCAGTTATAAACATCTGGCGAATTTGGGGTCCCTACAGTCCACAGACTGTACAGCTATATTCAGCGCATTGGCTGTGCCAATGGCTTAAGCTTATTTTTTATGTACAATTTGGTATACAGGGGAGGCTGTAGCCTAGTGGTTAGAGCGTCGTACTCACTACTTGATGGTCGAGGGTTCGATTCCCGACTCCACTGGAACAATTCGTGCCCTTTAGCAAAACACTTCCCTCTGCAATGCTTCAGTTCACCCAGCTGTTAAATGGATACTAGCATTAGCTGGGCTAATTGAAGATGGGTGTGGCGTGCGCCCAGTCCATGGACTGATCAGCTGTATGCAGCTTTCAGATGCGCCGCCCAATAACTGCGGCTATGCTGTTGGCTGCACATCTGACCCAATGGGGGCAATTGAAATCAATTATTATTATTTCAAGTTATTATAATTAGGTTATTTCAATTACAGAGCCAACGAGTACACGCAAGTATTATAGCAAAGAAAAACATTTATTTCAGATCAAGCTGGCCAATCCGCAGAAGGTCCTTGAAGAGGCCGCTGAAATTTTCTGTCCGGAGGACGACTAAACTAGGCTAATTTTGAACTTCCCGTTCCATGAGTTTCCGAAGTTTTTTAAAGAAGAATAATGCCTACACACTAATCCGTCCCATAACAATGTGCTGAGAGTGTTCGTGCTTAATAAAGTTTCCCTTATTCTTGAATTTCTCCTACTTGTTTTTAAGTTTGTCTATTTTGCCTTTACAAACTATTTGCTAAGGAACTAAGATGTCTGTGATAAAATTTTTAACAGATAACTTTGTTTGTTCGATGCGATTGTATAAAAATTAAATTATGTAAACTGATTATTTTTGAGCCTGTCTTTTTATCCTTTAAACAAAACTTCATTTTCCTTATAATGTAGTTTTCACTTATACATACATGGAGTGTACCTCTATAAGTAAAAATGCTGTAGAAAATCTGAAATATATTTTCGGTTTTTAATAATATTCTCTGTGCTGAAAAATGTTTTTACTATTGTGTGTCAATTTCTTTCGAAATTATCGATTTAATAAGCTGAAGCTGATACTTGGATACCAGGTTTATTTTTTGGGTAGACATTTAGGCGGATTTAATTCCTCAGTCCATAGACAGCTGTAAAATTGTCTCGAATTTTTACAGCCATGGCGCCCTCGCCGCGTCGACCAATCAAGCCGAAGTCGCGATCCGCTTCGATACGCGGCCTTTGGCAATCATTGCGCCGCAAGCTGACTTCCCGCTCGCCAGCGGAACTGGCGCAACACCTGCTTACTGATCCCAGCGTCACTGGCTTAGTATCCGTGCCGCTTCTCCTAGCAGAATTGTTTGTCTGCGCCATCATTATCTGGCGTGTGCCCTACACTGAAATTGACTGGCGCGCCTACATGCAGGAGGTCGAAGGCTTCCTAAATGGCACCAGAGATTATCGCCTACTGAGCGGCGACACCGGGCCATTGGTCTATCCGGCAGGATTTGTGTACTTTTATTCGGCACTTTACTACCTGACTGACAGGGGCAGGCAAATACTCACGGCTCAGTGCATCTTTGCCGCTATTTATCTGGCTAATACAGCTATTGTGCTGCTTATTTATCGGCGTCTGGCTCGCGTGCCGCCCTACCTTCTGGTGTTCATGTGCTGCCTATCTTATCGGGTCCATTCTATTCACCTGTTGCGCCTATTCAATGATCCTGTTGCTATGCTAGTGTTTCATGCAGCCCTGCTGTGCTTCCTTCACGATCGTTGGTCAATTGGCTGCGTGCTGTATAGCTTGGCTGTGTCTATCAAAATGAACATCCTGCTGTACGCCCCCGGCCTGCTGCTGCTGCTGCTGATGCGCTATCACATCTGGGAGGTGGCCGGCCAGCTGTCAATTTGTGCATTTATTCAACTGTTGCTAGGCGCCCCGTTTCTAACGCACAGCACAGCCGCCTATCTGGGCAGGGCATTCGAATTCTCGCGTCAGTTCCTATTCAAATGGACGGTGAATTGGCGCTTCCTACCCGAGCCGGTCTTTCACAATCGCCTGTTCCATGCATGCCTGCTAGCCACTCATCTCCTACTGCTGCTTGTGTTCTTCCTGGCCTATGCTAGATCGCGAAAATTGTCTATTGGTAGGCTGCTTCGGCTTCGACCGGCTCCCAATGAACAGCAGGCTGCCCTGCCAGTTGAAGACGTTGCCTGTGTACTGTTTGTCAGCAATTTCATTGGCTTAGCCTGTGCCAGATCTTTGCATTACCAGTTCTACGTGTGGTATTTTCACAGCCTGCACTATCTGGTGTGGCGCTCCGGCCTGCCCGCTGTGCCCCAGCTGCTGCTGCTTGGCTGCATCGAATTATGCTGGAATACTTACCCATCTACTAATAGTAGTAGCGGCCTGTTGCACTGCTGCCATGCTGTTCTACTGGCTTCTCTTTTCTGGCGCATTGTGCATCCGACGGCTACAGTCAGACCGAGCGGAGAGGCGGCAGCTCGCAAAGTTGCTTAGATCTGGGAGATCGTTTACCCTAAGTAGGAATCTGAATAGGAAGAAAAACTTATATTGGGCTCTATAATATACAAAATAATTCCATATAATAGGCATAATTTACTAAATAATAAATGTCCTGGTAGTTGGTGGTAAATTATTTTCTCCGTTTGCAATTTATCTCTTTCTACTTAGCAGTTTATCCCCATCGAATTAACTAATTATCCCCATCTAATTAGCACTTTATCCTTTCCCCAGTTGACAAAGTGTCTCCCATTCGGCTAATTATCCTCTAGTTCACTAATTATCCCCTAGTTCACTAATTATCCCCCATTCGGCTAACTATCCCCTAGCTGACTAATTATCCCCCATTCGGCTAACCATCCCCTAGCTGACTAATTATCCCCCATTCGGCTAACTATCCCCTAGCTGACTAATTATCCCCCATTCGGTTAATTATCCCCTAGCTGACTAATTATCCCCTATTCGGCTAATTATCCCCTAGCTGACTAATTATCCCCTAGCTGACTAATTATCCCCCCATTCGGCTAATTATCCCCCATTCGGCTAACTATCCCCTAGCTGACTAATTATCCCCCATTCGGCTAATTATCCCCTAGCTGACTAATTATCCCCCATTCGGCTAATTATCCCCTAGCTGACTAATTATCCCCCCATTCGGCTAATTATCCCCCATTCGGCTAACTATCCCCTAGCGGACTAATTATCCCCCATTCGGTTAATTATCCCCTAGCTGACTAATTATCCCCTATTCGGCTAATTATCCCCTAGCTGACTAATTATCCCCCATTCGGCTAATTATCCCCTAGCTGACTAATTATCCCCTATTCGGCTAGTTATCCCCCAATTTACTAATCGAGCTATATATAGCTCAGTTATATTAAATTTTGTTAGCTTGAACATTATTCGATAGCCTAGTCTTATTCATTTTTAAACGGAGTAAAGCTGGTGTTGCCTTTACCTTTTAGTAATTAAAGTCTGAGTGATTAAATGGGAAGCTTGTTGCAATCGTAATTTGCGAATTCTTTGCCACACTTGTTTTTTGCTAGTTAAATTCAATCATTGTCCGAGAAAATCATAATTACTAAAGTACAACTTCTTTTACTCATTTTGCTGACACTATTAACATTTTTCTATCGTGCTCATGGTTTTATTTAGCCAAATCTTTTACCTGCATGTGGTTTATTCCGGTGTTTGGCCTAGAAGTTCTGATAAAAATAAAACATTCATTTATACCCATATGTATTGTCTCATTAGAATTAGCATATTCTTTGTTTTACCCGCATTAAATACTATCGTAAATGAACAAAGACATGGTGCATTGTTCTCGATCTTAGCCGCTAGTCAATGCGCTGATTGTTTAACTGAATACTTATTTTATTTTATTTTTTTCACATTTTTACTGATTAGTAAGTGACAGTTTTAGGGTGTAAGAAGAAATATTTTGTGTAGTAGAAATGTTATACAGAATTTTAGGGTGCACTGATTTGGCATCTTTATATACATCTATCATAGTGCTAAATAGGTCTAATTAATTTTACCTGCAGCTCAAAGCTACCCTAAAAGAATTGCGCGCATTGTACTCAATCACTTCTTGTCATTGAGCTTCTCCAAGTCTTCGTAACTCGGGCAGATTGCGCACAGGAAGTTGGCAAACTCTGAAATTTGAGTTATATAATCTGATAGTCTATGGTAAAGTCAGAGGACAGTACACGATAACACGAACCTCTGCATTGGGTAGTACCTGATCTTACCTTCGTAGTCCATCTTGCCGTCCTTATTAGTGTCGAACGCCTTGAAGCACATCTCAGCTTCCTCCTTGCTGAATGGGAACGCGCCAGCCTGTGTGAGGATCTTCTCCAGGTCCGCCTGGGTCAGGTAGCCTCGGCCCTGCTTGTCGAACTTCTGCAATGGCGGCAATTGTGGACAACCGCTACATAATCTTAATACTCGTAAGTTCTGGTTTAAGCCAGTTAGAATGGTGATGACCTACAGAGCAAGAAGAAAGGGACAAGCGCACTAAAAACTGACATGTCGACTTTTGAGAAGCTCTACATTAAAAAATGAAGTGTCTTGATCGAGATGACTAAGTGGATGCATTCTTTGAAAAGTCCTCCCAGCGGTGTCTTGTCCAATAAAGCTCTAGTCAATTAATCATCTACTAATTGACACTCAGGTAAGTAAGAATTGAGAATTTGCGGAAAGCCAACGTCAAGGTCTATTTAAAAGAAGTTGCTGGTACTTGCACTTTATAATAAGGCGGTTAATAGTCTCACGTACTTTATATATGAATAAACCGTGCCAGTTAAGAGTACATTTACCCTGAAGGCTTCGCGAATTTCCCGACTGATTTTGTTAGCCTCTTTGCCGTACTTCTTGAAGAAGGCGATGAACTCCTTCATGTCCATGGCTCCATCGGCTGCAATTAGCGTGCATCTATGTACCTTACAACGGAATAACGGACTGACAAGATTTGTATCAGCTTACAGTTAATGTCTTCCTTCTGCATGATCTCCTTGATTTCACTTGGCGTCATGCACTGACCAAGCGCATTCAGCACTTCTTGAATCTCATTGACGTCTAGCTTGCCGGTGCCATCACGATCGAAGTAGGAGAACACGGCTTTCAGTTCTGTGGGAAATTATGATTGAGATTTAAAAAACTTCGACTCACAACTGGCTTCTTTATTTAAGCCCAAAATCACTCACGAGCCTCGCTATCAGCCATAACGCTCGATTCTTAAAAAAATGGTTCAGTTTCTCAGCGAAGACACGTCTAAACACTTTGTGAGGTGCGTTGCTTATTGATAGACAAACAATAGCGTTTCTACTTTTGGTAGACAGCTCTCTCTATCTAATTCTGCTCATATATGTGCTGTCTCAGTGTGGGGTCAGCTAATATATTTTGCACAGATGGAAGAGGTAGGGGGGGGGTTGAAAAAACAGTGTAGCAAAATGCTACAGTAAGGTAATTATCTATCAGCCAGTTGGAATGCAGATCTGTGTCCAATGCTTAGAGCTCACACGACGCTCTTCATTGGCCATTTGCTTGCTTGGCGCCTACAGTACCATCAGTAACTTATATTTTGTTCGCCTGTTTAAATGGTTACTTGCTTGTGCTGCGAACAGTTAAATCGAAGGTATTGGTCTAAAATGCACCCGTACTGTCTGCGTCTGTTTGAGCTTTCCTGTCTCTAGGCAACGGAAAAAGGCGACAGTAACAGTGAGAACTGCACTGTTACACCGCATTATTGTGATTGTGCTGTACAGTTTGCACAGTATAGTTTAAGAGTCCCTACTATTTTTTATTTGCTTAACGTCATAACTTCTTTTCATAGATTTTATAGACTCACGAGGAAATACACTACCCGAGAAAGCAAAACCTAAGAGTTTAATAGAAAGTCGACATTACTGCAAGTGGGAAATTCTACCTTTTATTGCGTATTTTTCAGGGATTCTAACTACGTATTTTTTGGCCAACATAGTTACACTTATTTACGCTGTGGGAATAATTACCTAAGCATTCAGTCTGTTTGCTAGGCGCGATCAAGTGCTAAATTAGACCACTTCACATAATTGCCTTAATCGTAGAATTCACAATGCTCAAAACAGCCACAATCATGTGTGAGCTAGTGTGGGTTTTAGTAGCTTTTTTCTGCATCCCTATGGGATTCTAGAAACACACTCCACAAGCTTGGTGATTAATTGCCTAATAAGCAAATCTGTTATTATATTTCATTTAATTGTAAATAAAAGGCGAATAGTACCAACAACCCAAATGAGCAACCATTGTGTATTTAATGCCGCATGTTAATCTTTCAGCTATACCATTTTGAGCAGAATTGAGCAATCGCTAATAATATCTGGTTGACGCATTAAACAAAGACTATCTGATTAAAATGCCGCCTAAAAAGAAGGCTGGAAAGAAGGCCGGCAAGGGTAAGCGAGAAGAGGAGCCAGATGAGCAGGAGGAGGAGGCGCCGCCGGACTATAGCTACGAGCTCACACTCGAACAAGTGCTTGAGCACATTCAGGACTGGGAGCGCAGGCTAGCCCGCTATCAGGAGAAGCATCGCCAGCTGGAACAGTTGAATAATCAGCTTCTGGCCACATTTGAGGACAGCAGCAAGACTCGCCAAGAGTCTGTGGCCTTCCTAAAGAAGACCATGGAACAGCGCGACGATGAGATCGCTGAGCTGCAGGACCGCCTGACCGGGCAGCGTCAGCTCAAGGAGCAAAAGAAGGAGGAATGGGAGCAGCTGCTGCAGCGACTGCGTACCGAGTTCCAGGAGATGAAGGACCAGCTGACTAGCGAGAACAATCTGGCCGCCACTAAGCTGGCCTCTCTCGAGGAGTTTAAACGCGAGCGAGAGGTCATCATTGCCAGGTACAACACCCTCACGGAGGAGTTTAACAAGATGCTGGATGACCACGAAGCGGCCAAACAGAGGATTCACGCCAAGAACTTGGTAGGTCCACGCCTATAGACGCAGTCTTGAAGTTTCGATTGCCTTGAGTGGGACACTGGGGTGTCTGTCACACCTTGGGGTGTCTCACACCTTGGTGTGTCTCACACCTTGGGGTGTCTTACACCTTGGTGTGTCTCACACCTTGGTGTGTCTCACACCATGGGGTGTCTTACACCTTGGGGTGTCTCACACCTTGGGGTGTCTCACACCTTGGGGTGTCTCACACCTTGGTGTGTCTCACACCTTGGGGTGTCTTACACCTGGGGGTGTCTCACACCTTGGGGATCGCACACCATGGGGTGTCTTACACCTTGGGGTGTCTCACACCTTGGGGTGTCTTACACCTTGGGGTGTCTCAAACCTTGGGTGTCTCACACCTTGGGGTGTCTCACACCTTGGTGTGTCTCACACCCTGGGGTGTCTCACACCTTGGGGTGTCTCACACCTTGGGGTGTCTCACACCTTGGGGTGTCTCACACCTTGGGGTGTCTCACACCTTGGGGTGTCTCACACCTTGGGTGTCTCACACCTTGGGTGTCTCACACCTTGGTGTGTCTCACACCTTGGTGTGTCTCACACCTTGGTGTGTCTCACACCTTGGGGTGTCTCACACCTTGGGGTGTCTTACACATTGGGGTGTCTCACACCTTGGGGTGTCTTACACCTTGGGGTGTCTTACACATTGGGGTGTCTTACACCTTGGGGTGTCTTACACATTGGGGTGTCTCACACCTTGGGGTGTCTTACACATTGGGGTGTCTCACACCTTGGGTGTCTTACACCTTGGGGTGTCTTACACATTGGGGTGTCTTATACCTTGGGGTGTCTTACACATTGGGGTGTCTCACACCTTGGCATGTCATACCTTGCGTTATCTCAAACCTTAGTGTTACACCTTGGTCTTTCACAACTTGGTTGGGGTGTTGCAAACCTTGGTATGTCTCACCTTGGTTGTCACACCTTAATTTCAGTAATTAACTTCCATCGCCCTCTCCCCGCACTCCAGCTGGACCGAGATCGCCTCAAAAAGGACATGGTGACCCGGGTTAATCATGTGGCGGCCGACTTTCGCAAGGTGTCCAACAAACAAATGGCCGAAACTACTAAGCGCACAATACGCGAGAATGTGTCCATCCAGTCGCAGATGTTCAAGATGTCCGAGAAGCAGGTGAGTTTAGTTCAACTTTCTAGATATCTGAGGCAGTGAAGTTTCCTTTTCCAATTGATTAACACCCGCCCATCCAGGTGGAACTGATGGAGGAAAACGCCGACATTCGCAAGCGCCTGCGCGAACAGCGGCGACGCATTGCAGATCTAGAGCGCGCCCAGAAGGAGGCGGCTACGAAATTCGCCTGTCATCAGCGCATCATACTGATGCTGCGCCAGAAGCGCAAGGAGCTGGACCTGCTTGTAGAGGAGTTCAAACGTCGGGAGGCCGAGACTGCCGACATGGAGCGAGAGAGCGAGGCGCTGCGCCAGCAGGTGAGAAGCCCTAAAATTATCTTTCTTCGGTAAACGGCGAGAGCAACTATGCCTCTAGTTATAGTATTAAATGCTTCGTCATCTAAGTTGTTATACTACTATTTATATACTCCTAGGTGGAAGAGCAGCGCGAAGAGATCGAAGCCCTCGCGCAGCAGCTGGACGAGCAGGAATCTCTGCGCCGTGCAGCCGAGACCGAACTCGGCCGGGCCGAGGCTGACAACGAAGCCGCCAGAGCCGGCATCAGCGCTGCCGCCGACATTCTCAAACAGGCCCTGCAGATGCCAGCTGGCGAAGCCGACGGCGAGCGTCTGCTGCGCCGCCTCCGCGACCTCCTGGCCGAAGCCGTGGCCGGCCTGCCAGACGAGCAGCGCCGTCCAGCCAGCCGGCCGGACACCGCCGTCACGCACCACACCGAGGAGGATGTGCCCCTAGACGAATTTACCGACGCCGCAGACGATCAGGACTTAGTCGATGAAGACGACGTTGTCGCCGATCTAGCCGACGACTCGATGCCGGACATCGGCGTGCCCAGTCACTGCAAGCCTGGCGCACTGCAGCTCATTCCCGGGCCGCGCCAGCACATACCGACATTCCGCGACAAGGTGCGCCAGTCGGCCGCCAGGAAGACTGACGCCTCCGAGACCCTGCCGCCGGCTGCCTACCAGGCCTACCTGTTCAATAAGAAGCGCCAGCAGGAGGCTGAGGCGGCTGCGGCCGCCGCCGCTGCCAAGGCCTCGGCCGGCAGTCGGGCCAGGATGCGTTCTAGCGGCAGCACCGGAGCTGCTCTGCTCACCGGCAAAGCGGCGTCAGGCGCGGCCAGCGCTACTCCCAGTAGTCTAATGCGCCTGCTGTGAGACTGCGATCGTTGGTTTCGTTTTTTTAATTTTTCACAAAATTAGATTATGGAGCCTCTACTATATACAATATGTGAAGCTCGGACTATCTATAATATTTCTTTTGACAAAGAAATCTAATTTTCACGTTTTTTTCTTTGTAAATTAGCAAGCTTGTATTAGCCTGCTTATCACTATCTTTCAGGGTCTGTTCCGTCCAGCGTTTTGTGTGATAAATTTCTGCCTTTTTTAGCTTCTGTGCCTTCATATTTTTAGTTTTGTTTACTCGTAGTAAATTTCAAAATTAATGCAACCATAGAGCTAGTAACTATTTTATCAAACGGATAAAATACAGACCAATTTCGTAAAAATAAACAACTTACCGAGAAAAAATTGGTTTGTTTTCATTTATTCTGTTGGGCTTCTTTTGCCTGAAGGCAATCTGTTGAATATTTTTTATAAAGTTATTAGATAAAATTCTTCCTAATCCGCAGCTGCACTACCCACTATCCCTAATACTTAGGTCGATTCCTACTGTCCAAAATCCTCAGATATATTGCTACTATTCTATGACTGTAAATCCCTAGATTGGTTGCTGCTGTTCAATGAGTGTAAATCCCTAGATTGGTTGCTGCTGTTCTATGAGCGTAAATCCCTAGATTGGTTGCTGCTGTTCAATGAGTGTAAATCCCTAGATTGGTTGCTGCTGTTCAATGAGTGTAAATCCCTAGATTGGTTGCTGCTGTTCTATGAGTGTAAATCCCTAGATTGGTTGCTGCTGTTCTATGAGTGTAAATCCCTAGATTGGTTGCTGCTATTCTATGAGCGTAAATCCCTAGATTGGTTGCTGCTGTTCTATGAGCGTAAATCCCTAGATTGGTTGCGGCTGTTCTATGAGCGTAAATCCCTAGATTGGTTGCTGCTGTTCAATGAGTGTAAATCCCTAGATTGGTTGCTGCTGTTCTATGAGTGTAAATCCCTAGATTGGTTGCTGCTGTTCTATGAGTGTAAATCCCTAGATTGGTTGCTGCTGTTCTATGAGCGTAAATCCCTAGATTGGTTGCTGCTGTTCAATGAGTGTAAATCCCTAGATTGGTTGCTGCTGTTCTATGAGCGTAAATCCCTAGATTGGTTGCTGCTGTTCTATGAGTGTAAATCCCTAGATTGGTTGTTGCTGTTCAATGAGTGTAAATCCCTAGATTGGTTGCTGCTATTCTATGAGCGTAAATCCCTAGATTGGTTGCTGCTGTTCAATGAGCGTAAATCCCTAGATTGGTTGCTGCTGTTCAATGAGTGTAAATCCCTAGATTGGTTGCTGCTGTTCAATGAGTGTAAATCCCTAGATTGGTTGCTGCTATTCTATGAGCGTAAATCCCTAGATTGGTTGCTGCTGTTCAATGAGTGTAAATCCCTAGATTGGTTGCTGCTGTTCAATGAGTGTAAATCCCTAGATTGGTTGCTGCTGTTCTATGAGTGTAAATCCCTAGATTGGTTGCTGCTGTTCTATGAGTGTAAATCCCTAGATTGGTTGCTGCTATTCTATGAGCGTAAATCCCTAGATTGGTTGCTGCTGTTCAATGAGTGTAAATCCCTAGATTGGTTGTTGCTGTTCAATGAGTGTAAATCCCTAGATTGGTTGCTGCTGTTCAATGAGTGTAAATCCCTAGATTGGTTGCTGCTGTTCAATGAGTGTAAATCCCTAGATTGGTTGCTGCTGTTCTATGAGTGTAAATCCCTAGATTGGTTGCTGCTGTTCTATGAGTGTAAATCCCTAGATTGGTTGCTGCTATTCTATGAGCGTAAATCCCTAGATTGGTTGCTGCTGTTCAATGAGTGTAAATCCCTAGATTGGTTGTTGCTGTTCAATGAGTGTAAATCCCTAGATTGGTTGCTGCTGTTCAATGAGTGTAAATCCCTAGATTGGTTGCTGCTGTTCAATGAGTGTAAATCCCTAGATTGGTTGCTGCTGTTCTATGAGTGTAAATCCCTAGATTGGTTGCTGCTGTTCTATGAGTGTAAATCCCTAGATTGGTTGCTGCTGTTCAATGAGTGTAAATCCCTAGATTGGTTGCTGCTGTTCTATGAGCGTAAATCCCTAGATTGGTTGCTGCTGTTCAATGAGTGTAAATCCCTAGATTGGTTGCTGCTGTTCAATGAGTGTAAATCCCTAGATTGGTTGCTGCTGTTCTATGAGTGTAAATCCCTAGATTGGTTGCTGCTGTTCTATGAGTGTAAATCCCTAGATTGGTTGCTGCTATTCTATGAGCGTAAATCCCTAGATTGGTTGCTGCTGTTCTATGAGCGTAAATCCCTAGATTGGTTGCGGCTGTTCTATGAGCGTAAATCCCTAGATTGGTTGCTGCTGTTCAATGAGTGTAAATCCCTAGATTGGTTGCTGCTGTTCTATGAGCGTAAATCCCTAGATTGGTTGCTGCTGTTCTATGAGTGTAAATCCCTAGATTGGTTGTTGCTGTTCAATGAGTGTAAATCCCTAGATTGGTTGCTGCTATTCTATGAGCGTAAATCCCTAGATTGGTTGCTGCTGTTCAATGAGCGTAAATCCCTAGATTGGTTGCTGCTGTTCAATGAGTGTAAATCCCTAGATTGGTTGCTGCTGTTCAATGAGTGTAAATCCCTAGATTGGTTGCTGCTATTCTATGAGCGTAAATCCCTAGATTGGTTGCTGCTGTTCAATGAGTGTAAATCCCTAGATTGGTTGCTGCTGTTCAATGAGTGTAAATCCCTAGATTGGTTGCTGCTGTTCTATGAGTGTAAATCCCTAGATTGGTTGCTGCTGTTCTATGAGTGTAAATCCCTAGATTGGTTGCTGCTATTCTATGAGCGTAAATCCCTAGATTGGTTGCTGCTGTTCAATGAGTGTAAATCCCTAGATTGGTTGCTTGCTGTTCAATGAGTGTAAATCCCTAGATTGGTTGCTGCTGTTCAATGAGTGTAAATCCCTAGATTGGTTGCTGCTGTTCTATGAGTGTAAATCCCTAGATTGGTTGCTGCTATTCTATGAGTGTAAATCCCTAGATTGGTTGCTGCTGTTCTATGAGTGTAAATCCCTAGATTGGTTGCTGCTAGTTCTATGAGCATAAATCCCTAGATTGGTTGCTGCTGTTCTATGAGTGTAAATCCCTAGATTGGTTGCTGCTGTTCTATGAGTGTAAATCCCTAGATTGGTTGCTGCTGTTCTATGAGTGTAAATCCCTAGATTGGTTGCTGCTGTTCTATGAGCGTAAATCCCTAGATTGGTTGCTGCTGTTCTATGAGCGTAAATCCCTAGATTGTTGCTGCTGTTCTATGAGTGTAAATCCCTAGATTGGTTGCTGCTGTTCTATGAGTGTAAATCCCTAGATTGGTTGCTGCTATTCTATGAGTGTAAATCCCTAGATTGGTTGCTGCTGTTCTATGAGTGTAAATCCCTAGATTGGTTGCTGCTGTTCTATGAGTGTAAATCCCTAGATTGGTTGCTGCTATTCTATGAGTGTAAATCCCTAGATTGGTTGCTGCTATTCTATGAGCGTAAATCCCTAGATTGGTTGCTGCTGTTCTATGAGTGTAAATCCCTAGATTGGTTGCTGCTGTTCTATGAGTGTAAATCCCTAGATTGGTTGCTGCTGTTCTATGAGTGTAAATCCCTAGATTGGTTGCTGCTGTTCAATGAGCGTAAATCCCTAGATTGGTTGCTGCTGTTCAATGAGTGTAAATCCCTAGATTGGTTGCTGCTATTCAATGAGTGTAAATCCCTAGATTGGTTGCTGCTGTTCAATGAGCGTAAATCCCTAGATTGGTTGCTGCTGTTCAATGAGCGTAAATCCCTAGATTGGTTGCTGCTGTTCTATGAGCGTAAATCCCTAGATTGGTTGCTGCTGTTCTATGAGCGTAAATCCCTAGATTGGTTGCTGCTGTTCAATGAGTGTAAATCCCTAGATTGGTTGCTGCTGTTCTATGAGTGTAAATCCCTAGATTGGTTGCTGCTGTTCTATGAGTGTAAATCCCTAGATTGGTTGCTGCTATTCTATGAGCGTAAATCCCTAGATTGGTTGCTGCTGTTCTATGAGTGTAAATCCCTAGATTGGTTGCTGCTGTTCTATGAGCGTAAATCCCTAGATTGGTTGCTGCTGTTCAATGAGTGTAAATCCCTAGATTGGTTGCTGCTATTCAATGAGTGTAAATCCCTAGATTGGTTGCTGCTGTTCAATGAGCGTAAATCCCTAGATTGGTTGCTGCTGTTCTATGAGCGTAAATCCCTAGATTGGTTGCTGCTGTTCTATGAGTGTAAATCCCTAGATTGGTTGCTGCTGTTCTATGAGTGTAAATCCCTAGATTGGTTGCTGCTGTTCAATGAGCGTAAATCCCTAGATTGGTTGCTGCTGTTCTATGAGTGTAAATCCCTAGATTGGTTGCTGCTGTTCTATGAGCGTAAATCCCTAGATTGGTTGCTGCTGTTCAATGAGCGTAAATCCCTAGATTGGTTGCTGCTGTTCAATGAGCGTAAATCCCTAGATTGGTTGCTGCTGTTCTATGAGCATAAATCCCTAGATTGGTTGCTGCTATTCTATAAGCGTAAATCCCTAGATTGGTTGCTGCTGTTCAATGAGTGTAAATCCCTAGATTGGTTGCTGCTGTTCAATGAGCGTAATTCCCTAGATTGGTTGCTGCTGTTCTATGAGTGTAAATCCCTAGATTGGTTGCTGCTGTTCTATGAGTGTAAATCCCTAGATTGGTTGCTGCTGTTCAATGAGTGTAAATCCCTAGATTGGTTGCTGCTGTTCTATGAGTGTAAATCCCTAGATTGGTTGCTGCTATTCTATGAGTGTAAATCCCTAGATTGGTTGCTGCTATTCTATGAGTGTAAATCCCTAGATTGGTTGCTGCTGTTCTATGAGTGTAAATCCCTAGATTGGTTGCTGCTGTTCTATGAGTGTAAATCCCTAGATTGGTTGCTGCTGTTCTATGAGTGTAAATCCCTAGATTGGTTGCTGCTATTCTATGAGCGTAAATCCCTAGATTGGTTGCTGCTGTTCTATGAGTGTAAATCCCTAGATTGGTTGCTGCTGTTCTATGAGCGTAAATCCCTAGATTGGTTGCTGCTGTTCTATGAGTGTAAATCCCTAGATTGGTTGCTGCTGTTCTATGAGCGTAAATCCCTAGATTGGTTGCTGCTGTTCAATGAGTGTAAATCCCTAGATTGGTTGCTGCTGTTCTATGAGTGTAAATCCCTAGATTGGTTGCTGCTGTTCTATGAGTGTAAATCCCTAGATTGGTTGCTGCTGTTCTATGAGCGTAAATCCCTAGATTGGTTGCTGCTGTTCTATGAGTGTAAATCCCTAGATTGGTTGCTGCTGTTCAATGAGTGTAAATCCCTAGATTGGTTGCTGCTATTCTATGAGCGTAAATCCCTAGATTGGTTGCTGCTGTTCAATGAGCGTAAATCCCTAGATTGGTTGCTGCTGTTCAATGAGTGTAAATCCCTAGATTGGTTGCTGCTGTTCAATGAGTGTAAATCCCTAGATTGGTTGCTGCTGTTCTATGAGTGTAAATCCCTAGATTGGTTGCTGCTATTCTATGAGTGTAAATCCCTAGATTGGTTGCTGCTGTTCTATGAGTGTAAATCCCTAGATTGGTTGCTGCTGTTCAATGAGCGTAAATCCCTAGATTGGTTGCTGCTGTTCTATGAGTGTAAATCCCTAGATTGGTTGCTGCTGTTCAATGAGTGTAAATCCCTAGATTGGTTGCTGCTGTTCTATGAGTGTAAATCCCTAGATTGGTTGCTGCTGTTCAATGAGTGTAAATCCCTAGATTGGTTGCTGCTGTTCTATGAGTGTAAATCCCTAGATTGGTTGCTGCTATTCTATGAGTGTAAATCCCTAGATTGGTTGCTGCTGTTCTATGAGTGTAAATCCCTAGATTGGTTGCTGCTGTTCAATGAGTGTAAATCCCTAGATTGGTTGCTGCTGTTCAATGAGTGTAAATCCCTAGATTGGTTGCTGCTGTTCTATGAGTGTAAATCCCTAGATTGGTTGCTGCTGTTCAATGAGTGTAAATCCCTAGATTGGTTGCTGCTGTTCTATGAGTGTAAATCCCTAGATTGGTTGCTGCTATTCTATGAGTGTAAATCCCTAGATTGGTTGCTGCTGTTCTATGAGTGTAAATCCCTAGATTGGTTGCTGCTGTTCTATGAGTGTAAATCCCTAGATTGGTTGCTGCTATTCTATGAGTGTAAATCCCTAGATTGGTTGCTGCTATTCTATGAGCGTAAATCCCTAGATTGGTTGCTGCTGTTCGTCAGAATCAGAATGCTTGTATCCCAAATCCCATGATAGACCTCCACTGCCCTTAAAATCCACATCTTCCTAATTTTCTAGTAAAGAAAGTCGATTGATTTTTCAGGCTAATTCTTGTGTTCGAGCTGCAAGCGTCAAACGCACCAGCAGCAGCAGCAGCAGCAGCAAAAGCAAGAAAGCTGTACATCAGTTCTAGCGGGCACCAATACTGTGACTTGCTTCCGGTTTGAAGGATTTCCGCCTTCTCAGCCGCAATGAAATCTAAATTTTTAACGTGAGAAGCTTTTTTTTTAATGTAGAATTTTAGGCATTTATATTCACATATATGCATTCATGCCTGTACAGTTCAAGTTAAGTAGCCAGTGACAGCTAGCTCTGGCAGCTAACAGGTAGTTCAGGCATTAAGTTTCAGGTCGTTCAGGTATTGATTAGTAGGTAGTTCAGGTATTGATTAGCAGGTAGTTCAGGTATTGATTAGTAGGTAGTTCAGGTATTGATTAGCAGGTAGTTAAGGTATTGATTAGCAGGTAGTTCAGGTATTGAGTAGCAGGTAGTTCATGGGGTTCAGTATTGAGTAGCAGGTAGTTCAGGTATGAATTTTCATGATGGCATGAATTTTGACTAGCCTATTACGAAACAAACTCAAATCGGCAGGCAGTTGAGGGCGGCATTCGATCGCTACCAATTAGACAGCGCCGCTCGCACAGACAGAGGCCAACTGGTGCAGCGCATTCAGAAGGCTTCGCATTATTTAGGAGTCTATCCCAGCAAATCGCAGAGTAAGTCTAGCGGAATTTGCGACACATCAAGAAATGACTGATACATCAAGGAATGACCGACACACTAATGAATGACCGAAACATCAAGAAATGACTGATACATCAAGGAATAACCGACACACTAATGAATGACCGAAACATCAAGGAATGACTGATACATCAAGGAATGACCGACACACCAAGGAATGACCGACACACTTATGAATGACCAAAACATCAAGGAATGACTGATACATCAAGGAATGAGTGACACCAAGGAATGACTGAAACACAAATGAATTACCGACACAACAAGGAATGACCGACACACCAAGGAATGACCGACACACTTATGAATGACCAAAACATCAAGGAATGAGTGACACACCAATGAATGACTGAACATCAAGGAATGACTGATACATCAAGGAATGACTGACACACCAATGAATGACCGACACAACAAGGAATGACTGATACACCAAGGAATGACTGACACACCAAGGAATGACTGATACACCAAGGAATGACTGATACACCAAGGAATGACTGATACACCAAGGAATGACTGAGACAACAAGGAATGACTGACTTCGTATCAGAGAACAATTAAAGGCTTTAAAAGCTAATCGATTCTGAATTTAAACTTACATTTTCAGTCTTGGAGCTGCAGTGCAGCGAGTTTCCAGTCAGCCTAAAAGCCGCTCTCCGCGCCAGCAGGCACAGTCGGCACGGCAGCTCCGGCTTCTCGTTCGAGATGTTCTGCGTGTTGGTTGCCTGTTTGAAAAATCGGCGAAAAGTCAGTTCGACTCAAAGCCGGAGCTTGACATCGGCGGCGTCGGTAAACGCCTGCGGTCGTCAGTCAAGTGGCGCCAAATGGCGCCGTTTTAGTCGTAGCGCCGGCGGTCAATCGAAATTTCTACCAGGCCGCAGCAGCGGCGGATTCAACGGTGACGAGCCGCGCTGCTCGGTGTTTCTCGGTGGCGCCTGCAATCCAACCACCTGGCGAGTGGACACCGCCGTGCCGTTTCTTGTTAAAGAGAGAATCAGCTTCTATAATCCGGTGGGTCCTTCTGTCTTTTATGACGTCATCTAATTATGACGTCATCTAATTTTCACGTCATCTAGTTATGACGTCATCTAATTATGACGTCATCTAATTATGACGTTATATACGAATCTCTCTTTTCGTGCGATTCCGCCCGCAGCAAGTGGAGACCTGGTATCCGCAGCTAATTGACATTGAGAATGCCGCCAAAGACAGCGCCGCTGTGCTTCTGTTCGTCCTGGATCCGCGCACTCGCGGCATCGCGTCGATTGTTGAATCAGCCTATCTGGCTGGCCAGGGTCGCAATCTCGTGCTGGTCATACCGGACGCTTGCACCACTGGCAAGAGCCGCATCGCCAATTGTCGCTGGTAAGGTTCGGCGATGCCGTGCACGGATGCTAATGGGTGATTTAGGATGGAAATGAATGGAAAAACACCCTACGATCCGTAGGGTTCGTATATCAATAAGCGCAAAGGATTAAGATTAAAAATCTGCTCGCTTAGGATCCCGTGAAGCCACAATGTTAAGATTTGGAATCCTATGAAACCTGGGGATTTCGATTTGGAATCCTATAAGAGACAAATGATTTAGACATAAAATCCTATAAAAAACTATGTATTCTGACTTGTGATTCCATGAACCCATGGGATTTAGACGTGGAATCCTTTAAACCTTTAAACAATTAAGATTCAAGATCCGTAGTATTAGGATCCAATGAAACCAAGGGATTTAATATAGATTGAAGATCCGTAGGATTAGCATTTCGTGAATCCAAGTGATTTAGATTCAATATATAAAGGATTAAGATTCCCGAAGCAAATTGATTAGAACCTCATGCATTGAGGGAAAAAACCCAAATTAAATTGCGGAAAATAAACTTTCAACTGTTTGATTCTGATATAAAAAAGTACTTTATGTTCACAGGGAGCAGGAGTCAATACATCGCAGCCTGCTGTTCCTGATTGACCTAGTTGAGCAGTGTCACATACCTGTGTTTGAAAGTCTAGAAACGGCTCTGCAGGCTGTTAAAATCCTGGTTAAACAGGTGAGATTATTCTCTCCGACTAATTGACTGTCTTTTTGTCCTTAGCTTAGAATTCATCCGACTGGTCCGATACAATCCCCCAATGCTTCATTTTTGGGGTGGTTAGGTTGATGCCCCAACCCTACAGTCCACAGACTGAACAGCTGTAAAGAGCCTTTGAGTGCGCCACCCCAATAGCTGTGGCTGTACACCTTGCCGAATTGGCTCAGGTGTCATTTCATCTAAATTAGCCTTGCGCAAACCCGCAGAAGCAATCGGTCACTAAGCTGACAACATCTGACGGCGTCAGCCCAGTCTGGGACTCCGGCGCTCCGGTCAGCCGCACCCTCACCCTGCTTTGGGAGCTGTTCCGCTGTCACGACATCGACCACACCGGCCGCATCTCGCCCGACGCTGCCAGCCTCATCCTGGAGACAATGCTCTGCGGCGGCGGCCGACGCTGCAGCAAAAGCAGTCGCGACGTGTCCGCTGTGCTGCCAGCGCCTGACCAGCGAATCACCTTTGCCGACCTGTGCCTTATCTATTCCAGCGCCTCCGACAGCGGCTGTGGCAGCGGCGGCGGCGGCGGCGGCTGGAGCGAAGACTGGACCGAGTGGCTGTGGTCCGCACTGGTCTGGCCGTTTTCTGCGGCTAGGCGGCTGCTCAGCGCGGCGACCTCAGGCGGACCTGCTGTTTCGTCTACCTGCCGGCCGCAGTACGACGTATTCTTGGGCGGAACCTGCGGTCAGAGCCGATGGCGCGATGACTCGGCAATACCCAGACTGCAGGCTGCCGGCATATCATATTATAATCCTCAGGTACAGTACAATCCCTCGGGACTCACGCACAATGCCTGGGACACTGAAAGCATCAGGATTGATCCAGCTGTGCTGCCCTGAAGCATCAGGATTGATCCAGCTGTGCTGCCCTGAAGCATCAGGATTGATCCAGCTGTGGTACCCTGAAGCATCAGGATTGATCCAGCTGTGGTACCCTGAAGCATCAGGATTGATCCAGCTGTGGTACCCTGAAGCATCAGGATTGATCCAGCTGTGGTACCCTGAAGCATCAGGATTGATCCAGCTGTGGTGCCCTGAAGCATCAGGATTGATCCAGCTGTGGTACCCTAAAGCATCAGGATTGATCCAGCTGTGGTACCCTGAAGCATCAGGATTGATCCAGCTGTGGTACCCTGAAGCATCAGGATTGATCCAGCTGTGGTACCCTGAAGCATCAGAATTGATCCAGCTGTGGTGCCCTGAAGCATCAGGATTGATCCAGCTGTGGTACCCTGAAGCAATAAGATTTATCCAGCTGTAGTACCCTGAAGCATCAGGATTGATTCAGCTGTGCTGCCCTGAAGCATCAGGATTGATCCAGCTGTGGTACCCTGAAGCATCAGGATTGATTCAGTTATGGTACCTGTAGTATCAGGATAGCTGTGGTTCCCTGAAGCACCGTGATTGATCAATCAGTGGTACCCTGAAGCACCGTGATTGGTCAATCAGTGGTATCCTGAAGCACCGTGATTGATCAATCAGTGGTACCCTGAAGCATAAAAGTGACTGGCAGCCGATGAGTACCGCTAATAACGAGCCTTTGCCTTGCAGATTTCTCACTGGTCAATCAGGTTCCTATCTTACGAATCCGGCGCCCGCGAACAGAGCTTGGTGCTGCTATTCGTCATCACCTGCGACACCTGGTCCACCGCCGCTATGCTAGAAGCGGCTCATTTCATTGGTCGCGGCGCCCGAGTAGTCCTTCATGTGCAACTCTACTCGGCTCCGGCGAATGGAACAGCAGCCAACGGAACCGGCGACGGCTGCGAGCTGCCGCCTGACGCTGTTAAGGATTACAATCGCGGTCGGATGTACTTGCTAGACTTGGCCAATCGAGAGAATGTACCCGTGCTAGCCACTGCGGAGGAGGCTGTTGACAAGGTCATCAGTTTAGTGACGCAATTGCGCGGCGTATCTTAAACGGATGACATCACCCGCTTGCTTCTCTAGCTTATGACTGTGGTGCTGTGCTCAAAATACTTGCTGAGCTGAGCTCCTAAATACTTCAGGCTAGCTGAGACACCAACCTCCCAGATCCTTCAGGCTAGCTGAGTCACCAACCTCCCAGATCCTTCAGGCTAGCTGAGTCACCAACCTCCCAGATCCTTCAGGCTAGCTGAGTCACCAACCTCCCAGATCCTTCAGGCTAGCTGAGTCACCAACCTCCCAGATCCTTCAGGCTAGCTGAGTCATCAACCTCCCAGATCCTTCAGGCTAGCTGAGTCACCAACCTCCCAGATCCTTCAGGCTAGCTGAGTCACCAACCTCCCAGATCCTTCAGGCTAGCTGAGTCACCAACCTCCCAGATCCTTCAGGCTAGCTGAGTCACCAACCTCCCAGATCCTTCAGGCTAGCTGAGTCACCAACCTCCCAGATCCTTCAGGCTAGCTGAGTCACCAACCTCCCAGATCCTTCAGGCACACCTTTCATTATCCAAAAACTTTAGGGCACATTGCAAGAAGTGCCTTATCTTGTTTGACTCGCTTCTATTTTGTACTGAATTTGAGATTAACCAGATAGTTAACGTTTTGAACATTTTTGTTTACTTTTTGTGCTAAATATGACAAAAATTGTATTACCGTGTCAAAGCGAAATTTATATCAGAATTTCAACTTTGTGCCGATTCGTTTATCAAACGTATAAATTTCGCTTTTTAACGCATTCATATTTGAAAATGTAGAATTTGGAGAATTTTTTAATCAATGGTGCAAGAATTTGGTTGGCTTTTAGCTATTTTTGACTTTCTGCTCAAGATAGCTAACAGACATGACATTACTTTTTGTTCACTGTCAACAAAGTTGTTAATCTTTTTGTACTTTTATATTTTATAAGTGCTGCCACATTTTAGATCAGTATATATATTTCGATCTCTATTAAAGAGACAAATTTTCTCCACAATTTAATAAAATTCGAGTATATTACTTTTGCTAATGATTTTCAATTATAAGAATCTATCTATGCTACTAAGTCAGTAGTGTGCAAGCGTAAAATCTCTTATTTAATGTACCTGTCTGCGTCAGTATTAGCGTACATAGTGTTCTAGTTATTGGCTTTCATTTGCTTATTTCTCAGCCCATTTTTGGTTGCGTCATTGTTTTCTTTGTTAATGAAGCAAATGTTTTGCGAAACATGTTCATTTGCTGCGTGCAATCTTTTTTTCCGTTCGACTTTTTCAAGCATTGATTTAGACAGCCATGTTACGATTAAAAGCAATGGAGGCAATGGTAACTTACTCATGATTTATCAATTGTGATTTCTTAGTTAATCTGTTTTTTTCTATATTAACGTTCAACCATTGTACTGTACTTGTTCCTAAAAATGGGACAGTACAGATCTCTAAATACTAGACAGTACAGATCCCTAAATGCTAGACAGTACAGATCTCTAAATACTAGACAGTACAGATCCCTAAATACTAGACAGTACAGATCTCTAAATACTAGACAGTACAGATCCCTAAATACTAGACAGTACAGATCTCTAAATACTAGACAGTACAGATCCCTAAATACTAGACAGTACAGATCCCTAAATACTAGACAGTACAGATCCCTAAATACTAGACAGTACAGATCCCTAAATACTAGACAGTACAGATCCCTAAATACTAGACAGTACAGATCCCTAAATACTAGACAGTACAGATCCCTAAATACTAGACAGTACAGATCCCTAAATACTAGACAGTACAGATCCCTAAATACTGGACAGTACAGATCCCTAAATACTAGACAGTACAGATCCCTAAATACTAGACAGTACAGATCCCTAAATACTAGACAGTACAGATCCAATACTAAATGTACATCTAGCACTTCTGATTTCTTTGCCAAGACAGTTATGAGGGCTGATTTCTACCATACCCATTTGCTGTGCACTTTTCCCTTTATAATATAGTACTCGAGAAAAAACTTTGCTTCAGTAAAAATTCTAATTGTTGCTATGCTTATTCGTTACTTGTCCTAAATCTATCAGAGCTTTTTTAAAAATGCGGAAAATGTTACCTCTTTTTTCATTTGAAAAGAATATTATTATTATATTATTAAAGATATTTTTTGTTTTCATCCTTCAGGCTAGCTGACTCACAAACCGCCCCAGTCTGCGTACGAGTGTTCAGTCCATGGACTGGGGGGACGCCACACCCACCCTCAATTACCCCAGCTAATGCTGGTAACCCGTTTAACAGCTGGATTAACTGAAGCAATGCAGAGTTAAGTGTCTTGCTAAAGGACACATACTGTTCCAGTAGAGTCAGGACTCGAACCCCGACTTTTGAGTCATGAGTCCGGCGCTGTTACCCACTAGGCTACATTAACAAGGCGTAATCTCAAACTCCTTGAACCCTTAATTAATAATTATCGATTATAATTAATTTCTACACATCTAGGTTATCTAATAAGGACTTCTAGAAATTAGTCTGTAGACTAGTGTTCTATTATCTAGATGTCCATAGTATATAATATGGAATAAACTAACTTGAAAATAAGTAATCAAATTTTAACACTTGCCATTAACAGCGTTCGAAATTATTATTTGCGGCAAACCTGTGCCGCCGGTGTTTGTCTTCGCATGGCACAATCAGCAGCAGCAGCAGCAGCAGCAGCAGCAGCAGCAGCAGCAAAGCGCAGGTTAGCGATGCCATTAGCGCATTGTTCAATCGAGGCTGTTTTCAAAGCTTGCTGCCTTTGAAAAGGTACTTTTTTAAACTTGAATGAATCTCGAAAAACTAGACTATCTTGTTATTAGTACTTTAGTTATTAGTTGAGGTATTCTGAATTCGATTATCTACCTTATTTGTTGCCTAGTTGTTAGAGCTTGGAACTTCTGACCATTACGTATAGGTCTCTTTTCTATGAATCTAATGCCCGCAGTGAGAAGTATTTCAACGAATATTTGAACACTGGCTCTCAAACAGCCGGCGGCAGACATTTCTACTGCGGCTTCGATCCAACAGCTGATAGCCTACATCTGGGAAACCTACTGGCTATTGTTGCCTTGCTGAGATTGCGTACTCTGGGCCAGACTGCCCTGTTCATTGTGGGCGGCGCCACTGCTCGCATCGGCGATCCGTCAGGACGGCTGGCCGACCGGGCGCGCCTGGCCGACCGCGTCATCGACGAAAATGCGGCCCGCATCGGCACCCAGCTAGACAGCATTGCGGATAATCATCTTAGATATTTCTGCCACGGCGACCGGCCGCCCGGTGAGACCTTGTGAGTTCCGTCTGAAAATTATCAAATCTCGCCGCTTCAAATCTCTTGAAGTCCGACCAAAAAATCCTCCCCGGTCTAACCCCATCTCCTTAATCTCTACTCTTTCCCATCTGTACTCTCTCCCATCTGTACTCTCTCCCATCTCTACTCTTTCCCATCTGTACTCTCTCCCATCTGTACTCTCTCCCATCTGTACTCTCTCCCATCTGTACTCTCTCCCATCTGTACTCTCTCCCATCTACACTCACTTATCTCTACTCTCTCCCATCTGTACTCTCTCCCATCTGTACTCTCTCCCATCTGTACTCTCTCCCATCTGTACTCTCTCCCATCTGTACTCTCTCCCATCTGTACTCTCTCCCATCTACACTCACTTATCTCTACTCTCTCCCATCTGTACTCTCCCTTCTGTACTCTCTCCCATCTGTACTCTCCCATCTGTACTCTCTCCCATCTACACTCACTTATCTCTACTCTCTCCCATCTGTACTCTCTCATTTGTACACACTCTCTCTCATTTGTACTCTCTCTCATCTGTACTTTTTCCCATCTGTACTCTCTCCCATCTGTATTCTCTCCCATCTACACTCACTTATCTCTACTCTCTCCCATCTGTACTCTCCCATCTCTACTCTCTCCCATCTGTACTCTCCCATCTGTACTCTCTCCCATCTGTACTCTCTCCCATCTGTACTCTCTCCTATCTGTACTCTCTCCCATCTGTACTCTATCCCATCTGTACTCTCTCAAATCTTTACTCTCTCCCATCTGTACTCTCTCATTTGTACACTCTCTCTCATTTGTACTCTCTATCATCTGTACTTTTTCCCATCTGTACTCTCTCCCATCTCTAATGGCGCTAATGTCTACACTCAGATTTCTACTCTCTCTAACCCTTACTCATCAATTTGTCCTATCTTTTCTCTCTCCAATCTCTACTCTCTCCTATCTCTACTTCCTCCAACCTCTACTCTCCCTAATCTCTACTCTCCCTCATCTCTACTCTCCCCCATCTCTACTCTCCCCCATCTCTACTGTCTCTAATCTCTACTGTCTCACATATCTCATCTTTCTCCCTCTCACGCACCTACGTCTTCTCTCTGTCAATTTAAGACTAGCTAAAGACAGCTAGTATGTCTTAGAAGCTCTTATAATTTAAGGAAGTCAGATGCACTTTTCCTAACTTTTTTCGCGCATCCTTACTTCGTAAATGCTCGCAGACAAGGCATCACCGCTGTAAGAATGTCTTTCAGTGTCTAGATTCGGCACAGAATGCGTCTATTTTATCTCCCCTCCCCAGCCCAGACCCACCGCTCCAGCCGACAGCCACTCCGGCTTCATCAATCACTGCCACCCCACCCCCCAACAACGCACACTAATCCCAAATATCCCAAATCCCCGCTAGCTCGGTAGCTAGGTTCTCCCCTGGAAGGCTGGTGGTAGGTTTTGTAGGGCAAAATGAGCATTTAGATTGCTATGTCAGTCTAAGCACCGCTCGTGTATGTGTAATATATTCATGCATGTAAGATATGGATTGGGCTGCGATAGAAATTTATGGTTTATCCCTCGAATCGGCACTTTACTAATCCGTTCTGGTTAGCAACAGAAACAGTTTATTGAACCTTTTATGCCGATTTACTAAGGAATATAATACGTCAAAATATATCCATTTTTGTCCTTGAGCAGGATACTTCATTATTTCATTGCTTCAGTTCTCTCAGCTGTAAAAAGGGCGAGTGGCACAATTAGACTGAATTAGTATTCTAGTTGGACTTTTATAGCTAGCGTCTAGACATCTAGTCACCTAGAATCAATAAAATGCTAGCTATGGTAGTCCATGGTTAAAATGAGAGTATATTTTATACCCATTGTTGGCATGCGAGCCAGCAATCCAATCCAGAATAGCAAAATTCTTGCATTCGATTAGAGCCTCTTTGCCCACTGTCTATGGTAAAATCTGCTGTCAGATCTGCAGCCGACAGCACAGCCACAGCAATGGCGCGTAGCCTCTGTGCTGTAAGTTAAGATCCAGACATAAGCTTTAGCAGCTGGGTGAACTGAAGCAATGCAGATTTAAGTGTCTTGCTACAGGACGCAAATTGTTTTAGTGCAGTCCGGACGGGAATCGAACTTCCGACCTTCAAGTCGTAAGTCAGACGCTCTAGCCACTAGGCTACAAACTCTAGTAGTTTCATGCTAGAAAAGCAAATCAAAACTGACCAGCTTGAACAAAATAAGCGATCCATAATTGGAAAAATTTGTAGCGGAGTAGACATGGACGATCGATTTGTGAAAATAGCTATAAGTGCACTTGCACTAAAATACTGGAGCCTGAGTGCTATAAAACTACCAATCAGAAGTCTGTCCCCCTTATCCTGACTTGGATTTAGGCTTAAGTGATAAATCAAATTTCCTCGTTTATGTATACACAACTTGTCTGGATCATTTGCTATGCGTATACAGCTTGTACTTTTATAAAGTACAATAATCCGATTCGCAGGGTTCTGGACAATCAGAGCTGGCACGCTAATCTGAGCGCCACCGAGTTTCTAACCGGACTAATGAGCGGCATGCGGCTGCACGATCTGCTAAACAAGCACACTGTGCAAGCCCGATTAGCCTCTAAGCACGGCATGAGTGTTAAGGAATTCCTTTATCCGCTGTTTCAAGCCTATGATTGGCTGCATTTGTACAACACCTACGGCTGCCTGGTGCAGGTTGGTCAATTATCGAGCCTAAACTATTCATTTTAGATTTAGTTCGTGATTATTAAAGATTTAAATCATTGGATGAAATACTAGTTCAATTGGGATTTGTACTTGAAAGCAGCAGCTAAGATTGAAGTATTAAAATTATTCTTAACCTGTACATGACTGTTGAGTCAGTGTACAGCCAAGGAACAGCTAATGCACAGCCAGTATACAGCCAGGTGTAGATACAGGGCTGCGGGCAATGGCACATGATTTGGTAACACTAGACCTGCAGCCAGCGAGGAGGCAATTCTGCCTATTCCGCTGACTCCCGAGCACACACTCACACAGGTGTGTACATCTGCCCTGACTTTCTCATTGTCAGGCAGTTGTGCACTTCACCGTGTCTTGGAGGTTGGCCCTCATGGGTGTAAATTGCACAACAAGCCCCCAAGCCTTCTCTCCGCGGCTGCGCCCAAAATGAATGTGACCTCGCCGCGGAATCGAGCTCAGGGACCTTGGTGCGAGAGGCGAACGCGTTAGACCGATCTGCCACTCACCCCCATACAGCCAGTATACAGCCAGTATACAGCCAGTATACAGCCAGTATACAGCCAGGTGTACAGCCACCCAAAATTCTACTCCAGCTGATTCTGGTTCCCATTTTACACCCGGGTGAACTAAATTGATAGGTAATTCTCTGACTTTCGGATAAAAATAGTTCCCATTGGCTAAGATTCGAACTCCAGACCTGTCTAATTGGGTGCTCAATCGCTTATAACCACTGGGCTACAGCCTCCATCGAGCAGTCATAATGAATATTTGAATTAAGCAGGTAATCCTAATTTATTTAACCTATAATCGCATTCAGATTGGCGGCAACGATCAGACTGGCAACATTGACACCGGCATCACCTGTCTTCGCCGCTACGCGCCGCCCGGAGGCGAGGCGGCTTACGGTTACGGCCTCACCGTGCCGCTGCTGACCACCAGCGACGGACAGAAATTGGGCAAGAGCGACCAGCTGGCCGACACTGTCTGGCTTAGCGCCGATCGCACCTCACCGTTTGCTCTGTATCAGGTCAGTCTGGCGACCCTCTCCTCATCTAGCTGAAGCCCGCGCTTGTTACTGAAGGTTCAGCCTTCCCCGCTCCGCTCCGGTCACTGAAGGTTCAGCCTTCCCCGCTCCGCTCCGGTCACTGAAGGTTCAGCCTTCCCCGCTCCGCTCCGGTCACTGAAGGTTCAGCCTTCCCCGCTCCGCTCCGGTCACTGAAGGTTCAGCCTTCCCCGCTCCGCTCTGGTCACTGAAGGTTCAGCCTTCCCCGCTCCGCTCCGGTCACTGAAGGTTCAGCCGTCCCTGATCAGGTCCGCTCCGGTCACTGAAGGTTCAGCCTTCCCCGCTCCGCTCCGGTCACTGAAGGTTCAGCCTTCCCTGATCAGGTCCGCTCCGGTCACTGAAGGTTCAGCCTTCCCTGATCAGGTCCGCTCCGGTCACTGAAGGTTCAGCCTTCCCTGATCACTGAAGGTCCGCTCCGGTCACTGAAGGTTCAGCCTTCCCCGCTCCTGTCCGCCCCGGTCAGCTCCGATTGCTGAAGGTTCAGCCTTCCCCGCTCCGCTCCGGTTACTGAAGGTTCAGCCTTCCCCGCTCCGCTCCGGTCACTGAAGGTTCAGCCTTCCCTGATCACTGAAGGTCCGCTCTGGTCACTGAAGGTTCAGCCTTCCCCGCTCCTGTCCGCCCCGGTCAGCTCCGATTGCTGAAGGTTCAGCCTTCCCCGCTCCTGTCCGCCCCGGTCAGCTCCGGTTGCTGAAGGTTCAGCCTTCCCCGCTCCGCTCCGGTTACTAATGTTTGCTCCGGGTGCACACTCAATGAATAACTCTGTTTCTATTTCTGTTTCTGTTTCTATCTGTTTCCTTTATCTTTCAGAGGCTGCGCAACACACCTGACGCAGATGTTGAACGCATGCTTCGCCTCTTTACATTCCTGACTGACCAGCAGGTGACGGACCTGCGCCAGCGTCAGGCTACTTCGCCTGAGCTGTACGAGGCGCAGACCGCCTTAGCTGAAGACGTCACTTTATTATTGCATGGAGGTACGGCCAATTCTGTTTATTATTTAGAAACTGCTTAAGAAATTGACATTTCCTATATAAAATGACCAATGTTAAAATATAAAAAGTATGACCAAGAGAATATTCATAGCATTTTAAGCGATAGCACGACAGTCAGTATGAACTACAGCATGACAGACAGTATGAGCTAAAGCATAAAAGACAGTATGACCTAAAGCATTACAGACAGTATGACCTAAAGCATTACAGACAGTATGAGCTACAGCATGACAGACAGTATGAGCTACAGCATTACAGGCAGTATGAGCTACAGCAGGACAGACAGTATGAGCTACAGCATGACAGACAGTATAAGCTACAGCATGACAGTCAGTATGAGCTACAGCATGACAGACAGTATAAGCTACAGCATGACAGACAGTATAAGCTACAGCATGACAGACAGTATAAGCTACAGCATGACAGACAGTATGAGCTACAGCATGACAGACAGTATGAGCTACAGCATGACAGACAGTATAAGCTACAGCAGGACAGACAGTATGAGCTACAGCATGACAGACAGTATGAGCTACAGCATGACAGACAGTATGAGCTACAGCATGACAGACTTATGCCTCCCTCCAGAGTCCGGACTGTCGGCGGCACGCAAGTGGACTAGCATAGTGTTCTCCGAGGACGCGGAGGCCCTGACCAGCCTAACTCGTGCCGATCTGCCCGCCTGCGTGCTTACTGCCGGCACCGAGAGTTCGTCGTCGGGCCGTCGAGATCGTCACTCCACGAGTCTGAGACGCGCCATTTGGCGCGACGGGCGAAGCCTACGCCAACTGCTGACTGAGCTGCTTGATGAAGAAGCCAGCGGCCTCGGGCAGATGACGCCAGATCAGGTGCGGCAGGCTCTGTCGTCTGGCAGGGTGTCACTGAATCTGCGGCGCCAGGAGCTGGACGAGCCGCTGAAGCGGGAGGACTGCGTCCTGCCCGGATGCGGCGCCTCGCTAGTCAAAATGGGCAGGCGACGGTTTCTCCTTATTAAATGGGATTTTTTGTGATCACGAATGACTTTATGAAGTCCACATCTGATTTCCTCCCCGATTATCGATCGGTCCTTATGAACACTGACTATCGATCCACACTTCCTTATCGTCAGTGTACATTCTGACTGTACTATTGATCCACCCTTCCTCCCCTTCAGTGTACACTCTGACTGTACTATCGATCCAGCCATCCTCACCATCAGTGTACATTCTGACTGTACTATTGATCCACCCTTTCTCACCGTCAGTGTACATTCTGACTGTACTATCGATCCACCCTTCCTTACCGTCAGTGTACATTCTGACTGTACTATCGATCCACCCTTCCTTACCGTCAGTGTACATTCTGACTGTACTATCGATCCACCCTTCCTTACCGTCAGTGTACATTCTGACTGTACTATCGATCCACCCTTCCTTACCGTCAGTGTACATTCTGACTGTACTGTCGATCCACCCTTCCTCCCCGTCAGTGTACACTCTGACTGTACGATCGATCCTATAGAATTCTGTGTGCAGTATAGCAGCTAGTTCTAACTAATACAGTGTTCAGGTAACATATAGCAGATATCGACGCCTCATTTAATTAACTCTTCCAAGTTGTTTTAAATGGTCATTTCAGCTCCACTCGCGCCGTATCGCGATGTGATCAAATTTGAATTCGCTGTTTCTTCAGTTAAGCTCAAGATAAATAGCAATATGCCCAGATAAATACATATGGTGATATATTGAGCGCATTTTGTGGAATTGGCCAGACTTATCTTCTACTGGGATTAAATCGACACTGTGATAAAATGGCTGTCTGATCCCTCCTTCCCCTGCGATCGTAGGATTTTTCTCTCCCTATTTTCTCTTACTCTTTCCTCAATTGAGGAGAAGGAGAAAAAGTAAGATCCTGAGCTGTTTGCCATTTTCTATGTTACGGCTGCCTTAGTTTAACTATTCCTATTCCTATAGTGTTGCTTGACACTGGTTTAACAAAATAGACAAATATATAATGTCGCATTTTTCTAGTAATGTTCCAGTCAGTATATTATTGCTATCATTTTGTTAGTTTTTAGTTCATTTTTTAATTGTGAGGCTTTTTAGGTCTAGTTACTTTTGGTGGATCGTGGTTTCACATTTTTTTATCCGATGGTACTCGTATTTTGTTATCCTTTCCTCTTCTCTCCTTTCATGTGCTTTCTTCACCCTTCTGTCTTATCTTCTTCTATCTCTTTTTCTCTCCTCTCCCTTCTTCCCTCTTCTCTCCTCCCCGCCCTCCCCTATTCTCCCCCCAATCCTCTTCCCTTTCCTCTCTCACCTGAGGGCCAAAACCTCCATAGCACAGTGAAATGTACACTGCCTGACGATGAGAAAGTCAGGGCAGATGTACACACCTGTGTGAGCGTGTGCCTGCGTTCAGTATCTGTGTGCATGTGTGCTCAGGAGTCAGCGGAATGGGCAGAATTGCCTCCCTCGCTGGCTGCAGGTCTACTGTCACCTAATGATTGCCCACATGCCCTCCTGCACTTATTATTGTATTATTATTCCCCTCTCCCTTACCCTTCTCCCTATTCTCTTCCCTTTCCCTTCTCCCTTATCCTCTCCCCTTCCCCTTTCCCCTCTCCCTTATCCTCCCCCTATTCTCTCTTCTTTCCCTTCTCCCTTATCCTCTCCCCTATTCTCTCTTCTTTCCCTTCTCCCTTATCCTCTCCCCTATTCTCTCTTCTTTCCCTTCTCCCTTATCCTCTCCCCTATTCTCTCTTCTTTCCCTTCTCCCTTATCCTCTCCCCTATTCTCTCTTCTTTCCCTTCTCCCTTATCCTCCCCCTATTCTCTCCCCTTTCCCTTCTCCCTTATCCTCTCCCCTATTCTCTTCCCTTTCCCTTCTCTCTTATCCTCTCCCTTATTCTCTCCCCTTTCTCCTCTCCCTTACCCTTCTCCCTATTCTCTTCCCTTTCCCCTCTCCCTTATCCTCTCCCTATTCTCTTCCCTTCCCCTTCTCCCTTATCCTCTCCCCTATTCTCTCCCCTATTCTCTTCCCTTCCCCTTCTCCCTTATCCTCTCCCTTATTCTCTCCCCTTCCCCTTTCCCCTCTCCCTTATCCTCCGCCTATTATCTCCCCTTTCCCTTCTCCCTTATCCTCTCTCCTATTCTCTCCCCTTCCCCCTTTCCCCTCTCCCTTATCCTGCCCCTATTCTCTTCTCTTTCCCCTCTACCTTATCATCTACCCTCTCTTTTCTCCCCTTTTCTCTCCTCCCCTCTCATCCTCCCCTCCTCCTCCCCCTCTACCCTCTCCCTTATTCTCTCATCTTTACTTTTTTCTCCTCCCGTTCTTCCCTATTCTCTCCTTTTCCCTTCTTCTCTCGTCTCCCCTAATCTCTTTCTCTCCCCCTCCCCTCTTCACTCATGTTTGTTATCTCCTCTCTTAGGCCACTCGTCTCTCCTTTCCATTTTTGCAAGCTGTTCTTTCCCGAAGCCACTGTATGTGATTTCACTACAGGTATTTCTGCACACAATACACACAATACAGTATATATCCTGAATTGAAAGCGATCCCTACCTACTTTTTTGCAGTGGCTAGTCGCTTTCTAGGCTAGCATTTCTATTACTCGTAAATTGCAGCCTTACCTATTATGTTAAATCTAGCCCAGGTTTAGTCTAATTCCACTCATGTTTTATTTCTCTCGTTTCTAAGCCACAAACAGTTGACAATATATGCCTGGCCCGATGTTACAGTGGAGCCCGGAGGAGTCGCTTCAATGGCAGCTGCAGGCCGCCGAAGCCAACGAACAGCGCCGTCAAGAGGAAGCAGATCGCCAGCTCAGCCTATTGCTGTCTGTCCAGGATAACAATGAGCACAGTGAGACTATGGATGAGAATACCCGCTCATCTGCGAGTACTGAGTCGGATGGCGATAGTGACAATCGGAAGAGATTAAAAAGCAGATATCGTGACGGCGACTCCCTAGTAGATCCCAGCTGGGAGCTGGTGGACCCGACTCCGAATGTGCACGCCCTATTCCTAGAATTCAATCGTCGCTTCTTCTTCAACAGTTTAGTTGCTGTGGAAGTGAAATGGAGCCGCCGGATGACCCTGTGCGCCGGCCTCTGCTGCTACGAGGGTCGCGGCGGCCTCTGCTGCATTAAACTGAGCGAGCCGCTGCTGAAACTGCGGCCAAGGCGCGACCTAGTTGAAACCCTGCTGCACGAGATGATTCACGCGCACCTGTTTGTTAAAGAACGCAATCGCGACAGAGAGGGCCACGGGCCGCAGTTTCTGGCTCACATGAAGCGCATCAACGCATCGGCCGGCACTAACATCACCGTCTATCACAGCTTCCACGACGAGGTGGCCGTCTACAAGCAGCACTGGTGGCGCTGCGAAGGACCCTGCCGTAACAGGCCGCCATTTCACGGCTGGGTTAAGCGTTCAATGAATCGAGCGCCTGGCCCCAACGACACCTGGTGGCAGAGTCATCAGGCTACCTGCGGCGGCTGCTTTGTTAAAGTGCGCGAACCCGACGGCTTCGGCGACAAAAAGTTGGCAAAGAAGCAGCGGCCAGCGAGCCAGCCGGTTGAACAGCAGCGACAACCGAAGGCGCAACCAAAGCGTCCCGTCGGTCAGGCCGACATTAGAAAGTTTATGTCGCCGACAAGCACAAATTTAGCTTTGACTAGCTCGGAGGCGGCGCCAACTGAGCCTAAACTTTGGCGGCCCGCGGATGACAATGTCCAGCTAGATGTGGCTGCGGCTGTCGGCTCCGACAATGCCCTGCTGTTCCCCGGTGTTGGCATTCGGCTTGGCGGCGGTAGTGTCACTTCTGTTCAGCAGCAGCAGCAGCAGCAGCAGCAGCAGCAGCAGCAGCAGCTAGTTAACTGTCCAGTGTGCAGCAGTCGTGTACCAGAACCAGAAATTAATCAGCATCTAGACGCTTGTCTTTAGCTACATTGTGAGGGGAGCCGCTTATTCACTGTGTTCTATACTGAACTGAAACTTGCGCAATGCGTGTGCAAGCTGCATTTTTTAATTGATTTCAATTTTATTTTCATTTATTTTGTTTCCTAATTAAACGGTTGTGGTAAAATAACTATCAAGCATTTTTATAAAAACAATTCGATTGGTTTCAGCACAATTTGCCGTTGTACTTTTATTTACAATTTACAATAGATCAAGGTGGCACCCCTTGCGGTTTCCCGTGCAGAGAGATAATTTATCTGTGTTCATCAGTCGAAAGCAAGCTCAATTTCAACCGCCCAAATTGTATTTCCAGCTCGCCACACTCCCAACTAGGCTTGTGCTCTGCGCTACAGTCCGTTGTTGCCGCCAATCAATTGTCGCCGTGCAATCTTCGATATTTAAAACCAATCTACTCCCAGTCGTCGCCATGGCAACAACGGCAGCCGCCACTATCAACAATGCCCGAAAGATGCCGCCTGGTTGTCTCCTGGCATTCCCGGACTCGGTTGAGAAACTGAACAAGCTCACCGATGAACTCATCGCCGAATCAACGGCCTTCTACAATCGCAGCGCTGAAATCAGCGTCGACAATGTCAGCGTGGCCAACTACGCCAGGCCTTTGGCTGAGTTCGACGGCCGTTTCGCAGTGCTCCGCTCCAGCCTGGACTTTGTCCAGCACGTCTTCCCCGACAAGGCGCTGCGTGACGCCAGCTCCGAGGCCGATAAGAAAATCTCTGAGCACGAGGTGGACATTGAGATGCGCAAGGAACTGTACGACAGGTTTGTCGCCGTGCAGGCCAAGCTGCGCTCCGGCGATGACACGGCCAGCGCTGAGCTGACTCGCTACATCGACCGCTGCGTTGTGGACGGCCGGCGCAACGGTCTTGGCCTGGACGAGGCCACCAGAACTCGGGTGAAAGCCATCAAGACTGAGATGAGCAACATCTGCATTGAGTTTCAGCGCAACCTATCCGAGGACGTCTCCAGCCTGCTGATGGACCGTGCCGAGCTGGCCGGCCTCCCGGACGACTTTCTCGACAGTCTGGAGAAGGACCCAGACACTGGCAAGCTGCGCGTCACGCTGAAATATCCGCACTACTTCCCTGCCATGAAGCTGGCCGAATTGCCGGACACCCGGCGCCGCCTGGAGCTGGCCTTCAACACCCGCTGCAAGGAGGCCAATCTGGCGCTGATGCAGCGCCTACTGGCCCTCAGAAACGAGCGCGCCAGCCTGTTGAACTATCCAACCCATGCCGCCTACGTTTTGGAATTGCGCATGGCCAAGAAAACGGAGACTGTGGCCACGTTCCTGGCCGACCTGTCCGAGAAGCTCAAACCGTTGCAGGCCAAGGAGCTTGCCCGCCTGCTGGAGGTCAAGCGAGCCGACTGCGATCGACTAGGCATCCCGTTTGACAACGCCGTCAACGCCTGGGATGTGCGCTACCTCACCAACCAGGTGGAGCGCCTCGACTACGCTGTCGATCACGAACGCCTTAGGCAGTACTTTCCTATTGAAAGAGTCACCGACGGCCTATTGGAGATCTACCAGCGCATTCTGGGCCTAAAGTTTACTCGCGTGCTGGACTGCTGGACCTGGTACCCGGATGTCATGCTCTACAGTGTCGAAGATGCCGAATCCGGGGACCACATTGGTATGGGGCCGGCTGCTAGCACTCCTACTCTGACTCATATTCGATTAACTCAAGACACTTTAAAGGGCCTCGGGCAGATTCAACTGAGAGAGTGACTGAGTGACTAATAGAGTGACTGAGTGACTGATAGAGTGACTGAGTGACTGATAGAGTGACTGAGTGACTAATAGAGTGACTGAGTGACTGATAGAGTGACTGATAGAGGGACTGAGTGACTGATAGAGGGACTGAGTGACTGATAGAGGGACTGAGTGACTGATAGAGGGACTGAGTGACTGATAGAGGGACTGATAGAGGGACTGAGTGACTGATAAAGGGACTGAGTGACTGATAGAGGGACTGAGTGACTGATAGAGGGACTGAGTGACTGATAGAGGGACTGAGTGACTGATAAAGGGACTGAGTGACTGATAGAGGGACTGAGTGACTGAGATTGAAATCGGATGGGATACTTATGTGACAAGTGCATCAATTTGATCGCCAAAAAGCCGACAATAGGAAAATATCAGAAAAAATGCCCTCTCCCTAATATCTCAGGCCACTTCTACCTGGACCTGTATCCACGGGACGGCAAGTACGGCCACGCGGCCTGCTTCGGCCTGCAGCCGTCCTGTCTGACTGACGGCGGCCAGCACCGAACGAGCGCCATCTGCAGCGTCGTGGCCAATTTCACCAAGCCGACGCCGGACAAGCCGTCGCTGCTAACGCACGAAGAGGTTGAGACCTTCTTTCACGAGTTCGGCCACGCTATGCACAACCTTTGCGCCCGCACCGACACCTACATGTTCTCCGGCACTCATGTTGAGCGGGACTTTGTTGAGGCGCCCTCCCAGATGCTTGAGAACTGGGTCTGGTTCCCGCAGTCGCTGGCCATGATGTCCGGCCACTACTCGACAGGCGAACCCATTCCGGACGACTTGCTCAAGTCGCTGGTCTCGTCCCGGCAGGCCAACACGGCCTTCTTCAACCAGCGCCAGATTTCTCTGTCCACTTTCGACCAGGTAGAGTAGAGCCGACTGCTTAATATAGCTCTCTAAAACAGGCTTGCTAGTCTTGCTAGAGTAAACAAATCGTTTATTTTCGTTTGAGATTCGAACTTCCAACCTCTCGATCAGAAGTCTGATGCTCCATCTAATGATAATAATAATTTATATTTGCAAGAGGGCTGCGGGCAATGGCACGTCATTTGGTGACACTAGACCTGCAGTCAGCGAGTAGGCAATTCTGCCCATTCCGTTGATTCCTGAGCACACACTCACACAGATACTGTACGCAGGCACACGCTCACACAGGTGTGTACGAGCTACATCTGCCCTGACTTTCTCATTGTCACGCAGTGTACAGTATCACCAAATGAATGTAGCCTCGCCGCAGAATCGAGCTCAGGGACCTTGGTGCGAGAGGCAAACTCCTGAGCACACATGAGCACACATGAGCACACAGATGCTTACGCAGGGTGTGTAAATCTAGTAACGCCGCTCCTCCATCCGCAGGCCATCCACACCAGCTCGGATCCGGACCTGGACGTGTGCGCCGAATACGCCCGCATCGCCACCAGCATCGTCGGCGTGCCGCCAACCGAAGGCTCCGCGTTTCCTGCCAACTTCGGCCATCTGGCCGGCGGCTACGACGCCCAGTACTACGGCTACATGTGGTCTGAGGTCTACTCGGCCGACATGTTCTGCGCCGGCTTCGGCGAGGCCGGCCTGCTCAGCCCGAAGGCCGGCGCCGCCTATCGGCGCTTCATCCTGCAGCCTGGCGGCAGTCGCGACGCTTCCGACATGCTGCGCGACTTTCTGGGCCGCGATCCGACGCCGGACGCCTTCCTGCGAATGAAGGGCCTGTGAAATCCCAGTTGGCACCCAGGCACCATCGGTGTGAACTCGGTCTTGTTGGGATTTGAACAAAACTTGGGATTTGCGTAATGGTTTAGGATTTTATCCCAAGTAAAATTGGGATCTAAAGAAAACTTAGGATTTAAAGAAAAATTTGAATTTGAAGAAAACTTGGGATCTGAAGAGAACTTGGGATCTGAAGAGAACTTGGGATCTGAAGAGAACTTGGGATCTGAAGAGAACTTGGGATTTGAAGAAAACTTGGGATCTGAATAAAACTTGGGATCTGAAGAGAACTTGGGATCTGAAGAGAACTTGGGATTTGAAGAAAACTTGGGATCTGAATAAAACTTGGGATCTGAACCATTCTTGGGATCTGAACCATTTTTGGGATCTGAACTATTCTTGGGATCTGAACTATTCTTGGGATCTGAACCATTTTTGGGATCTGAACCATTTTTGGGATCTGAACCATTCTTGGGATCTGAACTATTCTTGGGATCTGAACCATTTTTGGGATCTGAACCATTTTTGGGATCTGAACCATTCTTGGGATCTGAACCATTCTTGGGATCTCAACCATATCTGGGTCTCAGTTGAGATTTGAGATCCCATTTGTGGCCACTAAATTTGGGATCTGTGTTTTTCGAGTGTGACCTCAGTTTATCCTTGAATGCAATTCAACTAGCTCACGCTCGTGCAACCAATACTGTGGCTCTAGTTATTAAGTGTGCCGTTTCTATCATATTTGTTTAAAATTACGAAACTTTTTTAAGTGCTTTGAAGGCTTGAACAAGCAATTTATTGCAATTAAAAATGATCTTTAGTTTAAAAATGTTTTACAGATTATCTATAATTCCATTCAATCCTTGGCCCGGTAAGCATGCCATGATAATATTTAAGAAATGACTAGTATCTCCTTGAATTCAGTTTTGTTGTTAATTATTTTTCCTGTTGTTCGGATTTGAAGCATTGGTTCATACAAATAAAAGTCAAAATTTGCCCTTATGTCTGTGGCTTTGTCGGAAAATTGATTAAATAATATGAATAAGAAGAATTGATTAATAAAAACTGTTTGCCCCTGACTTCGTCACCTGTTTCCTTCGTTAATCAAAGTTTAGTTGTGAACAATTGGCTAGGCTAGGTTTGAAAAATGCGTCGTTTAACACTTTCCATAAACGGCTCGTTTGCATTATTCATGATCAGAACCGGGCACAAATCTTATTATTATTAGTCTAAGTAATATTGCTATTATTATTAGCATTATTAATATTGCGCTTCGTTAGGCAGACTTCCAAAACTCGCGAAAAAAACTGCAATTATCTGGTCGGGACCTCTACCCCACTCTACCAATATTCTCTCTACCCCACTCTACCCATATTCTCTCTACACCACTACACATATCCCCTCTACCCCACTCTACCCATATCCCCTCTACACCATCTGCCAACTCTACCCCTATCCTCCCTACCCCGACTACCCATATCCCCTCTACTCCACTCAATCCATATCCTCCCTACCCCACTCTACCCATATCCTCTCTACCCCACTCTACCCATATCCTCCCTACCCCACTCAACCAATATCCTCCCTACCCCACTCTACCCATATCCTCCCTACCCCACTCTACCCCTATCCCCTCTACCCCACTCTACCCCTATCCCCTCTACCCCGCTCTACCCTTATCCTCTCTACCCCACTCTACCTCTATCCCCTCTACCCCGCTCTACGCTTATCCCCTTTACCCCACTCTACCCCTATGCCCTCTACCCCACTCAACCCATATCCCCACTCAACCCATATCCTCTCTACCCCACTCTATCCTATATCTCTGTCCTCTCAAACGCTCTCTCTACCCACTCTTCTTTCCAATTTACTTCTTCGAGCCTATCTCTCCTCTCCCGTCTCTACTCCACACTTACCTTTCCGATATCTACTCCAGTGCTTGCTTATCCGTCTAGGGTCCTGACTTAAAATACATGTAATGAGACCATTGATCTTATTGTTGGCATCAAGTGTTAGTGACTTAGTGTACTAGTAGATTTCCTCCTCCTCCTCTCCTTCCTCCTCCACTATACTAAAAATGAAATGCTTGCTTGCTTGCTTGCTTGGTTGGTTGCTTGTAATTGATTTTCTCCCGAACGGCTCAACCGATTTTCACCATTTCTTCACCAAAAGATGCCAAATATGGGGACAATTTTACACGTATTTTTATTAAGCTTAACTTTATTGCTAAGGGGATTAAATATTCGAAAAACATGATTTTTTAAAGGTCAAACCATCTTGGCCTATTGAGAATTTCACTGACTGCCACTGAATTAGAATTGCATCGTCAAATTGCGCAACAACCCCTAGCTGATTGAATTTGAAGCCTGCACTCTGGAGACAAATTGGAAATAAATGTACACAACCAACCGCGAGACTGAGTGTACTCTATTTTCTCACTTTGTTGTACAAAGCCAGAACTTTGAGAATTCATTTTATAAGGCTGATTTTTGCACCCACTAACCAACAGTCGGAATAGCCGATGTGTAGGCACTAGGAATAGGTTAGGCTAGGCTAGGGTTCGATTCTGCACTGCGTCAAATCATTTAGACTAATTTTCAGCCAGTAGTGATTGAAGGCTATTTTAATTTATTTTTTTCATTTCGTAAATAAAATATCATAAATCATAGCACACCGGCTAAACCAGAGTTTGAATCATGGCTAAACCAGCGTTTGAATCATGGCAAAACCAGAGTTTGAATCATGGCTAAACCAGCGTTTGAATCATGGCAAAACCAGAGTTTCAATCATGGCTAAACCAGAGTTTCAATCATGGCTAAACCAGAGTTTCAATCATGGCTAAACCAGCGTCTGAATCATGGCTAAACCAGAGTTTGAATCATGGCTAAACCAGAGACTAAATCATAGCTACACCAGGGTTTGAATCATGGCTAAACCAGAGTCTGAAACATGGCAAAACCAGAGTTTGAATCATGGCTAAACCAGAGTTTGAATCATGGCTAAACCAGAGTCTGAATCATGGCTAAAACAGAGTCTGAATCATGGCTAAACCAGAGTTTGAATCATGGCTAAACCAGAGACTAAATCATAGCTACACCAGGGTTTGAATCATGGCTAAACCAGAGTCTGAAACATGGCAAAACCAGAGTTTGAATCATGGCTAAACCAGAGTTTGAATCATGGCTAAACCAGAGTCTGAATCATGGCTAAAACAGAGTCTGAATCATGGCTAAAACAGAGTCTGAATCATGGCTAAACCAGAGTCTGAATCATGGCTAAAACAGAGTCTGAATCATGGCTAAACCAGAGTTTTAATCATGGCTAAACCAGATTTTGAATCATGGCTAAACCAGAGTCTGAATCAAGGCTAAACCAGAGTCTGGATCATGGCTAAACCAGAGTCTGGATCATGGCTAAACCAGAGTCTGGATCATGGCTAAACCAGAGTCTGAATCATGGCTAAACCAGAGTCTGGATCATGGCTAAACCAGAGTCTGAATCATGGCTAAACCAGAGTCTGAATCATGGCTACACCAGAGTCTGAATCATGGCTAAACCAGAGTCTGAATCATGGCTACACCAGAGTCTGAATCATGGCTAAACCAGAGTTTGAATGGCTACACCAGGGTTTGAATCATGGCTAATCCAGAGTCTGAATCATGGCTAAACCAGAGTCTGAATCATGGCTAAACCAGAGTCTGAATCATGGCTACACCAGAGTCTGAATCATGGCTACACCAGAGTCTGAATCATGGCTAAACCAGAGTTTGAATCATAGCTAAACCAGCGTCTGAATCATGGCTAAACTAGATTCTGAATCATGGCTAAACCAGAGTCTGAAACATGGCAAAACCAGAGTTTGAATCATGGCTAAACCAGAGTTTCAATCATGGCTAAACCAGCGTTTGAATCATGGCTAAACCAGAGTTTGAATCATGGCAAAACCAGCGTTTGAATCATGGCTAAACCAGAGTCTGAATCATGGCTACACCAGAGTCTGAATCATGGCTAAACCAGAGTTTGAATCATAGCTAAACCAGCGTCTGAATCATGGCTAAACTAGATTCTGAATCATGGCTAAACCAGAGTCTGAAACATGGCAAAACCAGAGTTTGAATCATGGCTAAACCAGAGTTTCAATCATGGCTAAACCAGCGTTTGAATCATGGCTAAACCAGCGTTTGAATCATGGCTAAACCAGAGTTTGAATCATGGCAAAACCAGCGTTTGAATCATGGTTAAACCAGCGTTTGAATCATGGCTAAACCAGAGTTTGAATCATGGCTAAACCAGAGTTTGAATCATGGCTACACCAGAGTTTGAATCATGGCTAAACCAGAGTTTGAATCCTGGCAAAACCAGCGTTTGAATCATGGCTAAACCAGAGTTTGAATAATGGCTAAACCAGAGTCTGAATCATGGCTAAACCAGAGTTTGAATAATGGCTAAACGAGAGTCTGAATCATGGCTCATAGCTAAACCAGAGTTTGAATCATAGCTAAACAAGCGTCTGAATCATGGCTACACCAGAGTCTGAATCATGGCTAAACCAGAGTTTAAATCATAGCTAAACAAGCGTCTGAATCATGGCAAAACCAGAGTTTGAATCATAGCTAAACCAGAGTTTCAATCATTGCTAAACCAGAGTTTGAATCATGGCTAAACCAGAGTTTGAATCATAGCCAACCAGAGTCTGAATCATGGCAAAACGAGAGTTTGAATCATAGCCCACCAGGGTTTAAAACATGGCGAAACCTGAGTTTGAATCTTGGCTAACCCAGCGTTTGAAAAATCAACGTCAACTGGGGAGTCATCATCAAAATGGGGATCATGGTGAACTGGGGGATCATGGTAAACTGGGGGATAATTGTCAACTGGGGGATCATTGTCAACTGGGGGATCATTGTCAACTGGGGGATCATTGTCAACTGCATGGGGGATCATTTTCAACTGGGGGATCATCATCAACTGGGGGATCATCATCAACTGGGGGATCATTGTGAACTGGGGGATCTTTGTCAACTGGGGGATCATTGTCAACTGGGGAATCATTGTCAACTGTGGGATCATTGTCAACGGGCGGGATCATTGTCAACTGGGGGATCATTGTCAACTGGGGGATCATTGTCAACTGGGGGATCATTGTCAACTGGGTGATCATCATCAACTGGGGGATCATTGTCAACTGGGGGAACATTGTCAACTGGAGGAACATTGTTAACTGGGGATCATCATCAATGGGGAGTCATCATCAACTGGGGGACCATTGTGAACTGGGGGATCTTTTTTAACTTGGGGATCATGGTTAACTGGGGGATCTTTGTCAACTGCATGGGGGATCATTTTCAACTGGGGGATCATCATCAACTGGGGGATCATTGTGAACTGGGGATCTTTGTCAACTGGGGGATCATTGTCAACTGTGGGATCATTGTCAACTGGGGGATCATTGTCAACTGGGGGATCATTGTCAACTGGGGGATCTTTGTTAACTGGGGAATTGTCAACTAGGGGATCATCATCAACTTGGGGATCATCATCAACTGGGGGATCATTGTCAACTGGGGGTTCATTGTAGCTATAAAAAGCTGTAAATTCAGCTGCTAAAAAGTATATACTAGACGAATTAAAAGTATTTCTGCTCCCCGAAGGGGGGCAAAACTTGCTAGTAAAAAATCTAAAGAGAAAAAGGTTCATTTGATTATCAATGCAGTTTCGTTTAACCCCGTCTTCTATGCAAAGCTTCGTAGATTTTTTATGTACTCGTACCAAAAATTTACTGCGCAGACAAGATGAAAACTTACTATTATGGAATACAGCTGGAACTAGTTTCCATACACACTGTCTATCTATATATACGAGTATTTTAAATATTCTGTATGATTGCTGCTGCACCCCATCCCAGTGTCTCGTGTGTCATACTGGCGCATTAAATAAATATTATTTTACTGTTTATCTGCTATATTCCTGGTGCACACTTGTTGCCAATGCACTCAACTCGTTAGAGAGAAGCTAATATATGATAGCGATCATTTATCTGAGGAATGAGGCAGAGAGTGTGGATGGATGAAGAGAGTGAAGGGCTGAAGGGAGAGATTGAAGGGATGAAGGGAGAGAGTGAAGGGATGAAGAGACAGAGTGAAGGGTTGAAGGGAGAGAGTAAAGGGATGAAGAGACAGACTGAAGGGTTGAAGAGACAGTAAAGGGATGAAGAGACAGAGTGAAGGGGTGAAGAGACAGAGTGAAGGGGTGAAGAGACGGAGTGAAGGGGTGAAGAGACAGAGTGAAGGGATGAAGAGACAGAGTGAAGGGATGAAGAGACAGAGTGAAGGGATGAAGAGACAGAGTGAAGGGATGAAGAGACAGAGTGAAGGGGTGAAGAGACGGAGTGAAGGGGTGAAGAGACAGAGTGAAGGGATGAAGAGACAGAGTGAAGGGATGAAGAGACAGAGTGAAGGGTTGAAGAGACAGAGTGAAGGGATGAAGAGACAGAGTGAAGGGGTGAAGAGACAGAGTGAAGGGATGAAGAGACAGTAAAGGGATGAAGGGACAGTAAAGGGATGAAGGGAGAGAGTGAAGGGTTGGAGGAAGAGAGTGAAGGGATGAAGAGACAGAGTAAAGGGATGAAGGAAGAGAGTGAAGGAATGAAGGGAGAGAGTGAAGGGATGAAGGAAGAGAGTGAAGGGTTGAAAGGAGAGAGTATGCACATAAAAAGTCAGCGAGTGAGCTAATATTTTTTATAGACAAAAAAGTATCCATGAACAACAATTCGGACGTGTTGTGAAATTGTTTTAGAAGGTGACTGACGTTTATAAATATGAAGTGCAGAGGTAGCCCTCTAGCATTACCTAGCTAGACAGAAATCAATATTCGACAAGCGACAAGCGACCGTCACTCCGTAGCCAGTGCTGTCTGGAGGTCGAGTTTGACCGTTGCGTGTACATTCTTGGCATATAATTAAAAATGCGAATTCAGATTCTAGTCCTACAGCCTTCATCTCCAGCATTGCCACTTGCAGCCAATTGGAATCGAGCCAAGAAAAGCTGATGACGCCAGACCCTAAAACAAGCTCGATTCTGTACAGCCTCTATAATGAGACCAGAGCGATCTCTGTGCCCTCACTCTTTCCTTCTAGATCCTTCTCATTCCAGGCTCCCCTTCCCAACTCACCCACCTCATCGGTTCCCTCCCGAATTTGCTATTTGCCAACGGCCGACCCTCCAAGCAACCGCCCCCGCGCAGACGCAAGGCCAGCCTTCTATACTTCTGGCGCTACACGAACACCAAAGAGCCCAGTAGCTTTCCGGTTGCCCCGCTACATACAATTCTCTCTAATTCGGTTGTTTTTGTATTCTAGCGCAGAAGGTAAGAACTGTGTTGCCACAGTTTGTTTTAACGCCAATTTGCTTGCTAATCATTTCTGCTAGTAATTTTGGCTACCTTTCGTTTCTAAACATGGTTCGAAAAATTGGAAAATAATTTAGATTGCAACTCATAAAGGTTTTGCTTTCCAGACTTGCTCTTTCAGTAACTTCAGCACACAGATACCGTACGTAGGCACACGCTCACACAGGTGTGTATATCTGCCCTGACTTTCTCACCGTCAGGCAGTGCACACTCTCACTGTGCCTTGGAAGTTAGCAAACCCAAAATGAATGTGACCTCGCCGCGGATTCGAGCTCAGGCACCTTTGGTGCGAGAGGCAAACTCGTTAGACCGCTCTGCCACTCACCCCCCTTAGGCTGACCTGCGTCAGGAAACCCCGAGTTTGTTTCTATGAGCCCGTATTCTGTAGATCGAAAGCATCTCATGCTCGCCTAGCTGTAACTCAATTTCATGCAGAGTAAGTAGGTCTCCAGCTTTAGCTTCGGTCGCCGCGAGCGCTAGTGTTGCAGAATTTGAATCCCAAACTTCTTTAGCGCGTTTTTTACATGCAATTAATGCTTTGAGAGCGGAGGCGTGTGAGTAGTGGGGCGCTGTGTTCGCGTGTATTGGTATGTGTTTAATAATGCTGTAAGTAACCATTCCTTCCATGAGTGTGTGTACTCTTGTTAGGCTTTCATTGCATCATAATAGATGAGAGACGCAGGGGCAGGAGACAGCAGAGCGGGAAAGAGAGGGGAGAGCGAAGAAAGACGCGAGGGAGGGAGGGAGGGGAGAGTGAGGAGAGAGGGGAGAGTGAAGAGAGAGGGGAGAGTGAGGAGAGAGGGGAGAGTGAAGAGAGAGGGGAGAGTGAGGAGAGAGGGGAGAGTGAGGAGAGAGGGGAGAGTGAGGAGAGAGGGGAGAGTGAGGAGAGAGGGGAGAGTGAGGAGATTGGGGAGAGTGAGGAAAGAGAGGGAGAGAGGGAGAGAGGACACTGCCCATTGAATTTCAAAAATCTAATGTTGGAATCGATTCCGATATGTATCGAAAAAATTGAAATCAGGATTCGAACCAAGGCAACTCCAGACGCGTTTCGCTCTTATTGGAGCTCATCAGTAGAGTCTAGCCTAGCGCTCTAGCCATTAGGCTATAGGCGCTTGTTCAAATCCAGCTTTCAATCTTAACATATCGTAATCGATTCGGCAGCGCCCCGCAACTCAATCCACACTCACTCAACTCCGTGGCACTGACTCGGTCGTACGAGACGCCGGTGCTGGCCTGAGAGAGAGGGAGAGAGGGAGAGTGAGGAGAGAGGGGAGAGTGAGGAGAGAGGGGGGAGAGAGGGAAAAGCGGGGAGAGTCAGAAGATTGGGAGAGAGGGGAGAGCGGAGAGTAGGGAGAGTGGGAGAGAGGGGAGAGAGGGGAGAGTAGGGAGAGTAGGGAGAGTGGGAGAGAGGTTAGAGAGGGAGATGGGATAGAGGTTTAAAGTGGAGAAAGAGTGAGAAGTAGATAGATAGACGCACGAGGGTGGAATCATATTTATAGATCTATGATGTGGCAGAGAGGCAAGGATAGTCCAGCTGACATGAAAAAGAGCATATTCTAACTTTTGTATTTTCTGAATCTCGTGGTACTCCTCTTCAACATCGTGGGCTTTTTTTCCATCCCCAGTGTTAGCAGTCGATGTGAGAATTTTGCGAGTTTCAACAAAGCTTATCTCTATTTTCCGGCATACAATCATCATGATGGTTCGCTTCTCCCTGCTTTACTATCAACTATCATTTTGCAGTTCCTGTAGTGCGTGCGTGTTTTAACCCCGGTTCGGTTGCAGATTGGCATAGCAACAGGCAGAGAAGCGCAAACTGCTCACTGCACCAGCTGGGTTGAATACAGCAGGGCTTCCGCTCTCGAATGCTCATACGCTTTGCTCGATCTAGATTGGGGACAAATTTTTCTCTGTGAATTGAGTTTGTAAAGTTTCGCTAGTTTCCTGTAAGCCGTTTCCTGCTAGTTGAGTAGCCTGTGATCAACGACTCACTACTCGTGGAATTATTTGACGAGATGGAGGCAAACATCGTTTATTTTAATTAACAATCTCCTTCACTCTGAGCCCTCGTAAAATTTACCTCGTCTTGCAGGTAAAGACAGGTAAAGAGGGGAGAAAAGTAGAGGGGAGAAAGCTAGAGAGAGGAGAAAGGATAAGAGGGAAGAAAGGTAGAGAGGGGAAAAAGTAGAGAGGGGAGAAAGGTAGAGAGGGGAGAAAGATCGAGAGGGGAGAAAGGTAGAGAGGGGAGAAAGGTAGCGAGGGGAGAAAGATAGCGAGGGCAAAAAAGGTAGAGAGGGGAGAAAGGTAGAGAGGGGAGAAAAATAGAAAGGGGAGAAAGGTAGCGAGGGGAGAAAGCTAGAGAAAGGAGAAAGGTTAAGAGGGAAGAAAGGTAGAGAGGGGAAAAAGTAGAGAGGGGAGAAAGGTAGAGAGGGGAGAAAGGTAGAGAGGGGAGAAAGGTTGAGAGGGGAAAAAGTAGAGAGGGGAGAAAGGTAGAGGGGAGAAAGGTAGAGAGGGGAGAAAGGTAGAGAGGGGAGAAAGGTTGAGAGGGGAGAAAGGTAGAGAGGGGAAAAAGTAGAGAGGGGAGAAATGTAGAGAGGGGAGAAAAGTACAGAGGGGAGAAAAGTACAGAGGGGAGAAAAGTACAGAGGGGAGAAAGCTAGAGAGAGGAGAAAGGTTAAGAGGGAAGAAAGGTAGAGAGGGGAAAAAGTAGAGAGGGGAGAAAGGTAGAGAGGGGAGAAAGGTAGAGAGGGGAGAAAGGTTGAGAGGGGAGAAAGGTAGAGAGGGGAAAAAGTAGAGAGGGGAGAAATGTAGAGAGGGGAGAAAAGTACAGAGGGGAGAAAAGTACAGAGGGGAGAAAAGTACAGAGGGGAGAAAGCTAGAGAGAGGAGAAAGGTTAAGAGGGAAGAAAGGTAGAGAGGGGAAAAAGTAGAGAGGGGAGAAAGGTAGAGAGGGGAGAAAGGTAGAGAGGGGAGAAAGGTTGAGAGGGGAGAAAGGTTGAGAGGGGAGAAAGCTAGAGAGAGGAGAAAGGTTAAGAGGGAAGAAAGGTAGAGAGGGGAAAAAGTAGAGAGGGGAGAAAGGTAGAGAGGGGAGAAAGGTAGAGAGGGGAGAAAGGTAGAGAGGGGAAAAAGTAGAGAGGGGAGAAAGGTAGAGAGGGGAGAAAGGTAGAGAGGGGAGAAAGGTAGAGAGGGGAGAAAGGTAGAGAGGGGAGAAAGGTAGAGAGGGGAGAAAGGTAGAGAGGGGAGAAAGGTAGCGAGGGGAGAAAAATAGAAAGGGGAGAAAGGTAGAAAGGGGAGAAAGGTAGAAAGGGGAGAAAGGTAGAGAGGGGAGAAAAGTAGAGAGGGGAGAAATGTAGAGAGGGGAGAAAAGTACAGAGGGGAGAAAGGTAGCGAGGGGAGAAAGGTAGAGAGGGGAGAAAGGTAGAGAGGGGAGAAAGGTTGAGAGGGGAGAAAGGTAGAGAGGGGAAAAAGTAGAGAGGGGAGAAATGTAGAGAGGGGAGAAAAGTACAGAGGGGAGAAAGGTAGCGAGGGGAGAAAGCTAGAGAGAGGAGAAAGGTTAAGAGGGAAGAAAGGTAGAGAGGGGAAAAAGTAGAGAGGGGAGAAAGGTAGAGAGGGGAGAAAGGTTGAGAGGGGAGAAAGGTAGAGAGGGGAGAAAGGTTGAGAGGGGAGAAAGGTAGAAAGGGGAGAAAGGTAAAGAGTAAAGAAAGGTAGAGAGTAAAGAAAGGTAGAGATCGGAGAAAGAGAGAGAGTGGTGAAAAGTACAGAGGGGGGAGAGGAAATCCTCAATGAATTTTCATGCAAACTCTGACTTAGAATAATTTCCTAGAGATCGCGAAAGAGCAATATCCGTCAACTTCTGTAGAGGTCCTTGATGGAGATCGGAACTGATAAATACATTTTGTAGCCAAATTACCTTTCTAAGCGTATATACGGTTTGCATTTCGATAGACAAGACTAGTGTGTTCTCTTGCACTCGAGACTATTTCTAGGACATTTTCCAGATCCTCTCATCTTCTTAATAATTGATTTACGCGAGACCCTCTGCGATTTCCCTGAGGACCTTGGCAGCAACTGGTGTGCCGTCTGCTTCTTATTTCTCAAAGTGCTCAAAAGTTTTTTAGCGAGCACAGTCGCGCGGACACTAATAAATTGGATGATTCAGTTCAGTGCCTCAAATTTTTGTCATTCTTCGTGAAGGCCTCTTTTTCACGGCCCGGTCCGGAAGCCTTTCATTTGTGCCATGTTGATTAAGCAGAAGACTGACGTGTATCTAGCTAGTTATAATATGAGTGCTACCTAGAGCTTAGCTGTCTGGCCTATGACTAAATTATAATAAAGCAGCTCATTGCCTCATTTGGTGAAAGCGGCGGGGTCGCTTCCCAGGAGGGCCGCATGTTTTTTCTCCATTCGTCCCATCGCCGAGATTTCATCATTGAGAAGATTGAGAAATTGGCCAGCCATCCAATTAACTCTGGGCTCACTGCTCGCCTGCACTTTTAGTCAGTTTTTTTGGTTCAGCAGCGTTCTTCATTTTCCATCCTCTTTTGTCTGGCCAATTGCCCTTTTCAATGCGGCCTGCTGCTGCTGCTGCTGCTGCTGCTGCTGCACTTGAAGAAAAGCTTTTTAAGTATTCCTGAAAGCTACTTTATCAGATGATTGGCATTGGAAATTTGCCGGCCGTTTCAATTTGCATTGGTTTGCCTCACCAGTTAGTTAGCTTCGAGTGTTTGCTGACTGTTTCTCCGCTTTGCTGTTTTCCAATTCTGCCTTTTCATAAGCGCACCACCGCTGTGCACAAAGTGCGTACAGAAATGCAAAAAGAAATTTCTACGCGAATCGTATAGCCGCAGCGCTGCCTATACTTAAAAGCCTTCACTATCGCTCAACCGGCTGATTCGTAGCTTGGCTCGTCTGCTGTCCCGTCACAAGCAGCGACCTGATGATGAAGACTGAGGCGACGCTGGAGGCTGCCGAGGGATCAGAAAGTCGACAAGAGCAGCACGCGGCCGCCGTGAGGTGAGAGATGGATACATTGGGGTAGGCAGGGAGACAATGGGGTAGGCAGGGAGACGATGGGGAAGTCAAGGAGAGGGTAAGCAGTGAGAGGGTAGGCAGTGAGAGGGTAGGCAGTGAGGGGGTAGGCAAGGAGAGGGTAAGCAGTGAGAGGGTAGGCAGTGAGAGGGTAGGCAGTGAGGGGGTAGGCAAGGAGAGGGTAAGCAGTGAGAGGGTAGGCAGTGAGAGGGTAGGCAGTGAGGGGGTAGGCAAGGAGAGGGTAAGCAGTGAGATGGTAGGCATTGAGAGGGTAGGCAGTGAGAGGGTAGGCAGTGAGAGGGTAGGCAGTGAGAGGGTAGGCATTGAGAGGGTAGGCAGTGAGAGGGTAGTCAGTGAGAGGGTAGGCAGTGAGAGGGTAGGCAGTGAGAGGGTAGCCAGTGAGAGGGTAGGCAGTGAGAGGGTAGGCAGTGAGAGGGTAGGCATTGAGAGGGTAGGCAGTGAGAGGGTAGTCAGTGAGAGGGTAGGCAGTGAGAGGGTAGGCAGTGAGAGGGTAGTCAGTGAGAGGGTAGGCAGTGAGAGGGTAGGCAGTGAGAGGGTAGGCAGTGAGAGGGTAGGCAGTGAGAGGGTAGGCAGTGAGAGGGTAGGCATTGAGAGGGTAGGCAGTGAGAGGGTAGTCAGTGAGAGGGTAGGCAGTGAGAGGGTAGGCAGTGAGAGGGTAGCCAGTGAGAGGGTAGGCAGTGAGAGGGTAGGCAGTGAGAGGGTAGGCATTGAGAGGGTAGGCAGTGAGAGGGTAGTCAGTGAGAGGGTAGGCAGTGAGAGGGTAGGCAGTGAGAGGGTAGCCAGTGAGAGGGTAGGCAGGAAGAAGAACACTCACCAATTGAATTGGTGAATGAATTAGAAGATAATGCTTGAAAAACTGAGGAGACTAGATATAGATAATTAAAGCAGATTGAGGAAAGATAAGCAGGGTGAGATAGATATGCGGTCAGTGCTGAATAAATAATCACTGGCCAGTTTCTGGTGCTAGCTTCCATATATGTTGGGGGGCTCTTGTCCCAGTGTCCGTTTGTCGCCCAGTTACTGCAGTCAGTCAAAGCCTGTCAATCAATGGTTATAGCAGCTCCGCCCACTTAAACCCCCTGCTAAGCTGACCCCAAAGACTGATGGCTGGCCCGAACTGGTATGACGGTACCTTTAGATTACATTGGGGATAATTGGAATGCGTTTAAATATGTTTAGACATTCTATTTTAACTCTACTAAACCCTTCTATGCAGAAGCCTACATCCTGAAAAAGTAGAAAGCATTCTAGTGGCTATTCAAAGTTAGCAAATTCAAACTTCTTGACTTACTTTTTAATGTACCCTACTAAGCTTCATGGTAAGTCTAACATTTCTTAGATAGCTTAGCTACTTCCCAGGTAGCCTAGCTACTTCCCAGGTAGCCTAGCTACTTCCCAGGTAGCCTAGCTACTTCCCAGGTAGCCTAGCTACTTCCCAGGTAGCCTAGCTACTTCCCAGGTAGCCTAGCTACTTCCCAGGTAGCCTAGCTACTTCCCAGGTAGCCTAGCTACTTCCCATGTAGCCTAGCTACTTCCCAGGTAGCCTAGCTACTTCCCAGGTAGCCTAGCTACTTCCCAGGTAGCCTAGCTACTTCCCAGGTAGCCTAGCTACTTCCCAGGTAGCCTAGCTACTTCCCAGGTAGCCTAGTTACTTCCCAAGTAGCCTAGTTACTTCCCAAGTAGCCTAGCTACTTCCCAAGTAGCCTAGCTACTTTCCAGGTAGCCTAGCTACTTTCCAGGTAGCCTAGCTACTTCCCAGGTAGCCTAGCTACTTCCCAGGTAGCCTAGCTACTTCCCAGGTAGCCTAGCTACTTCCCAGGTAGCCTAGCTACTTCCCAGGTAGCCTAGCTACTTCCCAGGTAGTCTACCTACCTCGCAGCTAGTCAATCTACCCATTTTGTTGCATATGTTACAGAATTCAGTCAGCTTGGCAAAGTTTTCAACAGTTCCAAGAGCCTGACAGCCGGCCTAAGCAGACCCCGGAAGACCATGCAGTGGACGCCGCGGAGGACGAAGATCTGGACGAGAATTCCCAGGCCGCGCCAACCTTGACAACCTCCGGCTACATGACCAACAGTGTCAGCAGCTGTTTCAGCGAGATGCGCGCCTCTAACACCCAGGACAGCCTCGGCCTGGGACTGCGGCCGCCAGCCAGACGATGGGAGACTGGAATCGGGCTGGGCGCGGAGGAGGCGGGGGAGACAGAGGCGGAGGCCAATGAAGCCGAAGCCGATTCAGAGCGGGCGCAGTGGCGGGCACTCGAGCATCGGCTGACTGAGCTGGCGAAATCCACCGCTGCGGCTGAGGAGCAGCAAAGACATAAGGTGAGAGGTGCTGCTTCATACTCCTGCCTACCCTCCCTGCCTACCCTCCCTGCCTACCCTCCCAGCCTACCCTCCCCCTGCCTACCCTCTCCCTGCCTACCCTCCCTGCCTACCCTCCCCTGCCTACCCTCCCTGCCTACCCTCCCCTGCCTACCCTCCCTGCCTACACTCTCCCTGCCTACCCTCCCTGCCTACACTCTTCCATTTTGTAGTCATACAAAAATGAAGAGTAAAATTCAAGCAGTGCTACTGTTTCATGTATGGGAAGTAGTAGCATTCAACGTTATTTTCAGAGAAGCAATGCCTTTGATTGTTTTAGTTTTGCTTTCATCGAAAGAAAATAATTTTCAACAAGGGGATTGACACAGGGGAACGCAGAATGCTAGGTGAACTCAACAGATCGATATTCATCAGAGTTTCTGGCCTCAGAATCAATACCCGATCTCATGCCTTGGCTAACATCACACAAAATTTTTCGAGCGTTTGTTTTTTATATAGTATTTTAATCACTAGAGATAATCACTGTTTTATAGTCTGCCTAGTGACAGAAATTTATAAACATTACTAGGTAGATAGATAGATAGATATATAGATAGATGGATAGATAAATAGATACAGTGGAGGAACTAAATTTTCCTTTCACTATCCGACCTCATCAACAATGTCATTAGCAAATGAGACAAAGCAAAATGAAAATGAGGACTTGTCTGCTAAGCTGTTGATAGCGTCTTTCATTACCGTTTGATTAATTAGATGACGAGATGAGAACCAAGCTTGAAATGAAATCCTATTTCATAAGTTTTTTTGTCACATCGAGTCTTCGCAGTAAGAGACGGTCTTACGAAGAGGTTGTAGCCTTGTGGTTAGAGCGTCGGACTCACGACTTGAAGGTCGGGGGTTCGATTCCCGAATCCACGATTCCCGTAGCAAGACACTTAATTCTAAATTATTTCAGTATTCTACATATTTGAAGGTGGGTGTGGCGTCTCCCCAGTCCATGGACTGAACAGCTGTACGCAGTCTTCAGATGTGCCGCGCATTAGCTGCGGCTTTGCTGTCGGCTGCACATCGGGCCCAATTGGGGCAGGTGTAATCAATTTGGTGATTTTGTGAGCGTTTTGGTGACACTAGACCCGCAGACAGCGAGGAGGCAACTCAGCGCATTTCGCTGACTCCTGAGCCACACATACATTGTGTACACATCTGCCTCGACTCAAATGAATGTGGCCTCGCCGCGGTTTCGAGCTCAGGGAGCAAAGAGCTGGTTCTGAACTTGAAAAGTCAATTAAAGTGACACATGACCGCCTAGTGTTATTTTTTTTCCAGTCGCTACTACATTTTGGCTTAGCCTGTCTAAAAAGGCGAGCGAAAATGTCGTTTCGTGTGTTCATGATTGTCTGTCTGTGGCCAAGGAAGAATCTGGGTCGCATTGGGGTTGGGTGGCCGTGCAGTTCGGATGTGTGGCCGTTGAGGGGTTCGCGAGTCAGACAGAACCGTCATTATCTCGGCGAGTCGAGTCGTAACTGCCTACACAGCCGCGTGGGGATTCGATACCCGCCTGGTGAGGCGGTGAGAAGTGGGCGGGAATGAGGAAGAGGAGAAAAGGGGAAGCAACGGACGGGATAGGATGAGGCGCGGAGGCTGGCAATTAGAGGGCCGGCCTGGCGGAATCGAAGGAGGAAAATGAATAGGGCTCCCCCATGCTGATCCCCAGGTGAGACTGGGATCTGGCTGATGTCGAGAAAAAAAATAGTTCCCGCCTTAACAGCAGCCTCCTCTCCGTCATCATTGCCAGCAGCAGAGGCGGCAGAACCGGACTCACCGCTTCGAACAGACTGAGCGAGAGCGAGTGCTCAGAGCTTTGAGCAGTTGCTACTTGGAGGACGAAAATCAGCTGGGTCTGGAGTCCGGCTGTGACGGAGAATCTTTCACCAGCGCGCCCCCGGGTTGGGGTGGCTGCGGCGGCGGCAGCGGCGTCGGCGACTGCTGCCTGCCTGCAATGGAACTGTGCTTCCGCAACGATGCAGCTTCCGAAGATGAGGAAGAAGTAGCAGAAGCGCCCGACGACTGGAACGGGCCGACTGGGCGGCAGCTGCAGTGGCAAAGATTCCGAAGACCGCCGAAGAATTTTGTGCCTAGTGCGGTTAATGAAGTGAGTAGAATGCTTGAGAACACTCTCGAATTGTACCGACTTACCGACCAACCCATTTTACTAATTCCTTTTCTATCATCTCCTATCTGTATATCCGCTGTCTCCTACAAGCTATAAGTCTATTTAATTACGCTATTTAACAACCCGGCTAATTAATAGGAAGTGCTTCTCCGCCTTGAACTTTCAACGGGACTCGCAGACAAGTCGAAATCCCGAAAATAGAAAATAATTCCCCGTCTCCGAAGCCCTCAATTTGATTAAAAACAAAGAGAGCTTTTCCCCATCAGCTGACCCGCCCGATGCAGCTCTGTTTCATCAGCGATCCGGCCTCTAGCGACGAAGACGATGCTTCCGTAGCTGCCGTAGCAACCGTTGCCATAGCAACCACCGGCTCAACATCCGAAGAGGTTAGTAAGTTTTGAGTTTCTGCGTATAAGTTACTGCGTTCACCCAGCTGTAAAATGGGTGCCAGCATCAGCGCTAGGGTAGAAATTTTGGTTCGTGTGGCTTACACCCCAGTCCGCGGACTGTCTACAGACATCTAACTAGCTGCACAGCTGCTTCAAGCCTCATCGATCAATGCGAGCGCAGTTCCTCAGTGACCGTGAGACAAGACTGACAGTGGGATCAGGTTTTTGACCCGCTCGCTTTCCCTATCACACGCGCACACTCTCAAAGTCAGAGTGACTATTTGATGGGAATCCCACTTACTCCTTCCCTACTCCCCCGCCTCACCCAGATTCATTCTCTTCATCTCAAAGTCCTCGCCAGCACGCGATGGGGGTGGGAGGGCAGCTTAAACTTGAAAGTTGCACATTTCTTTTTGAGGCGATACAGCAGTCAGTGACGTCTGGGTTCCTTCCTCCTTAGCTGGATTGCCAAATTTTCTCCTCGACCTCCCCATGCAAGTCCTTCTTCAGTCTCTCTTTTTTGCCACGCGTCGATAATTTCCGAAAACCCACCTGACTCGCTACTTGACCCTCTCCTTTGTAGCTAAAGAAAAATTATTTCCCGAAGGTCGTGGATTCGATTCCAGACTTCACTAAAACAATTTGCGGCCGGTAGCAAGACACTTAACTTTGCATTGCTTCAGTTCACTCAGATGTTAAAAGGGTACCAGCATTAGCTGGGGTAATTGAAGGTGGGTGTGGCGTCCACCCAGTCCATGGACTGAACAGCTGTACACAGGCAGCCTTCAGATGCACCGCGGAATAGCTGTGGCTGTGCTGTCAGCTGCACATCTGGCCCAATCGGGGCAGGTGTAGTCAATTATTGTTATTATTACTATTATTATTATAGTCGAGACCCGACTCAGAGAACTCGCCGGCGCCGTCTCCACCGCCTTCGAAGCCGCAGCCGGAGGTTGTCGTCCGTCCGAGTCGTCGGCCGCTGGAGCCGGAGCTCCTGGCCAGTCTCGGCCTAGCGTCCTGCGACAATCTCGACTCCGTCAACGGCGAAGTCGCCGTCGGTGCCTCCGCTGCAGCCATCGTCGAGGACGTCAACGGGTGCAGCCTGATGCGTCGGCAGGTCCAGCTGCAGGCCGAGGCCCGCGTGGCGCTGGCGCAGGCGGAGCCGATGGCGCGCATGCAGCTGGAGTTGGAGCGCCACGACAGAGACAGGCGCTGCCGCGACGCCCTGGCCCAGCTGCTCGGCGTGGCTCCGTCGCGACGGCTGGGCGCCTCCTGCCTCAACAGGATGAGCCTGGGAGCCCTGCAGCTGGCGCACAACAGCCTGCTGGCCAGGATTGAAGGTGAAGACCACCCCACACACCACCCCACACACCACCCCCCACAACAACCCACCCAGCCATCCCACACCGCCGACCCCTGTGGCCACCCTCAGACCACAACAACGAGCTGGTCCGCTGCCTGATGGAGCGAGACGACCTGCACATGGAGCAGGACGCCATGCTCGTTGAGATCGAGGACCTGACCAGAAGGGCCCACGAAGCTGACACAGTTGCCGCGAATGCGAACACTGTCAACGCTGGCTCCAGTGACGTCAATGCTTCTACATCGTCGTCGTCTGCGTCATCAGCATCGTCCGCATCGTCGGGCAGTTCAACAGCTCCGGTGCGGCGCCGAATGTCGCAGCTAACAGCCAGGCTGCGGCCTAATAAGCTCGTGTCGCTGTTCACTGGCACCTGAGAGGTGATTTAATCACCTGCCTGTGATTTCCTGATCTTTCAGACTCGTCATTATTGTACTGCATCTCGCACTCGAGCCTAAAGCATAGCTCTGTGGCAATTCAAAAAAACATCGGAGGGCAAAATAGTGCAATGTCTTTCCGAAAGCTTTCTGTGCGATTTTTCGGCCCGTAGGCCAGGTGGGGCCTTTGAAGCTACTTCGAGGCTGGCCCCATCCACCCTATCTCACCCTGGCTAATGTCTGTCTCATCTCTGCCGTGCCTCATCTCTCTACTGTCTCCTCCCTCCCCTGTCTCATCTCTCCCCCGTCTCATCTCTGCCGAGTCTCATCTCACCCGTCTCATCTCTTCCCTGTCTAATCTCTCTCATCTCTTCCCTGTCTCATCTCTCCCGTGTCTCATCTCTCCCCTGTCTCATCTCTTCCCTGTCTAATCTTTCTCATCTGTCGCCTGTCTAATCTCGCATCTCTTCCATGTCTCATCTCTCTCCACTATATCATATTTCCTGTGTCTCATCTCTCCCCTGTCTCATCTCTCCCCTGTCTCATCTCTCCCCAGTCTCAACTCTCCCGTGTCTCATCTCTCCCCTGTCTAATCTCTCCCGTGTCTCATCTCTCCCCCTGTCTAATCTCTACCGTGTCTCATCTCTCCCCTGTCTAATCTCTCCCGTGTCTCATCTCTCCCCTGTCTCATCTCTCCCGTGTCTCATCTCTCCCCTGTCTCATCTCTCCCCTGTCTCATCTCTCCCGTGTCTCATCTCTCCCCTGTCTAATCTCTCCCGTGTCTCATCTCTCCCCTGTCTCATCTCTCCCCTGTCTCATCTCTCCCCTGTCTCATCTCTCCCCTGTCTCCCCTGTAATACACATTTCTTAAAACCTCAGCGGTTGGGCCGTCAGTGAGTGGTTTGACTTTCTGTTAATATTCGCAACTAATAACTTAATTCTTGCCCAAAAAATTACGCTCGTAGTTTAGGGCTAACTTACTACCGTCTGTCACATCACTTAGCTGCATTTAAAGACAACGGACTGTATTAATCATATGTTATGACGATTTACTTACGAGACTACTGACTAGGGCTTGCTAAGTACTATATAAAAGACTTTAAATGTTATTTTATTATGAATAATTGTCGTATTTAATCATGATGCTTTGGTAAAGCTTTGATTACATCATTGCAGTCAGTTGTAATTTTATTTAAACATGTTGCACAATGGCTTTGCACTTTTATTTGCTTCAGCTTTCATAGAGTTATTACCCGCTCCTTAGTGGGAAGAGTATTGTGTGAGTGTTTATTTGTCAATAAATTTATCTGATGTATGATACAAATTATTGTGTACTTCATCAATAAATACATATATGAGAAGGCATACATTGGCACAGAAATGTCAGTACGCTGTTCAAGCATACATTTCAAACTTTTTCAGCCTTCTCTCGTGCATACCATCTAGACCAGGGTATACACAGAACCTAATTGACAAGATGTACATTGATGTACACAGTGACTTGGCCGCACCGGCCAGACCCCACCCTTCAAAAATACACGCACCGAGCCCAATTGGCTCTCTGGGACGAACTAATCTGTTAAATCTAGCCTGCCCGCCAGGGCTATTCTTAATAAAACTGCGTTTCTGATGAATAAAGAAAACTAAGAGAAGCTTGACCAGCAAAAATGCAGCAGAATCTGCGCCTGCTGCCACTGCTGCTGCTGCTGCTGACTGTTACAGTCGATGCCAACTGGCTCGGAGTCCAACTCGAAACAATGCCAGCTGGGCCAGTAATGGAGAATTCGCGCCTCACCGTCATGTGCCACGGCCCGCAGTCAGAGATCTTGGCCGAGGTCACAATCGGTTTGAACGGCCGGCCGATGGCCATATTGTTTAGAGACGAATCTTCTATGGCAGGAGAGCGTCGTGAACTGCTGAATAGCTGGTCCGGCCGGCCGGACATTGTGACCAGCCTGTCGCCACATTTCGCTACAATCCGGCTGATGGCCCGGCCAGCAGACTCCGGCGTGCTGTCCTGCCGAGCTCGCTTCTTCCGGGGCAACGCAACAGCCGTAGCCGGGGAGCGCCAGCTTATCGTCGGCCTGCCGCCAGAGCCACCGACGGTGCAGCTGCTCAGCCGGGGCCGTCAGACTGACTGGCTGGCAGATAAGGAGCCATTCGTGATCCGCTGCACAGGTCGGACCGCAAATCCCAGCGTTGAGCTCGTTGTGTACGTCTCCGGCATCTCAATACTCGGTCACGTGACTTCGAAAGACGAGGACCAGACGCTGGTATACACCTATGAGCTGACTGCGGATCCGGTGCTGGATGGTGCTTTGGTCACGTGCGTGTCCCGCAATGTCTTCGGCTCACAGCAGGACAGCGTCAGAATCAGCGTGCGCTACATCAGCGAAGACGTCATCATCGGGGAGTCGCTGGCTGGTGAGTTTGTACTTTTATTGGGCTCGCGTTGAATTCAAACAGTACAGGCCGATCTCGAGCCCGCTGCGTAAGGGGGTCTGACTCACGTCTTGAAGGTCGGGGGTTCGATTCCCGACTCCATTTGAACAATTTGTGTCCTTTAGCAAGACATTTAACAATGCGTTGCTTTAGTTCACCCAGCTGTTGAATGGGTATCTCCCCAGTCCGTGCAATGAGAAGCTGTACGCAGCCCTCAGATGCGCCGCGCAATCGGGGCAGGTGTAGTAGATTATTCTTTTTATTATTAATTTGTTCAAAGCATTTTTAGACGACTATTGGAGGTTCTTGATCCTGCTTAATCTTTAACCCTAACGATCTTAGATACCGCAGGCAGTCTACTGGAAGCTACACTGTCTCGTGGCCAGTACCTGACCTGCCATGGGGCCAGCAATCCAGCTCCTTTCACCAACTGGAGCGTGCCTCAAGCTTCGCGCGAACATCTGGTGGACAGGCTCGGCCTTCTAGAAGTCGCATCCGATGCGTTGCTAGGCGACTACAGTGTGTCGTGCTCCGTGCACTTGCCAACAGGTAAAGTAGTTGTTAAGTCTGTCAAGCTACACGTTGTACACGTTAAAGGTCCAAGCTTTGCGCCAAACATTGTGGCCATTCTATTCGGCGTTTTTCTAGCCATATCAGTCCTGCTCAACGCATTGTTCATCTCGCTGCTCTGCAAAATCTATAAGAATGATGAAGCGTGGAACGAGGAGCATCAGTATACTCACATTCCGATTAGGCGATGGGTGACGAAGTCTATGACTTGAATTTAAAACGGGATTCGCATCACCTTAGCAGATAGTGTTGTACACGTATCTCGTTTAACAGTACATGCACTTTGTACCAGTAACGTTGGTATACAGCTAGTACGTTCTGACAGCCAATAATGCGGCTGTATTTTACTCCCCAGCAGGAGATAATTTTTGAACGCATTCAAATTTTATACAAAAGTAGGATAAAGTAAGTTTCCGATTTCGTTTCATATAGATTTTTACAGAGCATAGTGTACTTAAAATAAGTATTTTAGTCTTGCTATTGCTATACGTGTAATATTTCTACACTTTACTTCAAAAAGTATTTAAACATTGTCAATAAAATAAATGAGTCTCTATATTAGTTGTACTTTAAACTCTAAACTAATCGAAGACGAAAACAATATACTGTTTCGAATAGCAAACGTTAAAGTAAACAATAAAAAAATATCAATGAATTTCAAGACGACATTGCATGCGTTTGTTATGAGGAATGAAGCTTCATTTTAACGTGCTATTTATTATTTTTATCAATCTAATTTATAGACCTTTCGTTTACGTTACAGTTAGGAGTGGCTTTTCGGGTTACGAGGGGCACTCCTATACGATAAATGAATGGCTTTATCAGGAATGATCTACTAGAAACTTATTGAGTATTGTGTAGATTGATTGACAGCATATGTAAGAATGACAAATGATCCTTAATTTAAAAAGCTGTCTAGAGAGGAAGCAAAAAGGCCTTAAGGCACTGATGACACCCCGTCCCGCTAAAATAGGATACTATCGAGTATTGACCGGCAGCAACGTGCAGTGTTCGTCAACTGCAACGGCCAGAGCTAGACAATGCGAGCTTTCGTAATGTGAAGGTGACAAATTTGTGAATGGAGCTTCTAAGTTATAATTAATTAATTCCAAAGCATTTTTCAACGCAAAAGCCAAATAAAGCACAAATACTTCGGGCATAGAGGCAATTGTTTGTTTCACAGCTTTTTGCTTTGTTTAATCGGCTGATCTGCGCGATATTAATGTATACTCTTTCTACGAACCTATCGAGTTTTCATAGCGCAACAGAGAATAATTAGTAACTCATTTGGAATGAATGAGTAATGCAGAAAATGTGTACAAATATCTAATATAATAATTATATATGTTCAAGTCAGAACAAAGAACGATCGAATTCCAAATACAGACTGAAAGACTGCTGATACGATCGTGATAGAGCGTCTTCCTTGACATAATTGTAAGTCAATTATTTTATTCATGCCACCCAGAATATACTTTTACCGATTGTGGTTTTTTAGTGGATATAAGTATTAGGAGCTGAAAAGAAGTTAAAAGTGAAAGACTTTTCATACAAACAAGTAAACAAAACTCGCTTGATGTGCTCCACAAGATATAACTATATCGATTAGTTCTATAATATATTCCAAAAATGTTTGCTATTTACCACACTGTAGCAAATTATGAGTTTTTGAAATCTTTGAAATCTTTGAATGACTTCAAAGTAATTCAAAGCTTTATAAATAGACATTTTATTATTGTCTTTCTTCATACAGTTTTTTAGAAAGAAAGTAGAAATAGCCATTTGAAACTATAATAAGAAAGCTTAGTTAGAAAGCAAAATAGGAAGTATATTGTATAAATGCACTTCAAAATACATAGTAGATGTAAATTATTTCAGAATTGAATAATAAAACATTTTATACACACTTCAAATGCAGCCAACTGTCTTAGGGAACTGTATTGGTATGTGTTGTTAGGGAAAATAAAGAAAACTTTATTAAAAAGGTCCTAGTTTAATTTATGAAATTCAGGTATAGTTTTCTTAACCTCTATCAGGTGCCTGTTTTAAAAGTGTTTTTTATTGCAATATATGCTCAGAACTGAGAAAGTAAGCTATTAGTCAATGCATGATGGTTAAGTTAGTGTAAATTGTTATTGATTATAGAGATGGTTGTGTATTTAGTTTAAACAATCTTGGAAAAAATTATTTACTGATTGATATAATAATATAAATATTCTACTAAGTACAAATTTGGATCTATGGATCCAAGTGCTCTATGGTGAAAGAGTGTTCCACCTTATGATATTTAAATAGGCATTAAAATGCAATTAATGGGTGCTGTCTTGTAATGATATCTGAAGAGGCTGGGCCATTTTACCAACCCACCCTGGGGCCCTTAGCCAGAGTCACTGGCCCAGTACCCACCATATTTTGATTTGGCACTAATTATTCAAGGACTGCAGAGCACCGCAATACAGAGTTCTAGGGTAAATGCTATCTGACTGGCTGGCTGGGGACCCTGGCAGCGGCAGCAGCAGCAGCAATTAAGGACCATTTTTCCCAAACGTTTTTTTTAGTGGGCCTTCAGACCGCGAAATGAATAATTCAATGAGGTGAGCATGCGGGCCTAGTGAGAATTAGGCTGGGCTCTAGACTGAGCTAGAATGAGGGATTGAAGGGAAGTTGACTAGGAAATGAATTGACCAAACCTCTCTACGACTTTGATTAGTTGGGGTGGCGTTGAACTCACGGCTTGGCTGGTCACAGCCCTGTTTTCAGTTGTGTGACGAGAGCAAAGGCAAAAAAGAGCAATTGTCACCCTCGGCTGTCACACAGTCGACCGCAGGCCCAGTATTTTACATGCCTATTTCTATAAATATTTGAGGCGATATAAAATACTGTTTGTCTGCAGCATTGTACTCTTGGTAATGGTTTATCATTGAGCACTTACTGGCATGCGTATGTCAAAACTCACTGGGTGTAGATCAATTCGTTTTAATATGCTTTTCCATATTTATTAGTGTTAGAAAGCTGGTAAAAAAACTACAGTCAATTCATTGTCTGTACTACATTAAACTACAGTCAAAAACTACAGACAGCTTACAACACGACTGTTAGACAATTCGCAATATTTCTGTTAAATAAGCTTTCAAAATAAACTCGTAAGACACGACTGTAACACAGCTGGAAACACAGCTGGAAACACAGCTGGAAACACAGCTGGAAACACAGCTCATGTTTTCTCAGCCCTAGGTTTAGGTCAAGCTAACAAGTGGTCTATAGGTCACGTCTCCGCCATCTGTGTATCTGGCAAACACATGTAACGTTTTCGTTTTTTGGCTATAAAATTTTACATAGCTCAGCTTGTCAAGCCTTGTAACCAGCTGTTTCAGTCACCTGAGCATTGTGTGTAAACAGTAATACACAAAGCAATGTACGCCTGACAGTGTTTCGATAATATTCCTATGGGATATTTAGTTGACAGTCTTACCGTAGCCAGGCACTTGTTTGCATAGCAGTTCCAGCTTGAAGAAATAAAAGTACTCTCAAGCTAATATGATTCTCAAACAATGGATTTATTCCTACAGTGTGGACTGTGGCTTGACCTTGGACGTGACAAACTGAAATTGCTGCTAAATAAACCATTTATTGGTCATGACCAGAGACTATTTAGTACACCACGAGATACTAGTATACGAATATACTATGCTAATATACAGTACAATCGCATTTAATAATTTTGTTCCTTTATTCAATATTTTAATTTCACAAAGCTCGCAGAGCGAGTGCTGTTGCATGGCAGCACCAATGCATGATTAAATTGAGTGCTCGGAGAATCAACTAGGCTGCAAAATGCTAAATGTATTCCCCGTTTGCCCGCACAATGTCTTTACAGTACAAAGACCACTGGGGGGATTTCATATACCCACGGCTTTCTTTTTTCTGTATCTCCCAAATTATACCACTATTTATATTATATATATAGCCGGGGCGTATAAACGGGTCAACGTTTTACCATAGACTGTTAGCTTAGTCCGAGAGAGAAAGAGAGAGCGAGACAAAGCTAGAGTTTGAAACACAGGAAGAAAATTGCAATAAAAGTTGGCGGACAAATTAGGGAATACATACCATATTTCGATGGGAAATTTTATGGAAATTATGCTGAGCTAGAAATTTAGGTTTGCGTGGCGGCCTCCCCAGTCCACGGGCTGAGCAGATCTGTTTATTTGTATGTCTTCATTATAATGCGCTGACTGAAACATAATATTAATTTACAATAATCAGGACAAAGAGCATGAGTGATTACAGCTAGCTCGTTTTTACTCGTAACCGCTTCAAAACACTGCTATATAAAGCATAGCGTTTCATCCATTTTCTGCCTTTCATTTTCTCAGTCGTTTTTTTGTTTGACTACATCTGCATCTAGCATTGTCCGCTGGCTCCCATTGTTCCATCGGATCCATTATTCTTTCCAAACGTGCACTGCTGCTTTTGCTGCTCCTTATGCAGATGAGCCAATGTGGTGATTTTTTTCAAGTCTGAGAACTGCCACAGATGCGAGCGGCTCCGACGGCAGTGTTCTCATTCCTGTCTGCCTGTCGTCTATTTCCAATTCTTCACTTTCTCCCGTGTGGGCTAACGGAGAGATATCTTCTATTGGAATGGCAGAAGATAAAAATATACGTGGTTGTAACAACACTACTATTAGTAGAACTACACGTCACAAAGCGCCTACTTGCAGGTATCACTGAACTGTTGAATTGTCTACTGTAAGACTGCTATCTCCTGGGAGTTATGTTTCAGCTGTCTAACAGTTATTTTGTCAGCTGTCTAACAGTTATTTTGTACTAGTAAATAGTGGTACGAGCGTAGTTCAACGCTGGAATTCGAACATAATAGTCTACACCATTGTGCTAGGAACGGACCACTCCGTACCTTTTTTGCGATGCATTGCCTTGAACTCCTCCTAACTTACCTCACTCAGACACAGCCTATACAGCAGTAACTAATGAACAGCTGCGATGAACAGAATAGTGGCAGCGGCGAAGCCGACAAGACCAATCAGCAGCCCCGTCGACGGCGACGGCGGCGGCATCAATCGTCGCGGCGCCTTGTATTTACCAGTGACGACGACGGTGCTCTGGAAGTGGGCACGGCGCTGTCAACTGACGATGCCGGTGTTGGCAGAGATGCCGAAAATGCAGCCTGCTATGAGGCTTCGACAATCGGCGTAGCTCGAGGCGCGGGCGGCATCGGCGGGTTGAACGTCCTTAGTCGGGCGATTCGCCGAACCGCGGAGGCCTGCGGCGACCGGCTCGGTCGGTTGTTCGCCTCCCTCGGCAGCCGCCAGTCGTCGGCTATGTCTGCGACGATGCCGCCGCCGACCGAGCAGCGGCGAATCCGCCAGGAGGAGGCCCTGGAGAGGCGGCACCGCCGCTCGGCGCGTCGATGGCTAAATAACTCCGCCTTCGCTTTCGCCTACTTTGACAACGTGGCTGGTGCGGTCCTGGTCGAGGCCGGAGTCGACACTGACGAAGCTTTCCCAGCTGCGGCTGCTCCTCTGCCTTCAGTTTCTGCTATTATTTCCATGGCAACTGTTGCTAACCCAATCAATAGTTAAGGTCTATATTTTCCATCTGAAATCAGAAATCGTTTTCTGCTTTGAAAGCCTGTTTATATCTCGCGTTTTATTGCCGTCCGAATTAAAAATAAATACTTTATTTTGTGACCTTTTTCAGGAGGACTTTCGTTGCTTCATCACTTTTCGCTTTGAATGCTAAAAAAAAGAATTACAAAATAGCCTGCGAGACCTGCCCACAGAACCAGATGCTGTACACAGTACCAGATGCTGTACACAGAACCAGATGCTGTACACAGTACCAGATGCTGTACACAGTACCAGATGCTGTACACAGTACCAGATGCTGTACACAGAACCAGATGCTGTACACAGTACCAGATGCTGTACAAAGAACCAGATGCTGTACACAGAACCAGATGCTGTACACAGTACCAGATGCTGTACACAGAACCAGATGCTGTACACAGTACCAGATGCTGTACACAGAACCAGATGCTGTACACAGTACCAGATGCTGTACACAGAACCAGATGCTGTACACAGTACCAGATGCTGTACACAGAACCAGATGCTGTACACAGAACCAGATGCAGCACACAGGGCACAATCGTCTTGCTAAAGGGCATAAATAACTTCCCTTGGCCTGAGGTTCGAACTCCCGACCTCTAGGTCAGGAGTCCGCTAGTCTGCGTGTTCCTTAGTTCGCTAGAAAAAAATTTTGTGCAGCTGATTTTCGCTAAATTTGCTTTGTAACTAGTTTTGTTTGTTGTGTTGCTGTGTTGCCTTTCACTAGCTATAGTCAGTTACCTGTCCTTATTGAAAGCTTATAGTATTTTGTTAAAATAGTATTTAAGAAATCCATAAGAAACTAGGAAATTGTGCACATCGGAAAATTTGACGCACCTTTCGAGATTTATTTTCGGTCCGCAACAATTATGCATTTTTTCAGATTCTGCTGTGATTGAGCTCTTATGCTGCAAGCATATTTGCTTCACTAAATAAATATTATTTATTTTTTAAAATCATCGTCACTAGCAAATATATGGTCTCTATTTGTTTTCTAAATGCTAACTGATAAAACCCGAGGTTGGCTCATTGCAAGCGCTGGAAATCCCATGGCGCTGATCCCAAGATGGAATAATTTCAGGCCACACTAATTTCAGCTGGTTTGTTGTTTTGATTGGTCAAGGTCCCATTGTCTACTCAAATTCTAGCCAGGGAGTTTTCTGCCACCACCCCTTGCGTTTCAAAACTAAAACCTAACGAGGCAGGGGCCCCGGTTGCTCCGACTAGTATTTAGGCCAGAAGGAGAGAGAATAACGGCTGCTAGAGGGACTCTATGCTGGACATCTACTGGGTGTCCTGGTCAGTGCTAGAAGCAAGGGTCTTTCGCATATGGAGTGCTCGCCTCTCTCCGCAATGCATTTATATGCAGTCTAAGATGTTAATATTTATATTCAGAATGGAGCCACTTTCGCGGCATGAATTCCAACTAAACTTTACAGTCTTAGAAGAGCAAGCTAGTTATCAGTGGAGCGCATCAAATTTGGAGTCGATTCGTTTGGAGTGATTATATATTTATTTTCATTACTTATTTGTGCTTACTGCCATAGACTATTAGCTTTAGTTCGGCCCTCTAATACTACGCTTTGTACCCTCATTCCTAAGTGAATTTGGCCCATTCATGGCTAGCCCTAATGTTCGTTATCACAAGCACAGCTAGTATAAAGTATTGCTCGTGAAGCTCGTAAATTCTTATATTTGACGCTTCGCTGCGATCTACAACAAAAGCCTTTTAAGCGTGACGTATGAAGCTTTTTTAAATCTCAGTAGGCCGCGGGGCCTAGCCCTTTATGCCTTCTTTTCGCAGCTATCTAAGCTCCGAATATTACTGCACATTATTGAACGAAAAAATCTTTACGTAATTTGAAACCGTTATATGTTGAAATTTTCGTGGTGGTAAAGTAAAACAAATGTATTCTAACACTTTTAATTTTAAACTCAGCATTAATATTATATATTATATCCGAAATACTTTATAGGTTTCTGCTTTCATAAAAATAACATTTTAAGATGGACGCTTTCGCTTTCATTTGCGCACTACTTAATTTTGTTGATAAACAACTACTTCACTTACATAACAAACGAAAAGTACATTGCTAGGATTTTCCAATCGAACTAAGCTGTATCACTAAGATATGTACGTATATAGGCCTATATTTTTATATCTATATATACCACTCTAAGCAGTGCCATACTGATGAAATTTTAAAAGTACGCCAGATTTTTCACTGTGAACTGAACTGTAGCTCTTATCTACACAGGTTATCAAGATATTCGGTAGCTTTATAATTTTACTATATATTGATTTGATAAAAAAGTTTAATAAGCGAAGCCGAATGAGTAGATCTCAATCTCTTATGCATAGAGCTTAATGTTATTAATGAATGGCATCGGACACGCTTTTCCTTATATCTTAAATAGAAATTTATTTCAGTTCTTGCACTTTCACATGGTAGGCCTATCTAGCCTCTAGGCCTATTCCTATGTCTCTAGGCTAGGCTTGGTTAAATCAATTAATTAAAAGAGAGCAACGCCTAGTTAGGCGTTAGCTATTTAGCCTGTTTTAAGAGAGCTAGGCCTTTGGGTCAGTTTAGGCCTAGCTATATTTTGTCATGATAAAGTTGACAAGCAGGCCAATTCACTTGATACAATCATTCATATGAATCCTGTAAATGGTAGGTATGATGTGGTGTGCTATAGTAGTAGGCCCCTTATTCTGTATTATATATTATTTGTTATAAAAAATGTTGAACTCCCAAAATTAAGTATTCAGTTAATATAAAAATAATTAAAAAAATGGCATCTTGTATTTGGGTAGGCCTACATTTTTTAATCACAATAATAATTGAGATTATTACAATCATTAATAATTGTGTGAATAATGCTCTCTTAGCATTTTTGTTAACAATAGCTAATAAGCAAAGCAATGTCAGAACTTGTGCAAATCAAAATGTAGGGGCCTAGCATGATAATAATAATGGGCCTAGGCCTATAAATATAGATTATAACGTTTTTTCAACACTTGGCTATTAAGTTGTGCAATATAATTAATATATATTATTTACCCTAATGGAGCGAATTTAAAAAAGCTGCGGACACTCCTGCTAGGCACATAGGTGCCCAGTTGGTTTCAAGAAAAAGAGTGCAAATCCGCAATTGCTATATATCTTCAGTCTGACTCAATATAGTAATTGATTTTACAAAACAATGTCAAAAGACCTTTTTTTGATCTCCGTAGTGTATTTCTATAATTAGAACAGCTAAGGTTGTCTTTTTGCACTTAGGCACTGCGGAGCAAGGGCACACTGTTATACATCTACATACTTACAACAACTTTACACACACAAGGTTGCAGCTGTGCGGACAGGAATTTCTTTCTGTGCAGCCGGGCAGGCAATTTTTCAGAAGCGCGCCAGACTCTGTCTGCAAAAACCCCTATTGGCTTCGATAGGGATTATTTATATTGATTCTCAATTAGCATAGATTTATTACTTTAATGCTAAAAAGTTCAGTTAATATATTACTTATTTTGTATATTTTTAGGTAGCTTATTTGTTATTGATTCCCCTGCTCTAGAAGATTGATCAATAGTAACATACCTACTTCCCATTAGAAATTCCCCAACATGTAAGGCTGTCCCAGCCTAAAGTTGCAATGGATAGGGACAGGCTAAGGTGACAACAATGAGTTAATGGTGCCCATATTTGGCAGTCCTCTGGTCTATACACTAGGCAAGTAGGCTCTGGGTCTATGCTAATGTGATTTCAATAGGCATTGAGAAGCAGGATATGGCTGGTACAAAGTAGATCTTGTCTTCATCTGGTTTGACAGGTTAGGTAAGGTGAGTGCTAGCCACAAAGGTCTACTTCATAAAGGAGTGCAGCTGTTAGCGTGCTATTACAGCAGCCTTTGATACAGGAGTTGTGCAAGTTGGCCATACAAAAAAGCCAAAAGAAGGAGCTGTAGAGGACTTGCCTAGGGTCAAACATTTGGTATCTCACAACTGACTTTTTTCAGTTCAGGTTGACCTTCCAGGAGTCCTTCAGTGGACCAGCCAGTCAGTGGCAAGTTACAAGGCTGCTTAATAGACCAACAACTTGGTGCCTTGCACTCCATATACGAGTATGGTGTTGTCAACATAAGCTAAGATTAGGGCACTCTTGTCAGTAGGTCATCCATGTAGACAATCCACAGGGTAGGAGTGATCATGGAGCCTTGAGGGAGTCTTTCCATAGAAGCCACTCACTTTTCTGCAACAGTTGTCCCATGAGACATAAGCCTGGTGGTTTCTAAAGAAGGCCGCAATCCAGTGGATAAAACAGCTAGGAATGCCCAGGCAATGCAGTTTGGTGATGAGGGCCTTGTGCTACATGTGATCATATACTGGGAGAAGTCCACCAGGAGCAGTACTGTGACAGACAGGCTTCCTGGCCTGAAGGCCATCAAATATAAACTGTGCAGCTGGAGCAATGTGCTCCTCTGGGGTATGGCCCCAGCAGTAACTGGCTTGGGCTGGGTACAGGAGGTTCTTAGACTCCAACATGCTGGAAAGGCTTTTTTTAACTCAGACACCTAAGCAGACTGATGGGGCAGTAGCTAGAGGTGATACCTAGTGGCTTTTTGCTTTTTGGGAACCATTGCACTGACACACTTCTGATGTGGCATGATGGGCCTCTGTTGATCAGCATATATACTCCTGGCAGAAATGTAGGTTTTTTGACTATGGCATGGTTGCATATGGCTTGATAGGCAACTGCCAGGGCTTCATCATTTGGGGCTGCTTTAAGGTCTATTGCCACTGTGTAGTAGGCAGTGCAGGACCACCAGGCAATGGGATGGGGTGACAAAGGGGCCCTTCTTGGAATTGAGCCCTGTGCTGTTGACATCAGGTATGCTGTGTGTGCTATGTGCTGTGTGCTGCTGGTGTCAGCTGGTGCACCACTTGTGAAGCTGTCAATGGGGAGCAATTCTTATCAAGAGGGTGTTCCACTAGCTAAGTAGGCCTATTCAGCAGATTCTCATATATTGTAAATCATACATGCCCAACACCCATCCAACCCATCCAAACCAGATGGGTGAAATGGCTGCCTGCCAAAGGTAAGTCGCAAGATCAAAAACACAAAAAACAAAAATTGGGGGAAGAAAAAAAGTAAAGGAAGAGAAAGAGAAAAGAAAGGAGGGAGAAAAGAGAGAGAGAGGGAAAGAGGAGAGAGAAAAAAAGAGAAAAAGGCAAGAAAAGTCATACAAATTGAAAATTAGGTCGCAATTGGGAGGAACTAAGTTGCAAATCTGGACAAAAAGTATGTCGCACCGGATGGGTGAAATTGTGAAGTTGGGCATGTAGTACATGTTGTAAATTGTGAATTTCTCTAAGCAGATAGGCATAGCTATTAAACACATTTATTTTTCTTTAGGTCTACTACTGTCATTTGTCCTACCTCGCACTAACTTTCTCTGTTCTGCCTTGTCTTACCTTCAACTTTCCCCAGTTTTAGAACTGCTTAATGCCTAACAAAAATAGCTTTTTAAATCTTCCCTGCTAGAAGTAGGGCTGCATTTTATAACCACATTACTATACAAATAGAAAGTATTCAAAAAGTGTAGTCTTATCCTAAAATATTCTTTAAAAATTATCCTCATAAAACATTTAATGTTTAAGCTTAATCAACAATTGAAAAAAAGCTGATGTTTGCTATGCTGTAAATGAAACCATATTTTTTAACCCTATAAAGTGAACTTATCAGTGATCTTATCAAGAAGTGCTTTAGTATATTTTATCAGCACATGGACTAAGATGTGGTACAATATACTTTAATGAAGCACAGTATGAATATATAAAAAAGTATTTTCTGTTTAACTTTTTGTTGTCCCATAGGTTTACATTTTTAAGTTGATATTGTTTTATGTAGTGTAGACAGGATGTTCTGTTCTTAGAATTTCATTAGAATTATAATTGATTGTACCTGCCCAAATTGGGCCAGATGTGCAGCCAACAGCACAGCCGCAGCTATTGCATGGCGCATCTGAAGGCTGTGTACAGCTGTTCAGTCCATGGACTTGGGGGATGCCACACCCACCATCTATTACCCCAGTTAATGCTGGTATCCATTTAACTGCTGGGTGAACTGAATCAATGCAGAGTTAAGTGTCTTGCTAAAGGACACAAATTGTTTTCCTGGAGTCAAGAATCAAACCCCAAATCTTCAAGTCATGAGTCCAATGCTCTAACCTAAAGCCCAAAACCTCATTTACATCTAAAGTATTAGGCACAGTATAAATAAAATAAAAATATTTATGTTTATAAATTGTTGCCTTATAGGTTTGCATTTCTTAAATAAATATTGTAGTTCAGAGAAATACTGTAGTTCAGAGAAAATGTTCTGTTTTTAGAATTCTACAAAAATCATAAAATCAATATCTCTTACATTTTAAGTATTTTAAAGAGTATTAATTCTTAAAATATTATAAGTAGCAGAAAGTTTGAATCCTGTATATACACAATATACAGGAGCCTAGTGGTTAGGGCGTCGGACTCACGAGTTGAAGGTCGGGGGTTCGATTCCCGACTCCACTGGAACAATTTGCGTCCTTTAGCAAGACACTTAACTCTGCATTGCTTCAGTTCACCCAGCTGTTAAATGGGTACCAGCATCAGCTGGGATAATTGAAGGTGGGTGTGGCGTCCCCCCAGTCCATGGACTGAACAGCTGTACGCAGCCTTCAGATGCGACGCGCATTAGCTGCGGCTGTGCTGTCGGCTGCACATCTGACCCAATTGGGGCAGGTGTAATCAATTATTATTATTATTATACACAATGTTCCTTTTTTGTTAGGGAACAAAACAAGCTATATGACTAAAAGCTTAAAAATTGTGCAAGTTGGGTGTGACTTTTGGCCCTAATTTGGGTAATGCTTGCAGGTGACAAAAATGAACCTTAAACTATCTCGCCACTGATTGATTGTTAGATATACTGTCTTGGTTAAACAACTATTAGACTAGCTCATAGATGGCTTGTAGATGCTATGAAAATTGTTATAGCGACATCAATTATAATTTGCTTGTCTTTGATCCTCTCTGTGCTATAGTACAAGTAGATTCTAGCTTATTAGTAAAGCTAGATAGAAGTGCATGTTGCAAATCACTGATGTTTTTATCAACCTTTGTCAATTTTTTTATCATCATTCAGATTGAGCAGTTTTGAAAAGCATCGCTGTTTACTGTTTTGTTGGCCTGAATGTTTGTGTATCGTGCATGGAGGAGCTTCTGCTGAGTTTATCTACTCTTTAACCTACGTGACTGTTTTTGCTTTTCCTGCTATTCAACCTCTAGATATATCCCAAATATTTTCCACCTGTCACTCGCACGCTGACAGCAAATGTGCCTTATCTTATAGGTTTGTTTGTATATAAGGCTTGGCCTATTTTACCCAGATTCTCCTCAGCAACAGGAGAACAGCGCTGACCTCCTTGGCTTGTAACTACTGCTAACTGTAGTCACCCTGCCAATTTTGTGAACGAAATATCATGCACATAAAAACTGTTGGGTTCTCAAATAGTCGAGCTCATTGTAGCGGAATAGTAACATTCCTGCCATGTCATGGCTTCGCTCCGGGCCTTTCGACGTCTCAATAACGCTAGTGCTAAAGTGTTGCGTATGTGATTAATATACTATGCTCGCCGAGCGGCTTAGACTTTGGCTTCGTCTACTGCTGTGTTGGCTCGGCCGGGATTTTCTGCGGATGCGGCTTTTCTGTGTGTCCGCCTCTGGGGCGCCCGGAGACTCCGCCGCGCGTGAGCTGATGAGCTTCTGAGACAGGAGAGGAAAGGTTTACTTTTTTCTGTATAATTCCACAATTCCACAGCTAGGTGCGCGCGCATCGTGTTCAGCCTCTCCATTCAACATTTCCTGTCCTTCCACCCCGGCAGTCTGATTGGTTGTCCCAGTTGTCGCGCGATCCCTATCGGCTTATAATTATCAATCCTCTCAACGCTACTCCCCTCATATCTTCCCAGCCCTTTGCGTCCCATTCTCACTGCTACTAAAGTCTTGCTAACATCTCGAACAGCAATTTTGTAGTGCCATAGAGTCTGCATCAGCCGCTGAAGGTAGAGTTCAACAACAATTAGCAATTCTATTTGTTTGTAGACCCAGTCTATTTCGAGTTTTTGCACTGGCAAATAGAAAAATAAGAAAGAATGTCGAGTCAGGGCGATAGACAACTAATTTTGCATTATGGCCAGAGCAGGACCCGCTTGCTCATGGCTAAAGAGAGAGAGAGAGAGAGAGAGAGAGAGAGAGAGAGAGAGAGGTGGGGTAGGAAAGCGCGTAAACAAGCCTGTGTGGCTGCTGTTGACTGGCAGGCCAGCACGAGTGAGCGTTGAAAAACACGCTAGAGAGAAAGAGGAGCAAAGCACAATGAGTTGTCGCACACTGCCTATATATTGTATAGCATGAAAAACAACTTTATAACATTACATTATAAAACAGGCCATTCTGTTGTACAGCCGCACTGTTGAATCCTCCCATCAGCTTTTACAGCGTGTACAGTAAAATTTGACGCACTCAGTCAATTCTCTTGTCTTGCAATGTTGTATTTTGGCATTTTTTAATAGATTACCAGCTAACTGTCCAATTGACTTACTCTCCCTGTTGTATATTCTTGCCTATGTAGCTAGAGGTTTCAGACGGGGTTCGGCATCCGCCGCGCTTTATATAATTCACGCAGTCTGTATCACGCCTTATCCTGCTTCATTTCCTTTCCCAGTTTTCTTCTAGTTTGCTCGGCTTCTTCTACAAGGTGCTCTTTCTAAGCTAAGGCAGGCGACTTCCTATATACCTGTGCTAAACCACCCACGTACTGGCCATTCCAGCTATGAGGCTAAGGTAGAAAAATGAGGGCAAACTGTGTTTACCGTTTCGCGCTTCGTAGTGCGTATCGCCACGCTATTTCTTTTTTTTTACATTCTCTATCTCGCTAACTGACGGTACATTCAAGGTGAGATAGGAGCGAAGAAGGACTTCTGTTATTGACTCTGTTAGCCGATAAGTGGACTTAGATAAGACTTTGGTCAAGAATTGACTTAGTCAGGCGAATTGTGTGCTGCTTATTAATAAATAATAAAAATGCTCCATTCTCTAGCTCTCACAAATGATTATTTCCTAATTATTTGTTATAAGGTCAGTTAAAATGTCCAGTTACAGTTCTAATGGCTTAGGGCTGTTATCGTAAAGCAGTCATGAAAAAGTACAGCTAGATGATTTTGTTGGGCTTACAGTTTAATTCGTAGTTTAAAATGTCATGTGCAATGAACTTTAGAAACAATACAAGTAAAAACAATTGTAAGAAGTAACATTGAAAATATGTTTTTTACTTATTTTGTTGACCAAAAATTTTTCAACAATCACTTCTATCTCTTAACTGATAATCTAGAAATTGTTTATTTTATTTTATTTATTTATACTAATGTTAGTAAATATAGGCAACGTTTATTATTATTATTTAGGTTGTAGCCTAGTGGTTAGAGCATCGCACTTACGGCTTAAAGGTCGATGGTTCGATTCCACACTCCACTGGAACAATTTGTGTCTTTTAACAAGACACTTAACCAGCATCAGCTGAGGTAATTGGGGGTCCCCCCAGTCCATGGACTGAACAGCTGTACGCAGCCTTCTGATGCGCCGCGCAATAGCTGCGGCTGTGCTGTCGGCTGCACTTCTAACCCGAGTTGGGCTGGTGTAATCTATTATTATTATTATTATTATCATTATTAATTGTTAATACTTTTATATTTTTACAGCAAAACGTAATTTTATTGCTATAGTGTGTAGCCATATTTATGAGTTAAAACAAATAAGGTGAGAGATTAATTAGTAATTTATCTTTTTATTATTCCAGTTTTTAATTGAAAATAAAACATTTGATGAGTAAATTTTCACCAGTCGTCACGCAACAAGATTAATATTCTCTAATTTAATACCCTGTAAATTGCGTGCCTCCGAAAAGAATAAAAAAACGTCTTAAAGATGTAGGCAAATTAGAAGCTAGCTGAAACACTAGAAGCTTTCGATGTTAAAGATACCGTGATGTTTGTATCAAATTTATTTTGTTAAAACCTTTTCTAGTCTCCAAATAAACCTAATTATCCAGTGTAGCATATTTGAACGGATTATTCAATTGCGATTGAACAAGTAGCATGTTAGACTTTTAGACACTGCATTTGCATGGCTCGCACAGTTATGTTAACTTGTACAGCAGTATTTAGAAGTAGAATCATCAGTATTTAGGTTGCATCAATCATCTGTATTTAGGTTGCATCAATCATCTGTATTTAGGTTGCATCAATCATCAGTATTTAGGTTGCATCAATCATCGGTATTTAGGTTGCATCAATCATCAGTATTTAGGTTGCATCAATCATCAGTATTTAGGTTGCATCAATCATCGGTATTTAGGTTGCATCAATCATCGGTATTTAGGTTGCATCAATCATCGGTATTTAAGTTACATCAATCATCATTATTTAGGTTGCATCAATCATCAGTATTTAGAAGTAGAATCATCAGTATTTAGGTTGCATCAATCATCAGTATTTAGGTTGCATCAATCATCAGTATTTAGGTTGCATCAATCATCAGTATTTAGGTTGCATCAATCATCATTATTTAGGTTGCATCAATCATCAGTATTTAGGTTGCATCAATCATCAGTATTTAGGTTGCATCAATAATCAGTATTTAGGTTGCATCAATCATCAGTATTTAGGTTGCATCAATCATCAGTATTTAGGTTGCATCAATCATCAGTATTTAGGTTGCATCAATCATCAGTATTTAGGTTGCATCAATCATCAGTATTAAGGTTGCATCAATCATCAGTATTTAGGTTGCATCAATCATCAGTATTTAGGTTGCATCAATCATCAGTATTTAGGTTGCATCAATCATCAGTATTTAGGTTGCATCAATCATCAGTATTTAGGTTGCATCAATCATCAGTATTTAGGTTGCATCAATCATCAGTATTTAAGGTTGCATCAATCATCAGTATTTAGGTTGCATCAATCATCAGTATTTAGGTTGCATCAATCATCAGTATTTAGGTTGCATCAATCATCAGTATTTAGGTTGCATCAATCATCAGTATTTAGGTTGCATCAATCATCAGTATTTAAGGTTGCATCAATCATCAGTATTTAGGTTGCATCAATCATCGGTATTTAGGTTGCATCAATCATCAGTATTTAGGTTGCATCAATCATCGGTATTTAGGTTGCATCAATCATCAGTATTTAGGTTGCATCAATAATCAGTATTTAGGTTGCATCAATCATCAGTATTTAGGTTGCATCAATCATCAGTATTTAGGTTGCATCAATCATCAGTATTTAGGTTGCATCAATCATCAGTATTTAGGTTGCATCAATCATCAGTATTTAGGTTGCATCAATCATCAGTATTTAGGTTGCATCAATCATCAGTATTTAGGTTGCATCAATCATCAGTATTTAGGTTGCATCAATCATCAGTATTTAGGTTGCATCAATCATCAGTATTTAGGTTGCATCAATAATCAGTATTTAGGTTGCATCAATCATCAGTATTTAGGTTGCATCAATCATCAGTATTTAGGTTGCATCAATCATCAGTATTTAGGTTGCATCAATCATCAGTATTTAGGTTGCATCAATCATCAGTATTTAGGTTGCATCAATCATCAGTATTTAGGTTGCATCAATCATCAGTATTTAGGTTGCATCAATCATCAGTATTTAGGTTGCATCAATCATCAGTATTTAGGTTGCATCAATCATCAGTATTTAGGTTGCATCAATCATCAGTATTTAGGTTGCATCAATCATCAGTATTTAGGTTGCATCAATCATCAGTATTTAGGTTGCATCAATCATCAGTATTTAGGTTGCATCAATCATCAGTATTAAGGTTGCATCAATCATCAGTATTTAGGTTGCATCAATCATCAGTATTTAAGGTTGCATCAATCATCAGTATTTAGGTTGCATCAATCATCAGTATTTAGGTTGCATCAATCATCAGTATTTAGGTTGCATCAATCATCAGTATTTAGGTTACATCAATCATCAGTATTTAGGTTACATCAATCATCAGTATTTAGGTTGCATCAATCATCAGTATTTAGGTTACATCAATCATCAGTATTTAGGTTGCATCAATCATCAGTATTTAGGTTGCATCAATCATCAGTATTTAGGTTGCATCAATCATCAGTATTTAGGTTGCATCAATAATCAGTATTTAGGTTGCATCAATCATCAGTATTTAGGTTGCATCAATCATCAGTATTTAGGTTACATCAATCATCAGTATTTAGGTTGCATCAATCATCAGTATTTAGGTTGCATCAATCATCAGTATTTAGGTTACATCAAGAATCGGTATTTAGGTTGCATCAATCATCAGTATTTAGGTTACATCAATCATCAGTATTAAGGTTGCATCAATCATCAGTATTTACGTTGCATCAATCATCAGTATTTAGGTTGCATCAATCATCAGTATTTAGGTTGCATCAATCATCAGTATTTAGGTTGCATCAATCATCAGTATTTAGGTTGCATCAATCATCATTATTTAGGTTGCATCAATCATCAGTATTTAGGTTACATCAAGAATCGGTATTTAGGTTACATCAATCATCAGTATTTAGGTTGCATCAATCATCAGTATTTAGGTTGCATCAATCATCAGTATTTAGGTTGCATCAATCATCTGTATTTAGGTTGCATCAATCATCAGTATTTAGGTTGCATCAATCATCAGTATTTAGGTTGCATCAATCATCAGTATTTAGGTTACATCAATCATCAGTATTTAGGTTGCATCAATCATCAGTATTTAGGTTGCATCAATCATCAGTATTTAGATTACATCAATCATCAGTATTTAGGTTGCATCAATCATCAGTATTAAGGTTGCATCAATCATCAGTATTTAGGTTACATCAATCATCAGTATTTAGGTTGCATCAATCATCAGTATTTAGGTTGCATCAATAATCGGTATTTAGGTTGCATCAATCATCAGTATTTAAGTTGCATCAATCATCAGTATTTAGGTTGCATCAATCATCAGTATTTAGGTTACATCAATCATCAGTATTGAGGTTACATCAAGAATCGGTATTTAGGTTACATCAATCATCAGTATTTAGGTTGCATCAATCATCAGTATTTAGGTTACATCAATCATCAGTATTTAGGTTGCATCAATCATCAGTATTAAGGTTGCATCAATCATCAGTATTTAGGTTACATCAATCATCAGTATTTAGGTTGCATCAATCATCAGTATTTAGGTTGCATCAATCATCAGTATTTAGGTTGCATCAATAATCGGTATTTAGGTTGCATCAATCATCAGTATTTAAGTTGCATCAATCATCAGTATTTAGGTTGCATCAATCATCAGTATTTAAGTTACATCAATCATCATTATTTAGGTTGCATCAATCATCGGTATTTAGGTCAACAATCAAGATTAATTGATTGAAGAGAGGGTTGTGTCATAAATTCGCTGACAAACTTACATAGCGTCTGTTTCTTTTGTACTTTGGGGCAGAATTTTTTATACAGACTAAGGCTCCATCGATCTTATTGACTATGGAAAATCTTCCCTCTGGCTTTTGAGACCGAGTAGAAATCGGTAGAAACCGAGTGGGATTCAAACCACCCTTTTATCCAGTATGGAGAAAAGTGAAGCTACCAAGCGCACTGTCTTTTGGTCTTTGTGGAAGAAGCAGAAGAAGCAGGCTGATATTTACCTTGAGCTGCTGCTAATATTTAGCGAGGATGCACCTTCGAAACAAACTGTGTCAAAGTGGGTGCAGCGCTTTGAGGACGGCTGGGAAACAGTTGATGATGCTCCCCGCCCAGGTGCACCGCGGTCATCCACTTCCAGTGACAACATCCAGCGTGTGCAGCATGCCCTGGACGATGATCGTGGAGCAACCCTGAGACAGGTAGAGGACTTGTTGGAGATACGAATGAAGATCATTTATTGCATCATCTCTGACCATCTGCATATGACACGAGTTGTTGCACGATGTGTCCCTAAACTGCTGACTCCTGTCCAACTGCAAGAGAGGGTCCAGATGTGCCGCCACCTACTTATCGCCTATCAAAACGAGCCCGACTTTCTTGGCCGCCTGGTGACTGGTGATGAAACGTGGTTTCACTTCTACGAACCAGAAACGAAACGCTGCTCTAGAGCAGCGTCTGGAAGGCTACTCACGAACCCCCACTGGTCAAGGCCAAGGCGGTGCAGTCAGCAGGTAAGCGCATGGCCACCGTGTTCTGGGACAGAGAAGGCATCTTGCTGATCGAGTGGCTACCTGAAGGCAGAACCATCAATGCCCAGTACTACTGTGAAATGTTGGAACGGCTGCGTGAGAAGATCAAGAGTGAGCGCCGGGGAAGGATCACCAGGGGCATTGTGTGGTGCAGCAGGACAACGCCAGGCCGCATACCTGCAATGCAACTATGGATGTCATCAGGAGACTAGTCTTCGAGTTGCTGCCTCACCCTGCCTATTCTCCTGACCTGGCCCCCAGTGACTACTGGTTGTTCCCTAAAATGAAAGAGCCTCTTCGTGGCCATCGCTATGGAAGCCTTTCTGCACTCAGCTCGGCCATCAGCCAGTGTGTACCAGGGACCCCCACGGAATTCTTCGCCCAGGGCATCAGCAAGCTGCCAGAGAGATGGCACAAATGTGTGCAGGTAGCTTGGGGGTGACTATGTTGAGAAGTGCAATGTTGACAATTAGCTGTTCTTTGTTTTGTTTCTTTGATATCTGCAGTTGTCAGCGAATTTATGACACAACCCTCGTAGCTTTTAATTGAAATGGATTCCCATCAGATTTATTGTTTATTTTCAGCAATCAAAGCGTTATGGATATGGAAATAGAAACTTCAGACGCTGATGCGCCGCAGCAGATGCTACCACCTGAGCATTTGGCACCTCATGCTGGGCAGCAGCAGCAGCAGCAGCAGCAGCAGCCGGAGCTGCATTTGCCGCATAGTTTTGTTGGCCCGCCGCAGTTTCAGGGCGCAGCCGGTGAGCATCCAAGCTATCACAACATGGACTCCGTGTCCACCTTGGCCGAGCAGTATTTCGGCGGTCAGCGGCCGCCGCCAAACCAAGAGCCCAGCTTAATCTATATAAACCAGCACATCCAGCTGTTTCACCAGGCCTCTAATCAGGCCTGCAGTATGCCGCACGAGCAGCTGCCGACTCGCATTCCAATCTCCAAGTCTCTGATCAAAGAGGGCTACCTAATGAAGCGCGGTGAACATATTAAGAACTGGCGCCGTCGCTACTTCATCCTGTACCAAGACGGCACCTTCTTTGGCTACAAGGTGAAGCCGAAATCGCAGAAAGAATACCTGCAGCCGTTGAACAATTTCACGGTGATCAATTCGCACGCCGTCTGCATGGAAATGCCCAAGCCATACACATTTCTGTTGCGCGGACTTCAGGGCACAAACATTGTTGACCGCATGTTCTATGTCGAAACCGACGCCGAGCGGCAGTCCTGGGTGCAGGCCATTGTGGACATCTCTAATCTGCATCGAGCGTCTAGCGCTTCGCCTGCCACAGTCGGCACCGCTTCCGACGCTGTCGATCCGCCTGAGCAGTGAGCCGCTTTGATCTGCTTGATAGTGTTCTGTGATTTCTCCTTGTTCTGTAACTAGCTCTTTATTGAGAAGAGAACTTAACTCAATCATTGAGATCAAGAGAGAATGAGATCTCTATGGATTTGGAAGAGAACTTAACTCAATCATTGAGATCAAGAGAGAATGAGATCTCTATGGATTTGGAAGAGACTTTTGGAAGGATTTGGAAGGATTTGGAAATTGAATTGAATGAGAGAATAGAGAAGAGATCTCTATGGATTTGGAAGAGAATTGAATGTGAGAAGATGAGATCTCTATGGATTTGGAAGAGAATTGATTGTGAGAAAATGAGATCTCTATTGATTTGGAAGAGAATTGATTGTGAGAAGATGAGATCTCTATGGATTTGGAAGAGAATTGAATGTGAGAAGATGAGATCTCTATGGATTTGGAAGAGAATTGAATGTGAGAATATGAGATCTCTATGGATTTGGAAGAGAATGGATTGTGAGAAGATGAGATCTCTATGGATTTGGAAGAGAATTGATTGTTTGTGAGAATATGAGATCTCTATGGATTTGGAAGAGAATGGATTGTGAGAAGATGAGATCTCTATGGATTTGGAAGAGAATTGATTGTTTGTGAGAATATGAGATCTCTATGGATTTGGAAGAGAATGGATTGTGAGAAGATGAGATCTCTATTGATTTGGAAGAGAATTGATTGTGAGAAGATGAGATCTCTATGGATTTGGAAGAGAATTGAATGTGAGAAGATGAGATCTCTATGGATTTGGAAGAGAATTGATTGTGAGAAGATGAGATCTCTATTGATTTGGAAGAGAATTGATTGTGAGAAGATGAGATCTCTATGGATTTGGAAGAGAATTGATTGTGAGAAAATGAGATCTCTATTGATTTGGAAGAGAATTGATTGTGAGAAGATGAGATCTCTATTGATTTGGAAGAGAATTGATTGTGAGTAGATGAGATCTCTATGGATTTGGAAGAGAATTGAATGTGAGAAGATGAGATCTCTATGGATTTGGAAGAGAATTGAATGTGAGAAGATGAGATCTCTATTGATTTGGAAGAGAATTGAATGTGAGAAGATGAGATCTCTATGGATTTGGAAGAGAATTGAATGTGAGAAGATGAGATCTCTATGGATTTGGAAGAGAATTGAATGTGAGAAGATGAGATCTCTATTGATTTGGAAGAGAATTGAATGTGAGAAGATGAGATCTCTATTGATTTGGAAGAGAATTGAATGTGAGAAGATGAGATCTCTATGGATTTGGAAGAGAATTGATTGTGAGAAGATGAGATCTCTATGGATTTGGAAGAGAATTGAATGTGAGAAGATGAGATCTCTATGGATTTGGAAGAGAATTGATTGTGAGAAGATGAGATCTCTATTGATTTGGAAGAGAATTGATTGGATTGTGAGAAGATGAGATCTCTATGGATTTGGAAGAGAATTGATTGTGAGAAGATGAGATCTCTATAGATGGGGAAGAGAATTGATTGTGAGAATGTGAGATCACAATGGATTGGTAAGGAATTTGATTGTGAGAAGATGAGATCTCTATGGATTTGGAAGAGAATTGATTGTGAGAAGATGAGATCTCTATAGATGGGGAAGAGAATTGATTGTGAGAAGATGAGATCTCTATTGATTTGGAAGAGAATTGATTGGATTGTGAGAAGATGAGATCTCTATTGATTTGGAAGAGAATTGATTGTGAGAAGATGAGATCTCTATGGATTTGGAAGAGAATTGATTGTGAGAAGATGAGATCTCTATGGATTTGGAAGAGAATTGAATGTGAGAAGATGAGATCTCTATGGATTTGGAAGAGAATTGAATGTGAGAAGATGAGATCTCTATTGATTTGGAAGAGAATTGAATGTGAGAAGATGAGATCTCTATGGATTTGGAAGAGAATTGAATGTGAGAAGATGAGATCTCTATGGATTTGGAAGAGAATTGATTGTGAGAAGATGAGATCTCTATGGATTTGGAAGAGAATTGATTGTGAGAAGATGAGATCTCTATTGATTTGGAAGAGAATTGATTGTGAGAAGATGAGATCTCTATTGGTTTGGAAGAGAATTGATTGGATTGTGAGAAGATGAGATCTCTATGGATTTGGAAGAGAATTGATTGTGAGAAGATGAGATCTCTATGGATTTGGAAGAGAATTGATTGTGAGAAGATGAGATCTCTATGGATTTGGAAGAGAATTGATTGTGAGAAGATGAGATCTCTATTGATTTGGAAGAGAATTGATTGTGAGAAGATGAGATCTCTATGGATTTGGAAGAGAATTGATTGTGAGAAGATGAGATCTCTATTGATTTGGAAGAGAATTGATTGTGAGAAGATGAGATCTCTATGGATTTGGAAGAGAATTGAATGTGAGAAGATGAGATCTCTATGGATTTGGAAGAGAATTGATTGTGAGAATGTGAGATCTCTATAGATGGGGAAGAGAATTGATTGTGAGAAGATGAGATCTCTATGGATTTGGAAGAGAATTGATTGTGAGAAGATGAGATCTCTATGGATTTGGAAGAGAATTGAATGTGAGAAGATGAGATCTCTATGGATTTGGAAGAGAATTGAATGTGAGAAGATGAGATCTCTATGGATTTGGAAGAGAATTGATTGGATTGTGAGAAGATGAGATCTCTATGGATTTGGAAGAGAATTGATTGTGAGAAGATGAGATCTCTATGGATTTGGAAGAGAATTGATTGTGAGAAGATGAGATCTCTATAGATGGGGAAGAGAATTGATTGTGAGAATGTGAGATCACAATGGATTGGTAAGGAATTTGATTGTGAGAATGTGAGATCTCTATAGATGGGGAAGAGAATTGATTGTGAGAATGTGAGATCACAATGGATTGGTAAGGAATTTGATTGTGAGAAGATGAGATCTCTATGGATTTGGAAGAGAATTGATTGGATTGTGAGAAGATGAGATCTCTATAGATGGGGAAGAGAATTGATTGTGAGAATGTGAGATCACAATGGATTGGTAAGGAATTTGATTGTGAGAATGTGAGATCTCTATAGATGGGGAAGAGAATTGATTGTGAGAATGTGAGATCACAATGGATTGGTAAGGAATTTGATTGTGAGAAGATGAGATCTCTATTGATTTGGAAGAGAATTGATTGGATTGTGAGAAGATGAGATCTCTATGGATTTGGAAGAGAATTGATTGTGAGAAGATGAGATCTCTATGGATTTGGAAGAGAATTGATTGTGAGAAGATGAGATCTCTATGGATTTGGAAGAGAATTGATTGTGAGAAGATGAGATCTCTATGGATTTGGAAGAGAATTGATTGTGAGAATGTGAGATCTCTATAGATGGGGAAGAGAATTGATTGTGAGAATGTGAGATCTCTATAGATGGGAAAGAGAATTGATTGTGAGAATGTGAGATCACAATGGATTGGTAAGGAATTTGATTGTGAGAAGGTGAGATCTCTATAGATGGGGAAGAGAATTGATTGTGAGAATGTGAGATCACAATGGATTGGTAAGGAATTTGATTGTGAGAAGATGAGATCTCTATTGGTTTGGAAGAGAATTGATTGGATTGTGAGAAGATGAGATCTCTATTGGTTTGGAAGAGAATTGATTGGATTGTGAGAAGGTGAGATCTCTATAGATGGGGAAGAGAATTGAATGTGAGAATGTGAGATCACAATGGATTGGTAAGGAATTTGATTGTGAGAATGTGAGATCACAATGGATTGGTAAGGAATTTGATTGTGAGAAGGTGAGATCTCTATAGATGGGGAAGAGAATTGATTGTGAGAATGTGAGATCACAATGGATTGGTAAGGAATTTGATTGTGAGAAGATGAGATCTCTATAGATGGGGAAGAGAATTGATTGTGAGAAGATGAGATCTCTATGGATTTGGAAGAGAATTGATTGTGAGAATGTGAGATCTCTATAGATGGGGAAGAGAATTGATTGTGAGAATGTGAGATCACAATGGATTGGTAAGGAATTTGATTGTGAGAATATGAGATCTCTTTGGATTTGGAAGAGAATTGATTGTGAGAAGATGAGATCTCTATGGATTTGGAAGATAATTAATTGTGAGAAGATGAGATCTCTATGGATTCGGAAGAGAATTGATTGTGAGAAGATGAGATCTCTATGGATTTGGAAGATAATTAATTGTGAGAAAATGAGATCTCTATAGATGGGGAAGAGAATTGATTGTGAGAATGTGAGATCTCTATAGATGGGGAAGAGAATTGATTGTGAGAATGTGAGATCTCTATAGATGGGGAAGAGAATTGATTGTGAGAATGTGAGATCACAATGGATTGGTAAGGAATTTGATTGTGAGAAGATGAGATCTCTATTGGTTTGGAAGAGAATTGATTGGATTGTGAGAAGATGAGATCTCTATTGGTTTGGAAGAGAATTGATTGGATTGTGAGAAGGTGAGATCTCTATAGATGGGGAAGAGAATTGAATGTGAGAATGTGAGATCACAATGGATTGGTAAGGAATTTGATTGTGAGAATGTGAGATCACAATGGATTGGTAAGGAATTTGATTGTGAGAAGGTGAGATCTCTATAGATGGGGAAGAGAATTGATTGTGAGAATGTGAGATCACAATGGATTGGTAAGGAATTTGATTGTGAGAAGATGAGATCTCTATAGATGGGGAAGAGAATTGATTGTGAGAAGATGAGATCTCTATGGATTTGGAAGAGAATTGATTGTGAGAATGTGAGATCTCTATAGATGGGGAAGAGAATTGATTGTGAGAATGTGAGATCACAATGGATTGGTAAGGAATTTGATTGTGAGAATATGAGATCTCTTTGGATTTGGAAGAGAATTGATTGTGAGAAGATGAGATCTCTATGGATTTGGAAGAGAATTGATTGTGAGAAGATGAGATCTCTATGGATTTGGAAGATAATTAATTGTGAGAAGATGAGATCTCTATGGATTTGGAAGAGAATTAATTGTGAGAAGATGAGATCTCTATGGATTCGGAAGAGAATTGATTGTGAGAAGATGAGATCTCTATGGATTTGGAAGAGAATTGATTGTGAGAAGATGAGATCTCTATGGATTTGGAAGATAATTAATTGTGAGAAGATGAGATCTCTATAGATGGGGAAGAGAATTGATTGTGAGAATGTGAGATCTCTATAGATGGGGAAGAGAATTGATTGTGAGAATGTGAGATCTCTATAGATGGGGAAGAGAATTGATTGTGAGAATGTGAGATCACAATGGATTGGTAAGGAATTTGATTGTGAGAAGATCTAGCTAGTAATGTTGAATAGTTAGAATTAGAAGCCTGTCGTACCGTTTTCGAGATACTTTTTAATCCAGCGCTAGCTTTTAAGACTCAATTTGTTATAATGAAATCCCATGTAGAAAATGAGCTCTAGATAATTAATCAATTATGAGTTCTATAATCATAAAAGAGAATATTTTAAATTAAAATGTAATTTTCAAGTCTAGGAAGCAGCTGTTGGTTGTAGCGTAGTGCTCCAGCAATTAGGGAGAAATTCATTTCCGGTTGAGGATAAAAATTTCCCCAACCCCCAACAAAATGTTTTTTCATATTTTCTCTATTTCTCAATCTCATGTGGAACTATTTTATAGCCTTGGCATTGGAAATATATTCTGCTCGAATGTTTTGGCTAGGTAACTTTAAAAAAGCCTGCTTGCATTCTTCAATAACGAATCACCACCCCGCAGACCGAGAACCAAAGTTAGCCTCGCCGACTTTGAGATGCTCAAGGTTCTGGGCATGGGCACCTTCGGCAAGGTGGTTCTCTGCCGCGAGAAGGCCTCCAACAATCTCTTCGCCATCAAGATTCTGAAGAAGAGTGTGCTCATTGAAGTGAGTACTGCTGCTCTTTTTGGGAATAGGAAATGTTGTGACACCCATAACAACTATTTCGATTGCAACAAAAGCAATTCATTAATTTGTATGCCTTATCATGCACCAATATGGGGATTGCATCATTCTTCATTATTTAGGCTGCATGCAGCATCAGTTATTTAGGTTGCACCCAGCATCAGTTATTTAGGTTGCACCCAGCATCAGTTATTTAGGTTGCACCCAGCATCAGTTATTTAGGTTGCATCTAGCATCAGTTATTTAGGTTGCACCCAGCATCAGTTATTTAGGTTGCACCCAGCATCAGTTATTTAGGTTGAATCTAGCATCAGTTATTTAGGTTGCCTCCAGCATCAGTTATTTAGGTTGCCTCCAGCATCAGTTATTTAGGTTGAATCTAGCATCAGTTATTTAGGTTGCCTCCAGCATCAGTTATTTAGGTTGCCTCCAGCATCAGTTATTTAGGTTGCATCTAGCATCAGTTATTTAGGTTGCATCCAGCATCAGTTATTTAGGTTGCACCCAGCATCAGTTATTTAGGTTGCATCTAGCATCAGTTATTTAGGTTGCACCCAGCATCAGTTATTTAGGTTGCATCTAGCATCAGTTATTTAGGTTGCAGCCAGCATCAGTTATTTAGGTTGCATCCAGCATCAGTTATTTAGGTTGCATCTAGCATCAGTTATTTAGGTTGCAGCCAGCATCAGTTATTTAGGTTGCATCTAGCATCAGCTATTTAGGTTGCACCCAGCATCAGTTATTTAGGTTGCCTCCAGCATCAGTTATTTAGGTTGCACCCAGCATCAGTTATTTAGGTTGCACCCAGCATCAGTTATTTAGGTTGCATCTAGCATCAGTTATTTAGGTTGCAGCCAGCATCAGTTATTTAGGTTGCATCCAGCATCAGTTATTTAGGTTGCATCTAGCATCAGTTATTTAGGTTGCATCTAGCATCAGTTATTTAGGTTGCATCCAGCATCAGTTATTTAGGTTGCATCTAGCATCAGTTATTTAGGTTGCAGCCAGCATCAGTTATTTAGGTTGCATCCAGCATCAGTTATTTAGGTTGCATCCAGCATCAGTTATTTAGGTTGCATCCAGCATCAGTTATTTAGGTTGCATCCAGCATCAGTTATTTAGGTTGCATCCAGCATCAGTTATTTAGGTTGCATCCAGCATCAGTTATTTAGGTTGCATCCAGCATCAGTTATTTAGGTTGCATCCAGCATCAGTTATTTAGGCTGAATCCACCATCAGTTATTTATGTTGCATCCAGCATCAGTTATTTAGGTTGCCTCCAGCATCAGTTATTTAGGTTGCATCCAGCATCAGTTGCTAACTAATAGGCGATTTGTTAATCTAAATTTTGTTCTGTGCTTATATTTATGTGGGGTTGATTTTAGGATTTGAAATCTGCCCTTTGGTCATACTATAAAGCATTTTTCCTATAAGTAAAGCAAAATAGTTTAATGGTTGGGAAGTTTTTTTTAGCAAAAAAGGAAATGTTTTTTAGCAATGAGTTTCATAGTTGAAGATTAGCCGTCTGTGGATGCGGATGTGATTCAGGAGGACGCATGCTGGATAGTCTAGATAATTTCCTGTAAAAACTCAACTCATTCGCCTATGTTTGCTCGGCCAGCATAAACCGTAGAAAATGTTCTTAAATGATTCGATTGCATTTGGCAGTTAAAATAGGGAGTAAATTTCTGATTTCCAATAAAGGTAACGAAATTTATGAATAAAAGACAGGAAACTGTTGACTTTTATCCGCGTTCATTGCGGACAAATTGACAAAAAGCATTTGGCCCTTTGGATGGATGAGTGTATGTATTTGCTATACACTAGTTCTATCGATCAGTTAAGCTTGTGTTCAATTTCATTAGTTCATTAACAATGTCTCAATTGTCGCATATGCCAGTTAATGCTAGGCCTGACTTCTATTTATAAGATTGTGCTAGCGCCACCTGCACGGGCGCGAGATCCAATTGAGAACACTGGAAATTGGCTTTTAGAAGCGGGGTCTTGCTTTTTCTTGCCTGCCAGTTCACTGATAACGACCTGTATCAAGTTAATTGAATCAAATCAAGCTGCATTTATTTCACCTGCGACTCACTTCTCTCAAATATCTAACAGGTGTCTGTGTCTATGTGTACACAGATTTCTCATTCTAATATTTATCTGAACCATAAACCATAAGAAAACTAACTGGCTGTTCGATTCTGCAGACACCTGTAAGACTAGGCATTTCTAAGAAAACTAACTGGCTGTTCGATTCTGCAGACACCTGTAAGACTAGGCATTTCTAAGAATTCTAACTGGCTGTTTGATTCTGCAGACACCTGTAAGACTAGGCATTTCTAAGAATTCTAACTGGCTGTTTGATTCTGCAGACACCTGTAAGACTAGGCATTTCTAAGAATTCTAACTGGCTGTTCGATTCTGCAGACACCTGTAAGACTAGGCATTTCTAAGAATTCTAACTGGCTGTTACGAGTACAAATCAAAGACTAAGGAATATTTCTGAGGAAGTATTTCAGGTGTTCATTAATAAAGTTGTTCGATATCCAAACTTACATCCCATTTCAACCAATATCCCACTGCGCAGAAAGATGAAGTGATTCACACAATGACAGAGAATCGAGTCCTGCAGACCTGCCGGCATCCGTTCCTAACCCAGCTGAAGTACTCATTTCAAACCGAGGACCGGCTCTGCTTTGTCATGGAATACGTCAACGGTGGCGAGCTCTACTTTCACCTGCTCCGTGAGCGCTTCTTCACCGAGGAGCGGACCAGATTCTACGCTGCCGAGATTGTGACAGCTATTGGCTACCTGCACGACATGAACATTGTCTATCGGGATCTGAAGCTGGAGAATCTGCTGCTAGACGAGATGGGCCATATTCGCATTGCAGACTTTGGCCTCTGCAAAGAGGAGATGCAATACGGCGTCATGACTAAGACTTTCTGTGGCACACCCGAGTACTTGGCCCCGGAGATTCTCGGTGAGTGACAGCTGTGCTATGATCCAGATGACTGTACTGTGACCCAGATGACTGTGCTGTGACCCAGATGACTGTGCTGTGACCCAGATGACTGGGCTGTGACCCAGATGACTGTGCTGTGACCCAGATGACTGTGCTGTGACCCAGATGACTGTGCTGTGACCCAGATGACTGTGCTGTGACCCAGATGACTGTGCTGTGACCCAGATGACTGTGCTGTGACCCAGATGACTGGGCTGTGACCCAGATGACTGGGCTGTGACCCAGATGACTGTGCTGTGACCCAGATGACTGTGCTGTGACCCAGATGACTGGGCTGTGACCCAGATGACTGTGCTGTGACCCAGATGACTGGGCTGTGACCCAGATGACTGTGCTGTGACCCAGATGACTGGGCTATGAACTGGGCTATTTATAGTCCTGATCTGTCGCAGTTTCCAAAGCTAAAGCGCTGCTTCTACTTTAGCTTAAGGCTACTTTAGCAATGGAAAGAAAGCACATACGAGGCCTGTATGTCACGTCACTGCCGTCTGAGCCGCGATCTCCCTGCTTTGCCCTCTCCGCAGACGAAAACGATTACGGCCGCAGTGTCGACTGGTGGGGCCTCGGCGTGGTGTCGTACGAGATGATGTGCGGCCGGCTGCCATTCTACTCGCGCGATCACGAAATCCTATTCGAGCTGATCATGAACGACAGCGTGCGCATCCCATCCAACCTCAGCCAGGAGGCGCAGGACTTCCTATCCCGCCTGCTCATCAAGGAGCCGTCTAGGCGACTCGGCGGCTCCGCTCTGGACGCCATCGACGTCATGCGGCATCCGTTCTTCACCGGCATGGACTGGGTGAAACTCACCAAGAAGGAGATTCCGCCGCCGTGGAAGCCGGGTGTCAGGGACGCGTGCGACACCAAGTACATCCCGGAGGAGTTCCTGCGCGAGCCAGTCCAGCTGACGCCGCCGAACTCGGCCCCGGCCAATCCCAGCGGCACTCGCTGGCCAATGGACGGGCCGAATTTTGAAAAGTTCAGCTTCTACGGCTCGCGCACCTCGCTTAGCTCCTACATGAGCTCAACTAGCATGGGCGACGTTTGAGCACGCTGGCAACCGTTTGTTGACGCTGGCACTCTCGAAGAGTCGATTTTTTATCAGTGTTGTCTGTCGCCGGAGTTTCAAAGTTTTTGCTTTTACCATTTGTTTTAATTTAGCAATGTGCGCTTGACTATTTTTAAACAACATAAACTCACCCTTCAAATTGTTTGTGCTCTTGGTCTGTCTGTTTTTTATATTGTGGAAGTGTTGTATTGTAAGTCCCGATTCTGGATAGCGATTCTCCGTATCGCTATTATTATTCACTCCTATTGTCCTCTCCATTTTTGTTTCATCTATGTCGGAGCACTCAATTTTGATTTGTTTGACTAAGCTTTCAAATTATATTTTCCTTTCTGTTTCCCCTCCACTGAGAATAAAAATGTATAGACTAACTAACTTGAGTATAATTTTGTGAACTGTTAATATGGATATTTGCGATCAGTGCTGCGGACTGGCTTCAACAATGGCCTGACTATAGTTATTTGCCACTGCCCATTTGACTGTGTGTGTGTCCATATGCCTATGTGTCTATATATACGAGTATATATAGTAATGTACGAGTATGTTGTTTTATAAATTAGCAGCCATTTACTCTGTTACTTTCGCACAGAAACACGCAATTTAATTTATTGATTACGATCTGATTAATCGATTAATTATCAAACCTGATGAAGGCGTTAGTACACTCTCGCTCACAGCCCGTTAATCCATGTGTTGTGCTATCCGATCTGTGTTAATTTTTTAAGAATGCTGTTTTGCGGGATGTACACAGGGCGTCTATGGCATAAGTGTCTATTGTGCGTGTTGCAACTTTCTCTTTCTATTAATAATATTCTCTCACCTAGGTTAGACCATAGACAGCTGAGTTGATAAGCTCCAGAAGCACCTAATTAAAGCAGCAAATACAGTTAAGCCCTGAACAAGTTGCTTTTACATGTATTCTGTTTTAAAATTTATATATTTATATATTTTTAATTATCAAACTCTGGCTTTAGCTCAAACTGAACTTAAGCAGTGTACGTGTTTCAGATAAGTGCATAAAGTACTCGTACTTTTTCTCATTCTACTAATAAAAAATTAAAGTATGGAACAAATGCGTGTTTTTTATAACTTGTTTTATCGCCCACTAGCGTTTTAGAAAAGTTCTGTGTCCAAGTGCGGCAGCAGGGAATGTCAGAAAGAATGACACTCACCCACAGCAGGGAATGTCAGAAAGAATGACACTCACCCACAGCAGGGAATGTCAGAAAGAATGACACTCACCCACAGCAGGGAATGTCAGAAAGAATGACACTGACACACAGCAGGGAATGTCTGAAAGAACGACACTGACACACAGCAGGGAATGTCAGAAAGAATGACACTCACCCACAGCAGGGAATGTCAGAAAGAATGGCACTGACACACAGCAGGGAATGTCATCCAATCAGGACTGAAAGAATGGCACTGACACACAGCAGGGAATGTCAGAAAGAATGACACTCACCCACAGCAGGGAATGTCAGAAAGAATGACACTGACACACAGCAGGGAATGTCTGAAAGAACGACACTGACACACAGCAGGGAATGTCAGAAAGAATGACACTCACCCACAGCAGGGAATGTCAGAAAGAATGGCACTGACACACAGCAGGGAATGTCATCCAATCAGGACTGAAAGAATGGCACTGACACACAGCAGGGAATGTCATCTAATCAGGACTGAAAGAATGGCACTGACACACAGCAGGGAATGTCATCTAATCAGGACTGAAAGAATGGCACTGACACACAGCAGGGAATGTCATCTAATCAGGACTGAAAGAATGGCACTGACACACAGCAGGGAATGTCATCTAATCAGGACTGAAAGAATGGCACTGACACACAGCAGGGAATGTCAGCTAATCAGGACTGAAAGAATGGCACTGACACACAGCAGGGAATGTCAGCTAATCAGGACTGAAAGAATGGCACTGACACACAGCAGGGAATGTCAGCTAATCAGGACTGAAAGAATGGCACTGACACACAGCATGGAATGTCAGCTAATCAGGACTGAAAGAATGGCACTGACACACAGCATGGAATGTCAGCTAATCAGGACTGAAAGAATGGCACTGACACACAGCATGGAATGTCAGCTAATCAGGACTGAAAGAATGGCACTGACACACAGCATGGAATGTCAGCTAATCAGGACTGAATGAATGAATGAATCAGCAGGGAATGCCAGCTAATCAGGACTGAATGAATGAATGAATCAGCAGGGAATGCCATTCAGTAACGGATTTAGTTTGTTTGTTCGAATACATTCTTGTAATTCAGTACTTGTTGTGTGGGCCAAAATTGTACACAAAGTAGTGGTTGAAGATCTCGCTGGCTTGTCTGTCCTCTACTACTTGTTACCATATGCACATTATTATTATCCCTCACTATTTGATTTTCGCATCGCTGCACAGACCTGTGCCCCACGAATCCGAGGAATAGAGCGGGCTTCTGTTTGTGATTCTCTTACATGCACCTTGACCGCTAGTCCCCTCCAGTTAACCGAGACAGCAGCATTCAGTCTGTTTGATGATATAACCATATTTTTCTTGCTCCGCGCTCTCCTCCTATTTTCTGTTGGTCGATTCCGCCTGTTTTTGTTGTTTTGCGCGCAAAATCTGATAGAGACGCAAAAAAAAATTTAATTTATTATGTCTAAGAGAGGAAGTGACTCGGTGCATCGGCTGCACCCGTTGCGGGACATGAAAATTTTGCTCCCACAGCAAAAGCAACACAACCTCATTTAAAAGCAGGTCTTCGCGTTACTCGTTCCTTTTAGCCAACGGTTTTGTGGGATGAGACTGAGACGCATCGGATAGAAAGGCAAATTATGAGAGGAATAGAAGGGCATAGGATGAGAGGAATAGAATGGCATAGGGTGAGAGGAATAGAAGGGCATAGGATGAGAGGAATAGAAGGGCATAGGATGAGAGGAATAGAAGGGCATAGGATGAGAGGAATAGAAGGGCATAGGATGAGAGGAATAGAAGGGCATAGGATGAGAGGAATAGAAGGGCATAGGATGAGAGGAATAAAAGGGCATAGGATGAGAGGAATAAAAGGGCATAGGGTGAGAGGAATAGAAGGGCAGAATGAGAGGAATAGAATGGCATAGGATGAGAGGAATAAAAGGGCATAGGATGAGAGGAATAGAAGGGCATAGGATGAGAGGAATAGAAGGGCATAGGATGAGAGGAATAGAAGGGCATAGGATGAGAGGAATAGAAGGGCATAGGATGAGAGGAATAGAAGGGCATAGGATGAGAGGAATAGAAGGGCATAGGATGAGAGGAATAAAAGGGCATAGGGTGAGAGGAATAGAAGGGCAGAATGAGAGGAATAGAATGGCATAGGATGAGAGGAATAAAAGGGCATAGGGTGAGAGGAATAGAAGGGCAGGATGAGAGTAATGGGTGAGAGGAATAGAAGGGCATAGGATGCTGGCCTTTAAGTTAATATTATCCACTGCTGAAGTAAATCCCAAGTCAAATTACGAAAGAAGGTCTCGTATGTTGCTCGAAAATCCAGTAATCGGTATGCTCTGACTCTGCAAAGACATCTAAATGTATTTTGAATTGGTTTAAAAATAGTCGTTGGATTAATAAAACAAGACATGCAATCAATTGCGTCAAGGAGATTAAAAAGCGAAACTAAAAGCTTGACTCTATGAAACTAAACGAAAATACAAACAATGCGACATAACTTTAAAGCCTTTAAACCAAAATTGTAACACTATAGGGCAGGGGTCGGCAAACTTATTAGCATGCGGGCCACGGAGAGAACCTAAAGTACGAAATTAGGCCGCATTGACTGTAGAAATTTGAGAAAGGAGAGAGATTAGACGGGAGGCGCGGGAGAGATGATACTCCATCTCCAGATGAGACACGGGATAGATGAAACAGGATACTGTAGGTGTCGGAATGGGCAACGTGCGGATTTGGGAGCTTCGAGGGCCGCATCTGGCCCGCGGACCGGATTTTGCCGACCCCTGCTATAGGGAAATGCGACATCCAACTCCCATGATGATTTGCCCTTCATTTACAACTAGTAGAATAACACTAGTATTAAAGCAATTTTATGCCACATGTTTCTAAAACCGACTTAGTCTGAAAGGAATTTAAAGATTTCAGTTTAGAATCGCAAAGCCAATTTCTCGGTGATTCTATGAGCTTAGCGAACCGAGACTGCTCAGAAGCTGTGAGTGCGGTGCGGTAGGAAAAGATCCGAGACTGCTCAGAAGCTGTGAGTGCGGTGCGGTAGGAGAAGATCCCAGCAGGCGTCAGCCACACAATCGGCTAGCAAAGGTGAAGCGCAGGTGTAAACCCACGAGCGACAGTTTGGCATGGTCTCGGACAGCTTGCCCAGCAGCTGGTGCCAGTCGGGTCGGGTGTGGGTCACGTGACTGAGCTCCAGCTTCCCAGCCGAGTCCGGCGAAGCTCGCGTTAAGAACAGGTGCACGTGCAGCCAATCAGCGTTGGTAGCCTCGAGCTCCTGAAGCAGATCAGCGAACCAGCGGAAGCCATCGAGGCTGCGGGCGACCCAGACAAAGTCGACGCGGCGGCAGCGCACCTTTTCGTCCTTCTCGTCTCGGCGAAGCACCAGGCTGCGTAGGATGGAGGAGTAAGGCGTGACCCCGATGCCGGCCGACACCATAATCACGTGCTTGTGACTCCAGGATGGCTTGGAGTGCACCTTAGGGCATTTATAGGCGTGCTTGAGACTCAACCAGAAGCTTGATCGCATTTGTGAGCACATTCGTGTCATTCAGCGGCATTTGAGTACATTTGGGTCATCTATACGTTTTTACACTCCCAAAATTACCTCATACGGCCCCTCAACGAAGACGCGTTCGCAGACCACCAGCGACTCGTAGTCCTCTCCGGCAGTCGGATGCCGCCTTGTCGCCACTGTGACACGGCCTGCCTCGGGCTGCTTGGAATCCGCCATGGCCCGGAAGTGCTGATGCAGTCGCCGAGTCCACGGCCCAACCGCCTGAATATGCACCGTGATGGCATCGCACCGCTCCGGCGGGCTGCTGATGGTGAACGGGTGGAACTCGAATCGGCACACGGCGGGCACGTTGATGTACACGTACGCGCCCGGGCTGAAGGTCACCCGGCGCTCGGTCCGCATCACCAGCTCGACCACCTGGGTGTTCTCGTCGCCTCGAGGCGCGTGAAAGTTGACAGCCTCGATGGTGAACTTGCCGTGCAGCAGCTCGTGCACGGACCGCATGCCGAGCAGCTGCTCTAGCAGGAGCATGTTCAACGGCAGCAGGGCAAACATCCAGAAGTAACTGCAGAAAATCGAAAACAATGCGCTGCAATTACAAAAGTTGTACTCTGGACTCTTGAGGACAGAGTACTGCGGACAGGACTCTTGAGGACAGAGTACTGCGGACAGGACTCTTGAGGACAGAGTACTGCGGACAGGACTCTTGAGTACAGAGCAGTGCGGACAGGACTCTTGAGGACAGAGCATTGCGGACAGGACTCTTGAGGACAGAGCATTGCGGACAGGACTCTTTAGGACAGAGTACTGCGGACAGGACTCTTGAGTACAGAGCACTGCTGACAGGACTCTTGAGTACAGAGCACTGCGGACAGGACTCTTGAGGACAGAGCATTGCGGACAGGACTCTTGAGTACAGAGCACTGCGGACAGGACTCTTGAGTACAGAGCACTGCAGACAGGACTCTTGAGGACAGAGCATTGCGGACAGGACTCTTGAGTACAGAGCACTGCGGACAGGACTCTTGAGTACAGAGCATTGCGGACAGGACTCTTGAGGACAGAGTACTGCGGACAGGACTCTTGAGTACAGAGCACTGCGGACAGGACTCTTGAGTACAGAGCATTGCGGACAGGACTCTTGAGTACAGAACACTGCGGACAGGACTCTTGAGTACAGAGCACTGCGGACAGGACTCTTGAGTACAGAGCATTGCGGACAGGACTATTGAGGACAGAGCACTGCGGACAGGACTCTTGAGGACAGAGCACTGCGGACAGGACTCTTGAGTACAGAGCATTGCGGACAGGACTCTTGAGTACAGAGCATTGCGGACAGGACTCTTGAGGACAGAGCATTGCGGACAGGACTCTTGAGTACAGAGCATTGCGGACAGGACTCTTGAGTACAGAGCATTGCGGACAGGACTCTTGAGTACAGAGCACTGCGGACAGGACTCTTGAGTACAGAGCACTGCGGACAGGACTCTTGAGTACAGAGCACTGCGGACAGGACTCTTGAGGACAGAGCATTGCGGACAGGACTCTTGAGTACAGAGCATTGCGGACAGGACTCTTGAGGACAGAGCATTGCAGACAGGACTCTTGAGGACAGAGTACTGCGGACAGGACTCTTGAGTACAGAGCACTGCGGACAGGACTCTTGAGTACAGAGCACTGCGGACAGGACTCTTGAGGACAGAGCATTGCGGACAGGACTCTTGAGTACAGAGCACTGCGGACAGGACTCTTGAGTACAGAGCACTGCGGACAGGACTCTTGAGGACAGAGCATTGCGGACAGGACTCTTGAGTACAGAGCACTGCGGACAGGACTCTTGAGTACAGAGCACTGCGGACAGGACTCTTGAGTACAGAGCACTGCGGACAGGACTCTTGAGGACAGAGCATTGCGGACAGGACTCTTGAGTACAGAGCACTGCGGACAGGACTCTTGAGTACAGAGCACTGCGGACAGGACTCTTGAGTACAGAGCACTGCGGACAGGACTCTTGAGTACAGAGCACTGCGGACAGGACTCTTGAGTACAGAGCATTGCGGACAGGACTCTTGAGGACAGAGCACTGAGCACGGGAAACTGAATAAAGTACAATAACTAAGTACAGGACATCGAGACATTGAAAATAGGACATTGAGTACAGGACGCTGAGTATGCACAGGACACTCAGTACAGAACAATAGTTACGGGTCACTGAATGCAGGACAGTTTCTAAGAAAGTGAAAATAAAAGGAAAAATCACAATGCTGCAATGGTCACCTGGCGTGCAGCAAGCACAGCACCAGAAACGGATAGTAAAACAGGTGCGCGTACTGGAAGATCTTGAATAGTCGCGATCGGAATGCCGGATTAGCCGTGACACCGATGGTCATCAAGATGATCATCAGGGCAATGCCGGTTGGCGAGGCGGCGTCGCCGATCCAGCCAATGTGCAGACAGTTGCCCAGGTAGGCAGCCACAGGTGTGCAATCCAGCTTGCCGTTGGACAGCAGCAGTGCGGTGCGGACAATGTGGACGATCGAGTGAGCCATTCCCAGCACGCAGATCAGGCAGCCGGTGATCATGTGCAGCCGAATGCACTGCTCAATAGGCAGCAGGCGGCTGATCTGCCATCGCCGGCAGGCGGAGAAGGTCTTGCGCAGCACAAAGATCAGCACGATGCTGCAGTCCAGGTTAAGGGGCCGGCCAGTCATCTTGGCGGCGATCAGGAGCTTGTCAGCGCTGCTGAAGTCCATGTAGGCCCACATAGCCAAGCCGATGTTGGCCAACAGAAGTACTATTGTGGCGGCCACCAGCTGCCAGTTGTTGAGGCAGAACCGGCACAGCCGAACCAGAGGGTCAAGTCGGGCGGACATCCTGAGGAACAGTCCTTTAGCAACTGAATGCTTGCGATAAATGCTTAGCAGTTCTGAGCATCAAAAAAATTCGTCAAGCGCTGCTGTGCTCATGCTTGGTCAGAGAATTTTATCACCTCAAGTCCTTGCAGTCCATCTGCACTGCGCAATCGCTGCAATTGTGTACATTCTATCCACACTGCGTACAATGCTGTGACGACGCACTTTAATCGGTTTTTGGTTTTACCTAACCGCGCATTGGTTTGTACTGCTAGCTATTAAATTTGACCCTCAACTCGTAATTTTTTATTTTAAATTGTCATCTGTCTGTCATTGAGATCTGTTTCGCAGTCCATTAGTCAAAGTTCCCTGACTATTCATATGTTCTAGAGCCAACAAATTTATCTGTCTCGTTTCCACAACGAAAGTCAACCAATGCACTAAAGTACTTCAGTTGACTGAGTATCGCTTAATATCTTTATACAGGAACTATAATCTGTCATTGAAGAATAGAAAACTATATATACGAGCCTGGTTGGCCACAGTAAGAGATGGGACAGTGGTTGGGCTAGTTAGGGCCTACAAATGGCTGGCAAAGCAAGAAAACGCTATTAGCGGTACCCCAGCCTCAACTTCCCCAGCTTCAGGACCTGCGTCTCACCGTCCCCGTTCGGTCTGAAGCTCGAGACCTGGCTGAGGATCAAGCGGATTCCGCACAAGACAATCAGAGCGGCTGGCAACAACAGTTCCAAGGGCCAGATCCCGTTCATTGAGTACAACGGCAAGGAGTACAACGAGTCGAGTCTGGTGATCCAGTTCCTCACGAAGGAGTTCGACAAGGCGGACAGTCTGAGTGCCGAGCAGCTAGCTCTGAGCAGAGTGATCTCCGTGGTGCTGGACAACAGGACCGTGTACTCCTACGCTTACTATCGCTACGTAGAACGGTTCAGAGAAACCATCAGCTTGATGGAGTTTCTTCCGCCATGGCAGGCAAAGCTGTTTGCCACACTGATGCCCACCCTGGTGAAGCGCAGGATGGCCGCGCACGGTCTGGGCCGGAACTCTCCCTCCGAGATCTACCAGATCGGCTGCGACGACCTCCTGGCTCTGTCCGTGCTGCTTGGCAACAAGAAGTTCCTGCTCGGAGACCAGCTCACCTCAGTCGATGCGTGCGCGTTCTCTCACCTGGCTCAGATCCTGTACCTGCCTATCGACTATCCGCACAAGAGCTTCATCATGGAGAAGGCAAGGAATCTGAGCGAGTACGCCGACAGAGTGAAGTCCGCCGTGTGGCCAGACTGGGAGGAGGTCTGCCGCAGCGACCTACAGACCAGGCGGTGACATCACTGATCAGATTTAAAATTGTTTTGAATTGACCTCGCCTGTTCTTGTTGAGATACCCGCCATCTGAGATCCAGTATGATTTTTAAACGCTGACGTAAAATTTCTCACCTGCCGAAAAGCTGTGTGGGGATGTGATTTTATCAAATGGATTTGATTTTGTAATGGATAAAATAAACACCGTTTTCTTGTGAACTTGTAGTTCCTACCGTCAGGACAATTGGAATTTATCAATAGTGTTTTGTAATGAACTTGGTTGTTTTTGATGAACGAAAACTGCTTGCAAAGGAAAGATGGCAGAAAATTACATGGAAGTATTTGAATATTTCAAATTTTGATAATTCCCTGAAGGAAACCCATTGAAAGATTAAGCCTTTCGTTAAATGCTATCAACTTGCAAACAGAGGCACGTAAGCACGTAAAGACTCTAAGGGGCCCGTTCTATAAAGCTTTCGTAAGTTCGTCGTACGCTCTAACTTACGCACGGGAACTAAGAACTGTCTGAGAACGGTCTTACGTGCGTTCGGAGAAACTTTCGCAGATGCGTCGTAACTTACGCAGGGGCTGCGATCAAACTTTAGCACTGGCGTCCTACTTTTACCGTAAGCGGAATTTTTACCGTCCCTTTTTAGTTATCTTTGAGACGCATGCTGTACTTATTTAGTAATTCAAGTAACGAATGACACTCACATTTTCATATCAATAAACATCGAACGGCAATACTGTATTGCCCTTGGTTCACACCACCATTATATTTAACTACAGTTGCCCCAACACATTCCAGAACAGACACAGGTACTTGATACTCGGAGAAAGAAGGCCTACACGTCATTAAAATGGACCAATTGCCTACTCTCAAAATTCTTTCTTGTCTCCTTTTCGATCGCCAGTCTCTCCTGCTCAATGCGTAGACGCTCCCTCTCGATCTGCAGCCTCTCTTTCTCGACGAAAAATCGGTGAGTTTCGATCTTCAGTCGGTCTTCCTCCACCCGGAGACGTTTTGTTTCCAAGGATCCAATCAGCTCAAGCTTGCTTTGATCTGCCTGACGCTTCTTGTTCTTGGCAGCAGAAGCGGCAGCCGGGGTGGCAGCAGACTCTTCGCTGTCTCCATCGTCGGCAGTGTCGTACTCAGGCGATGCACACCTGCCAACTTCTTCGACAGATTTACCAGCAGGTGAACTAGCAGCCACCGAGCTTGATGAGGCAGCCTGTCCCTTAGATGCAGGCAACTGCAACGTGTCAGCACCGCATGGCACACCTTCCACGACCTGGGGTCGGATCGGCTGCGCAGCCTTCTCCTCGAAGCTCGACAACTGCGGGGCCTGCGACGGACCGCCTCCTGTCTTAGCTTGCTCCTTGCGGATGCTGGCGACCTTGTGCTTCAGTCGACTCTTGAAGTCGGACCACCGCTTGCGGCAGTTCTCGGCTGATCGTCCTTGTCCGCCGACTGAATTCACGATATCGGCAATTTGCTGCCATCCGCGTTTTTTGCGTAAATTTGCTTCGACAGTATTAGCGGAGCTCTCCAAGTAATTTTTGCGCTTGGTCGTTGCCTCCAGCAGTGTCTTGATTTCGATTACGGAATAGAAGCAGCAGTTGAAAATCTAGCTGCACCAGCTGAGGACACGGCTGCTGGTCGCGCTGAGAGACAGCGAATAATGCAGCTGCTGCCACCGTGAACCATTATAGGACGATTGCTATTTCCTGCTACTCACTTTTAAAAACAAAACCATGTTGAAACAGTTTCTACAGTCCTTATATAAATAATCATCTGTGCTTGTTATAATTGGTGTCTTCACTGCAAAGGTGACTTACGACAGGTCCGACCTGTCTCAGATTTACGACGGTACTTAGGAGGCCGCTGTAACTTTGGAAAGTTTCACCGAACGCAAATTTACGCACACGTGTGCGGTGACTTAAGAAGCTTCTCAAATCTAAGAACGATCTTAAGATACGATGGCTTTACCGAACACTTTACGACATTGCGGCAGCGTAAGTTTGAACTTAGAGATACGCTAGCTTTATAGAACGAACCCTAAGTTTATTAATTCAGATTCAGATTCAGGTGCATCCATTTCTGTCACAAAGCATTTCTAGCACATTCAGTCAGTCTGTACAAACAACCCCAGTCCTCTCTGAGTTATCTCTGCCGCTCGCATGCCAGCCATGTACTCGCGTCACTGTACAATCCACCGCCGCCTTGCCCAACTTTCACGTCACGTGAGTCCCACTAAAGGGGCTATGTTTGGGTGGCCATTGACAGTTTTACAAATGCCTGGAGCTCATTTGAGCCAGTGAAGCGAGGTCTGTTTTCCACCTGAGTGACGTCTGGTATCTCATTAAGGCGAGAATAAAACGAGTTTCGCTGGCTCAGATAAAGAAGCGGGACTTCGACTGCCAAGTACGAAAGGACGGAAAGCAGTAAAACACACTTGCGGTTGACGCTTTACAGTTCGGCATGGGAGGCAGCGGTTCCAGCACACTGCGAGTACAGAACTATGAGCAGGGGATGGTGTACGCTTTCAACTTCCCCAGCCTTAGGACCTGCGTCTCGCCGTCCCCGTTCGGTCTGAAACTCGAGACCTGGCTGAGGATCAAGCGGATTCCGCACAAGACAATCAGAGCGGCTGGCAACAACAGTTCTAAGGGCCAGATCCCGTTCATTGAGTACAACGGCAAGGAGTACAACGAGTCGAGTCTGGTGATACAGTTCCTCACGAAGGAGTTCGACAAGGCGGACAGTCTGAGTGCCGAGCAGCGAGCTCTGAGCAGAGTGATCTCCGTGGTGCTGGACAACAGGACCGTGTACTCCTACGCTTACTATCGCTACGTAGAACGGTTCAGAGAAACCATCAGCTTGATGGAGTTTCTTCCGCCATGGCAGGCAAAGCTGTTTGCCACACTGATGCCCACCCTGGTGAAGCGCAGGATGGCCGCGCACGGTCTGGGCCGGAACTCTCCCTCCGAGATCTACCAGATCGGCTGCGACGACCTCCTGGCTCTGTCCGTGCTGCTTGGCAACAAGAAGTTCCTGCTCGGAGACCAGCTCACCTCAGTCGATGCGTGCGCGTTCTCTCACCTGGCTCAGATCCTGTACCTGCCTATCGACTATCCGCACAAGAGCTTCATCATGGAGAAGGCAAGGAATCTGAGCGAGTACGCCGACAGAGTGAAGTCCGCCGTGTGGCCAGACTGGGACGAGGTCTGCCGCAGCAACGTGCAGTCGGTTAAATAACTGTCTGTTGACATTCAAACACTCGGCATGTTTAACATCGACATTAACTTAAGCTTCAGTCCGTTCGCTCCTATTTTATCAACTCAAATTATTTTCTATGCTCAATTTCGACCCCACCAGCCACCAGGCGTTGGCCTGCCAATCGGAATGGAGTGGGCACTGCAAAAGTAGCATGTTAATTGTTAATTATTTGACAAAGATAAATTGGCAGGCAGACAGATTGTGAGCAGTGCTTGACCACGAATTGATTGTCTTATCTGCTGCCGACTCATCGCTCACTGTTGAAATTTGGCCTAATCAAAAAACATTGCAGCTCATAGTTCGTCAGAGTGGAATCACTAGAGAGCTATTTGGCTTACTAGAAAAGCATTCCAATTCTGAACTACAGTTTAATTTTAATTTTAACAGCGTCAACTGGTAACGGCCGGCCCACGAAGTTTAAAATGTGATTTACCTACATTATGTAGTTCTTGATGTTCCGGGGGTTGCAGATACCAGGAGGACGGCACTGGTCAAAGCAGCTGCACCCTGCTGAGCAGACGATACAGGTCTGAACTGTGAGACAGTTTAGCCCTCCCACTGAGCGCTGTCTCAGCAAAGGATTCGGCGCTTATCCTACTTTGATATTCGCACGCTCTTGGACTTCGCAAGCTGCTCGAGTAGCGAAAATTTAATTACAAAAAGAAGCACTCCCGCCTCATTCATGCCTAGTTTGAGTAAATAAATTAGTCTAATTGTATATAATAACTAATTTTAAAAGAATAGTTAAAGCAAAGTTTATCAGTATATTTCTCGGCAAAGCGCAAGCCAATAGATAAAATTTTTTACCAGAAGCGTAAATAGAAGTAAAGCTAAATTAGTATTGCGGAAATGATTTGGAAGAAATATAGCTCAGAGATGAGCTAACTGAATTGGTGGAAGCCTCAACTTGTTCCCGTGTCCGAATTAATTTTCCCAGCTCAAGAAAGCTTTAAATGATAGCCGTCCATCAGCGCAAACACCGGCCCCTCAGCCGTAGATGGGCTGGTACAGGTGCTCAAAGCCAGCCAGGGCGTCGGCGCACAGCCGGTCCACCCGGGAACTCGACGCCTCGTCGAACCAGTTCCTCCAGTCGCCGACTTCGCCCTTGCGGTAGAAGCCGTGCTGACTGGCCTTGTCGTTGAAGAACTCTTTGAAGTCGCCGCTGCGTGCCTGCTGCATGCTCTTGAAGGACACCTTCTCGCAGATGGCGGATAGGAAATCGTCAGCGATGTCGCGTCCGAGTAGAAATTTGGCGATGCGTCTTATCTGGCCCTCTGGTTCGAGTTTGAGTCGCTCGAACTCCACCATCAGGATGTTGTCGGCCCCCTCCGCAGTCATGGCGGTAAGGAAGTCGCGGGTGTGCATGAACCAGGAGCCAGCATCAAGCGTGCCGCTCTCGTACAGTCCCAAGAAGCCCTGGAACGTGCCTTTGTACTCGTAGTCATCCATGCCGGCAATGTGATGGTAGAGTGACACGGCGGTGTCCTTGGGGTTGCGCACAACGTAGATCACCTTGTTACCTGCGACCAGCTTCTTGGGCAGGATGGAACACCTCATGTGGCAGTTGAGCACCCTCGGCGATGGTATCTTCTCGAGGTCCTCGATGTCAGCGGCCTCCAGCATGGCGAGCTCCTTGGGCTGGGGCCGGATCTGGGCCTGGCCGCTCAGCAGGAAATGGCAGATCTCGTGCAGCCAGTGAGTGCCACATTTCAGATAGGCGTAGATGAACACGTCGTCCTGCCTGGGGCTGAACTCGCCGCACAGTCGCTCCATTCGGGTCTCTGCCTGGGGAAAGTCGGACACATAGTAACCGCGCCACAGACGATTCTTTATTGTGACACCGTCAGCATCTGGCGTGTAGATGATTCCGCTGACTGGCTTACCATCGGCATCCAGGACTGGCTCCATGTTCTTAGCAACAGCTTGACACTTTTGGCACGTTGGCTTTGAAGAATTCTGAGTTCGCACTCTAAAGACTGGGTTGTAAATTAATTCGAAATTCAAAGTGGCAGGCAGCAGGTGGGGCTTGAGAAGGTTGTGACGAAGAGACAGAAAGGCAGAGAGAGAGATAGAGAGATAGTACAGACAGCCGCAGACTGTCTGTCTGGCCCACATTAGGCTAGTCTAGGCGCATTTAATTGAATCCTCACCCGCCTTGTGCGTCTCTCCCTCTGTCAAGAGCGCGCGAATAGGAAACAGACAAATAGATTTGGAATTGCACGCAGCAGCAGCAGCAGCGGCAGCAGCAGGTCCCACAGAGACCTGCATGCCAGCTGCTGCCTTACAATGTCCTTCCCGCCAATGCGGTCCCTTTGCAGCTAGATTTGCCTCTCTCTCTTGCGCTTCAGTGCACAGCGTGTACAGTGTACCTCTCTGCAGATGACTTGCACTTGATAAGCTATAGGACAGAAATGGGTCTCAGCCAATCAGATGATCAGTTGATAGCTAAATGTGTCTACTAAATTTGCTTACGTTGGCAAATGACGCACTAGAAAACTATTCGGTTAAATCCATTTGCACCTTCACGATTTCAACCAATGAAAATTACCATCGCTTCGCGAATTCATGCTAAAACCTATAACTATGATTGGTCAGAAAAACATCCAGGCCCCGATGTACCCAGAACCCCGATGACATTTGATCGCCGCTTTGATCAAATCCAAGTGATTGCGCTCGATGATTGAGATTGATTGAGAATCGAGTGATTGAGTGATTGAGAATCGACCCAGTTCAGAGAATCGGCCCAGAACAGAGAATCCGCTCAGTCCACAGAATCGGCCCAGTCCACAGAATCAGCCCAGTCCACAGAATCGGCCCAGTCCACAGAATCGGCTCAGTCCACAGAATCGGCTCAGTCCACAGAATCGGCTCAGTCCACAGAATCGGCCCAGTCCACAGAATCGGCCCAGTACACAGAATCGGTCCAGAACAGAGAATCGACCCAGTCCATAGAATCGTCCCATTTCATATAATTGACCCAGCCTTAAGAATCGACCCAGCCTTAAGAATCGACCCAGCCTTAAGAATCGACCCAGCCTTAAGAATCAACCCAGCCTTAAGAATCGACCCAGCCTTAAGAATCGACCCAGCCTTAAGAATCGACCCAGCCTTAAGAATCGACCCAGCCTTAAGAATCGACCCAGCCTTAAGAATCGACCCAGCCTTAAGAATCGACCCAGCCTTAAGAATCGACCCAGCCTTAAGAATCGACCCAGCCTTAAGAATCGACCCAGCCTTAAGAATCGACCCAGCCTTAAGCATCGACCCAGCCTTAAGAATCAACCCAGCCTTAAGAATCGACCCAGCCTTAAGCATCGACCCAGCCTTAAGAATCGACCCAGCCTTAAGAATCGACCCAGCCTTAAGAATCGACCCAGCCTTAAGAATCGACCCAGCCTTAAGAATCGACCCAGCCTTAAGAATCGACCCAGCCTTAAGAATCGACCCAGCCTTAAGAATCAACCCAGCCTTAAGAATCGACCCAGCCTTAAGAATCGACCCAGCCTTAAGAATCGACCCAGCCTTAAGCATCGACCCAGCCTTAAGAATCAACCCAGCCTTAAGAATCGACCCAGCCTTAAGAATCGACCCAGCCTTAAGAATCAACCCAGCCTTAAGAATCGACCCAGCCTTAAGAATCGACCCAGCCTTAAGAATCGACCCAGCCTTAAGAATCGACCCAGCCTTAAGAATCGACCCAGCCTTAAGCATCGACCCAGCCTTAAGAATCGACCCAGCCTTAAGAATCGACCCAGCCTTAAGAATCGACCCAGCCTTAAGAATCGACCCAGCCTTAAGAATCGACCCAGCCTTAAGAATCGACCCAGCCTTAAGAATCGACCCAGCCTTAAGAATCGACCCAGCCTTAAGAATCAACCCAGCCTTAAGAATCGACCCAGCCTTAAGAATCGACCCAGCCTTAAGAATCGACCCAGCCTTAAGAATCGGCCCAGCCTTAAGAATCGACCCAGCCTTAAGAATCGACCCAGCCTTAAGAATCGACCCAGCCTTAAGAATCGACCCAGCCTTAAGAATCGACCCAGCCTTAAGAATCGACCCAGCCTTAAGAATCGACCCAGCCTTAAGCATCGACCCAGCCTTAAGAATCGACCCAGCCTTAAGCATCGACCCAGCCTTAAGAATCGACCCAGCCTTAAGAATCGACCCAGCCTTAAGAATCGACCCAGCCTTAAGCATCGACCCAGCCTTAAGAATCAACCCAGCCTTAAGAATCGACCCAGCCTTAAGAATCGACCCAGCCTTAAGCATCGACCCAGCCTTAAGAATCAACCCAGCCTTAAGCATCGACCCAGCCTTAAGAATCAACCCAGCCTTAAGAATCAACCCAGCCTTAAGAATCGACCCAGCCTTAAGCATCGACCCAGCCTTAAGAATCGACCCAGCCTTAAGAATCGACCCAGCCTTAAGAATCGACCCAGCCTTAAGAATCGACCCAGCCTTAAGAATCGACCCAGCCTTAAGAATCGACCCAGCCTTAAGAATCAACCCAGCCTTAAGAATCGACCCAGCCTTAAGAATCGACCCAGCCTTAAGAATCGACCCAGCCTTAAGCATCGACCCAGCCTTAAGAATCAACCCAGCCTTAAGAATCGACCCAGCCTTAAGAATCGACCCAGCCTTAAGAATCAACCCAGCCTTAAGAATCGACCCAGCCTTAAGAATCGACCCAGCCTTAAGAATCGACCCAGCCTTAAGAATCGACCCAGCCTTAAGAATCGACCCAGCCTTAAGCATTGACCCAGCCTTAAGAATCGACCCAGCCTTAAGAATCGACCCAGCCTTAAGAATCGACCCAGCCTTAAGAATCAACCCAGCCTTAAGAATCGACCCAGCCTTAAGAATCGACCCAGCCTTAAGAATCGACCCAGCCTTAAGAATCGACCCAGCCTTAAGCATCGACCCAGCCTTAAGAATCAACCCAGCCTTAAGAATCGACCCAGCCTTAAGAATCGACTCAGCCTTAAGAATCGACCCAGCCTTAGGAATTCGACCCAGCCTTAAGAATCGACCCAGCCTTAAGAATCGACCCAGCCTTAAGAATCGACCCAGCCTTAAGAATCGACCCAGCCTTAAGAATCGACCCAGCCTTAAGAATCGACCCAGCCTTAAGAATCGACCCAGCCTTAAGAATCGACCCAGCCTTAGAATCGACCCAGCCTTAAGAATCGACCCAGCCTTAAGAATCGACCCAGCCTTAAGAATCGACCCAGCCTTAAGAATCGACCCAGCCTTAAGAATCGACCCAGCCTTAAGAATCGACCCAGCCTTAAGAATCGACCCAGCCTTAAGAATCGACCCAGCCTTAAGCATCGACCCAGCCTTAAGAATCGACCCAGCCTTAAGAATCGACCCAGCCTTAAGAATCAACCCAGCCTTAAGAATCGACCCAGCCTTAAGAATCGACCCAGCCTTAAGCATCGACCCAGCCTTAAGAATCGACCCAGCCTTAAGAATCGACCCAGCCTTAAGAATCGACCCAGCCTTAAGAATCGACCCAGCCTTAAGAATCAACCCAGCCTTAAGAATCGACCCAGCCTTAAGAATCGACCCAGCCTTAAGAATCAACCCAGCCTTAAGAATCGACCCAGCCTTAAGAATCGACTCAGCCTTAAGAATCGACCCAGCCTTAGGATTCGACCCAGCCTTAAGAATCGACCCAGCCTTAAGAATCGACCCAGCCTTAAGAATCGACCCAGCCTTAAGAATCGACCCAGCCTTAAGAATCGACCCAGCCTTAAGAATCGACCCAGCCTTAAGCATCGACCCAGCCTTAAGAATCGACCCAGCCTTAAGCATCGACCCAGCCTTAAGAATCAACCCAGCCTTAAGAATCAACCCAGCCTTAAGAATCGACCCAGCCTTAAGCATCGACCCAGCCTTAAGAATCGACCCAGCCTTAAGAATCGACCCAGCCTTAAGAATCAACCCAGCCTTAAGAATCGACCCAGCCTTAAGAATCGACCCAGCCTTAAGAATCGACCCAGCCTTAAGCATCGACCCAGCCTTAAGAATCGACCCAGCCTTAAGAATCGACCCAGCCTTAAGAATCGACCCAGCCTTAAGAATCGACCCAGCCTTAAGAATCGACCCAGCCTTAAGAATCGACCCAGCCTTAAGAATCAACCCAGCCTTAAGAATCGACCCAGCCTTAAGAATCGACCCAGCCTTAAGAATCGACCCAGCCTTAAGAATCGACCCAGCCTTAAGAATCGACCCAGCCTTAAGAATCGACCCAGCCTTAAGAATCGACCCAGCCTTAAGAATCAACCCAGCCTTAAGAATCAACCCAGCCTTAAGAATCGACCCAGCCTTAAGCATCGACCCAGCCTTAAGAATCGACCCAGCCTTAAGAATCGACCCAGCCTTAAGAATCAACCCAGCCTTAAGAATCGACCCAGCCTTAAGAATCGACCCAGCCTTAAGAATCGACCCAGCCTTAAGAATCAACCCAGCCTTAAGAATCGACCCAGCCTTAAGAATCGACCCAGCCTTAAGCATCGACCCAGCCTTAAGAATCGACCCAGCCTTAAGAATCGACCCAGCCTTAAGAATCGACCCAGCCTTAAGAATCGACCCAGCCTTAAGAATCAACCCAGCCTTAAGAATCGACCCAGCCTTAAGAATCGACCCAGCCTTAAGAATCAACCCAGCCTTAAGAATCGACCCAGCCTTAAGAATCGACTCAGCCTTAAGAATCGACCCAGCCTTAGGATTCGACCCAGCCTTAGGATTCGACCCAGCCTTAAGAATCGACCCAGCCTTAAGAATCGACCCAGCCTTAAGAATCGACCCAGCCTTAAGAATCGACCCAGCCTTAAGAATCGACCCAGCCTTAAGAATCGACCCAGCCTTAAGAATCGACCCAGCCTTAAGAATCGACCCAGCCTTAAGAATCGACCCAGCCTTAAGAATCGACCCAGCCTTAAGAATCGACCCAGCCTTAAGAATCGACCCAGCCTTAAGAATCAACCCAGCCTTAAGAATCAACCCAGCCTTAAGAATCGACCCAGCCTTAAGAATCGACCCAGCCTTAAGAATCGACCCAGCCTTAAGAATCGACCCAGCCTTAAGCAAGAATCGACCCAGCCTTAAGAATCGACTCAGCCTTAAGAATCAACCCAGCCTTAAGAATCAACCCAGCCTTAAGAATCGACCCAGCCTTAAGCAAGAATCGACCCAGCCTTAAGAATCAACCCAGCCTTAAGAATCGACCCAGCCTTAAGAATCGACCCAGCCTTAAGAATCGGCCCAGCCTTAAGAATCGACCCAGCCTTAAGAATCAACCCAGCCTTAAGAATCGACCCAGCCTTAAGCAAGAATCGACCCAGCCTTAAGAATCAACCCAGCCTTAAGAATCGACCCAGCCTTAAGAATCGACCCAGCCTTAAGAATCGGCCCAGCCTTAAGAATCGACCCAGCCTTAAGAATCAACCCAGCCTTAAGAATCGAAAAGCGCCCTAGTACGTTTAACTATAGCTACATTGTTATTAAGTGATTAAGTTATTAAGTTAAACTACTCTAAGCTAATCTAAACTAGTATCTAAACTACTAGAAAACAGCAGTAATTCAACAAACAACAGAAACAAACGCACACCCTTCATTTAAACTCTATTGGCGCGTACGGAACGGGTTCCCACCTTTGTCGGCTTGTTCCGGTTCCAGTGGCAGAGAGAGAGGTGGAGGGGCGGACAGGCAAATCAGTAGTTTTAGGCGGCACATGGCAAAATTTCGAATACTTGCTTAACAATGGTTAGTGTAAACAGGTGCCTTATCTTATCGCCTCTTCGCCCACTGAAACAATTGCTAGCTAAAGTTAGCTGCCTGACATGCTAGTCAGAACTGGTTTAATCCGGTTCCATTCAAAAACAACAGTTTTTCCGACTTGCAGCGTTGGCGTCTCTGTTGCCTGTTCTCACGCCGCTTGCGTATAAAAAGCGTCGAACGACAATATCTGAGCAGTGCACTAAACAGCGTTCGATTATTTAATCCCGCGCCTTCTAGAAAAATGGCCGGAATCGACATCGAAATCCCGCCGGAAGTGCCGCAGACGCCCGTAGTGCTGATTGACCCGTCCGAGTTCCGGCCGGAGCACCGGAGCCAGAAGCTGTTTCGCAACTATGTCAACTCACCGCTTCAGGACCGGGTTGAGCGAACCTACAAGGCCATGCACACCAGACAGACGGTGCAGTTTGTGCAGGACAGGGTGAGGCTTTCAAATTTAAAGGCTGACTGGCGTTCTGAAAACCATAATCACTAACACTATCCAAATTCAATTCGAAACCTATCCGAAAACCCAATCCGAAACCCCACCCGAAACCCGGCCTGAAACCCAACCCGAAACCTAACCCGAAACCTCACCTGAAACCCCACTCGAAACACTTCCCGAAAAGTCACCAAGAGCTCCACCCGAAACCCCACCCGAAACCCGACCTGAAACCCAACCCGAAACCCCACCCGAAACCCCACCCGAAACCCCACCTGAAACCCAACCCGAAACCTCACCCGAAAAACCAACAGAAACCCCACCCGAAACCCCACCCGAAACCCCACCCGAAACACTTCCCCAAAAGTCACCCGGAGCTCCACCCGAAACCCCACCCGAAACCCCATCGGAAAACCCACCTGAAACCCAACCCGAAACCCCATCAGAAACCCCATCAGAAACCCCATCAGAAACACCATCAGAAACACCATCAGAAACACCATTAAAAACCCGACCTGAAAACTCACCTTTATCCCCACCTTAATTAACAATCAAAAACGCACTCGAAACCCCACCCGAAACCCCATCGAAAACCCCATCAGAAACCCGATCAGAAACCCCACCCGAAACCCCATCAGAAACCCCACCCGAAACCCCACCTGAAACCCAACCCGAAACCCCATCCGAAACCTCACCCGAAACCCAACCCGAAACCCAACCCGAAACCCCAATGGAAACCCCATCAGAAACACCAGCCGAAACCCCATCGGAAAACAAACCCGAAACCCCACCCGAAACTCAACACGAAACCCCACCTGAAACCCCATCCGAAACCTCACCCGAAACCCAACCCGAAACCCAACCCGAAACCCCACCTGAAACCCCATCCGAAACCTGTACCGACAGCTTAAAGGAAAGCGCAACCTGAATCCCGCGAACCATAGCTGCCAACCAGCTCCTTGCTCCCCAAAACTTGCACTCAGTTGGCCTACTGGAGCATGTTCAACCATGCCCAGCTGTCAATGCTGCAAGTGATCAAGGCTCTGGACGCGCTGGTTGACGAGTCTGACCCGGACCTGGACATGCCCAACAGCATGCACGCCTTCCAGACAGCCGAGCGCATCAGGGAGAGGCATCCGGACAAAGAGTGGCTGATCCTCACCGGACTCATTCACGACACGGGCAAAATCATGCGGCTATACGGAGAGGAGATGGTGAGAGATCGCTTTATGCGATAGGGTCACTACACCGTCACTGCGTCATAAATAATTATGCGGTGTAGTGACGTTATAGCCATCCAAAGTCTGTAGTTGTTATCCCCAAAGCCAGTAGGTCTTATCCCCAAGGCCAGTAGGAGTTATCCCTAAAGTCAGTAGGTCTTATCCCCAAATCCAGTAGGATTTATCCCCAAATCCAGTAGGAGTTATCCTCAAATCCAGTAGTTGTTATCCCCAAGGCCAGTAGGAGTTATCCCTAAAGTCAGTAGGTCTTATCCTCAAAGCCATCATCCGCATCCCGACCCCCTTCAACGCCAGTGGGCCACGGTGGGCGACACCTTCCCAGTTGGCTGCGCGCCTCGCACCTCCATCGTATTCGGCCCGTCAGACTTCTCCGACAACCCGGATGTGAAGCACCCAGTCTACGGCAGCCAGCTCGGCATATACAGTCCTCAGTGCGGCCTCGACTCCCTCACAATGAGCTGGGGTCATGACGAATACCTGTACCGAGTACTGCAGCACAATGGGCACAGCCTGCCTGAGGCAGCACTGAGCATCATCCGCTATCACTCGTTTTATCCCTGGCACACCGGTGGCGACTATCGAGAATTCCACAACCCGACTGTTGACGACGAGAAGCTGCGCTGGGTCCTGGCCTTCAACCAGTTCGATCTGTACTCCAAGTCCGAGGTGGCGCCCGATGTCGAGGCCCTGCTGCCTTACTACTCGGCTCTGATTGACAAATTCCTGCCGCCAGTTCTCAACTGGTGAGGCCGCGCTCGGAGCAGTGACAGTCTCAGTAGATAAAAAAATTATTATGCGATGCAACGGCTTCAAACCTCTGTTTAATTTCCCGCAATATCATACCTATAATGCTTTGCTATCAATATTGGTTGTGGAGCATCAAACCCTACATAAGACTATGTTATTTCCTACCTGCATACATGCACATATTGTGTAACGATTCAGGGCCGGGTTCTGGTTCCTGGCTCAAAGGTTTCTGGTTCACAAAAAAAGATTTACGCCTTGATATTGTCTACATGTGCTTGAATAAAATGTATTTGAAATGTAATCTTCAACGTACTAGCTCGTTTATTGTTTATTATTGTTTAGTAAGTGTTCATGTTTGGTTGCCTGAATCAGCAGGATGAAAGTTAAACTCAATCCAATCTTTAAAAGCACAAGTAGAACACAAACTGATAGGCTAGTCAGGATGTTTGTCACTTTTATGGAATTCTACATTCGAAATCTTATTGGCCGAGTTCAGTCACGTGATCGGAAAGCTTGTCTAAAAATAGCAACAACACTTTTCTGCCCCCCCGGCCAATCAGACAGTCGTATTCTTAGAAAGGCGGACAGACAATTTTCAGTGAAGCGAATCAGTGTATTACTAACTGGCATCATTAGCAATACAGGTGTGAGCAAACCGCTCATTTGAAAAAATATCGACAAGCAATTAAGGCTACTAGTAGACGCATTACTCGTGCTTTTTCTCCTATTAGTCCAACTCCTCTATCCATGAATGAATTCCTCTATCCATGAAAATAAATTCATAGAGAAGCAAAAAACTAACGGCCTCTTTTTTAGAGATTTAGAGGTAGAATTTATAGTTCGCATGAGTTCATTAAAAAACAGTAGCTCGCATTGTGTAAGTAACAGTGTAGGCTGAAGTTTAGGTAAGCAAAGAGCGAAAATTACACGAACAACAAGTAGAAATGCAATAAAACCTTCGGCAATAATTTTTTTATTGTCTGCTTATTACAAAGGGATAGCTAGTGAGCATTTCCAGGAAAATATTCTTTATTTCCAAAAGTATTCAACCAATCGCAGTGAAAATCCGTTTTACTCCAAAGGTTTTTGTTGATTTTTCGTCTATGGCTTAACCTAATCAACGAACATTAACAGTAGAAAGACTATTTGCCTATTTTGGTGGTTTTTGCCACCCGACACCCCGACAAAAACCGTTGAACATCTCGACGATGCCGATGTTTTGTGACTCTGGAAGTTATTTCATCGGATAGAGCCGGATCGGATAATCGAAATCAAGGACATCTATAAATAGCATCTATAGATCTATAGGATTGCACATACAGAAGTCCTTGATTAAAACTCTCTGGCACAAACAGTAAACTGCGACTCTAGAAATATAATTTTCCATATTTTCTACAATAACTTCAAGAAGATTCAATCATTCGGAACTCTGTGCCTTGACCAGCTTGTCGATGATGGCGGCTTGGTCGACAAACTCCAGGATGAAGGGGGCGTTCAGCAGGATGGCAACAGTGCCAACCAGAGTAACTGTGGTGAAAATCAACAGCTGTATGCGATCGATCACGGATGCCACGTACTTCCAGTCTTGCAGCACCTGCAGTTAATCATAAATCAGACAAATCATTTTAAGATCATCTCTTCCCGTGTCTCGTCTCTCCCGTGTCTCGTCTCTCCCGTGTCTCGTCTCTCCCGTGTCTCATCTCTCCCGTGTCTCGTCTCTCCCGTGTCTCATCTCTCCCGTGTCTCGTCTCTCCCGTGTCTCGTCTCTCCCGTGTCTCGTCTCTCCCGTGTCTCGTCTCTCCCGTGTCTCATCTCTCCCGTGTCTCGTCTCTCCAGTGACTTATCTCTCCCGTGTCTCATCTCTCCCATGTCTCATCTCTCCCGTGTCTCATTCCAGGCCGAATGTCAGGTGCGAATGTCAGGTGCGAATGTCAGTTGTCAGAAAGTTCTGCAAGCAAGGCACGCACCCTCTTGTACTCCTCCTCCACGCGCAGGTGCGTAGATATGAAATTAATAGCCGCTATGGCCCTCCTCAGTTCGGGCGTCACCTCCAGGCCTTCAAGGCCGCGACGCCGCCGCCTCTGTCGCTGTCGCTGCCGCCCGGACCCGCCGTCGCCCTCAGTGTCACTGTCGCCATCGGCCTCCTCTCCAGCTTCCTCTTCATCCGCCAAGTCCTCTTCATCCTCATCAGCGCTGCTCTCCGCCCTTCTCTCCATGCTGCCGTTGCTGCGAACCGCCACCGAGTTGCCTCTTCGTCGGGCCATGCCGCTCTCGCCCAACTTGTCCATGCTGAGCTCTCGCTTCTCCTCCTGGTCCACATGCTCAGGCCGCTTCATCAGCAGCAGCCTCGGCAGGAATTTGAGAAACAGCCGCCGCACCCACCGCGGCATCTTGTGGGTGCGCGGAGTGCGGAAGTTCCAGTTGATAATGATCACAGTGAAAACGATGGTGAAGATGTTCATGATGAATGTAAACAGCAGGAACTTTGATATCAGTGGAATGGAGATGGAGGTTGGCGGCAGCATCTTGCTGACCAGCAGCAGGAACACCACCAGAGCCAGCAGGATGGAGATGCACAGCGTCATCTTCTCGCCTGCGTCGGCGGGCAGGTAGAAAACGCACACGCTTAGGAATGAGATTAGCACGCAGGGGATGATGAGGTTGACGGTGTAAAATAGTGTCTTCCGCCGGATAGACAGCCTGTAGATAATCATTGTCTGCGGCGGCTGGCCGGCCTTCTCGATGATGCTGATGTTCCCAGGACAGTCGATGATATCCCAGGAGCCAGATCGCCAATAGTCATTGAGATCGACCATGCGAGAGTTCTCGTACAGACCTAGAACAACCTGAGGCGTTTGTCCGGTTATAAGCTGCGCATTATATAGAGAATACAGCTTACTGATGGCATAGATTATCAAACACTTTCTAGGCTTCTGTATGCTTCCAACAAACAAAAAATTTGCCTAAGCAATAAGGAGCTCGTGCAGGGAGGTCGGTGGCAGAGCGGTTTGCGTCTCGAGTTTGCCTCTCGCACCAAGGTCCCTAAGTTCGATTCCACGGCGAGCAACATTTATTTGGGGCGCAGCCGCGGAGAGAAGGCTTGGGAGGCTTGTCGTGCGATTTACGCCCTTGAGGGCCAACCTCCAAAGCACAGTGAAATGTACACTACCTGACGATGAGAAAGTCAGGCCAGATGTACACACCTGTGTGAGCGTTTGCCTGCGTGCAGTATCTGTGTGCATGTGTGCTCAGGAGTCAGCGAAATGGACAGAATTGCCCATTTCGGTGGCGGCGGGTCCAGTGTCGTTAAATGACGCGGAATTGCCTGCAGCCCTCCTGCAATTATTATTATTATTATAAAGCAGCTCGTGCAGCACGGAAGCGTTGCGATCAAGCTTAGGACAAGCTCAGAAGGAATCTATAAGGAGGCCAAAATCCCAGACCTCGGCAACACGCGCGTGGTGGCGGGGTTCAAGAATGCTGCTGAGAAAGTGAGCAAATAAAATGAGAAACGCTGTGGGATCTGCTGGTCCTTTTGCGGGGCGCTAATTCTATTGCGGATTTCAATTCCAGCAGGCGGTTCCCTCCTTCACTCACCTATCGATTTCCCCCCAGCGCTTGCTTTTCGATTCCCATCGATCAGGCTGGCGCAGCAGCTGGCCTGTGTCAGTGCATCCCCATTTGGGAAGTGCGTGCAAGGGAGAACAGCTTCACGCTAAAGGCGCATCGCTGGAATTCCGCAGGCGGTGCGTCATCACTCACTGCTCGGTGGTCCCACCGGATTCCTCCCAGACACCCTTTGACCCAGCCGGCGGCACTGTCCCTCGATCTCCGGGGGAGGGGGGTGTGGGCGAAGCGAATTACCTGCGTAGCGTCAAATGTCCAGCTGCCGAATTTCATCTCGCACTCCTGCTGGTCGAATGGGAAGTAGCGAACATGTATGGTGCAGGAGCTCTGATAGATTGCCGGCGGAATCCACAGGACTGCCCCGGTGCTGAATATCAAGGCGTTCGGCTGCCACGACACCTCGTAGCGACCGTCAGCGCTGGAACAGACCAGGGGACAGGAACTGGACATTGGCTGTCTAATCAATAAATTTTTCTAGTAATCGTAGCCGGGATTGTTGTTAGAACGTCAGACTCACAACTTTGAAGGTCGGGGGTTCGATTCCCGACTCTACTGGAACAATTTGTGCCCCTTAGCAAGACACTTTACTCTGCATTGCTCCAGTTCACCCAGCTGTTAAATGGGTACCAGCATCAGCTGGGGTAATTGCGTGTGGGTGTGGCGTCCCCCCTGTCCATGGACTGAACAGCCCTTCAAATGCGTTGAATTTAATTCTGTCGTCTGCTCACTTATTATAAAGCACAATGTCCGGACGCCAGATTTTGTTTGGGTTGAGCCTCAGCACCTGGATGCCGCCAAAGTCTGCCGGGTCCCAGCGCAGCTGATAGTCATTCCACGTCTGCGGATGGGCAAGACAGGTGGGGGAACTGTGGGTGAGTGGCTCATGTGGGTGAGTGGCTCATGTGGGTGAGTGGCTCATGTGGGTGAGTGGCTCATGTGGGTGAGTGGCTCATGTGGGTGAGTGGCTCATGTGGGTGAGTGGCTCATGTGGGTGAGTGGCTCATGTGGGTGAGTGGCTCATGTGGGTGAGTGGCTCATGTGGGTGAGTGGCTCATGTGGGTGAGTGGCTCATGTGGGTGAGTGGCTCATGTGGGTGAGTGGCTCATGTGGGTGAGTGGCTCATGTGGGTGAGTGGCTCATGTGGGTGAGTTGACCATGTGGGTGAGTTGCTCATGTGGGTGAGTGGCTCATGTGGGTGAGTGGCTCATGTGGGTGAGTGGCTCATGTGGGTGAGTGGCTCATGTGGGTGAGTTGACCATGTGGGTGAGTCGGTCATGTGGGTGAGTGGCTCATGTGGGTGAGTGGCTCATGTGGATGAGTTGCTCATGTGGGTGAGTGGCTCCTGTGGGTGAGTCGGTCATGTGGGTGAGTGGCTCATGTGGGTGAGTAGCTCATGTGGGTGAGTGGCTCATACTGGTGTGGGTGAGTGGCTCATACTGGTGTGGGTGAGTGGCTCATACTGGTGTGGGTGAGTGGCTCATACTGGTGTGGGTGAGTGGCTCATACTGGTGTGGGTGAGTGGCTCATACTGGTGTGGGTGAGTGGCTCATACTGGTGTGGGTGAGTGGCTCATACTGTTTTGTATGAGTGGCTCATACTGCTGTAGGTGAGTGACTTATACAGGTGGTGCTGAGTTCCTTCAGCTCAATAGTTTTTTTCGCTCACCATTCGTAGCCAAACATTGCTTTTGAGTATCTGAGCCTTCTCTTCCTGCAGTGAAAGGTCAGTTATTAACATGCGTAATTCTATGCGTGTGATTCAGTCATGATAGCAGAACTACTCGTAGTTAAGACCACCCACCACATTGATGAGCTGAATCATTGCCAGGCCAAAGTCCACCTTCACTGTCTGGTTAAGGTCTGGTACTGGCCGAATCAAACGATTGTAGCCCTTGTGGTCGAACAGCAGATTCACCAGCTTCACCTCATCGTCACCAATGGAGGCTGAGGATCAGAGCGTTGAACTTCATCAACAAATGCTAAAATACTAACTGCTTGTGCTTTCAGATTTCAGATTCGTTTCAAATTAGGATTCTAGTCTTTGACGATAATTTTCGTGGTCATTGAGTGGGCCTGTTACCAAATCCATTGGTCATTGAGTGGGCCTGTTACCAAATCCATTGGTCATTGAGTGGGCCTGTTACCAAATCCATTGGTCATTGAGTGGGCCTGTTACCAAATCCATTGGTCATTGAGTGGGCCTGTTACCAAATCCATTGGTCATTGAGTGGGCCTGTTACCAAATCCATTGGTAATTGAGTGGGTCAGATACCCAATCCATTGGTCATAAGTGGGTCAGTTACCTAACCCATTGGTCATTAGGTGGGTCAGATACCCAATCCATTGGTCATAAGTGGGTCAGTTACCTAACCCATTGGTTATTAAGTGGGTCAGATACCCAATCCATTGGTCATAAGTGGGTCAGTTACCTAACCCATTGGTCATTAAGTGGGTCAGATACCCAATCCATTGGTCATAAGTGATCAGTTACCTAACCCATTGGTCATTGAGTGGGTCAGATACCCAATCCATTGGTCATTGAGTGGGTCAGATACCCAATCCATTGGTCATAAGTGATCAGTTACCTAACCCATTGGTCATAAGTGGGTCAGTTACCTAACCCATTGGTCATTAAGTGGGTCAGTTACCAAACCCATTGGTCATTGAGTGGGTCAGATACCCAATCCATTGGTCATAAGTGATCAGCTACCTAACCCATTGGTCATTAAGTGGGTCAGATACCCAATCCATTGGTCATAAGTGGGTCAGTTACCTAACCCATTGGTCATTAAGTGGGTCAGTTACCAAACCCATTGGTCATTGAGTGGGTCAGATACCCAATCCATTGGTCATAAGTGATCAGTTACCTAACCCATTGGTCATTAAGTGGGTCAGATACCCAATCCATTGGTCATTGAGTGGGTCAGATACCCAATCCATTGGTCATTAAGTGGGTCAGATACCCAATCCATTGGTCATAAGTGATCAGTTACCTAACCCATTGGTCATAAGTGGGTCAGTTACCTAACCCATTGGTCATTAAGTGGGTCAGTTACCAAACCCATTGGTCATTGAGTTGGTCAGTTACCTAACCCATTGGTCATTGAGTGGGTCAGTAACCAGACCCATTGGTCATTGAGTGGGTCAGTTACCAATCCCATTGGTCATTGAGTTGGTCAGTTACCTAACCCATTGGTCATTGAGTGGGTCAGTAACCAGACCCATTGGTCATTGAGTGGGTCAGTAACCAGACCCATCGGTCACTGAGTGGGTCAGTTACCAAACCCATCGGTCACTGAGTGGGTCAGTTACCAAATCCATTAGTCATTCAGTGGGTCAGTTACCAAACCCATTGGTCACTGAGTGGGTCAGTAACCAGACCCATTGGTCATTTAGTGGGTCAGCATTGCCCATAGCAACTCACGTATCTCAGCTCGCGAAATGCCGATCAGGAGGCAGGCGAAAATCGTTTTGAATGACGACAGCAGCGCCGACATTCCTCAGCTGTAGACGGCCTGTTAACTAGATTTTCTAATTAAAAACTGACACTCATATTGGTGATCTAGCAGATCAGTTAATAATAATACAGAGTCCTAAAAGCATTAGTCTGTACTTGTGTCTGTGGCAAAGCTGGATCTACGCGTAAGAGAGAGGTGTGCTAGGCTTACGGTCAGACGGCGGAGGGACTTACGATTCCTACTAGGGGCCGTGCGCGTTTGCTTGATTTGGGATTTTTTACCTTAAAATTGCACCCTTAGTTACCCCGAAGGCAGCCATAGACTGTCCGAGCCCGCCCTATCAGGAGCCGAAGCCGCGCAACCGCCTGCCCAAAGCCCGGGGGCCAACCCCGCCTGTCTCCAGCAGATTCACTTCCCGTCCAATTTTCCTACCGTAAAAACTGGCTGAGAGAGAGGAGAGAGAAAGTGAGAGAGGGGGAGCGAGTTCGTGCCGCCCCACACACCACGGGGAGGAGTTTGCGGTTAAGGGGAAAAGAAAGGCCTGTGGGAAGCTTCGCTTCTTCTAATCCTCCCCCTGTGGCGCCCCAACACCCAATATCCCACCGCAGTCAGGCGCTCCTTCTGGCACGCGTGCGAATTCGTCCCACTCAGAACTGTGTGCCGGGGCGCATCGATTTTTAACACAAGTGCCGTACCGCGCGGCAGACTGCGCCTCATACGAGTAGGAAGGATTTGTCTGCCTGTTCCACACCTTACTGAGAACATTTAATGAATTAAACTCGGGTGGGCATAGCAAAACCCTTGCGCTAAATCTTCTAATCATTCCATTTTGGTTTATTTCGCTGAAATCTGAGACACTGGAAGAGACAGCTTGAAATTTCCTTAGGTGACTTTCTTTTTGCACAGATTTTTTCACATTTTGCACATTGTAAACATTGTCTATCTAAAGTCCTCAAATCTGAAATCTTAAAATCCGAAATCCTTAAATCCGAAATTCTCAAGTCCTAAATCCTCAGTTCCGAAATCCTCAAATGTGAAATTCTGAAATCCAAAATCCTCAAATCTAATATCATATAATCCGAAATCCTCAAATCTGAAATCCTCAAATCTGAAATCATCAAATCTGAAATCCTCAAATCTGAAATCCTCAAATCTGAAATCCTCAAATCTGAAATCCTCAAATCTGAAATCCTCAAATCAAAATCCACAAATCAAAAACCTCAAATAGAAATCCGCAATTTCGAAATCCTCAAATCGAAATCCGCAATTTCGAAATCCTCAAATCGAAATCCGCAATTTCAAAAACCTTAAATCGAAATCCTCAAATCAAAATCCTCAAATCAAAAACCTTAAATCGAAATCCGCAATTTCGAAATCCTCAAATCGAAATCCTCAAATCAAAATCCTCAAATCAAAAACCTCAAATCGAAATCCGCAATTTCGAAATCCTCAAATTAAAAAACTCAAATTTGAAATCCTTAAATCTGAAATCCTTAAATCTAAAATCCTCGAATCAGAAATCATCAATTTCGAAATCCTCAAATCGAAATCCTCAAATCGAAATCCTCAAATCGAAATCCTTAAATCGGAAATCCTTAAATCTGAAATCTTCTAATCTAAAATCCTCGAATCAGAAATCCTCAATTCCGAAATCCTAAACACCTGCAACCTGAAATTTATCAATCCCAAATCCCAAATCGAATATAAAAATCCCAGATATAAAAGTCTTCGCATTCATTCCGATTTCTGGTTCAGTCAAGGAATTGAAGCCACTCCAATCACTAAGGCCTGCAAGAATTGACCAACTTGCTTAACAGTTGTGCGGAAAAGCCAGTCAACCTGCTTTTTTCCCTAATTTTTAATCTTCCTGGGATTAGGCCCTAGCTGGCCAACCGCCTTTGCCGTCAAAGACTAGCAAAACCATATGAAAATTTGGAAAGTTGTGTTTGTCAAATGACTCGCCAGCTGAAAAGTTTTTCTGGACTTTTAGAAAAACTCTCCTTAGCTAGCGGGATAATAATATGATCAGCCGGCCAATGGGGAGGAAGTGAACAAAATCCCAGAGCTATCGGGATTAATAAGTTTCGGTAGTGAAATACTAAAAAATAGCGAACTATACTACTGACTTGTCAATGCGCTAGTAGTGTATTAGAAGGGCAATATTTAGAACACAATGAGTTAGGACCAATACTATCGCTTGGTTTCCATGTTTTCCTTAACAACGCCATCTACCTCGCGTAGGAAAACTGGGAAATCTAAATCAATCCCAACATTTCATGGGATTCCGCAGGTCTAAGTACCTATTGGTGTCCATGTTTTCCTTAGCAACACAATCTACCTAGTAAAGGAAGGATTAAGCCTCAAAATCCTACAAGAGTAACCATGTAGATGTGCAAACTTCCAAATTATTAGAAGTTAAATACCTTGCCACCCCTCGACGTCCCTAGATTCTGGCATGCTAGTTAAACAATGGAACATGGAGTTGACAATACGGTATCCGGTGTTCCCGTGGAGCCAGGTCCAGCTCTATTGCCCATCCGCGATCCCATTACCGGTGTTTAACTTTCTTCATTTTCTCCTATGGTTTGAATGGTAATTCATCTGTTGCTGAAACTCAATAAATACAGGTGTCTGATCAGCGAATCGCCAATCCAATTGTCCATACGAATCCCACTCGGATATATTCAACATGCAAGCCACTGCTACACTAGCCATGCTGATTATCTTTTGCCTCACCAGAGGCGCAGTCACTAAAACATTAACATTAGACAGCACCGCCATCAGGGTGAATTGCGCCTCAGGCCCCGCAGGTTTTGGCTTCCAGTTGGACGATTTCACCTGCGCTTTCGCTGCGGCCGACCCGGCGCGAACCTGGTGCGGCGCCGCTCGCACCTGTCAATCAATCGGTGGGCGTCTGTCGCTGCTGGCGCTCAGCGCTGACGCCACTGCCAACCTTCTAAAGCTGCAGGAACCGAAGAGCGCGGGTGTCGCGTTCTGGACTGGCCTGTCTGTTCAAGCATTGGCTGATAGCAGCACAGCTTTGTTCACTAAATTTGCACGAGGTACATATAGTACGAGTTCAGTTGATACAATCTATAAAAATTCCACCCTTGAAATTTCTAACAAACTAAGCCGAGGAATTTCCGACCCCGTGGACTGCCTGCTCTACCGGCCCAGCAACGATAGCATCGAGATTAGGAACTGCTCTGAGCTGCACTCCGTGCTCTGCCTGCCAGCGCCTGACACAGCCGCTCCGTCATCCGCAAATTTCTGGCAGCGAACCAACTTCGCCACCGTCGGTTATCGTCAGCCAAACGAGTATTGCTACAGCATCCAGGCAGGCAAGCTTAGCCTAGTGGACTGCCTGGCAACTGCGGTCACGAATCCGGTGAGCACCGGAGTACTCTACAGCGAGTCCAACGGCGCCTGTCGTCATTTGGAGTTTCGCGACTTCCAGGTTGACTACGATCTGGCTACCGGAGGTCAGTGGAAAAAGTACAAACCAACCGGTGCCAGCTCGAGAGCTAAACCCTAACGATGCAGATCCAAATCAGAGACTCAATGTCCATTTGAAACTTTAAAGACTGGAAAATTTGGAAGATTTTTTTCTTGCTGTTCTCTGATTGACAACATAGGTCTGCTGTCAATTTGCTTCAATCCAATTGCGAGACTCTGTTTAAGTTCTTCGGCTCTTCTTTATAGCCATGGACAGAGAAATAGACATGATTCCATGGACAAATTCTATTCAATTGGTTTGTCTTGTCCATAGACAGGACACAGGACACTGGCTAGTGCATATTTAAATATAGCTTTTTGCTGCCTAGTTAATCCTGCAAGCATTCGATATAATCATAAGTAGGTGCAGCAATACTGCAGCAGTTGCTCTGGCAGCCTGTCTATGGCTCGGACTGTGGCAAACCTGCATTCAATATAATCATAAGTAGGTGCAGCAATACTGCAGCAGTTGCTCTGGCAGCCTGTCTATGGCTCGGACTGTGGCAAACCTGCATTCAATATAATCATAAGTAGGTGCAGCAATACTGCAGCAGTTGCTCTGGCAGCCTGTCTATGGCTCGGACTGTGGCAAACCTGCATTCAATTTAATCATAAGTAGGTGCAGCAATACTGCAGCAGTTGCTCTGGCAGCCTGTCTATGGCTCGGACTGTGGCAAACCTGCATTCAATTTAATCATAAGTAGGTGCAGCAATGCTGCAGCAGTTGCTCTGGCAGCCTGTCTATGGCTCGGACTGTGGCAAACCTGCATTCAATTTAATCATAAGTAGGTGCAGCAATACTGCAGCAGTTGCTCTGGCAGCCTGTCTATGGCTCGGACTGTGGCAAACCTGCATTCAATTTAATCATAAGTAGGTGCAGCAATACTGCAGCAGTTGCTCTGGCAGCCTGTCTATGGCTCGGACTGTGGCAAACCTGCATTCAATTTAATCATAAGTAGGTGCAGCAATACTGCAGCAGTTGCTCTGGCAGCCTGTCTATGGCTCGGACTGTGGCAAACCTGCATTCAATTTAATCATAAGTAGGTGCAGCAATGCTGCAGCAGTTGCTCTGGCAGCCTGTCTATGGCTCGGAGTGTGGCAAACCTGCATTCAATTTAATCATAAGTAGGTGCAGCAATGCTGCAGCAGTTGCTCTGGCAGCCTGTCTATGGCTCGGACTGTGGCAAACCTGCATTCAATTTAATCATAAGTAGGTGCAGCAATACTGCAGCAGTTGCTCTGGCAGCCTGTCTATGGCTCGGACTGTGGCAAACCTGCATTCAATTTAATCATAAGTAGGTGCAGCAATACTGCAGCAGTTGCTCTGGCAGCCTGTCTATGGCTCGGACTGTGGCAAACCTGCATTCAATTTAATCATAAGTAGGTGCAGCAATGCTGCAGCAGTTGCTCTGGCAGCCTGTCTATGGCTCGGACTGTGGCAAACCTGCATTCAATTTAATCCTGCAAGCGCGCATTTAATCATGTTGCAACTTTGCAGACAGGGCTATATCAAACTGCATAGAAAATTTACAAAAATGTAACATAACACAATGGAGCACAGTTAAAACAAATGAACAGCATTCTAGAAACTTGAATGAAAATCCTGCCAAACAGTGGGAGGTGGAAAAAATTCAGTCCGCAAATTGACTTATCACTGCCGGGCTTAAGCCATTGCTTCTCCTGCCATGCACGCTGGCAGAAATCGCATCATCTGGAACCAGCCACCGCACTTGCCGACTGTCACCTCAGTAGTTGCAGTCTCGGCAATTCGGTGAAGTACAAGAACTCGCCAGTCACGCAACGAGTAACCAACCGGCGCGCTGTCGAGTTCTTCTTGTAATTCCTACAGCGCCATCTAGCGCAGGATGGCAGCCTTTAAGCACGCATGCGCGTTCTCCACTGGATTGAGGAATGGTGAGTACGGCGGGAGCTTCACAATTCGTTGTGAATGGTTGCCGGTAATCTTCTGGGATAGTGGCTGCGTTGTGGAAGCGAGCGCCATCCATGATCACGCAGAAGTTGTCACCTTCATTCACATCCTCGCGTGACACAACGCTCTGCACCATTTCATTAATGAAGTCCTGGAACTTATTTGCCGTCATTGTCTCCGCCAGGATCTTGTTGCTGACCAGGCCGATGTTAGGAGACATAGCTTGTATCACATTCACCTGCACACCACGTTGCGTATGTAATTTGCGCCGAACTCTCTGCCCTCTGATGCTGCGACCCTGCGACCGACGTGTCCATATATTGAAGCCTGTCTCATCAATGTATATGAGATGACATTCTGGTTCTAGCTCGATCAGCCACTGAGCGAAGACCTGGCGGCGCGCAATGTTCTCGTCAGAGTTTCTCGCTGCTGGAATTTGCTTCAGTGTGAGAAGCGGATTATCTTCCACCCAGCTCACCAACTTTTGCACGTGATCATCGATAATCGTCACTGTTCGAGCGCCCCCGCGAGCACCTCGATTTCGGTGACCTGCGACTTCGTAACGTCTTTGTATCGAGTATACGGTGCGCAGGTTCACCTGGAGCCACTGCGCGATGGCAGCCGCAGTTTCTCCACGATCCAAAGCGTTTAAGATCATGTCATGTTTCTCATCAGTTATTTTGTCATACTTTCCGCGACGTGCCGCGGGGGGGGGAGGGGGCCCTTCTTCATTCCCTGCTTCGAAGCTTGCTTCATTGCCTTCTTCTTCAAACGAAGCGCTGGAGATGCTCATTACTCATGTCACAGATTGCACTGATAAATAATGCACGATCTGTAGTAAAAATGATTAAATGCGCGCTTGCAGGATTAAATTGAATGCAGGTTTGCCACAGTCCGAGCCATAGACAGGCTGCCAGAGCAACTGCTGCAGTATTGCTGCGCCTACTTATGACTAAATTGAATGCTTGCAGGATTAACTAGGCTGCAAAAAGCTATAGTATGATTGCCTTTTTGTGTTTTTTAGAGGAACGCAAATTCCGTGTCTTTCACACGGTGATCTATGCATGATTTTCTCACAATTGAGCACGATTTGGTTTGATCACTAACGAATCTAAGATTTGCTTTGGCTTAAACCATAGACATGCTTGTAATATAAGAAGCTAACTCAAGTAAGCTTAGGGTAAAAAAAGTGGTCATTCGCGCCTCTCTAATTTCTTCCGTTTACGGCCATAGACAAAGACATCAGACAATAGCTTGTTGTGTTTCGCGTTCTCTTCGAATGATCAATGTTAGGATGGGGCCAATTTTTGGCTCAAACTGAGGCATAAAATATTTTGGTATTTTGGGTGCCAAAATCTTAATTAATAACTGAGTCAACGATTTTATCAATTCCTCTATCAATTCCTTTATCGATTTCTCTACGACTACAGAATTATGTCTATGGCCATGAATTCTCACACAGCCATATTACGATCTCACACAGCTTTTTGCAGACCAATTGATCCTTCGAGCATTCGATTTAATCCACAGTGGCAAAATCCAAGAATTTCAGGCCGATTTTCAAGTTGTCTATGGCCAAAAGTATGACCATAGAGCAATCGATTTGATCCGTCGGACACGCATTTAGTCCCGCCCCATAGATTTAATATGCCACTGTGTACGGCATATAAACAGAAACGGAACTGTGGCTTCGGCTTTGTCGCTTTTTCAAAGGGAAACATTAAACAGTGTCAAAAAATCACCCCCCCGCAACGCAGCGAGGCAGGTAGCGCAGCATATGCCGGAACCAGCCTCCGCACTTAACCGCTGTGATGTCCGCTGTCGCTTCTTCTGCGATCCTGTGCAGCACGAGGATACGCCAGGGGCCAATTTCATGAAACACTGCTAACGGTTATTTAGCAGCTGCTAAAGGCGGTTTGGTTTCACGAAGCAGATCTATGTCTATGTGTCAATGTGTCAGAGCACTGAGCTTACTAGAGTACATAATGGTAGGCGAGGGATCAACAGTGAAGCCCGCCCACTTCTTCCGAGCAATATTTGTCTATGGCCAAGACCACTTGTGCGGAGTCATGGAACCACTGGTAGGTCAGCAGTTAGCAGCTGCTAAGAAGCAACTGCTATTTAGCTGTTGCGGAAAATCGATTTCACGACGAACTGCTAAGTTGGACAGAAACCTTAGCAGCCGGTTAGTGCCATAGACAAACTTAAAAGCGGTAGAGTAAGGGAGCTCACATAAAACTAGAAAGAGACAGAACGATTTTTGCCTGCCTCTGCTTGTCTCCACCAAATTTGTTCGCCTACGCATATGGCGTCCGTGGACCAGAAGAAGCTGTTCCTGAGTTTGCTGCATGAACGGAAGGCTACAATCTTCGGCAGCTTTAGTGACATCTCTGAAGCAAAAGCCAAAAAGCGAAAGGCTTGGGAATCCATCCGGGCTGAAATGGAGGCAAATGGACTCTGCAAAACAGTTGAGTATTTACGCGATACTCTGTGGAAGAACATCCGCCTGACGAGTCTGAAAAAAATTGACGCTCGCCGACAAACTGGCCACGCGTCTCACAACTCGACACACTGTTGACTCCGACGGTCCGTGGGCGTCTCGGATCACGTGGTAGAAGCTGTTGGTCGCAAAAAACCGCAGGGCAGTCAAAGTCTGCTCACGCGAACTCAAGGCGCAGCTTCGGTTGGTATCGTGTTCCAATTGAGGACCAACCCGTTCCAGTAGCAACTCGACAGTTTCCGCATTCATTCGAAAGCGCTGGCGGAAATCAAGGTCCGCGTCTAAATTTACTCTGTCTCTAAATTCTCGTGGTCTTCGTTGGTTAAGTTGGTAGTCAACGAGGTTAAAGTCATCAAGAAAGTCCATCTTAGCCTGTTCCGAGTGATGCTCAAATTTAACCGCGAATTCCTAACCTCTTTAGCAGACTGCTACTTTCATGAAACCGAAAAAATTTTCTGCTGCTAAATCGGGGGTTCATGCCATAGACACTTCACTGGTAACAGTGGTCTCTCCACTCTCTTCACCCTCCACAGAGCTTTGTGAAAGCCGCCTTACAGCTCAGCGTGAAATATTCTTACCACAACTGCTAAATAGCAACTGCTAAATTAGCAGCTGCTAACTGCTAACTTAGCAGTGTTTCATGAAATCGGCCCCAGAGGATACGAGGCGTACTTTCAATTATATTTGACTTCTAGTAGGGGTTTGTCGCCTAGTAAATAGTAAATAGCGAATAGTCTATGGTCAAAGCGCAGATAAAATCACAGATTCTATATTACCGGATAAAATAGCCGACTATATAACTTTATACGATTCTTGTTTATCTAGACCTCAGTTACATGCAGACTCAAGCCTAAAGCCAGCGTATTACATTCGCTAGATGATTTTAAGCTAGATATTGTATAGCAAATACGGCCATCCTGTCTAACAGAAGTCATGACTACAAACAGTGCCAGTCTCATTGTCACTGCAATTCTACTGTTTTTCCCATCCCCTCTGCTGTGCGTTAACTACAATGCTAGTTCTGTATTTATACACCCCAAGACTAAGTGGTGCGGCATGGGTGAGTTGCTCCCTTTCATTTTTTATGAAATATAAATATAGTAGACATAACAGGTAGTAGATAATGCTCTAGAGATAGTAGACAAAGGACTAGCGATAGAAGACAGATGGCTAGAGATAGGGAAACAAAGGACTTAAATGAATAGACATCGGAGTAGAGACAGTAGTGGGGATAGTGGACAATGCACCAAAGGATTAGGGGATAGTGGACAATGCACCAAAGGATTAGGGGATAGTGGACAATGCACCAAAGGATTAGGGGATAGTGGACAGTACACCAAAGGATTAGGGGATAGTGGACAGTACACCAAAGTATTAGGGGATAGTGGACAGTACACCAAAGGATTAGGGGATAGTGGACAGTACACCAAAGTATTAGGGGATAGTGGACAGTACACCAAAGTATTAGGGGATAGTGGACAATGCAACAAAGGATTAAGGGATAGTGGACAATGCACCAAAGGATTAGGGGATAGTGGACAGTACACCAAAGGATTAGGGGATAGTGGACAGTACACCAAAGGATTTGGGGATAGTGGACAGTACACCAAAGGATTTGGGGATAGTGGACAGTACACCAAAGGATTAGGGGATAGTGGACAGTACACCAAAGGATTAGGGGATAGTGGACAATGCACCAATGGATTAGGGGATAGTGGACAATGCACCAAAGGATTAGGGGATAGTGGACAATGCACCAAAGGATTAGGGGATAGTGGACAGTACACCAAAGGATTAGGGGATAGTGGACAATGCACCAAAGGATTAGGGGATAGTGGACAATGCACCAAAGGATTAGGGGATAGTGGACAATGCACCAATGGATTAGGGGATAGTGGACAATGCACCAAAGGATTAGGGGATAGTGGACAATGCACCAAAGGATTAGGGGATAGTGGACAGTACACCAAAGGATTAGGGGATAGTGGACAGTACACCAAAGTATTAGGGGATAGTGGACAGTACACCAAAATATTAGGGGATGGTGGACAATGCACCAAAGGATTATGGGATAGTGGACAGTACACCAAAGGATTAGGGGATAGTGGACAGTACACCAAAGGATTATGGGATAGTGGACAGTACACCAAAGGATTAGGGGATAGTGGACAGTACACCAAAGGATTATGGGATAGTGGACAGTACACCAAAGGATTAGGGGATAGTGGACAGTACACCAAAGGATTAGGGGATAGTGGACAATGCACCAAAGGATTAGGGGATAGTGGACAGTACACCAAAGGATTAGGGGATAGTGGACAGTACACCAAAGGATTAGGGGATAGTGGACAATGCACCAAAGGATTAGGGGATAGTGGACAATGCACCAATGGATTAGGGGATAGTGGACAGTACACCAAAGGATTAGGGGATAGTGGACAGTACACCAAAGTATTAGGGGATAGTGGACAGTACACCAAAGTATTAGGGGATAGTGGACAGTACACCAAAGGATTAGGGGATAGTGGACAGTACACCAAAGGATTAGGGGATAGTGGACAATGCACCAAAGGATTTGGGGATAGTGGACAGTACACCAAAGGATTAGGGGATAGTGGACAGTACACCAAAGGATTAGGGGATAGTGGACAGTACACCAAAGGATTAGGGGATAGTGGACAGTACACCAAAGGATTAGGGGATAGTGGACAGTACACCAAAGGATTAGGGGATAGTGGACAATGCACCAAAGGATTAGGGGATAGTGGACAATGCACCAATGGATTAGGGGATAGTGGACAGTACACCAAAGGATTAGGGGATAGTGGACAGTACACCAAAGTATTAGGGGATAGTGGACAGTACACCAAAGTATTAGGGGATAGTGGACAGTACACCAAAGGATTAGGGGATAGTGGACAGTACACCAAAGGATTAGGGGATAGTGGACAATGCACCAAAGGATTTGGGGATAGTGGACAGTACACCAAAGGATTAGGGGATAGTGGACAGTACACCAAAGGATTAGGGGATAGTGGACAGTACACCAAAGGATTAGGGGATAGTGGACAGTACACCAAAGGATTAGGGGAAGTGGACAATGCACCAAAGCACTGGGTCAGGCAGTGAGAAGCGCACTGAATGCTTGGTGATTTCATGGCTATTCAAGAGACACCGGGTCAAAATGTGTTGCTATTATGCTGCTTAATTTGATCACTAAGGCACTACTGCCAGAACCTACGCTCAACTTGGCAGTGCATTTGAAACTGACCAATGCTGCCGGGACCACGACCACTGCCAACGAGTGATCAACCCATTTCAGACTCGATATGGCTACACTAGCATCTTTCATTTCACTATTTCTCACTGCGAATGTGATGTCAGGTAGATTTGACTGTTCTTGCCTACAATAATAATTATTTAGTCATTGATTACACCTGCCCCAATAGGGTCAGATGTGCAGCCAACAGCACAGCCGCAGCTATTGCGCGGCGCATCTGAAGGCTGCGTACGGCTGTTCAGTCCATGGACTGGGGGGACGCCACACCCACCCTCAATTACTCCAGTTATTGCTGGTACCCATTTAACAGCTGATGAACTGAAGCAATGCTGTGTTAAGTGTCTTGCTAAAAGTGGAGTCGGGAATCGAACCCCTAACCTTCAAATCGTGAGTCCAACGCTCTAACCACTAGGCTACAACCCCCTACTAGGCTACAACCCCCTACTGGGTAGGCTACAAACCCCTACTAGGCTACAGCCCCCTACTAGGCTACAACCCCTACTAGGCTACAGCCCCCTACTAGGCTACAACCCCCTACTAGGCTACAACCCCTACTAGGCTACAGCCCCCTACTAGGCTACAACCCCTACTAGGCTACAGCCCCCTACTAGGCTACAACCCCCTACTAGGCTACAACCCCCTACTAGGCTACAACCCCTACTAGGCTACAGCCCCCTACTAGGCTACAGCCCCCTACTAGGCTACAACCCCCTACTAGGCTACAACCCCCTACTAGGCTACAACCCCCTACTGGGTAGGCTACAACCCCTTACTAGGCTACAACCCCCTACTAGGCTACAGCCCCATACTGGGTAGGCTACAACCCCCTACTAGGCTACAACCCCCTACTAGGCTACAGCCCCCTACTGGGTAGGCTACAACCCCCTACTAGGCTACAACCCCCTACTAGGCTACAGCCCCCTACTAGGCTACAGCCCCCTACTAGGCTACAACCCCCTACTAGGCTACAAGCCCCTACTAGGCTACAACCCCCTACTAGGCTACAACCCCCTACTAGGCTACAACCCCCTACTAGGCTACAACCCCCTACTAGGCTACAACCCCCTACTAGGCTACAACCCCCTACTAGGCAACAGCCCCCTACTAGGCTAAAACCCCCTACTAGACATCAAACCCCAACTTGGTAGGCTACAACCCCCTACTAGGCTACAACCCCCTACTAGGCTACAACCCCCTACTAGGCTACAACCCCCTACTAGGCTTCAACCCCCTACTTGGCTACAACCCCCTACTTGGCTACAACCCCCTACTTGGCTACAACCCCCTACTTGGTTACAACCCCCTACTTGGCTACAACCCCCTACTTGGCTGGAACCCCTATAAGGCAACAACCTTCTAGCAGCTCTGACAAATTATCCTTGAATCAGTAAAAACTAAAAATCGACTTTACACCCTCCTCCGCAGTTTTTACTATTGTCTCCGGAGATCTAAGGACACCGAAGGACAGTCGGTGATTGACTGGTTCTTTCGCCTAGTCCGAATGCCGTGCTTCGTGCTAGTGAACCGGACCACCTGTCTGGCGAGGGACACTCGTGGACGCTGTCTCAGAAATTCAACAGGACAGTTTGCTGATTTGCGTCGATTGCCATTCTTTTACAACAATGACCTGGAGGGACTTGTGGAAAATCTTGGCCGGGCGGCGTTTAGGGCTGGCACCGATTGAGTACAGAGAGCTCAAATTCGCTGGGTTAAATTAGTATTTACGCATAGATTTGCACCGAATCGTTAACTCAGTTGACGAGTTGACACCTGCTTGAGAGTCTGTTAAGCTCAGTTGACGAGTTGACACCTGCTTGAGAGTCTGTTAAGCTCAGTTGACGAGTTGACACCTGCTTGAGAGTCTGTTAAGCTCAGTTGACGAGTTGACACCTGCTTGAGAGTCTGTTAAGCTCAGTTGACGAGTTGACAGTTGGCAGAGTTGACACCTGCTTGAGAGTCTGTTAAGCTCAGTTGAAATGACGCCAAGGAGATGATCATTTCATGAGTGCAATATAGTTCCCATTGATTAACAGTAGAGAGACCATATGTGTTATTTCTAATACCGACATTTTTCTTTTTCTGTAATATAAAGAAATGTAATCCTAAAATTCTCAACCAATCACCATGAAAATCTAGAAAAAACTTCCAGAATCATATAACATCGGCATCTTCGAGGTATTCAACGATTCTCGTCCGGGTGTTTAGTGTCTGAAAACTGAGGTGGGTGTTGAAGGTGCAAAGACTGAGGTGGGTGTTGAAGGCGTGAAGACTGAGGTGAGTGTTGATAGTGTGAAAACTGAGGTGGGTGTTGATAGTGTGAAAACTGAGGTGGGTGTTGATAGTGTGAAAACTGAGGTGGGTGTTGATAGTGTGAAAACTGAGGTGGGTGTTGATAGTGTGAAAACTGAGGTGGGTGTTGATAGTGTGAAAACTGAGGTGGGTGTTGATAGTGTGAAAACTGAGGTGGGTGTTGATAGTGTGAAAACTGAGGTGGGTGTTGAAGGTGTGAAGACTGAGGTGGGTGTTGAAGGTGTGAAGACTGAGGTGGATGTTGAAGGTGTGAAGGCTGAGGTGGATGTTGAAGGTGTGAAGGCTGAGGTGGGTGCTGAAGGTGTGAAGACTGAGGTGGGTGTTGAAGGTGTGAAGACTGAGGTGGGTGCTGAAGGTGTGAAGACTGAGGTGGGTGTTGAAGGCGTGAAGACTGAGGTGGGTGCTGAAGGTGTGAAGACTGAGGTGGGTGTTGAAGGTGTGAAGACTGAGGTGGTTGTTGAAGGTGTGAAGACTGAGGTGGGTGCTGAAGGTGAGAAGGCTGAGGTGGGTGCTGAAGGTGTGAAGACTGAGTTGGGATTTCTCCCTTCCCAAGTTGGCTTTGGGCTCGACCATCTTCACGCCTCTGCGATCGCCGCTGCGCGCCTTCCGCCCGCTTGGTGATTAGATTCTGGGCGCATTCGGCCCCCATGTCCGGGAGCTTTTGGAACTAGCGACCCGCATTCGTGCCCAAACTGGAGAGCTGAGGCCGTCCAGGTGGGTAATTCCCACCGCCCACGCGCGTGCCAATGCGGGCCAGGCCGCCTTGGTGCGGTTTTTCCCGATTTTTCATTGTAAATAATTCTTTTAACTGTAGCAAGACCACGGAGGTATTAAAAATACAACATTTTATCTTTCCCGTATCTCTCAAAATATTCAACCAGTTGCCATGAAACACTGGCTATATTTTTCCGCTCAATCCGATGAAACAACTTTTAAAACCAAAAACATCTGCATCGTCGGTGTGTCTGTTGGCAAAAAACTACAAAATAGTCACATATTTTCTTTTTCACAAAACTACAACAGGTAACCATGTCGGCTATTATTCTTGACTATATTGGATTGATTATATTATTTATTATTGAACCAATGTCTCGACGATGCTGACGTCGGGCGGCTTTGAAAGTTGGTTTATCGAAGAGGGCGAAATGTTTATCTAGAATGGTGGACTTTCACGAAAGTTTTTGGGAGTCATTGTGATGTAGGCAGTGGGTATTTAGCCAACAGGGCCAAAAGCAGCAAGAGGGAAGGTACAGGCGTGGCGACAAAGGCAGCGGAATGACGAGGATGACGCCGGCCCTTGACGGCCGGATGCAGCTCGCGCTGAGGTCTCGCTGCGGATTGAACCGGCCGGATACGCACAGGTTGGCTCGCCGCAGCATGGCCCACCAGCCCACGATGCAGGCACACCAGAATGCGCAGTCCCTGGGCTCTTCTGGTCGCAGCACGCCGTGCAGCTGCTGCAGGTCGGCCGGCCGGCCGCAACGCTTGTTTGCTCCTTGGGGCGGCGCCGAGGAGCCGACGGGCGCGGATTTCTTCTACGATAACAGCTTGGACTTGGTCGCGATTCCGGTTGACGGACTGGTAGTTGCTGCAGAAACAAGGTGTAAAGTCGAAGTCATCGACAATCGAGAAGCCACTCTCGATGCCGTCGAGAATAAAATCAGCGTCGGGGTCGCCAACAAGCTCGGAGCGCCAGGCGTCGATGCGGAGATCACCCACTGGCTGCGTCAGATCGGACATCCGCGCTGGAGGCTTGACGATGCAGGGCACGGGAGCGGGCTCAGCGAGGCAGTTAAAAGCAGGAGGCGTAAAATAGGTTTCGCGCGCCGTGTCGGCGCGCTTGCTCAGTTTTTTGCGTGATTCTGCTCGGAGTGGCTGCCCTCACAGATTCGGCAGGCATGGAGGAATCGGCAATTGTTCCTCATGCAGCCGTTGGTGCTGTTGAAGGACAAGCACAGCTCACGGCCTGAGGATGTCCGCGGACCCATGACGCGGCTCTTGTTGCTATTCTGGTTTCGTTTGGCTCTCTGGTTGTACTGGTCCGTCTTAATGCTGTGCAGGTGCCTGATCGACATCTGGGCGCAGTCCTTGCCCCAGCGAAGTCTGTTGGCTGCGCGGTGCTGGCGGTAGTCAGGGTCGAATCTGATCACCCGGTGCGCCGGGAATCTGTCCAATAGCTCGGCCACCTGGACATTGTACTGGGCGTAGTCTTTGACTTGCTCAGTTGTGCTGTACACCTGGCCCTTGCTGGTCACCTGCGGCGCTGTGTCTTCAAGCATCTAAAGCAGGATCTTCATGCTGCCGGCCAACCACTGTCCAACTGTCATGCCGTCTAGCTTGGTCGTCGACTTCTTGAGCACGAGGCCGCCAGAGCTGCCCAGGGTGAGCAACTCGTCAGCCTGGTCTGACAGATCATCGACAAAGTCTCTGACGAGCAGACACGGCTGCCCGACCGGCCGGGGGTTGGCTCTAGCGCTGACGGGGCCTGTTGGGTTGAGAAGTTCAGCAAAGAGATTCTGCTGCTCACCTGATTCTGTACGAGCAGTCACGACGGCGCGTTCCCGAAGCTCTCGCTCGCGTTTTTGAAGCTGTAGGAGCTGCAGTCGTTTCTGCGCCCGCCGAATCTCACCGTCCAGGTCCGCCTCCCGTGGGTCCCGGCCTTGGTCGGGACTTGGTGGATGCCGATGCCGATGTCGATGCCGAATGGTTCAGGTGCGTCCCGCCGTCTTGAGGCTGTGACTGCCCCTCGTGTTGTCTCAGTCTGGCTTGCAGGGCCGACTTATTACCTGCGGTTGAGAGCCCTCGGCTACCCAGCTCACTCTTGAGTTGTCTGACTGTTAGTCGGTCCACACGGTGTATGATAGCAGGCAGGTGAAAAAAAATTTTACGAGCCAGAGCGCATGATGTAGGCAGTGGGTATTTGGATTACCCCGTGGTTTTTCCCCAGGGGGGAGAAATAGCGTGGTCTTTCCCCAGGGGGGAGAAATAGGGTGGTCTTTCCCCAGGGGGGAGAAATAGCGTGGTCTTTCCCCAGGGGGGAGAAATAGGGTGGTCTTTCCCCAGGGGGGAGAAATAGGGCGGTCTTTCCCCAGGGGGGAGAAATAGGGTGGTCTTTCCCCAGGGGGGAGAAATAGCGTTGTCTTCCCCAGGGGGGGAGAAATAGCGTGGTCTTCCCCAGGGGGGAGAAATAGCGTGGTCTTCCCCAGGGGGGATAGCGTGGTCTTTCTACTGCTAATAGTTATAACTGCTTCACTACTCCGTCATTCTAATCGGACATAAAATAGTTTTTTTGCAATAAATATACGAGCACAAGGCTACGATTTCATAATTAGAATTTAGACGCTAATTATTTGGCAATGAGCCAGAATGAGCATGCCTAATTAAAAAAGACAGTAATCCGCTTTCAAGTGAAGTTTTCAGAGAACAGCGCAATTAAGAGCGCATTTGTTTTGCTATATATTGACAAATTCGTTTGTTTTTTTGCGGTAAATAAGTGACTTTCGCGACTTCTAGAAGAAGAAATATCATATCGGATTAGTGGGTGGAGCTAGGAAAATTTCTCGACCAAATTTTTCATGTTTTCCATTTGACAGGTACCGAGATACACACGCGCACACAGATACTGTACGCTGGCACACACACAGGTGTGTACATCTGCCCTGACTTTCTCATCGTCAGGAGGGTACACTCTCACTGTGCCTTGGAGGTTGGCCCTTAAGGGCTTAAATTGCGTGACAAGCCCCCAAGCCTTCTCTCTCTCTCAAATGAATGTGGCCTCGCCGCGGAATCGAGCTCAGGGACCTTGGTGCGGGAGGCAGACGCGTTGACCGCTCGTATTATGAGATATGGCAGCCAGATTTCCACTGAATAAATATGTCCTTTTATATTTGAAACAAATGTTCGCTCAGTACACCTTGTATACCAAGTTCTGTTGCTTTCATTCTTAGTTAATTACAAATGGGTGAAACGTCAAAAGCTTTTTACTCTACAAATTGCACCATTCAGTTCGCATTTATTGGCCGACTGCGGGCCAATCGTAAGCCTGCATGCTCACTTTAAGACTAATTCTGTTTTCTCCAATTGGCAATAAATCAATAGCACGTGAGAAACTGGACAAAAAGAATAAAACAAAGAACTCGAGCGAATCTGTGAGTACGCGACACTGCTCATAAAATCTATTTCAATTGAACAATCGTGCACTCTGACAAACTGTAATCTCTCGAGACGCTACTAATCCGTACCTAGATATTATTTTCAGGATTTTCTCAGGAGTAAAAAATACAAGCGCAATTGATAAACGCGAGCAATCATACACTAGAGATAATCAGGTAATTGTCAGAACACTTTTTGAGTTGATCGAAGCTGTTTGTCACAGGAAATTACCCGTTGATAATTATCTTACTCAGGCTTGAATAAGCGAGACACTCTCACCCAGGAAATTACCCGTTGATAATTATCTTACTCAGGCTTGAATAAGCGAGATACTCTCACTCAGGAATTACCCGTTGATAATTATCTTACTCAGGCTTGAATAAGCGAGATACTCTCACTCAGGAATTACCCGTTGATAATTATCTTACTCAGGCTTGAATAAGCGAGACACTCTCACCCAGGAAATTACCCGTTGATAATTGTCTTACTCAGGCTTGAATAAGCGAGACACTCTCACCCAGGAAATTACCCGTTGATAATTATCTTACTCAGGCTTGAATAAGCGAGATATCTCACCCAGGAAATTACCCGTTGATAATTATCTTACTCAGGCTTGAATAAGCGAGACACTCTCACCCAGGAAATTACCCGTTGATAATTATCTTACTCAGGCTTGAATAAGCGAGACACTCTCACCCAGGAAATTACCCGTTAATAATTATCTTACTCAGGCTTGAATAAGCGAGATACTCTCACCCAGGAAATTACCCGTTGATAATTATCTTACTCAGGCTTGAATAAGCGAGACACTCTCACCCAGGAAATTACCCGTTGATAATTATCTTACTCAGGCTTGAATAAGCGAGACACTCTCACCCAGGAAATTACCCGTTGATAATTATCTTACTCAGGCTTGAATAAGCGAGACACTCTCACCCAGGAAATTACCCGTTGATAATTATCTTACTCAGGCTTGAATAAGCGAGACACTCTCACCCAGGAAATTACCCGTTGATAATTATCTTACTCAGGCTTGAATAAGCGAGATATCTCACCCAGGAAATTACCCGTTGATAATTATCTTACTCAGGCTTGAATAAGCGAGATACTCTCACTCCAGGTTCCCAAGGTTGGATTGGAAAATTTCAGAAAGAATGCAGCTAGCTAATAGTATAGCCTTCACACGTAACGCCGATAATTTAAATTGAACCGGTTACAAAAACTGGCTCGCTAAGGTGCACCCGGCAACGAAAGAGTTTCTGTTTGTCGATGGACAATGCAATTAAACCGGCAATTGAAGCGAGGAATCAAATTAATGGAGATATTATAGCTAGCTGATGAAGCTGTTTCAAAGATCTTATCTTATAGATGTGAAACAGAATTAATACTATTGAACAGGAGCTGAGGGATTAGCACCTTGAACAGCAATGATCCGGGGATTTAACCCCCCCAGTTTTAGCCTTTTGTCTGTTTTATCAACATCGTTTTATTCTTTCAACTGATACCTGACAGTGATAGCCATTTCAGGTAACCATTTCACAATCAGCTGAATAACACAACTTGCCACATATCATTTCGATAGATTGATAGGTATTTATAAATATATAGAGAGGTTGTAGCCTAGTGGTTAGGGCGTCGGACTCAAAACTTGAAGGTCGGGGGTTCGATTCCCGACTCCACTGGAACAATTCCTGTCCTTTAGCAAGACACTTAACTTTGCATTGCTTCAGTTAACCCAGCTGTCAAATGTGTACCAGCACTGAGCTGGGATAATTGTAGGTGGGTGTGGCGTCCCCCCAGTCCATGGACTGAACAGCTTGTACGCAGCCTTCAGATGCGCCGCGCAATAGCTGCGGCTGTGCTGTCGGCTCCACATCTGGCCCAATTGGGGCAGGTGTAGCCAATTGTTATATTATTAATTATTCTTATATATTTCAAGTTTTAACTTGCTTGGCAGCAGCTAAAGTACCCCTACATAGTTCCGGCAGTTAGCATTCGAAGGAAAAATCTAATATCAAAATCGAAATGAGGATAGTCTGCAGCCAAGTCTTACACTTATTTCTCCAGTCGGGCAAATTTTCCGCTCTAAAAACTCACCAGATATCAAATAGCTCAATCAATGCCTGTCTACAGATTTCAAATAGTGAAATAGGTGCAATTCGCTAAGCAATTGAGATGGGTGCTGTCTGAACACTGCACTCTGTCAGTCAGCCGCTTTTGATCTAGATATTATCCGTTCTTATGTGTAACGCGATCAGGTGTGCATCGTTTGACGAACGAAAAATATGACTCGCTATAATTTAGTCTGGCACGCAGCCTTTTTCTACTCCGTACTGCGTAGCTATGGTAACGGAAGTGAACACAGTGACGCCAAACCCTGATGAGCTGGAGGACCTGCCGACTGTCCTGGAGGGCTACGTTGACGCGGTGTCCTTCAGCGCCATCTTTGCAGTCGCCATCGTCGCCAACGGACTCGCCGTGTACACCCACCTGGCTACAAAGTCGCTGTGGAACGGATTCGCCTGGCTGCTGTGCTGCAGCTTCATCAGCAACTTCCTGTGCAGCGTGCTGGCCGGACTGCTCAACGTCCAGGCCGCCTGGCGAACTGACTGGCGCTTCCCCGCCTGGTACTGCCGCTGGTACGTCTTCTGGACTGGCTGGACAGGACTCACGTCGCTGAACTTGCTGGCTGCGCTGTCCGCTCTGCGCTGCCGCTCCGTCCTGACCAGCCGCAGCCTGACAACCCGCACTGCCGTCCGCTGCATCCTCGTCATCGTGACCGCTTCTCTGGCCTGGATTCTACCAACTGCCATCGGCGACTCCCGTGTGGTGGCCGTCCGCTCCGTGTCCACCTGCGACTTGAACTGGACCAGCAGACAACCGGGCGACAGAGCCTACTGGCTGTGTCTGCTCAGCGGCCAGTTCCTGCTGCCCCTAGGCATCATCTGCGTCGCCTACTGGAAGATCTTCGCTCACGTACGCAGCCTGTCTGTCTGTCTGTCTGTCTGTCTGTCTGTCTGTCTGTCTGTCTGTCTGTCTGTCTGTCTGTCTGTCTGTCTGTCTGTCTGTCTGTCTGTCTGTCTGTCTGTCTGTGCTGGGTGTCTGTCTGTCTGTCTGTCTGTGCTGGGTGTCTGTCTGTCTGTCTGTCTGTCTGTGGGAATTAGGTGCGAGTTTAATAAATAAATTGCTCATCTATGACAGAATCCCAGAAATTACTTCAAGAAGAATACTTCAGAGCTGATGAACCAAAGAGACAAAGTTTTGAGACTAATTTTTGAGGCAAAAGTCAAACTGACAGACAAGCGAAAATTACATGTTTTGCTTGAATCAGGCAAAAATGAGGACGAAAAATACAGTTGAGCAGGTGTTAAAAAACTGCGACTTGTGCATCCAACCTTGCTCTATCATTTGGCCATCGAAAATCTAAATTGCAGTTGGGTCGGCAGCGCCGCACTAGCAGCCTTCTACAGACTCAGAACCGGTCGATCCGCGACCGGCACGTAGCCGTCCACATCGTCTGCGTGATTAGTAGGCGATGCATTATGAGTGCACTTCTGTATCCTTGATCAACTCTGACCTCTGATCACTTTTTGTGCCACAAATTCGTACAGTATAAAGACAAAAATAATTGCAGGAGGGCATGTGGGCAATCATTTGGTGACAGTTAGACCCGCAGGCAGCGAGGAGACAATTCTGTTCATTCCGCTGACTCCTGAGCACACACGCACACAGATACTGTACGCAGGGCACACACTCACACAAGCCACACAAGCCTTCTCTCCGCGGCTGCGCCCCAAAAAAGAATGTGGCCCCGCCGCGGAATCGAACTCAGGGACCTAAGCCTAACCGTAGCGGCCGTTCTCCTCAGTAATTAAGTTTCTGTCGCATCTTCTACACCGTGCAGGCGCCTTCCTGCTGTGCTGGACGCCCTACGCCGTGGGGGCCGCGGTCGCGGTGATCTCTCCGATGGAGCAGCGCAGCCAGCTTCACCGCTGCCTGACGCGGGCCGCCCTGCTGTGCGCCAAGGCCAGCATGGCCGCCTCTGCGGTGGCCCACTTCGTTGCCAACGCCGAGTTCCGTCGGGCCCTGCTGGCCAGCCCGCTTTGGGACTGCCTCGGCCGCTGCTGCGGCTGCCGCTCCACTGTCGCTTTGGTCGACGCCGCCGTGGATGCAGCCGATGACAATGCTGGCGCAGATATTTTCGACGCTAATCCGGAGGCCAGGACCGCTGATGGAACAGCTGACACTGCCTACGCCACCGCTGACCCCGCTGACAGCAACTCGGATGACAACATCGCCTTGGAGCTGTCTGCTCAGGCCTATTCGCAGGATCCGACAGTCAGCGCGTCACCAATGCGCCTGCTTGTGTCCGAACTCTAAGGCGACATTTCGAAGCGAAATCACTGCATCTGTTTTGATGTGATCATTTTTGTTGTGCCATTTCATCGACTGATCGTTTCAATTTCCTTTCATTTTCAAACATATTTTATCTGAGAGGTTCGGAGTTCGACTCTCAGCTCAAGGGAAACAATTCTAGTCCTTGAGTAACTTGGCTTTTTGCTTTATCTGGAAGCCCTGCTTGTGTAACTAGGCATCCGTATTCGTAGATATGTCCGTTGTGGCTTTTAATTGTCTTTCCCTTTTGTTCAGTTGTTGACGCATTTGTGTTGTCGGTGTTTTCTGGTGTTTTCTTCTTGCTTTTAAAATTTAGTTCAAGTAGTCCAGGAGGCTTTTTGAGCTGCAGACTTTTTCTGTCTGTCTGTCTGTGCTGGGTGTCTGTCTGTCTGTCTGTCTGTCTGTCTGTCTGTCTGTCTGTCTGTCTGTCTGTCTGTCTGTGCTGGGTGTCTGTCTGTCTGTCTGTCTGTCTGTCTGTCTGTCTGTCTGTCTGTCTGTCTGTCTGTCTGTCTGTCTGTCTGTCTGTCTGTCTGTCTGTCTGTCTGTCTGTCTGTCTGTCTGTCTGTCTGTCTATCTGTCTGTCTGTCTGTCTGTCTGTCTGTCTGTCTGTCTGTCTGTCTCTCTGTCTGTCTGTCTGTCTACGCGATACGCTGTTTAAATTTATCCCAAAGAGGGGCAGTTACGCTTGATCGTAAAAGTATGAATATCCAACATTTTCCTAGCCGTATCAATGTTTATCCGAAATGCACTTATTTCTGATTGAAGTGTTACATTATTAGCCGACTTAAACACCTGATCAAGTGGCTATGGGAGACATGTCAGGAAAAAATCTTGTTTTTTTCTATTCAATTTAGCGAACTCATTAGTCACATTATTCCAATCTCAGAAGCTGGCAATGAATAAGCAAATAATCTCTAGCTATCACACCAGTTACAATTATTGCGCATTGAATTAATATTTTACGGGAACATTGTTGATTGCCTCTGAAGCCTGTGTGTATTTGCCGTCGCTCAGATTCATTTCGCGTGTCAATCCAGCCTCTTCACTCACTACCTGGAATCACGTATGGGAAATCATTACTACTTGTTGATTAGGATATCTCCTTTTCAGCCAGGTCACTCAGAAATCACGATTTTCTCTGATTTTAATTCAACAAATAAAATCTATAAAAAGGACTCACCCGAGCTATGCAGTTGCCAAGTCGTGGAAGCATGCCTGGACCCTGAGACCATGGATGAATCCAGCCGACACGGTTAAACCCGTTGCGCTTCTCAAATTTAATAAATTAAAGAAAGTATTTTGCGGGGCTTTCCACAAAGGGCGGGGCGATGCAGTTAATCTTCTGAAAGACTGCTAATCCTAAGCATGTGAATATGGGATTGTCAGATTGTAGGCCACCGAGAATATAGAGATGTCATTTAGGGATTAGCGGCTGGGATCCTCTCAAAGGTGTCAGATTTATCCCGTTTAGAATTTGCCCAGTTTCAAATGCCTTGATGTTAGCAGCCGCGTCCCTCTGTAGAAGATGCTCTGCTCTTCTTTCCTTCATGTGTACTCACTACGGGGCGCGGCAAAAGTCTGCCGTCGGTGTTTTTTTCTACTGGTCTAGCCAGATTATCTAACGCTAATCTAATCGATAGAGCATATAAAATCCCAACTAAAGTTCCCTTATTCGGGAGCATAAAAAAGCGAGCAGAACTGTACTAAAAAACACAACACTAAGACGTTAGCCTACAATTGATTTCAACCTGTAGTAACACGCCTGTCGGATTTACGTTCTTGTACTGACTGAAAGGTTCTTGTACTGACTGAAAGGTTCTTGTACTGAGTGAAAGGTTCTTGTACTGACTGAAAGGTTCCTGTACTGACTGAGAGGTTCTTGTACTGAGTGAAAGGTTCTTGTACTGACTGAGAGGTTCTTGTACTGAGTGAAAGGTTCTTGTACTGACTGAAAGGTTCTTGTACTGAGTGAAAGGTTCTTGTACTGACTGAAAGGTTCTTGTACTGACTGAAAGGTTCTTGTACTGACTGAGAGGTTCTTGTACTGACTGAGAGGTTCTTGTACAGAGTGAAAGGTTCTTGTACTGACTGAAAGGTTCTTGTACTGACTGAAAGGTTCTTGTACTGACTGAAAGGTTCTTGTACTGACTGAAAGGTTCTTGTACTGACTGAAAGGTTCTTGTACTGACTGAGAGGTTCTTGTACTGACTGAGAGGTTCTTGTACTGACTGAGAGGTTCTTGTACAGAGTGAAAGGTTCTTGTACTGACTGAAAGGTTCTTGTACTGACTGAAAGGATCTTGTACTGACTGAAAGGATCTTGTACTGACTGAAAGGTTCTTGTACTGACTGAAAGGATCTTGTACTGACTGAGAGGTTCTTGTACTGAGTGAAAGGTTCTTGTACTGAATGAGGGGTTCATTGGCTGCCAGGGGTTAGCGATATGGGCGGCACCGGCCGCCTCCTCGCTGCGTCCGTCATGGAGGCTCCCTGCCGCTAAGTCAAGTAAGTCAAGAGGGGTTCATTACTCATTGGTGACTGAGGTGTCACGGAACTACATAATTTTTTATGTACTACTCAGCCTTTCGTCTGCTGGTATACTTATAGCGACTAAAATAAAATTTTGCTGCTTACTACTGATCAGCACTCTACTTTAAGTAGTCTGTTGCAAGAAACCCATGCGTCTTTGAATTCGAAATTCTTTATTTACGTAGCGTTTCTTGATTTAAACTTTAGAAGTGGCATCTTTGATTGACAGTTTCATCTAAAAATCTGTTTTTTTAGGAAACCACTGCCTCTTACACTAGTAGCGGCTGTGCCTACATATTTGGACACACTCAGTTTGTGAGCACTAGAACCTAACACCTCCCAAGACCCCTCTGTCCCAAGACACCTCTCTCCCTATAGACACCTCTGTCCCAAGACACCTCTGTCCCAAGGCACCTCTGTGCCTATAGACACCTCTGTGCCTATAGACACCTCTGTGCCTATAGACACCTCTGTGCCTATAGACACCTCTGTCCCAAGACACCTCTGTCCCAAGACACCTCTGTCCCAAGACACCTCTGTCCCAAGACACCTCTGTCCCTATAGACACCTCTGTCCCAAGACACCTCTGTCCCAAGGCACCTCTGTGCCTATAGACACCTCTGTGCCTAAAGAAACCTCTGTGCCCATAGACACCTCTGTCCCAAGACACCTCTGTCCCAAGACACCTCTGTCCCTATTGACACCTCTGTTCCAAGACACCTCTGTCCCTATTGACACCTCTGTCCCAAGACACCTCTGTCCCTATAGACACCTCTGTCCCAAGACACCTCTATCCCTATAGACACCTCTGTCCCAAGACACCTCTGTCCCTATAGGCACCTCTGTCCCAAGACACCTCTATCCCTATAGACACTGTCCCAAGACACCTCTGTCCCTATAGACACCTCTGTCCCAAGACACCTCTGTCCCTATAGACACCTCTGTCCCAAGACACCTCTGTCCCTATAGACACCTCTGTCCCAAGACACCTCTGTCCCTATAGGCACCTCTGTCCCAAGACACCTCTATCCCTATAGACACTGTCCCAAGACACCTCTGTCCCTATAGACACCTCTGTCCCAAGACACCTCTGTCCCTATAGACACCTCTGTCCCAAGACACCTCTATCCCTATAGACACTGTCCCAAGTCCTCTGCCCATACAAACCTGCCATGCGTTATGCCTAACTGCAGGTTTTTGAAACCCAGTCAGCCCAGTCAGCCCCAGCAGTGAAATCTCATTTCTTTAATTGGTTTCATCAGCTCTGCAGTCAAAATGCTATGCATTTTTGCTTTGAGCGCACATTAATTTGAATTTTTTGCTTGAGATTAGCGAACGAATTCCTTTTTACCTAATACTTTAGAATTTAGGCTAGAATTTTCGACTTACTTATACTTTTATATTCAACAGAACAGTGACAGCCAGATGAACAGCCATTTTGGGACAGGTGTACAGCCAATTGGAACAGGTGTACAGCCATTTGGAACAGGTGTACAGCTATTTGGAACAGGTGTACAGCCATTTGGAACAGGTGTACAGCTATTTGGAACAGGTGTACAGCCAATTGGAACAGGTGTACAGCCATTTGGTACAGGTGTACAGCTATTTGGAACAGGTGTACAGCCATTTGGAACAGGTGTACAGCTATTTGGAACAGGTGTACAGCCATTTGGAACAGGTGTACAGCCATTTGGAACAGGTGTACAGCTATTTGGAACAGGTGTACAGCCATTTGGAACAGGTGTACAGCTATTTGGAACAGGTGTACAGCCATTTTGGAACAGGTGTACAGCTATTTGGAACAGGTGTACAGCCATTTTGGAACAGGTGTACAGCCATTTGGAACAGGTGTACAGCTATTTGGAACAGGTGTACAGCCATTTGGAACAGGTGTACAGCCATTTGGAACAGGTATACAGCCATTTGGAACAGGTGTACAGCCATTTAGGAAAGGTGTACAGTCATGTGGGTCAGGGTTTACAGCCAACTAACTGTACAGCCACTAATGTATCACTTAACTTAATTTCAAATACTACTTTACGATGGCTGCCAAACCGAATGGCCGATTTGGCGATTTTCGTGAAATTCCAAACTATCTGGAACTAACATTTTTCGCCGTTTACAATCGACTCACTTTCAATATGCAGCGATTCTTGTCGAAGACTCTGGTGGCACATCCACAGTTGCGAATCCATAGTTCAATAATACAATATAACTAACAATATAATCAATACAATACAATTTTCCACCACACACCACGACGAGAATCGTTGAATATCTTGACGATACCGATGTTATGTAATTCTGGAAGTTATTTAATCGGATGGAGCGGAAAATGTTAACCCGTAGTCTGGATTTTCATGGGGATTTTTCCCCAATTTTTTTTGCTGCACCCGAACGCAACAATGCAAGCACACGAAACTCAAGAACACGGACCAACTTTTTGTTGCGCATCTTCTGAAACAAGAATCAAGTCGCCAGCTCTTCAGACCGTCGAGATATTCAATGTTTCTGGCCGAAGGTCCGATTTTTCCCATAAGCGCTAGTGTATTTCATACACCCTATACACGAATTAGCACTGCACCTCAGTGCGGCCTTTCCAGACCTTCAAACTTTATCAGCATGTCACCCGAGTGTGCCTGCATCATCTCCGACTTCGGTGGTCACCTACCTTTATCTAGACAGACTGCTGGACCTTCAAGGGCTACAACAGGTGGAACTAAGCTACTATGGACACCCTGACGCGAATTTCTCAAATTTCAATGCATAAGCCAAAATATTAGGCGCAGCTCAACCACAGGACACCATCGCCTAGTCTGTCAACCAATCAGTCACCACCCAACGCTGTTAGCATTCGGGCGCTGCCAAAAAAATTTGTCGGGGGGGGCCCTTGGTATAAAAACAGGCGGCAAAATGGCTTGGTAGCCCTACGGTTAATATTTAAGGAGATACAGAGAGAAGAAAACTGCGTAGTTTAAATAAAATCCATGGTCTGTAGATTGTCATAAGACCGATTTGTTAGTTGTCTAAAATGCTAGAAATAAAACCTCAGCGGATTTCCCCAAGGCCCGCATTGGCACGGTCGTTGGCGGCGGGGATAATCCGCCTGGACAGCCTCCGGGCACCCCGCTGTCTAGTTTGGACAAGCATGCGGGTCGCCAATTCGTCCACAAGCTCCAGTTCATGGGGCCCAAGGCGCCCAGAATCTCCTCACCAACCGGGCGGAAGGCGTAATGGTCGCACCCACATGAACTCCCACAGTCACCTCAGTCTTCACACCTTCAACACCCACCTCAGTCTTCACACCTTCAACACCCACCTCAGTCTTCACACCTTCAACACCCACCTCAGTCTTCACACCTTCAACACCCACCTCAGTCTTCACACATTCAACACCCACCTCAGTCTTCACACCTTCAACACCCACCTCAGTCTTCACGCCTTCAACACCCACCTCAGTCTTCACACATTCAACACCTACCTCAGTCTTCACACATTCAACACCCACCTCAGTCTTCACACCTTCAACACCCACCTCAGTCTTCACGCCTTCAACACCTACCTCAGTCTTCACACCTTCAACACCTACCTCAGTCTTCACACCTTCAACACCCACCTCAGTCTTCACACCTTCAACACTCACCTCAGTCTTCACACCTTCAACACCTACCTCAGTATTCACACCTTCAACACCTACCTCAGTCTTCACACCTTGAACACTCACCTCAGTCTTCACACCTTCAACACCCACCTCAGTCTTCACACCTTCAACACCCACCTCAGTCTTCACACCTTCAACACCTACCTCAGTCTTCACACCTTCAACACTCACCTCAGTCTTCACACCTTCAACACCCACCTCAGTCTTCGCACCTTCAACACCAACCTCAGTCTTCACGCCTTCAACACCCACCTCAGTCTTCACACCTTCAACACCCACCTCAGTCTTCACACCTTCAACACCCACCTCAGTCTTCACACATTCAACACCTACCTCAGTCTTCACACCTTCAACACCCACCTCAGTCTTCACGCCTTCAACACCCACCTCAGTCTTCACGCCTTCAACACCCACCTCAGTCTTCACACATTCAACACCTACCTCAGTCTTCACGCCTTCAACACCTACCTCCGTCTTCACACCTTCAACACCCACCTCAGTCTTCACACTATAAGCACCCACCTCAGTCTTCACACCTTCAGCACTCACCTCAGTCTTCACACCTTCAACACCCACCTCCGTCTTCACACCTTCAACACCCACCTCAGTCTTCACACTATAAGCACCCACCTCAGTCTTCACACTATAAGCACCCACCTCAGTCTTCACACTATAAGCACCCACCTCAGTCTTCACACTATAAGCACCGCTGCCAGCTCGAACATGTCACGCAATCAGACTAGTACTAGACCTGTTAGACCTCTAATTTTTCTCAAACATGTGCAACTTGCCTTGCACTCCAAGGAAGATCAAGACGATGGTTTTAATTGAGTTTCCCGAAAGAAATCCCGTAATAAAGCTGCGACCAACCCCAGTTGTAGACATTTTCTAATTAACCTGAGCTGTGCGCAGCCACACCCACCTGTTGTTTCGAGCCAAATACGCCTAGTTAGGAGTTAAAAATCCGAAATTCCGGAATTATAAAATAAAACTTTAATTTTCTTAAGCATTCTGTGCCGATTTCAAGACTGTTGTGTCAGTGTCAACAATTTTGTGTCAGTGTCAAGACTGTTTGTCAGTGTCAACCATTTTGTGTCAGTGTCAACACTTTTGTGTCAGTGTCAAGACTGTTGTGTCAGTGTCAAGACTGTTGTGTCAGTGTCAACACTTTTGTGTCAGTGTCAAGACTGTTTGTCAGTGTCAAGACTGTTTGTCAGTGTCAAGACTTTTGTGTCAGTATCAAGACTGTTTGTCAGTGTCAAGACTGTTTGTCAGTGTCAAGACTGTTGTGTCAGTGTCAAGACTGTTTGTCAGTGTCAAGACTGTTTGTCAGTGTCAAGACTGTTTGTCAGTGTCAAGACTGTTTGTCAGTGTCAAGACTGTTTGTCAGTGTCAAGACTGTTTGTCAGTGTCAAGACTGTTTGTCAGTGTCAAGACTGTTTGTCAGTGTCAAGACTGTTTGTCAGTGTCAAGACTGTTTGTCAGTGTCAAGACTTTTGTGTCAGTATCAAGACTGTTTGTCAGTGTCAAGACTGTTTGTCAGTGTCAAGACTGTTGTGTCAGTGTCAAGACTGTTTGTCAGTGTCAAGACTGTTTGTCAGTGTCAAGACTGTTTGTCAGTGTCAAGACTGTTTGTCAGTGTCAACAATTTTGTGTCAGTGTCAAGACTGTTTGTCAGTGTCAAGACTGTTTGTCAGTGTCAAGACTGTTTGTCAGTGTCAAGACTGTTTGTCAGTGTCAAGACTGTTTGTCAGTGTCAAGACTGTTTGTCAGTGTCAAGACTGTTTGTCAGTGTCAAGACTGTTTGTCAGTGTCAAGACTGTTTGTCAGTGTCAAGACTTTTGTGTCAGTGTCAAGACTGTTTGTCAGTGTCAAGACTGTTTGTCAGTGTCAAGACTTTTGTGTCAGTGTCAAGACTGTTTGTCAGTGTCAAGACTGTTTGTCAGTGTCAAGACTGTTTGTCAGTGTCAAGACTGTTTGTCAGTGTCAAGACTGTTTGTCAGTGTCAAGACTGTTTGTCAGTGTCAAGACTGTTTGTCAGTGTCAAGACTTTTGTGTCAGTGTCAAGACTGTTTGTCAGTGTCAAGACTGTTTGTCAGTGTCAAGACTTTTGTGTCAGTGTCAAGACTGTTTGTCAGTGTCAAGACTGTTTGTCAGTGTCAAGACTGTTTGTCAGTGTCAAGACTGTTTGTCAGTGTCAAGACTGTTTGTCAGTGTCAAGACTGTTTGTCAGTGTCAAGACTGTTTGTCAGTGTCAAGACTGTTTGTCAGTGTCAAGACTGTTTGTCAGTGTCAAGACTGTTTGTCAGTGTCAAGACTGTTTGTCAGTGTCAAGACTGTTGTGTCAGTGTCAAGACTGTTTGTCAGTGTCAAGACTGTTTGTCAGTGTCAAGACTTTTGTGTCAGTGTCAAGACTGTTGTGTCAGTGTCAAGACTGTTGTGTCAGTGTCAAGACTTTTTGTCAGTGTCAAGACTGACGCTGCTGTGCGCCAAAGACTAACAAAGTCACCCTAGTGCCTCATTGCTTTCCCAGTCCACAGACTGAAAAGCATTTGCGCAGTCTTTGACTGTACACTGTCCCAACTGGGCTAGGGGTCGGGTTTATCTATCTCTCCAATCCTGGTTGGCCGTGAGGTCCGCAATTTGCCCGGGAGTAGGACAAGACAGGAAGAAAATGAAGTTTATCCGTCCGATTCTCTAGATCTGGTCATACTGATGCCAACGAACTCTAGGCAATGGACATCAATGATACAAAAGCAATCCTAGAAGTGACAGTTTTCAGTGCTACATCAAGCCCTGATGAGCTGGAGGACCTGCCGACTGTCCTGGAGGGCTACGTTGACGCGGTGTCCTTCAGCGCCATCTTTGCAGTCGCCATCGTCGCCAACGGACTCGCCGTGTACACCCACCTGGCTACAAAGTCGCTGTGGAACGGATTCGCCTGGCTGCTGTGCTGCAGCTTCATCAGCAACTTCCTGTGCAGCGTGCTGGCCGGACTGCTCAACGTCCAGGCCGCCTGGCGAACTGACTGGCGCTTCCCCGCCTGGTACTGCCGCTGGTACGTCTTCTGGACTGGCTGGACAGGACTCACGTCGCTGAACTTGCTGGCTGCGCTGTCCGCTCTGCGCTGCCGCTCCGTCCTGACCAGCCGCAGCCTGACAACCCGCACTGCCGTCCGCTGCATCCTCGTCATCGTGACCGCTTCTCTGGCCTGGATTCTACCAACTGCCATCGGCGACTCCCGTGTGGTGGCCGTCCGCTCCGTGTCCACCTGCGACTTGAACTGGACCAGCAGACAACCGGGCGACAGAGCCTATTGGCTGTGCCTGCTCAGCGGCCAGTTCCTGCTGCCCCTAGGCATCGTCTGCGTCGCCTACTGGAAGATCTTCGCTCACGTACGCAGCCTGTCTGCCTGCCTGTCTGTCTGTCTGTGCTGGGTGTCTGTCTCTCTGTCTGTCTGTGCTGGGTGTCTGTCTGTCTCTCTGTCTGTCTGTCTGTCTGTCTGTCTGTCTGTCTGTCTGTCTGTCTGTCTGTCTGTCTGTCTGTCTGTCTGTCTGTCTGTCTGTCTGTCTGTCTGTCTGTCTTTATTCTAACTAACTATTCTAACTACGAGTATTTAACCGAAGATTAATCTTGTCTGTCTGTGCTGGGAATCTGTCTGTCTGTCTGTCTGTGCTGGGTGTCTGTCTGTCTGTCTGTCTGTGCTGGGAATCTGTCTGTCTGTCTGTCTGTCTGTCTGTGCTGGGAATCTGTCTGTCTGTCTGTCTGTCTGTCTGTCTGTCTGTCTGTCCGTCTGTCTGTCTGTCGTGCAGCACCTTATAGTTTTCATTTCATTTAATTTCAGTTGCGCAAGCAGCAGAGAAGCACCTCGATTCAGGTGAAAAGTCAGGTGGCGCGGGATCGGCACGTGGCCATTCACATCCTCCTGATGATCGGTACGATAGAGGGCTGCTTCGTGTGCCATTTTCTGCCAGTTTTCTTTGCTAGATTAATTCGCGAAGATGGTACAAAGTTACTCAAAGTTAAATGTGAGGACAGTACAGGGCTACTCAAAGTTGAATGTGAGGATAGTGCAAGGCTACTCAATGTTGAATGTGAGGATAGTGCAAGGCTACTCAAAGTTGAATGTGAGGACACAAGGCTACTCAAAGTTGAATGTGAGGATAGTGCAAGGCTACTCAAAGTTGAATGTGAGGATAGTGCAAGGCTACTCAATGTTGAATGTGAGGATAGTGCAAGGCTACTCAAAGTTGAATGTGAGGACAGTGCAAGGCTACTCAAAGTTGAATGTGAGGATAGTGCAAGGCTACTCAAAGTTGAATGTGAGGATAGTGCAAGGCTACTCAAAGTTGAATGTGAGGACACAAGGCTACTCAAAGGTGAATGTGAGGATAGTGCAAGGCTACTCAAAGTTGAATGTGAGGACAGTGCAAGGCTACTCAATGTTGAATGTGAGGACAGTGCAAGGCTACTCAAAGTTGAATGTGAGGACACAAGGCTACTCAAAGTTGAATGTGAGGATAGTGCAAGGCTACTCAAAGTTGAATGTGAGGACAGTGCAAGGCTACTCAAAGTTGAATGTGAGGATAGTGCAAGGCTACTCAATGTTGAATGTGAGGATAGTGCAAGGCTACTCAAAGTTGAATGTGAGGACAGTGCAAGGCTACTCAAAGTTGAATGTGAGGATAGTGCAAGGCTACTCAAAGTTGAATGTGAGGACAGTGCAAGGCTACTCAAAGTTGAATGTGAGGACAGTGCAAGGCTACTCAAAGTTGAATGTGAGGACACAAGGCTACTCAAAGGTGAATGTGAGGACAGTGCAAGGCTACTCAAAGGTGAATGTGAGGACAGTGCAAGGCTACTCAAAGGTGAATGTGAGGACACAAGGCTACTCAAAGGTGAATGTGAGGACACAAGGCTACTCAAAGGTGAATGTGAGGACAGTGCAAGGCTACTCAAAGGTGAATGTGAGGACAGTGCAAGGCTACTCAAAGTTGAATGTGAGGACACAAGGCTACTCAAAGTTGAATGTGAGGACAGTGCAAGGCTACTCAAAGGTGAATGTGAGGACAGTGCAAGGCTACTCAAAGGTGAATGTGAGGACACAAGGCTACTCAAAGTTGAATGTGAGGACAGTGCAAGGCTACTCAAAGTTGAATGTGAGGACACAAGGCTACTCAAAGGTGAATGTGAGGACACAAGGCTACTCAAAGTTGAATGTGAGGATAGTGCAAGGCTACTCAAAGTTGAATGTGAGGATAGTGCAAGGCTACTCAAAGTTGAATGTGAGGACAGTGCAAGGCTACTCAAAGTTGAATGTGAGGACACAAGGCTACTCAAAGTTGAATGTGAGGATAGTGCAAGGCTACTCAAAGGTGAATGTGAGGACACAAGGCTACTCAAAGTTGAATGTGAGGATAGTGCAAGGCTACTCAAAGTTGAATGTGAGGATAGTGCAAGGCTACTCAAAGTTGAATGTGAGGATAGTGCAAGGCTACTCAAAGTTGAATGGGAGGATAGTGCAAGGCTACTCAAAGTTGAATGTGAGGATAGTGCAAGGCTACTCAAAGTTGAATGTGAGGACACAAGGCTACTCAAAGTTGAATGTGAGGATAGTGCAAGGCTACTCAAAGTTGAATGTGAGGACAGTGCAAGGCTACTCAAAGTTGAATGTGAGGACAGTGCAAGGCTACTCAAAGTTGAATGTGAGGATAGTGCAAGGCTACTCAAAGTTGAATGTGAGGACAGTGCAAGGCTACTCAAAGTTGAATGTGAGGACACAAGGCTACTCAAAGGTGAATGTGAGGACAGTGCAAGGCTACTCAAAGTTGAATGTGAGGACAGTGCAAGGCTACTCAAAGTTGAATGTGAGGACACAAGGCTACTCAAAGGTGAATGTGAGGACAGTGCAAGGCTACTCAAAGTTGAATGTGAGGACAGTGCAAGGCTACTCAAAGTTGAATGTGAGGACACAAGGCTACTCAAAGTTGAATGTGAGGATAGTGCAAGGCTACTCAAAGTTGAATGTGAGGATAGTGCAAGGCTACTCAAAGTTGAATGTGAGGACAGTGCAAGGCTACTCAAAGTTGAATGTGAGGACACAAGGCTACTCAAAGGTGAATGTGAGGACACAAGGCTACTCAAAGTTGAATGTGAGGATAGTGCAAGGCTACTCAAAGTTGAATGTGAGGATAGTGCAAGGCTACTCGAAGTTGAATGTGAGGACAGTGCAAGGCTACTCAAAGTTGAATGTGAGGACAGTGCAAGGCTACTCAAAGTTGAATGTGAGGACACAAGGCTACTCAAAGGTGAATGTGAGGACACAAGGCTACTCAAAGTTGAATGTGAGGATAGTGCAAGGCTACTCAAAGTTGAATGTGAGGACACAAGGCTACTCAAAGTTGAATGTGAGGATAGTGCAAGGCTACTCAAAGTTGAATGTGAGGACAGTGCAAGGCTACTCAAAGTTGAATGTGAGGATAGTGCAAGGCTACTCAAAGTTGAATGTGAGGACAGTGCAAGGCTACTCAAAGTTGAATGTGAGGACACAAGGCTACTCAAAGTTGAATGTGAGGATAGTGCAAGGCTACTCAAAGTTGAATGTGAGGATAGTGCAAGGCTACTCAAAGTTGAATGTGAGGACAGTGCAAGGCTACTCAAAGTTGAATGTGAGGACACAAGGCTACTCAAAGGTGAATGTGAGGACACAAGGCTACTCAAAGTTGAATGTGAGGATAGTGCAAGGCTACTCAAAGTTGAATGTGAGGATAGTGCAAGGCTACTCAAAGTTGAATGTGAGGACAGTGCAAGGCTACTCAAAGTTGAATGTGAGGACAGTGCAAGGCTACTCAAAGTTGAATGTGAGGACACAAGGCTACTCAAAGGTGAATGTGAGGACACAAGGCTACTCAAAGTTGAATGTGAGGATAGTGCAAGGCTACTCAAAGTTGAATGTGAGGACACAAGGCTACTCAAAGTTGAATGTGAGGATAGTGCAAGGCTACTCAAAGTTGAATGTGAGGACAGTGCAAGGCTACTCAAAGTTGAATGTGAGGATAGTGCAAGGCTACTCAAAGTTGAATGTGAGGACAGTGCAAGGCTACTCAAAGTTGAATGTGAGGATACAAGTCGCTTCTCAAACGCAATAAAAGTATTATTCCAGGCGCATTCCTGCTGTGCTGGACGCCCTACGCTATGGCGGCGGCCGTCGCGGCGATCTCGCCGATCGATCAGCGCAGCCAGCTTCACCGCTCTCTGTCGCGGGCCACCCTGCTGTGCGCCAAGGCGAGCATGGCCGCCTCCGCCGCGGCCCACTTCGCGGCCAACGCCGAATTCCGTCGGGCACTGCTTGCGACCCCCCTCTGGGGCTGGCTTGGGCACCTCTGCGCCAGCCACTCGCCCGGCGCCGTCTCCGATGCCAACGTTGGCGCAGCCGTAGCCGGAACTGTCCGCAGAACCGCTGGAACCGTGGAAGTGGTTGAGGAGCGAGAGACGAGTGTTTAAAAATACCTTCAACTGGAACGCTATTTTCCCCTGGGGAAAGACCACGGGGGTCAAATCCCCACAGCCTACTTCACGATAGGGGTCGGTGGCAGAGCGGTTATCGCGTTGGCCTCTCGCACCAAGGTCCCTAAGTTCGATTCCACGGCGAGGCCACATTTATTTAGGGCGCAGCCGCGGAGAGAAGGCTTGGGGGCTTTTCGTGCAATTTACGCCCTTGTGGGCCAACCTCCAAGGCACAGTTAAATGTACACTGCCTGACGATGAGAAAGTCAGGGCAGATGTACACACCTGTGTGTGTGCCTGCGTACGGTATCTGTGTGCGTGTGTGCTCAGGAGTCAGCGGAATGGGCAGAATTGCCTCCTCGCTGGCTGCGGGTCTAGTGTCACCAAATGATGTGCCATTGCCCGCAACACTCCTGCAATTATTATTATTATTATTATTATTGATATTAATATTATTATTATTATTATTATTATTATTATTATTATTCTTATTATTATTACTTCACGATAGCTCCCAAACCGAATGACCGATTTTCCTAGAACTCCACCGTTCGAAACAAAACTAATCCGCCCTTAACGATGAACTAAATTTCAAAGTCGTCCGATGTCAGTATCGTCGAGATATTCAACGATTCCTGTCGAAGACTCTGGTGACAAGGGCAACTCGCATTGCTCTGTGTAAGCCTCTATGGCGAATCCATATTGGTTAAAAAAGGAAAAAGTAACAATTTAATGAAATAGTTGGGATTCTGGAAGTTGTTTCCTTGGATATAGCGGAAAATTCTAAGCCTGTGTTCTGAATTTTCATGTTGATAGGTTGATAGGTTGATAGGTTGATAGGTTGAAGACAAAGGAACTCTTTGTCTTGCTTTATTGTCTTTGTTTCTTGAGTTCGCAGTTTCACTTATCATATAATTGTGCTATTGGCAGGATTTGATAGATCATCGATAAGGGAGGACGTGAGTTCGAATTTCAGCCTTAGGTATATTATTCCCTTGAACTTCAGCTCAGATTAGAAATTCGGGTGTGGCAGCTCACTCAGTCCATGGACTGAACAGCTGTACACAGCCATTGCAGGCGTCGCGCAATAGCTGCGGCTGTCAATGCCTGTACATCGGATCCAATTAGGCTAGGCTAAGTTCTATATTCTATCTATCAGCATTATTGTGTTCGCATTGCTCCCATATTTCAATGCGGTTGTATGGCTTGTACTTTTGCCTAGGTGTGCAGTGTTGCCTTTGTCGTCACTTTCCGTAGTTTTATTTTCAAATTTCCTGTTTTTGTGTGATTTTGTGTTAAATATTTTCACTTTACGACTTGTTAATTTTTTAAGTCCTCACGTGCGGCTGTAAGCATCACCCAATCACGATTGGAAAGAAACAGCGCCTCTGAGCCTGCAGAAATTGACCTTGAAATTTGATTGGCTCTGGCAAGTCACGTGCTAGGTCTGAATGGTTTGTCACATGTTTTTTTCCATAAATTTCAGCTAATTTCCTTATAAACGAGGATGCACTTGACTGCTTGTGAGGGACTACTATGCAACCGTGTTTTAGTAAAAACTTTGTCAATAATTTGAAAACATTTGTTTGTTTTTGACTTGTTGTTGTCCGCACTCGAACATTTCCAATTTAAACTGCAAACGGTAGCACTCGATTTAGACTAAGTACGCTGTTTTACTTGAAAACAACATATCCGCCTGCAGCCAGCTAACAATGCACGAATTATGCTGTTCATGCCTTCATTTTTTTCCAGCCTATAGGAAATTTACAAATTCTTATAATGTGATCAGGTGATGATTTGAGAAGATAATCTGGTGATGTGAGAAGACAATCTCATGGTGTAGAAGACAGTCTCGTGGTGTGAGAAGATAATCTCGTGGTGTGAAAAGATAATCTCATGGTGTGAGAAGATAATCTCGTGATGTGAGAAGATAATCTCGTGGTGTGAGAAGACAATCTCATGGTGTGAGAAGACAATCTCATGGTGTGAGAAGACAATCTCATGGTGTATAAGACAATCTCATGGTACAGAAGACAATCTCATGGTATAGAAGACAATCTCAGGGTGTAGAAGACAGTCTCGTGGTGTGAGAAGACAATCTCATGGTGTGAGAGGACAATTTGATAATGTGAGAATTGGATGGCGTGAATTCTGGTTAGTTCTATGTAAATAAGTTTAACAGCTCATCTGAAAGCGTCAGTAATCCAGTCACATGATCTAATGCTGAGTGTATAGCGTAATCAAATGCATATCGAGGCAGTTGTTTAAAATTTGGCGAAGTCAATAAACAGGAAATTGCCCCCCTCATCGGCATGACTCCGAACTCAATGCAGGCAGAGTTCTATTTCCTTTTCATACTTAATGCTCAGTGTCCATACTCATTGATATGTTGCTGAAGTGGGCTTGCTTAGAAGTCAAGACCAAATGTAGTGTAAAAAATTGTTGACTTCCATAATACATCGGTGGTTAGTAGCAGAGCGCTTAAAGCGTTTGCCTCTCGCAGCAAGGTCCCTGAGCTCGATTCCGCGGCGAGGCCACATTAAGTTGGGGCGCAGCCGCGGAGAGAAGGCTTGGGGGCTTGTCGTGCAATTTACACCCTTGAGGACTGATATCCAAAGCACAGTGAGAGTGTACACTGTCTGACGATGAGAAAGAAAAGTGTGAGCCTGTGTACAGTATCTGTGTGCGTGTGTGCTCAGGAGTCAGCGAAATGGGCAGAACTGCCTCCTCGCTGGCTGCAGGTCTAGTGTCGTCAAATGATGAGCCATTGCCCGCAGCCATCCTGAAAAATGAGTATCATTATTTTTCGAAATATATTTATTATACTACTTACGATGATATTATTAAGTAGTAAGTAGATTATCCAAACTGTCTAAACCGTTTAAAAATGGAACCAGACACTTTGACACTTCGAATTCCTCTTCTTAAATTTAGTTTTTCTAAGAAATAGATCACAAAATGCAGAAATGACTACACTTATCCACAAATAAAAATAAAATAGAAGTGGAACTTCGTTTAGTTGATTTAAATAATACATCTTTTAAAATAAAATATTTTAGTACCTAAAAATGCGCGGCTTACCTTGAGCCCAAAGTAAGTTAAATTTCAGCACAATTGGCTTAAGTATAGACCGGCTGTCTGGGCATGAAAATGAACGCTGTCTAATGTGCAAGTAGTGACTGTACGCGGCCCCACAATGCTGGCTGCTAGAAACGAAATAAATAAGTTGATGACATGCTTCAATGGTAGAGAGGGACAGGGAATGTGGGTCACAGACTCACAGAGTGTAGGTTTATTAGGCAGAGATTGCTGGCCCCGCGCTTAACAACAACTCGGGACAGGAAATTTCGTCGAAGGTGAGCAGAACACAGCGACATGAATGAAGAGGACGAGCGAAGCTCGACTGCTAAAGACAGCGATGTCATCGAGGAGCAGCCAGGAGCTGCCGCTGCTGCCGCAGCCGCTGACGTGGACGAACCCGACGAGCCTCATGATACTAAGTCAACAAGAAAGCATTCGAAATCTAAACTAACCAAGAGGCAACGAAGAAGATGTGGGTTTGTGCTCAACAATTGCGAGAAACTTCTCCAAAATTTTTTGCTAAACCCGTGTTTGTTAATCTGCTGGACACATCTTGCTTCCTAGTGACTGCTGATTGGCTGGGACCAGGAACAACAACCTTCCTCCTCTGATTGCTGATTGGCTAGGCATAAGAACACGAACTATCCTCCTCCCTCTGATTGCCAATTGGCTGGGACCTGAAACATCAACCTTCCTCCTCTGATTGCTGATTGGCTAGGCATAAGAACACGAACTATCCTCCTCCCTCTGATTGCCAATTGGCTGGGACCTGGAACATCAACCTTCCTCCGCTGATTCATCTGATGCCTAGCTGTTGGCTCGGCATTACCGATGTTATCCCTCATTACCGATTTGCTAGATTTTTTTACGAGCGTATGTTTGGTGTTTGGCCTTTGAGAATTTATACTTCAAAAAGCTTCCCGTATTCAATACCGTCCACAGCTGACACTCTTCCAGGGTACATACCCTGCAATCTCAGGCCACAGAAAGTGTACCACTGTAGCTGCGGCTGCGGCTGTAGTGAGAAGGACACCTGGCCAGTGCACAAAAGACGCTCTAAGTGCGCCGGCGTAATCGGGGCCGTCTTTTCTGCCACGTTGGAAAGCGAATCCGAGAACGAACTCGAGGAGAAGATGGAGAGATTCGAGACCCAGAAGCAGAAGTACGAATTCCGCGTTCACCACGGCTTTGAGGAGGAAGGCTACCGGCTGGGACCGCGATAGTACTGGCTCGAATGCCCACTCACTAACCCACTAGCTAACCGATCGCTGATTGGCCAAGACTAATCCTTACACTCACTCCTCGTCTGATCGCTGATTGGCCGATAGATAACCAATCCACGCACACATTCACTCCTCTTCTGATCGCTGATTGGCCGATAACCAATCCACGCACACACTCACTCCTCTTCTGATCGCTGATTGGCCGAGAACCGATGAACACATAAATATTTTTCTGGTTTTTTTTTCTAACTACTGTTTTCTCGTCCATTGAATACTGATTGACTGGTGGTAAATATTAGCATACTGGCTCTTTGAGCAGTATACTTTCTAACCATTTAGCGCGGTCTTGCACTCAACTTAATGCAGGTTATATTTAATTTTAGCTTTCAATTTTTACTTTTTTTACTCTAGTGGGCAGAGCTAACTATACAATATTGATTTGAACTATCTTATTTTACTCGTTATGAGTCGTAAATTATTTAACCTAGTCTTTCTCAGTTTATTTACTCACTCATAGATGGAAACAACGTCAAATTATTGCCTTTGATCCGGCCTGATTTCAAATAATTTCATACGTATGCATACAGTTTGTTATAAATTTGACTTAATAATTTACTTAATACTTTCCATTCTCAACTAGCAGTGAACCATTCGCCTACTATTTTTATTTCTAAATGTTGTATGCTTTTTTGTGCACAAACGCTGTACATTCGCAAAGTTCAACTTGATCTTCAAAGTTCAAAATATACTTTACCTTGTGAACAGTTTTGATGGCACTAAAATCCATTATATAAATACATGTAGGTGTATTTAGGCATCACAAAAATCATTTACCTTGATTGTTTGCATTAAAATCATTTCAATTCCATTTCCAACCACTAATGAGAGCGGAGTGGAGAGAGGAGAGATGAGATGAGATGAGATGAGAGAGATGAGATGAGAGAGAGGAGAGATGAAAGAGCAGAAATGAGAGGAGAAATGAGAGAGGAGAAATGAGAGGAGAAATGAGAGGAGAAATGAGAGGAGAGAAATTAGAGGAGAAATGAGAGGGGGAGATGAAAGAGATGAGATAAGATAAGAGAGAGGAGATGAGAGACGAGATGAGAGAGAGGAGATGAGAGAGATTAGAGACGTGAGATGAGAGAGAGGAGATGAGAAAGATTAGAGACATAAGATGAGAGACAAGAGATGAGAGAGATTAGAGACATGAGATGAGAGAGATGAGAGACATGAGATGAGAAAGATGAGATGAGAGAGATGAGAGAATGGAGAGAGGAAATGAGATACAGAAAATGGCAATCGATAGAGAATGATCAGTAGTATAAGAAGAGGTGTTTCGTTTTGCGTCAGAGACATAAGGTGATAAAGGAGCAGAGGATGGTGAGAAAGAAGATTGTCATGTTGCTGTGGAGGAAATAAAATTTACTAGAGAGAGGAGAGCAAAGTAAAGCTACAGAACAGCATGAGGCAGACCTGTTTGAGAGGCATTGCAGAAGACAAGAAAGCCATACAGACAAACGCATTACACTCGCGTGGAAAATTCCAAAGCAAACGCAGGCACACGCTCAAATAGGTATGCTCATCTGCCCTGACTTTCTCATCGTCAGGCAGTCTGCAATCTCACTGTGCCTTGGAGGCTGGCCAATGGCTTAAACTGCACGGCAAGCCCCCCAAGCCTTCTCTCTCAAACGAATGTGGCCTCGCCGCGGAATCGAGCTCAGGGACCTTGGTGCGAGAGGCGAACGCGTTAGAGCGCTCTGCCACCGACCCCTCACACAATTGCTATTTTTAGTGTTTTGTATAAAGCATTTTAAACTTCTGATTCACCCTAAGTAACATAAAGCTACATAACTATAACATGTAGTAGAAATCAGGACTAATAAAGTATTGCACAGCATTAAAAATCATGCAAATTGTATTCTCTAGTATTTATTTTGTTGTGAAAATAAACGACTAGTAATCAACCACAAGCAAAAACGCTTCACATTGCAAAATCAAATAGAAAACTACTTTAAGCTAAGAAAAAAACTCGAAAAAATCAATTACTGAATCCGACAATCAATTCAAGTATGCAAGATACTATTCCGCTTTTCTGCCTACTGCCTTACCTGCCTACTCTTAGTAGCCAGAACAAAAAATGGCTAGTCGAAAGTAGTATTTAAATGTTGGACATTGTTGGACTAGAAAAGAAGCCACCAACTGTAACAAAAAGTAATATCTGACTTTATACTATATGCTAATGCTGTTACGAAGAGGCATATGCATCCTGTGATTTCGTTATGCTTATAAGCCTATCAACAATGACTAACAGAAAACCGCCAGGCCATTTCCCTGTAACAGCCACCCATTGTCCCTGAGATCAGTGCTCAGTCAAGCTGCTCCTGCCTGCCTATCAGAGCTGGTCCGCGCGGCCGGAACTTGCACTCGAAGCAGAAGCACAGACAGTCGTCGCAGTCAGCATCGCAGCAATCAACGCTGGTGCGCTGCAAAAAAAAAACGCGTCTGACAGTGAGGCTACAAGAGAGTGACAATAGGGTTACAAGAGAGTGACAGTGAGGTTACACGAGAGTGAATATCGGGTTACAGGAGAGTGACAGTGAGGTTACACGAGAGTGACAATCGGGTTACAGGAGAGTGACAGTGAGGTTACACGAGAGTGACAATCGGGTTACAGGAGAGTGACAGTGAGGTTACACGAGAGTGACAATCGGGTTACAGGAGAGTGACAGTGAGGTAATTTTAATGAAGTCAGTTAAGAGTTAGGAAAGTGTTTAAGATGTAGGTGGGCAGTGAGAAGGCCTCACCCCACAGCTGTGGCAGAGCATGAAGTCCGAGCTCTTGACGCCGCTGCGTCGATGCGGACAGACGCCATTGGCGCAGCCGGCCAAAGTGCCGCGACTGTCGCAGCAGTCGCAGGCGTCAGCGCAGGACATGCAGCAGATGCAGCAGGCGCGGAGCGGTCCGGAGCCGCTGGGCTGGCTGCTGGGCTGGCCGGCGCCGCTGACCACCCTGTAAGCCAGGAAGCGGAATAGAAGCAGTACAGCAGAGTAGACTAGGAACACAATGACTAGCAGTGCCGGAAGGGGCAGCACGTCGAACAGGTTGATAGCGTAGGTGAGGCGGGCTCGGCTTTGCTGTGCCGAAGTCGGGTTGAACAGGTCCAGCTAAAAATATTTCAGCAGGCGCGGAACGCTATATATTTATGAAGCATAATACTTAAGATTTCTTTCTGTATGTTTTCTTTCATAGCCTTTTTAGAAATTCGTCTTTTAATGCGAGACAAAGTATTATTATTATATATTTATGTAAGTGTAATTAAACTATTTAGGATGCATAAAATGGAATATGCATCTTTTAACCATCAAAATCAAGATACTAAACTAAAGTTTTAAAGATATATGAATATATACAAATTATCGACAACACTTTTTCTAACAATTGCTAACTATAGTCCTTTTAGCTAGCAAAGAAAATTAAATTTATTGCTTTATAACTATATTACTTTATGAATAGCTTTCTTCGCTTTCTTCGTACAATGGCATCGACGTTGTAGGTAAGTCTTAAGTATGTTTTACTTATCCGACAACAATTTTTTTAATGCGTTTCATTGTAATGCGTATACTTCTGCTTATTTTTGCTACTTCATATGACATCTGGAGTATGAAGTTTAATTTATTAGATACAATAATCTAATTTTATTGAGATAAGATTGATTTGATTGGATATTGAAAAGTTGATATTTAATATATACTACAAGTATTAGTGGCATGTTAAGCATGAAAATAAAACAACTATATTGAAATTTTTTGAATAAATGAATATTTCATTCATTCATTCTTTTCATTCATTCATTTCATTCTGCATAATAATTAAGCGTTTTCTTTTCATTCATTCATTTCATTCTGCATAATAATTAAGCGTAGTTAACTTACGTTAATAGACGTCGATACTCCTGCAGACATTCTAGAGGTACTGAGTGACTAGATTCGGCAAAAAATATCATGTAAGTGAACGCTTTTTACTTGACCGGTTGAAAAGAAGAATGGCTTCTCTTACTACTGAAAGGATATTTATTGCCTGATTTGTGAGGTTAAATATTTGTCGGCAGTGTCAATATTAAGCAGTAAAACAAAAATGTAGCAAAAAATACAAATGACTAATTTCCGAACCTCTGCAGCTCTAAACAACTAAAATAGTTTTTTATGTATATATTTTCGATGACCTTGCACCACAAGCTTCCGACATAAAACAAAATTATTTATCCATACCCGAATACAAACACCTTAGCAATCAGGCTGTAAATACGAGCTCGCACAGACAATTAGCATTAGAATTTTAGCGTGTTAAGTGTAGGCGTTTATTTTCATGCAGACTAAAAAGAAACAAATATATATGCTGGGAGAAATTATATTATATTTATATGGATATTTCACCATTCGCTCAAATTTATTTCCAAAATTTTACTTGATCATAAAATCCCAAATATAAGATTTGCTTTATTTTGCCAAAGAAATTGGCGTTTATTTACTCGAACTTTTATCTATGCCACTTTTCTAGCAATTAACATAGCTTAAAAGCATGTACTAGTATTAGGGACTGAAATAGAATACAGGCTGGATCAAGCAACAGCAGCAGAAATTGCGCGCTGTACGCTGGCTCGCAGGCCGCAGGTGTTAATGTCTACTGTTGAGAGCCAAAACGCAGGCATAAAAAGAAGGCGCGAATGATGACAATTAGGGCGTTATTGATGATGCGCCCCTGCTGCCAATTTTCGTGCCGCTGCAATATATACTGGCCACATACTGCCACTAGGGCCGCAGACGTCTTGAGACCTGGATCAAAATCCCCAGGACATCAATAATTCACTCGCACACAAGAGAGCCGATAGCCACTCTGGCGCATTTAGCATTGGTCGTGGTGCGAAAGCTGCTAGATAATGCGATGAGGGAAAGGCTTGACCCAACTCCCAGTTGAACAAGAGCCCGATAGCCGTGCCGTGTGTGGGATCTCAGCGGCTGGCGACATCACCGACCACGCGATGGAAAGAAAAATGACAACGATTTTTACTGAGGCCTTTAGCGACAGAAAGATCATTGTTTACTACGCTAAAGCAAAGATGCAGGGTTTATAGTGCTTGGGGGAATCACATTCTGATGTGACTGGGCGAATACATTCTAAAAGATTTAGAGAAGCATAGAAAATGGAACTGATGTAGCACTGAGATTAAGTATTCCTTCCATCGTAAGGGGACAGGACAAACAGAAGCCACCAGTGACATTCTGACCGTTTCACACGCCTTGGAAACATAAACCGATTAAACCAATCTTTTCGCCGTTTGTGCTTTTTTTTGCTCCTGCTTCGATTCTGACCTCTCCTTCCTGCTTCGATTCTGTTCTCTGCTTCCTGCTTCGATTCTGGATGTCCTCTGCCTCCTGCTTCGATTCTGCCTCCTGCTTCGATTCTGTCCTCTGCCTCCTGCTTCGATTCTGTCCTCTGCTTCCTGCTTCGATTCTGTCCTCTGTCTCCTGCTTCGATTCTGCATGTCCTCTGCCTCCTGCTTCGATTCTGCATGTCCTCTGCCTCCTGCTTCGATTCTGTCCTCTGCCTCCTGCTTCGATTCTGTCCACTGCCTCCTGCTTCGATTCTGTCCTCTGCCTTCTGCTTCGATTCTGTCCTCTGTCTCCTGCTTCGATTCTGCATGTCCTCTGCCTCCTGCTTCGATTCTGCATGTCCTCTGCCTCCTGCTTCGATTCTGTCCTCTGCCTTCTGCTTCGATTCTGTCCTCTGTCTCCTGCTTCGATTCTGCATGTCCTCTGCCTCCTGCTTCGATTCTGCATGTCCTCTGCCTCCTGCTTCGATTCTGTCCTCTGCCTTCTGCTTCGATTCTATCCTTTGCCTCCTGCTTCGATTCTGCATGTCCTCTGCCTCCTGCTTCGATTCTGTCCTCTGCCTTCTGCTTCGATTCTGTACTCTGCCTTCTGCTTCGATTCTATCCTTTGCCTCCTGCTTCGATTCTGCATGTCCTATGCCTCCTGCTTCGATTCTGCATGTCCTCTGCCTCCTGCTTCGATTCTGTCCTCTGCCTCCTGCTTCGATTCTGTCCTCTGCCTCCTGCTTCGATTCTGTCCTCTGCCTCCTGCTTCGATTCTGTCCTCTGCCTCCTGCTTCGATTCTGTCCTCTGCCTCCTGCTTCGATTCTGTCCTCTGCCTCCTGCTTCGATTCTGTCCTCTGCCTCCTGCTTCGATTCTGTCCTCTGCCTCCTGCTTCGATTCTGTCCTCTGCCTCCTGCTTCGATTCTGTCCTCTGCCTCCTGCTTCGATTCTGTCCTCTGCCTCCTGCTTCGATTCTGCATGTCCTCTGCCTCCTGCTTCGATTCTGTTAATGCCTCCTGCTTCGATTCTGTTAATGCCTTAATGTATAATTATTATAATAGAGAGTTTTTTATTTATTTTCGTTTGCTGTTCCTTCGATTGTCTATATTTCTTCAACAATTTGCCCAACGCTCCCACACGCACTTATTTTTCCATTAATGCTCCTAGAGACTCGGCAGGAAGCGGCCCCATTAAAACTGAAACTTTGAGCAGCCCTGTCCGACCTTAGACAGCTCCAAGACGCCTTACAGGAGAATAGATCCATATTTACTTATCTGGCATACTGTTCCTCAGCCCGCTGCTTCCTCACCACCCACCCCTCACCCGAGTTGACTCACTGAGGCCATGCAATGGGGAGGAAGTTGCGCAGCTCACGGGAAGCAATTACGGTAGCAAAGGAAGGGCTGCCAGTTTAACAAAGAAAAAAGTGCCACAGTAGGTGGGAGCAGTCCATTGTGGAAGCTCAATATTCTTCGGAGCTGGGGAGTGGAAAGCATCAGGAAATGAATCCGTTGATTTGCGACTAATTTATTGGGGGGACTTAAAACTGTATAGTTTTCGCGTACGACAGGCCAGCCAATAAAGTACTCGTGCACTTTAACGCTGCCAGTTTTCTAGCATGCTCAGAAGCCTCTTTCAGCCTATTCCAGCCTCATTGAAGCTGCATCGTCAGGAAATCGGATTCCTGTCCTTCCGCTCCTGGCCCATTAGTCTAGCGGTCAGGGGTTGGGGCTGAGCTTATGCTCAAGTTGCTGGGCGAATTGAGAATCAGACAGGATTGGCTAGGAGCTCTCCCATTGGAGACATTGTTGTTGGTGGTGGGGGTTGGCGGGTTGCGGGGCCCTCAAATTGGCTCGGATGAGCTCAGTTAAGTTTGACTGAAAGCTCACCTTCGAGGTGCTAAGCTAGAGGCAGTTGTCTCGCAGACAGTGAGTGGACTGGCAGACAGCTGGGCTGCGGGCAGCGATGGGGCAGGTCAGGCGGCCAAGCAGCATGCGCCACATCCTCGTGAGCTTTGCCACGCGCACCTCGCTGCGTGGGATTCCGCAGATAATGCGCGCCAAAGGCTGGGTGCGAATCATGTGGCTCACCTGCGTCTCGGGACTGTTCATCGGCTGCCTAGTGAACCTGCATGAAATCGTGCGCCAGTACCTACAGTTCGACACCATTCAGCAGCCGAGGAGCCGGGTGGATCAGAGCGCCACATTTCCCAGCTTCACACTGTGCAATCAGAACCCGCTGTCCAGGCGGGGCCGAGCCATTATTCGCGAACGTGGCTGGCCGACGCCCAGAAAGTACTGGCGCTCGCTGCACGGCCTGATCACTGTCACTAGCAATGGCACCTCGGATCCATACAAGAACAGCCTGCTGAACCACCTGCACTACTGGAACAACCTGCCAGACGGGAGCTTCAATTACACCGAGCTGGGTCACAGCATCGACCAGCTGGTCACGAAGTGCTTCGCCGTGGTGCTGAAGCCTAACGAGGAGCCGCCAGTTGGGCACATCCTGTGCCACGAGATTGGCGCCTGGAGACGAATCGACCATCCGGACCACCTGAACTGCTACATGTACATCATCAGGCCCGAGTACGCCAGCAAGGTGATCTACACTGAGATGCAGGTATTCCTGGACTATTCAGCCACAGAGGCGCATTGCATCGACTGCATGATGGTTGACGTCAACACCCTGGCCTGGGGCGCCCGCCTGGTGCTGCACGAGCAGGGCTCCTACCCTGACATCAGCAAGGATGGCTTCAACGTCATGCCGGGCACCTTCACCGAGGTGAAGATCGTGCCAAACGCCTGGCACCGCCTGGAGCAGCCGTGGGGCCAGTGCAGCGGCCAGCTGCCAAGCCGGCTGCGGGTGGCGTCTGGCGAGGAGTTCGCCTACAGCTCGCACCTGTGCGACAGCCTTCGAAAGCAGTCGGCCATTGTGGATAAGTGCGGATGTTACACGGCCACCCTGCCGGTGCCACCTGGCCTTGACGGCCGAGACCGCGGCAGGTGCGAAGCCTTCGGCAGCATCGCCAACGTCAGCGCCGAAGATGTGAATCGGGCGGCCAAAGCGTCGCGCTGCTACAACAGCATCGCGCACAACAGCAGCGGCCATGAGTGCGGAGAGCCGTGCTTTCACTACACCTACGAGACCATCGTGTCCCAGGCTGCGTGGCCGAGGCACTCGTTTCACCTGGACTTCGCCGAGATGCTTCGCCGAAGCGAGCGCGGACGGCTGGGCCACTACAAGGAGATCATCGACCACTACGATGAAATCCGGCGGGCGCTGCGCAAGGGCGAGTCCGGCGCGGCGGCACGGCTGCACGAGGACAGCCTGCTGAGCCGCAGCTTCCTGACTGTGAAGATCGCCAAGAAGGATCACATGGTAAAGGTGATCGAGGAGAAGGCGGTGCGCACCCTGCCAAGCACTCTCAGCCAGGTCGGCGGCCTGTTCTCAATGTGGATCGGAGTGACTCTCATTTGGATTGTTGAAATCATGGACCTGATCATTCAGATTGTTCGCTACCTGTGCAGCGGCGGCGACGATAGCGACGGAGGAGGAGGCATTGGAGAGGGCGTGGAGCCAGCCTTGGCTGATGTCTCCAGGGAGCCAGACGACGGAGAGCACACGCTGAAGCTGCGGTCCAGGAAGCGACTAGGCGGCAGCCGGAGCTCCGTCATGGTGGTGACGACTTGCTGATCGAGGGACACATAATCGGAAACTGCGTCATTCACACACAGAAACCTTTGTTATTAACGATTCTCTTCTTCTGACTCGGGCAGACGGGTGGAGGCACAGTTGGACCATAGACTATACTATTTTAGTTGTACATCAACCCTATCTAGTAGAAAGTAATGCCTGTACTAATGCGGCATAATTACGAATAGGTGTAGTTTGTTTCGTATGTCAAGTCAATCTTAAGTGCAGCAGCGGCAGTTTGTGTATTTTAAGCTAGGCCAGCTTTCAGAGCAGAACTGAAGACTCGAGCAGTTTGCAATCTGGCTAAGTTTCTGGGGAGATTTCACATGCTTTTTCGCTTGGATGCAGCAGTGAAAGACAGGCATTGTGATCGACCGTTC